>OW121803.1:2856589-3551589 GCA_933228885.1 Leistus spinibarbis | reverse complement strand
TTTTCTTTTTTATATAATTTTAAAGAATGTATCTTTTAGAATACTTCCCTAAAATATTATGCTGATATTCGTACAAATAACGAAGGTACACCGCATTTTCCTTTGACGCGCAAGTTGCTGACAATGGTCGTTCATAATAGTTTAAGTGTGATTAGTTGAAACGCCCAAGCTACAATTTACATCGGATATTTTCTTCTTTTAATTTAACTTGAAGCTTATAAAATTGGCTTCAGTTGTACGTAAGTTTTTTTTTTTTTTTTGATATTTAGTATCCATTTCGGACAAATTAGTGGGGCAAAGGTAATGTTTTTCAAATGTCCATTATTTCGCAAAAAAATATTTTTTGAAAATCCTTCGTACAACTGAAATTACATCTATATGGATTAAGAAAAAGAAAAATTGTATCAGGTGATTACAACCTGCGCTACATCCATAACCATGACGCTACCTCTTCTTTGAGCTGCCTCTGGAGAACGCAAAGAAAGACATCAAGCTATTATTATTCTTCAATAAAAAAAAAATCCTGAAAGAACTTCGATATATACCTTATTTAATTCAGCTAACCCCATCAATCTACTATTTCTAAATTCAGAGAAAAAAATCGAGAAAATTAGCAATTTTTTCAGCCGTCACCGTGTTGTTTTCCCTTAAGGGATGAGTCTTTCTTAATTTCCAACGAAATACTAATTTCCATGGTTTAAGTACAATAATAACAGATATCCTATACAAGCTTCCATCCCTTATTTTACCTTAGGGAAAATATATCATAAAATCCTTTCTTAGAGGGTGCTTACGTCACAAAAGAAAGCTTTTGTCCAAATTTCATGTATTTTGCATGAGCGGTTTCGACTCAGCGTTTTTTATTTATTTATTCAATATTTAAAATATAAATGGGTACCAAATTTTGGGGCCCTATTACACCAGACCTGTGCAATTTAATGGATTTTAAATGCGACGAGAACATCTTGGTTACTTAAATTTTATGTATCCCAAGTTTCAGTAAAATCGGACAAGTATCTTCAGAGGAAATTCGGTTACAAAGTCAGATCCTACGACCGACCGAGCGAGAGAACAAGATACATAAATCCAAGTATACGAGTTATGAATATTTTTGGATTCAGGGCGATAATAGAAGAACTGTTTGTTAAGCTAATTTTTTGATCTGAGCATGTTACTGATTCACGACCAAATATTATAGACGTCTTGTACTATCGTATGACGAGCTAAAAACCATGTATGTTTCCATATAATTGTGCAATTTAGTATAATTTCTTGCAAAATATTTACCTTAATGCTACCAATACTTATACAATTATCTATAATTATATTTAATAGAAATGCTATATGATAATTGATGTTAAATCGTATGATTTTAAAAATACCAAGAAAACTCTATTTGCGAATTTTTATGCACATTCACATGTACTTGCTTTACTAATGAAAAAATAAAAGAATCCATATGCCAATTTAACGTTTGTTCAATATTAATTCATTCAAATTTCTTCCTATATAAAGTATGCTACGCCATTTATTATTTCATTAACCAAAAATGGACACGTTATCCATGTTCTCAAAACATATGTTAATTTTCTTTATATTTATTTTAATTTGTAAACAGATAAAATGCGATAAAGAATTGGATATAAGAATGTTGCATGATTTTTTTAATTATGAAAATTCGTCAGTGGGAGTTAATTCATTTTTATGCTGGGACAAAGGTAACAATTAAATTTATCTTAAAAGATGTGTTGTAGAATAAAATATTTTTTTAGAAGATAAAATTAAGTTTTCGGAAATGATTTTCAATCAAAATATTCACTTGTCCATATTTAGTACAGATCATACAGTAATTGATATGAACAATACAGATACTGTTTTAATTTTCATGCTGGATTTAGATTGTGATAATTCCTGGAAAGTTTTAGTTCTAGTAAGTATGCCAATTTAAACATATTAAAAATTTGATTATGTATATTCACGATCTTTTATGAATCTGAGATTCTAACGAAAACACAAGCTATAAGCTGCCTTGCATTGATATTTACTATTACAGTGCCTAGAATACAGTCAAACTTATTAATTATGGTTAGTTGATAATTTTGCTGATGTTGAGTCGATCAGACATTCGAGGTAGGTTGTAAACAAAAGTAACTAAATGTATATGTCATTAAATTATAACTTTACATGAGATATTTGAACCGTAATGACAATATAGTAAATTTACATCATGTGCACTATTCAAAGTATTAGAGATGCATTATTCTCTTTCTCCCGTTAAAAGATTTTGCATAATTTGTTAGACTGAATTTGTAATGCTTAAGACATTTTTAGCTCGCCGTACGAAGTAGCGAAGAAGCTAAAGCAATCGGTCGTGTGCCTGTGTCATTTAAAGAATTCCACATCAAAAAGTGTTTGTCTCGTCGTCTTGATTCATAGAATATATATAACACATATACTTGGATGATAGTCGTCGCTACCTCGCTCACTCGTATGACAAAATTTGTGACCTCTACTTCTCTGAAGGTACAGGAGCGATTTACACCAAATTTGCTACACATATTATTTGGCATCCCATTTGAATCTGTATGCAGTTAAAATCCAATCGCCGGTATACTTCTCGAGTTATAGTGCCTCAAAATGCAGAATCCCCCTTAAATTCTAAGATATTTTATGACTACAAGATTTTTTCATATTGTTAACCCAAATGCCATAAAGAAATATTAAATATAATAATTTTGAATTTTAAAATATGCACTAAAAATTATTTTTATCAATATAATCTACAAAAAATTGCAAGACTATTTATATCTATAACATATTTTCAGATTTTAAGCACAAAAACCCTAAAAAAAGACAAAAGTTAATATAAAGTGCCATAAAGGTGCTGGGTAGATTAACTAATCTAGCCAGCAATGGATGGCATTACAATTCCTTATATTATTATGCTTGCTACTTGTTATTTATTAGCTCGCCGTACGTCAATATCAAATAATTACATATTTTAATATTTCATTCAAGTTGTGAACCTATAGGCCATAATAATTAAAAACAATTATTTTTCAATTTTAATGTCAAGTATGAAGTAAGAGTGGGATGTCCGCTGCTCGCATCGCAAATACCTTACCTATAAGGCGAGCTAGACGTATCGGTGCATTGTACGTACCGATTCTTGTTTCAAATGAAATTTAATGTCGAAATTCCAAATAAACAAAAACTGCAAATGTTACAAACGTGGTAAATCGCATTGCTACTAATGTCAGAAAAAAATATAAAATTGACAAATATTTATGGGCTCTTTTATATATTTAAGCTTTCTTATAAATTACATTATATTGATTTAATAATGCATGGGCTTATCTAAAAAATATTATATTTAATTTTTTGTGCAATAAATATTAAAATTCTTTTCGTCTTAGTCTATTTCAAATTAAAAGATTTTTCACTAAATTATGACAAACTTAAGCTATCTCAGTGATTCTATATACTTATATTTTCTAGTATTATTACTAGATTAACTCGTGGGTGATTCGTGCCCGAACCTTATATAGAATACAGTCCACTCCACACCGGTCCATCTGTGTATGTGTCAAGTTTTCTAACTACTTTCTACTACTTTCGAACTAACATATAGAACCCATGAAATAATAGCATTCATTGCAAGCAAATGACTAACTTTATTTCCTAATTTTGCTTCAAATATCAAAAACTGAAGCAAATTTTTGACACAGAATCCGGTATATTAAAACAGAATTGTTCTTGTAACCGACGTGATTTATGAAAGCTATTTGTACAAATTGCACCAACTTAATACGCCACTATTTGGTGGTTTTACAAGGCGTGATACTCTCGGTATTAATTTTATAAAATGATATGCTGCCATCAGGTATAACTAAGTAAAGTTATACCAAATTAAAGTGTACTACTGCGGATTGGATTAAAACACTGCCTGACTTTTTAAATGGTTTAATATAAAGAGCAAATAATGCATGTACTTACAAAAGACATAAATTAAACAGATAAACAAGACAACTTAATGTTGATATGAATGTCTTACATATGCAATACATAAAGCATAGCAGTGTTGTGAGTTGCTGGTTGATCGGTGTGTTGTTTTTCGTATTTGAGAACTTCACTGATGGCAGCACCAAGCAGTGGACTGTGTGAGTAGAGTCGCAATTTCATGTGTAATACAGTTAATAGATATATATTTTCTCTTGTGTTAAAATACAGTTTTAGATACGAGATTGTTTATTTATTTACGTTCTGACTACATATCCCAATAGGTTATGGGCCCAGTCACCCAGAACTAAATAAGTAATAATAAGTGTGAATCGGAATTTAGCTAAAACTGGAAAAGAAAGTGTAGTGTATTCGTGACCACGTGAATTCACGCCGAAAAACACAAAATGGCGGAACATACAATCCAACACATGAATGTAAGTCCATTCAATGGAACAGGATTTTCTAACTGGGAATTTAGGGTAAAATTAGCACTTGAACAAGCAGGAGTGCTTCATGTATTAACATCGAACGCTCCTGTAGTCAACCCTACAAGCCCTGATAAGGAAGCGAAGGAATTGGAACTTCAACTATGGAAGAAAAATGATATAAAAGCACGAAATATCATAGTTCAGTGTTTAGCAGACAATATGTTAGAACTTATCAAAACAAAAACAACAGCTAAGGAAATACTTGAAGCTCTGAGTAACACGTATACAAAGAAAGGCATATCAAGTCAGGTTATGTTACAAAAGAAACTAAGAGGGTTAAAATATAATAGTACTACAACCCTGAATATGTTTTTGTCGGAGTTTGAACGAACAGTATGTGAGTTAAAAGCAGCTGGTGGAAGAATCGACGACGGTGAAGTAATTTCACAACTATTATCAGCAATGCCAGAGTGTTACGAAGCAGTTGTTACTGCAATAGACGTAATGTTTTGCCAAGACGAAACAAAAGTAACGCTAGACTTTGTGAAGAATAAATTATTGTTAGAAGAAGCAAGAAAAGAGAATAAAGAAAGTGATTCAGCAACTGAACAAGCAGCTTTTTCGGGATACAAGAAAAAATGGAAAAATAGAGGCAATAGTGCTGGAAATTCTATTGAGAAAAAGCCGTTTCCCTTTAAGTGTCATAATTGTGGTGTCGTTGGACATAAAAGATACGACTGTCCAAAATTAAAGACACAAAGCCATGGAAAAGTAAATATAACCGATGCAGATGAAATTATAACTTTAACCATTGAAGATATGGAATCATCGCCAAAAGTACTTGTAAGTCAAGATAATTCTAAAGTAATTAAGTTTGTAATTGATAGTGGTGCAACAAATCATTTGATAAATGAATACACTGGAAAATATCTAAGAAATGAACAGAATGTTTCACACACGATAAAAGTGGCTAAGCAAGGTGAAACAATGCAAGTAACAAGACAAGGAGATCTATACATGCAAACGGAAAATGAAAAGAAACTTAGAATTGTAAATGTATGGGTATGTAATAATCTATCTTACAATTTGTTATCTGTAAGAAAACTTGAAGAAAATGGTTTACAAGTATTGTTTAAAGACAAACAAGCACACATAATGAAAAATGGGCATGTAATATTAAAAGGTCAACTTCATGGAAACCTTTATGTAGTTACATTAAAAGTATTTCATTCTGAGCAAGCGAACCTAACCTCAAGTGAATGTGAAACAATGTTACAACATAGACGCATGGGACATTCCTGTCAGTACCCTGCACCTGGTGTTTGCGAGGTATGTTTACAAGGCAAGCAGACGAGGCAACCTTTCATAAGCTTATCTGAAGAAAGAAAACCAACACGAATCGTTGAAGTAGTATCGTCAGATGTTTGTGGACCAATAAATCCAACCACGTATAATGGAAAAAGGTATTACGTGAGTTTTATTGATCACTATTCTCATTTTGCAGTCTGTTACCTGATATCAAAGAAAAGCGAAGTTCTAGAAAAGTTTAAAGAATATACAGCTCATGTAAAAGTAAAGTTTGGAACAGGAATTGAGCGACTAAGATGTGATAACGGTGGTGAATACTCATCAGCCGATTTTAAAAGTTTCTGCAGTAAAAATGGTATAAAAATACAATATACTATCGCCAGAAATCCAGAGCAGAATGGTACTGCTGAACGTTATAATAGAACTATTTTAGAAAAGGTCAGATGTTTATTGTTTGACTCTAAACTAGACAAGAATATGTGGGGAGAAGCTATTCAAACAGCAGTTTATTTAAACAACCGAACGGTGACACGAGCCATGCCAGAGAAGTGTCCTGCTGAAATTTGGTATGGGGAAAAACCAAATTTAAATAAAATAAAACTATTTGGAGCGACAGCATTTAATTTAATCCCAAAAGAAGAACGTTCATCGAAACTGGATTCACATAGTAAAAAACTGTTAATGATTGGTTACACTGACAACGGCTACAAGCTATGGGACCAGGAAAATAAAAAGATCATTCTAGGAAGAAACGTAGTATTTGAAGAAACCAACAGAAACAAAGTATCTGTAGAAGTGACAAATGAACAAGAAAAAGAAATAGAAACAGAAAAACATATTACAGAACACGAAACAATTTCAGAACCAGAGATGAAAACGAAGACAGAAGAAAAAGAGGAAATGCGAAGAAGTACTCGACAAAGAAAAACGCCAAAACACTTAGAGGATTTTGAGATAGAATTTGAAGCAAATATGATGACAGCTTTGTCTGCTGGTTGTCTAATTTCTGATGTACCGGAATCGTATGAGGAAGCAATAAAGGAAAATGATTGGAAAGAAGCAATCAACCAAGAATTGAACTCGTTAAAAGAAAACTCTACATGGGAACTAGTACCAACACCTCAAGGTCAAGAAATCATCGACTCGAAGTGGGTGTTTAAAGAAAAAGTGATTAATGGTGTTAATGTGAAAAAGGCAAGATTAGTGGCACGCGGTTTCAAACAATCAACCATTGATGAAGACGTGTACGCACCTGTTGCGCGAATGGTTACAATCCGTGTGTTGTTAGTGTTATATTTAGAGCACGATCTGTATGTGCAACAATTAGACGTTAGTTCCGCATTTTTGTATAGTACCTTAGATACACCAGTGTACTTAAAACAACCCAAAGGACTAAATGAGAAACCAGATTTGGTGTGTAAACACATAAAGTCCTTGTACGGTCTGAAACAGGCACCTAAATGTTGGAACACTTTGTTTCATAAGAATCTTACCGATTTAGGTTTACAACGGTCTAAGAAAGATCCTTGTTTATATTTTAGTCATGAAACATTTTTGTTAATATATGTAGATGACATAATATTGTTTTCAAAAAAAATAGAAAATCTAATATACATTAAAACTCAACTAGCTAAAAGTTTTAAGATGAAAGAATTTAAAAATTCTAAAATAACGTTTTTAGGTTTGGAAATTCAAAAATTTGGAAATGAATTACATATAAGTCAAAACGAGTTAATATATAAAATTTTACAAAAATTTAATATGCAGAATTCCAAATTTTCGGAAGTTCCAATGCAGCCGAAACTGCAATTAAATGTTAAAAGTCAAAATGAATCATACAATAATAAATGGCCATACCGAGAACTCATTGGAAGCCTGATGTATGTTATGTTAGGGTCAAGGCCCGACTTAAGTTTCTGTATAACTTATTACAGTCAATTTCAAAATTGTTATTGCGAAGAACACTGGAATCACTTGAAAAATGTATTAAAATACTTAAATTGTACTAGAAATTTTGGTTTAAAATTTGTGAAAAGTAACAACCCAAATGTAAATCTTACGTCATTTACAGATTCTGATTTTGCTAATAGTATTATTGATCGTAAAAGCATTACAGGATTTGTAATTAAATTAAATAACAATGTAATTTACTGGAAAACAAAGAAACAAAATATTGTAACGTTATCCAGTGCAGAGTCGGAATACGTTGCCCTCTCGTTATGTTTGACTGAAAATTTATTTTTAGGACAAATGCTTTCAGAAATTTTACAGACATGTATTTTTCCTATAGTTATTTTTGAAGATAATCAGTCCTGTATCAAAATGGCTTCAACATTAGAATCAAAAAGAACGAAGCATATTGATATAAAACATCATTTTATACGAGATTTTGTAAATCAAAATAAAGTTAAATTACTATATGTACCAACAGAGCAACAAGAGGCAGACATGTTAACGAAACCCCTACCAAAGGTTAAGTTTAAATATTTTCGAGATTTGTTGAATGTAGTGTTGTTAAACTAAGATTTTGTAAAGTTAGTTTATAAGAATTTTGATGTATTGAAGGGAGGTGTTGATATGAATGTCTTACATATGCAATACATAAAGCATAGCAGTGTTGTGAGTTGCTGGTTGATCGGTGTGTTGTTTTTCGTATTTGAGAACTTCACTGATGGCAGCACCAAGCAGTGGACTGTGTGAGTAGAGTCGCAATTTCATGTGTAATACAGTTAATAGATATATATTTTCTCTTGTGTTAAAATACAGTTTTAGATACGAGATTGTTTATTTATTTACGTTCTGACTACATATCCCAATACTTAATACTTATAAAACATTTACTTACATGTATACATGTTCTATCTTTTTCACTGAATTTAGCTTTAACACTTGCAGAATGTATAAAAAGAAATAAAAAAAGAATAAAAGAAAGTGCAGCCAGCGAGTGCTGGTGGTAATGAAAGTGATTTTTAGATATTCTTTCTATTTTGTGTAAAGGATGTTTCCCCGCACTCCTGACTTAAAAAAAAGTGACTTATCCCATTGGCAAGAATCCTAACCAAAAATTACATGTTCTCTAGAAAGTAAACCTATGTCAACTTTCTCTAGCAGACATCTACTACTCAACTTAAAAACGTAAAAAAATACTTAAAATATTACAGAACTGCTACACATTTAAGTCTATACACAAGATTCGGTACGTACAATGCACCGATGCGTCCAGCTCACCTTATACGTAAGATGTATGATGCAAGCAGCAGTTTTGGATTATTATGGCTTTTTGGTTAACAATTTGAAAAAGTACAATTCTTTTTTAGAATATATTTATTAAAAAAATTGCTAGTGCATATTTTCAAAATTCAAATTATATGGCGCACCTAAAAATGATCACCTTGGCAGTACTAGGATGTCAGTGTACGGGATGTGCACGTGTTAGGGTAATCGATCGATGTGTGTAGTCAGTATGCGGGTTGAACTTACAGTTTGAACTATATACTCGTATATATTATTACAGAAGGATTTGTAGGTTAGAAAACGGACATATATTTAAGTTTTGGTATTGAGTGTATTTAGAAATAATATAACTAATTTATAAACATACAAACTGTTATATCTATTTAATTTGGCTACGCTACAATTATATTATTTAATAATAATTTTTTAAATATGAAAAAATAGGAATACTCTGATATGTCATTTATCTACTTGAGTCTATTCTTTTTCCTGTCAAAATATTGACAGGCGAAGATGACCCGATTTATATAGCTACATGCGAATCCATGGCAACATAAAAAAGATATTTATGATTATTCGCAGTGGTTTTCTCGTAACTGGTATATTTTTTGAAGAAACTTGTCAAATAAAGATTATGCATAATATTATCTTTCATTCTGAAGATAACTATTATTGTCATAAGTGCACTCGTTCTATTGATATTGGAGATAGAACAAATAATGCATAGAATATACATGCATGTCCGCTTTGAATATTCTATTCAAAACAAAAATTAGAAAATAGGAGGTGCACGTCTGGAGCATATACAAGTCTTAAGTTTGAAGTTTCATAATTTTACGTTCAGCAGTTTTGGTTCTAGAGCGTTCACAGACAGATACACACACATACGTCATTACGAAAATAGTCGTATTCGATTCAGAAAAGGTCAAAACGTGTATATCCGTTGAAATCTCGAGTTCGAAATTTTTCATGGTTACAGTACTTAGTTATTACTTCGTAAAAGAAAGTAAAAATTAATGGCTATAGTCACGATCGTAATGCAGCAAAATTCTTGCCTGGTATGCAGTTAGTTGTTCGAACTCTGCTCATGTAGTTCAGGAACTGTCGTACAAAATGTGACTTATTAATATACTAATGAGGATCAGGATAGTTTGTCCGCAATTAATGAACTTGGACGGGACGGGACTGTTCTCTGACACTCTAAACGTGTATTATTTACATTATGATGTTTTGACCAAATTAACAGAGATATTATTTATTGAAAAATTATTGATAGATCTTGGCTGTCTGCCAAAATAGTTTTTCTTTTTGAGATATATAGGATGTATTGTTTTGGAAGTAACTGATTAAGATTATAACGACCGAAATGCAAAAAGAATTTCTCATTTCGTTATAAATTTAAGAATAAATGCAGAAAATTTATTGGCACAGAGCTTTTCTTACAATGATATATGACACATGTGTGAATAATGTATTATATATTTTCCAGGCAAATAAGCAAAATCTTTACAAGCCTCCAAACAAATGGTTAATTTTAACCGAAAATCCTAATATTTTCCAGCGATTTGAAAATGACTTTATCGGATTACACATTTTTCTGGATAGCGATGTGATTATTGGTCAAAAAACCAATAATACATATGTATTAACAGAAATATATCGATTTGCACCATATAGAAAAGAATTAATTCAAAGAGTGATTATGAATTGGACTGAGAGTGAAAATTTTGATAAATTTAAACGAAGGCGTTTAGCTACAGGACGACGCGATGTAGAAGGAACTATGGTCAAATCTAGTATTGTTCTTTTGAGTAATGATACTTTGCAGAATAATCATCTAGAAGATTACAGGTAAATAAATATTTGGGTTGTTTTAATATCAAAAGCACAAGAAATGTTCTATCTTACCTTGCCAATTTGATTTTCTATTTTTGATTATTTTGCCAAATATAAATAATTATAAATACAATTAGTATAAATGTACACCTCAACGTAAACGAACGTGTAATCAGAGGTCTTCTGGAATATATAAGAAGTGTAAAAGTTAAACAGGTGAAACATAGGATTCAATTGGATTATTTAATTAATTGTTAGAACACTAGGGTATTATATATATATATATATATATATATATATATATATATATATATATATATATATATATATATATATATATATATCTCGAATATATATATATATATATATATATATATATATATATATATATATATATATATCTCGAATATATATATATATATATATATATATATATATATATATATATATATATATATATCTCGAATCCCGGTGGCATCTAATAATTAGCTCGCCGTACGTAGAAGCTTAAGCATTCGGTCGTGTGTCTGTAGCATTCTCGGATCAAAAAATTTCATTAGGAAAAAGGGTTCGTTTCGTCGCCCTGAATCCAAAAATGTATATAACTTATATACTTGGATGTTAGTCGTCGCTCGCTCGCTCGGTATCTCGTAAGACCAAATTTTGTGCCCTCTACTCCTCTGAAGGTACCAAAGCGATTCACTCCAAATTTGGAACACATATTATTTGGCATCCTTTCTGAATCCGTTTGCAGTTTAAATGCAATCGCTTGTGCACTTTTCGAGTTATAAGGCCCCAAAATTTGGAGCCCTCCTTAATACTGCCCTTATAAAAATAATTGAAACACTCAAAAATTCTACTTAAAATTCTAAGATATTTTATGTTTACAAGATTTTTTCATATTGTTAACCCAAAGCCCGAAAAAAATTATTAAATATAATTTTGAACGCAGAAACGCTCCATAAATTCCACTCTGAATCTCAACACCCAGAGCTCCTTTGCCGATAACTAGCCTCAACACCAGTACCGTTCGCACCCGATTCTTCCTGATCTCAGCACCAAGAAGAATGAATCTTTATCGTCGATCCGTGCTATTTATCAAACCGATTAATTAGTGTTGTACACGTCACGTGTGGGGGTTAAAGTGGGGTCTCGAATCGAACGAGAGCGCGTGCGTGGCACAGCGAGGTGTGTTTAATATTCCGGACTCGGCCGAGTGCTGGCTACCGAACGAAACTCGGAGCGCTGACTGATAACAACTCGCTTGCCGTGCGCACGCGGGCGCTTAACTATTTTGCTTCGATACACCCCCTCTTACTTTGGAAAAGAAAAATATATTTAAATGAATATATTTAATCAAATATGTTTGATAATTTAAATAAGATATTTTTCTTAACCTCTAAATATACAACTTAATATAATGGTGATTCATTTGGGCTGGTCCTTAGGAATGTGCGTCCAAAGGTATTCCTTGTCGGTAAGTGGGATGCGTCCTCGAAACTTCTTCCTCCGGTGGGCCGCAGTGCGCTCAGTGGACTTTGAAACCATAGGCTAGGGCTCGGTGTGGTTTGATTACCTGGTAGTTTTATTCTGAAACAGAGTTAGTAACACGGTATGGCTTTAAATCTTTCACGTGTACCCGGTCTAAGCATCGACCCTGGGTATCTTCGAGGCGGTAGACATGGGAAGAAATCTTTTTCAGAACCGTGTGAGGTCCTGAGTACCGGGGCGCCAACTTGGCTGTGATACCCCTGGCCGCAGATGACAGAGTGTTGTTCTTCCGCCATACCTTTTCGCCAACTCGGTATTGAACTTCTCTACGACGTAGATTGTAGTGATATTCTTGTTTGGTGGCGGCGCGGGCAAGATTTACCTTCACCAGGTCTAACACTTCTTTCAGTTTCCCTAGAAGCTGAAATCGTTCGGTCGGTACGGTGTCGGTCGGTGTTTCGGTATCGGTCGGTGTTTCGGTGTCGGTCGGTGCATTATTTTCGGTCGGTACATCGGTATCGGTGCTTTTCGCTCTATACAGCGTGTTCGGTAACTCCAATTCTCGGCCGTAGTTTAATAGGGCTGGCGAGAATCCGGTTGATTCGTGGCGACTGCTGTTTATTGCGAATGAAAGTTCAGGGAGATACTCATCCCACTTCCGGTAATTCCCTTCGCAAAACTGGGCAATCATTGGTTTTAACACCCTATTCACCCTTTCTGCAGGGTTTGCCTGTAGAGCATAGGGTGGCGTAAAACGTTGCGTTATTCCAAGTTCGTTTAAAGTTTTCTTCACGTTGCGGTTGTCAAACTCGGTGCCGTTGTCGGAAATAAGTATTTTCGGACAACCGTGGCGTGAAATAACTAATTCCCTTAATGATTGCAGCACAGTCTCTCTATTTTTCTCGTCCTCCGTGATGTCAAGGGGTTGCCGTGATAATGCGTCGGCTACATGATTGAGCGCACCTCGTCTGTATCGGACATTGAAATCATATTGTTAAAGCTCCAGCGCCCATCGCGCTACTCGGCCGTGTGCATCTTTCAGCGAGTGTAGCCACTTCAGCGACTGGTGGTCAGTTATGACAGTAAAATGGTAGCCTTCCAAATAGGGGCGCATTTTTCTGATACCCCATACGATGGCTAGACATTCCCGTTCCGTTGGTGAGTATTTCATTTCTGGATCGGAGAGTGAGCGGCTAGCGTATGCAACCACATGCTCTTTGCCGTTATCATGTTGGACTAGCGCAGCGCCTAAGCCTTTGTTGGACGCGTCGGTTTGCAATACGAACGGCTTATTGAAGTTTGGACACGCAAGTACGGGTGCACTGGTCAGAGTTTCTTTCAATGTACGAAATGCTGTTTCTTTTTCTTCAGTCCATTTCCATCTTTGTTTCTTCTTTAACAATGAGTTTAAAGGAGCGGCGATTTTTGAAAAGTTAGAAACAAATCTGCGGTACCAAGAGGCGGCGCCAAGGAATCGTCTTAATTCCCGGACATTTTTCGGCGGTGGAATGCTGGTGATCGCTTCTACTTAATCCGGATCGGGTCTAATCCCGTCGGCGGTAATTACATGACCAAGATATTTAATTTCTGTCTTGCAAAAATCACATTTTTCTGGATTAAGTTGGAGATTTGCTTTGCGTAAGCGGCAGAATACTTCTTTGAGATTATTCAAATGTTCTTCTAACGTGGATCCCAAGACAATTATGTCATCAAGGTAGGCAAAGGCCTTGGGCTCCATATCTGGACCAATTATTGCATCTAACAATCTCTGAAACGTTGCAGGAGCGGCGTGAAGACCAAACGGCAATACGTTGAATTGATACAGCGCTCCCGGCACTGTGAACGCGGTGAGTAGCCTGCTTTCCGGTGACAGCGGTACTTGCCAGTACCCATGTTTTAAAACAATTGATGAGAAATATTTTGCCTGTCTCAATTTATCCAAAATCGCGTTTATGAATGGTAATGGATATGCGTCTTTCATGCTGACTTCATTTAGTTTGCGGAAGTCAATACAAAATCTTTGTCTGCCATCCCTTTTCCGAACCATTACGATTGGTGAACTCCAAGCGCTGTTTGACGGTTCGATTATGTTATTCGCTAACATTTCGGTAATTTCTTCGTTGATGACTTCTTGCATCTTTGGATTTTGAGGTCGGTATCTTTGTTTGATCGGTGTGGCATCTTTAAGACGTATTTTGTGTTCGACCAGCGGCGTAACACCAGATATGGATTTAAATAACGGTAATTCCTGCGCTAGGAATATATCTAATTGTTGTTTTTCCGTACGGTTCACATAGCATACATTGTTAATAACGGGCGTTTCAATATTTCGACAAGTGACTCGACCGGTTACAACATCGATGTTGGCGTTACATTGTATCAATGTGTCCATGCCAATGAGTATGGCGGTACTGAGGTTTGGCAAGCAAGATAGTGTCACAATCTGCGGTGTGTTTTTGATTAGACAACTAATCTCAACTTCCTCTTGGATTGTTACAATTTCTCCATTTGCGAGCTGAGCCCTTCTCGAGCTAGGGTTACGGATTTTTGAATTAATTGTGCGACAATATTCGGTCACGTCTTCGTTTATGTACGACAGTGTAGATCCAGTGTCGATCAATGCCGAAAACGTATGAGTGCCGATTATCATTGTGACGAAAATGCGGTTGTCGGTATCGGTTTCTTGGTCCAATGATATGATCGGATGACCTCGTGTCTGTCCGTCGGTAAATGCGGGCTTCAGCGGTACGGACTGGTCGGGCCCAACTGCGGGCCAGTCTGACGGTCGTTTCCCGTCACTTGACAAGAACAATCTCGAAACATAACGCCAGGTTTCTTGCATTGGGAACAAAACAGGGTTCCTCGTTCTTTGCAGTCGAATCGCCTGTGTCCTGTTTTCCCGCAATGCCAACATATTATTCGCTGATAATAATGTTCTCGAGTGGATTCGGTTTTTGGTATTGTAGAAGGAGTTACCACGGCTGCTACTTTTGAATTACGTGATGGTCTCAATTCATCATGAAGTTTTTCGAATGTTTCAATTTGTGTTGTCAGTTCTCTGATGTTAGAAATGTCGACACGGCGGATATATTGTCGATATTCCGGCAGTAGATTGGTGTAGAGACGGAATAATATCTGTGTCGTAGTGAAACCTTCGTGTCTACGTATTAACGATTGAAGTGCGATCACGTAATCCCGGCCATTTTCATCCGGTTTCTGTTTTCTATGGCTGATTTCTTCTTCCAGATTGAAATTGTAATCAGCGGGAAGGTAAAATGCTCTAAAGTCGTCTAGAAAATTTGACATTAAAGCGGTTCCGCGGAACAGTTCTGGCAGGGCCGTCAATAGATTTTCGCTTGCGAAATTATAACTCGTTCTCAGTTCTTCAAGACGTTCTAGGAACAGTACTGGATCCGTCTTGCCGTCGAAGTGGGTATTCCATTTCCGCACCATGTCACAAATGTGAGCAGAGTTTATTATATTCGGTGGTGCGATGACTTGTTCTCTGATTCCCGTTTGAACAGCAGGATCAGTGTTATTCTCTCGGGTCCCTTTTTTTAGAAATATAGATAAACGTTGTCGCATTTCAGCGACATTTCCATCGGTAGACAAGTTGAATTTACGGAGTTCCGTCATTAAATCTACTTTATTTAATTTGTAAATCCAGCTGGTTTGCGGATTTTCGGTGGAACCTCCAGCTTGGTTCTCGACATCGTCGCTTGCCATCTTTTATTTCGATATCAACAAGGTCCCTGTTCGGGCGCCAGTTTTGTGACGCTTACTTTCGGTACTTTGCTTGTTCGGGCGCCAATATCAATCTGTACACCGTGCTTTTGGGTACGGCGACAGATTTCCCGGTACTCAGTGAAGAAATATTCGGTTTCCCAAAGGTCGTTGATAATAAAAGATGACAATGTAGTTTAAACCCCAGATGTTTTATTTTCCCCACAAAATAGATGTTACAACCATTAACAAATACTATATATTTATTTTACAAACACACGAAATATATTTTGGATCAAACCAGCGGTCGCAACCCTTTACGACAACAAATGCTAAGTTTGATGTGACCAAAATATACAATAAAATAATATATTAGAATTAATCTAATAACAGAATAATTAAAGTTTTTGAAGTTACGTTAAGTTAAACAAAAGTATAAATATGTTTTCAAAGACAAAATGTATGAATCAAAGATTCGCCGGTTTATCGCCCCAAATATATATTAAAATAATATATTAGAATCAATCTAATAACAGAATAATGAAAGTTATTGAAGTTACGTTAAATTAAACAAGAGAATATAAATATGTTTCTAAAGCAAAATGAATGAGTTAACGGTCCACGAAGCCAGCGTACAACTATTGTAAAAGCCAACCAGATCCTATCACCTAGCAGCCTGTATAATAGCAGCCGTCGTATTTACTAGATTCTCACACCTAGCAAATACTACAGAAACGCTACCGGTGCCTGCGTACAACTATTGTAAAAGCCAACCAGATCCCATCACCTAGCAACCTGTACAATA
This sequence comes from Leistus spinibarbis, assembly GCA_933228885.1. Lineage (NCBI taxonomy): Eukaryota > Metazoa > Arthropoda > Insecta > Coleoptera > Carabidae > Leistus > Leistus spinibarbis. The sequence goes on along the minus strand of OW121803.1, from coordinate 3,534,762 downwards.
GCAGCTGTCGTATTTACTAGATTCTCACACATAGCAAATACTACAGAAACGATCCACAAATTCCACTCTGAATCTCAACACCCAGAGCTCCTTTGCCGATAACTAGCCTCAACACCAGTACCGTTCGCACCCGATTCTTCCTGATCTCAGCACCAAGAAGAATGAATCTTTATCGTCGATCCGTGCTATTTATCAAACCGATTAATTAGTGTTGTACACGTCACGAGTGGGGGTTAAAGTGGGGTCTCGAATCGAACGAGAGCGCGTGCGTGGCACAGCGAGGTGTGTTTAATATTCCGGACTCGGCCGAGTGCTGGCTACCGAACGAAACTCGGAGCGCTGACTGATAACAACTCGCTTGCCGTGCGCACGCGGGCGCTTAACTATTTTGCTTCGTTACAATATATATATATATATTAGGGTGTCCCTTATATGGGCGATTTTTTTTTTGAGTTATTGAGTTATTAAAACGCATACCCCCAAATCCTGTTTATTACTCAAATCTTTATTCATATTGAAAATTTGAGCCTCCTACGTTAAGTTTTTGAAAATGGCTATTTTTAACTACTCCTTAAATATGTTAGTAGATCATCGTAAATATTTACAAGCTAGGTAATGTTAACTTTTATTATAAAAAAATACGAAAAAAAAAACATAGAATCAGTTGGGATATTTCCTTTATAAAATGTCTTTTTTGCAATGTGGATACATTTTTCGATGTTCTTGCACACAGCGTAGCAGGAACTGTTTTTGTTCTTCATTTGCGGTTATCAAACCATGAAAATCTTGTATTTGTTTGACAGCCCTCTCAGCTGTATCATTAACTGCTTTTAAGTGAAAAACCTTCTTTTTTGCTTCCACAAAGCCGGCATTTTCTTCCCAAGAAGACACTTGTTCTTGAAGGAAACTTCTATCAATTTTCAATCGGAAAATATATCTTTGCTCTTGTGAGAGACGAAATCACACAATGATTTACCTAAAACAAGAAAAAGAAGATATATTGCATGCATTAAATAAACCTAATTTAATAATAAGGATAAAATATCACTTACCATATAAAGTTACAGCCATGTCTTCCTTCGATGGAACATATCTCTTTCCAAAGTTAGGTAAGCTTTCTCTTTGTAAATTTGCTACAATGTTCATTTTTGTTTGTTCATCAACTTCGTCATCAAAAATTGATAGGATAGCGATTTCCTCCGATAAATACCATAAATGTTGACTAAATTTGCTTAAAGCCGATGAAGGTCTAATTTTTATTTTGATCTCATAATACCCTCCTAAATATATAATACCGAGTTCAATAAGTTCTCGATAATCATCGCGCAAAATCGATTTTTTCAGTTTGTTGTTAAAGAATGTCACCAATTCATTAATGATCGTGTCACTGAGATGTTCTTTGACAAATTCAGAGCATAGTTCGATGGCATTTGGATTAATATTCTTCCAGTTTTCTCTAAACTTTTTGAATAGTGGAATATCGGGACTGTTTCTGACTTGTGGGATCTTTGATTCGAATACACTTTTGAGCACAAGCTCGTAAACATGATGGCGGCAAGCAAATAGTAACAATTCTCTTTCTAGATTTTGTTCTAAAAGCACACAAGCTCCATTTAAATGGCCTGTGTTAGATGCTGTCGTATCACAGAACATTATTTGTACGCAATCAATAAGGTTCCAATCAATAAGCGCGTTTATTACTGCTTTTGCTCGATCTCTGCCGGGAGAGCTCTCTAATTTCGGTACTACAAGAAGTTGTTCCTTCTCTCCAAATGTAATGATAATTGGCAAGCGTTCTTCTTTACAACTTCTCACATCCAACCCAGGTAACAATTTGCCATCCCAATGAATAGTAACCACTTCGGGCACGTTATTCTGAAAATCGGATGAATGGATTCAGCTCTATCTTTTCTCATCTGTGTTCTAATGCGTTGAATAGAAGATTTGTTGATCGGGTAATCGTCGCAACTAAGGCCTATTGCTTCTACTACAGCCTGAATTATATAAACGGAATCTCTGATACTTAGTTGACATCTGTCTAAAGTCGCAACTAATTTATAAGTGATGAAATCTTTCCTTCCTCTTTTTGTTGTCGTAGTTAAAGAACTAACAGATTGCGATGTGGAAGGCAAAGGTTTTTCCTGACTTTCTTCGGAGCTCGTATATTGATGTTCCATTTCTTGAGATATTATAACGCTGTGTGAAATTACAGAGGACAATAAGCTCTCTGAAGGCATTTACTTTAATGGTTTTTTTTTCCTCTGCTTGTTTTCTTAACCGTGCTCTTTCTTCCATTTCAGCTAACTATTTGTCTACACCCGCTAGGCAACCCGGACAGGCCGTCCAGGCTCTCTCAGTTTTTGCAAGAAAAATTTATCTTCGTCTGTTTTTATTTTCTAGAGAGCATCTGCGTGTGCGATATCGAATAAATTATCCAAATTCTGTTCGAATTTCTCCTCACGCCGTCTATAAAAATCCTGTGCCTTCTTGCAATTTTTTTGTAGGTCTCGCCAGACTTGATATAAATCCACAAGCTTCTTAACACAATTAGGAACGGCTCTAGTAGGTATTCTAGCTTTTTCCCAGAATATAATACACTCCCTAATGACTAGGTTTGCGCTTTCACTAACAGTCATTTTAACTTCGCGTATGTTAAACAAGATTTGGCAGAGCTCGCCTTTTGGTAAAATATGCGTTGCGAGCAGTGGTTTTTAATTATTATGGCCTTTTGGTTAACAATTTGAAAAAATATTATAGATATAAAAGTCTTACATTAAATTTTAGATTAAATTGAATTTATATATATATATATATATATATATATATATATATATATATATATATATATATAATATTAGGAAAAAAGAATAACTTTGTAACTGGTTTTACTTAATTTGAGATGTAACAGCGGTGATTTACAAAGGTCAATTTGTTCGTTGAGGCACGTTTCGGTAATATTGTCAATAGCTTTGTAGATTTCCAATGTTTCTAGGTAATTCAGTTATAATCCTTTGTCTTCTATGTGTAATATCGAGGGTCGGTTGTTTTCAGAAATATGTTGTCCTGTAGAGTGAAGGTGTGTAGCGAAAGTGGAATCCGATTTGTTGAGTTTATAAGAGCGGCTATGTTCTAGGAATCGTGTATTGAAATTTCTGCCGGTTTGTCCAATATAAACACTGTTGCAATGTTCACACTTCAGTTTATAGACACCTGGTTTTTTATAATTGGCAATAACTTCTTTATGGTTGCACAAAGATTTAAAAAGGTTGTTACTATATTTAAAGGCGATTCTCGTATCGTTGGTTTTAATTTTATTAGCGATTTTATTAGATATGGTATTATAGTATGTTAGCGTTTTATAATTTATATTTTCGAGTTGGGGTGGAAATAATAGTTTGATAGCTTTTTTGTATTTGTGTTTGCGGATAAGTGTATCTATTAAATTTGAATCATAATTGTTATTAATGGCGATTTGTTTGATTGTGCAAACTTCTTTTTTGTAGGCAGGTATAGTTAAAGGTATAGTTAACAAACGGTGGATCATAGAATTAAATGCCGCTAATTTATGTTGTATGGGATGTTGGGAATGATTATTTATCAAGGTATCTGTGTACGTGGGTTTTCGGAATATACTAAACTCATGTGTGCCGTTGTTTCTGGATATCGTTAGGTCTAAGAAATTAATTTCATTATTATTTTCAATTTCTAAAGTGAATTTAATATTTTGGTGGAGGGTGTTCATAAAGTTTTTTAGATTATCTAGAGATCTACTGGTTCCAGACCAACATACCAATATGTCATCTACATATCTGTACCAATATTTTATGTGTTTCGCAAATTGTGATTTAAGAATTTGGGTTTCTATGTTGTCCAAAAAAATATCTGCTAAGAGAGGAGAAAGTGGAGATCCCATAGCTAAGCCTTGATTTTGTTTATAAAATTTATTGTTAAATAGAAAATAATTTTGTTTAACACATACATGGAGTAATTCCAAAATTTCAATTATTTTAATCGGGTTGATGTTATTTTTTGTTAAGATGGTTTTAATAATAGGTAAACATTGGTCAGGTGGTACATTAGGAAATAAATTTACTACATCAAATGATATAAGTTTATCGTTTCTATCTAGCTTAATTTGGGATAAGTTTAGAGATAGTTCAAAAGAGTTTTTTATTGTGTGTGTGGGTTTATAGTTAGTAAAATTAAGAAAAGTTTGATTCAATTTTTCAGCTAGTTTTTTGCAAGGAGCTGTAGAATAAGAAACTACAGGTCTTATCGGTATATTAACTTTATGTATTTTAGGAAGTCCATAGAGTATAGGGGGGAGTGGGTTCATATTAATTAAGTGATATTTTTGCAAATCTGAATATAGAAATTTAATATTTTTTAAAGTATTCTTTAATTCGGTTTGAAACACTTTTGTGGGATCATTACAAAGTAAAGGCCAATACTACTCAAGATATATATATATATATATATATATATATATATATATATATATATATATATTTATATATATATATACAAGGGTTGTCCGTAAATTAAGGTCTCCAATTTTTTTTCACATAGTAAACATCATTTTAATGCAAAACAAAGTACAGATTCTGAATTTCAATTGGACTTTTAGCTATTTTTCTACGTAATCCCCGTCACGATCAATGCATTTTTGGAGTCGCTCCGGGAGCTTTTTCATACCCGCGGCGTACCACTCTCCCGCTGACTCGCGCAGGAAGATATCGACAGCTTCTCACAACAGATCTAATGTTAATGATGTGGTATCGTTGTCGCAATTCATTAATCACAAGTTCTTGTCCATTGTGGCCAACTTTCGTGTGATAATGGTGAATAAGGAGTCTAGTGAATGGATACTTCGAGGCCAGAATCACAGGGCGTTTGACCCATTCTGCGACATGATCCCGTAATTGTAAAGTGTAGGTGACAGTTTGAAAAATGCAACTGTTTTTCTCAACACTTAAATTGTTGCATAATCTTGACATTTCGATTGGAAACATAGTCCACTGTGCTTTCTTCCACCATAGTTGTTCTGCAGCTTCCAGTTCGCTAGGCAGTAAATTTGGGTATTTAGTAACTATTTTATCTTTACATACCTGGACAAATCGCTATATCCAGGCGGTGAGCGAATTAGTCTTAACCATGACGAAAATCGTTGTATATCAGGAAAGGGAAACCTTTTTCTGATATTGTTTGTTGTATTTATAAATTCAGTTTTCAATTCCAATAATTCCTCATCTTTTCTTTTTTGAGAATTACTATCTACTTCTTCTGGCCATTTATCTTTCAAAGCAGAAGAAAATTTGGTCCATACAACCATCGCTTGTTTTGATTAAAGTTCGGTATTTTGGTCCACTTTGTGCCTTCATCAGCAACATTTTCTTTGCTTGGCACCCATCTCCAGACTTTCGCATCGTTGAGTTCTAAAATTTGTCCGATTCGATGTGCAACAAACTGTTTAAATTTTCTGTTTTTGAATCGCTCCAGAAATATACTGTTACTATCTTGATATCGTGTTACTGAATTATTGTGTGTACAAGTCGACTCCCCATAACAGCAGCTTGTAGCTCGAGTCTCGGTATTGACATAGTTTTCAGCGGTGCCACGCGAGTTTTTGCTGTAACGATGGAAGTAATTATTTTACCTGCGTTTGTTATGCAAAAATTAGCAACAGCAGCGAAGGTATTTTCACTTGCATCGCAATACACATGAAGTTGAATTATAGAAGCTGTATATAATAAAGGTGTATAGCATCTTGAAATGCTAAAACCTCTTATAGTTTGCAATTGATGCAACATTCATTTTTAATATATCTTTATTATTTTGAATAATTTTTACATTTGGTTGGAACACATGACTGTTTTTTTCAGAGATCCTACTCACAGGGGGAGTGTATATCTGAGTTTGATTTCTGTTGCGTGTGTGGAGCGTGAGGTATTTGTGAGTGAGTTGTGTTAGAAAGGAGGAGACATGAAAACCCATTTTCAATAATGAAAATTATTTTACATAATACTTATAGACTAATATCTAGTTTATCTTATTTAAACTAAAGGCTATTGGCAAATGGCCGAGTTTTTTTTTCTTGTTTCCTGAAGAGTCTATGAAATATTTTTTTGTTTTTTAATATGTCTAATGATATACTGAAGAAGGTCTGAAATTATGAACAACGCATAATTGTTAATAATCTAGTTATCTTATTTAAACTAAAGGCTATTGGCAAGCGACTGAGTTTTTTTTTCATGTTTCCTGAAGGGTCCATGGAAATTTGATTTGTATTTCAATATGTCTAATGATATACTGAAGAAGGTCTGGAATTATGAACAACGCACAATTGTTATTAATCTAGTTTATCTTATTTAAACTAAAGGCTATTGGCAAACGACTGAGTTCTTTTTTTTTTCATCTTTCCTGAAGGGTCTATGAAATTATTTTTTATTTTTTAATATGTCTAATGATATACTGAAGAATGTCTGAAATTATGAACTACGCACAATTGTTATGAAACTAGTTTATCTTGTTTAAACTATTGGCAAACGTCAGAGTTTTTTTTTTTTTCATGTCTACTGAAGAATTTCAGGAATTCATTTTACTTTAAAGATGATCTCTATAACATTCTGGATAAGGCCTGAAATTATGAACAATGCACAATTGTTAAAAAAGAAAATGAACTTTTCAAATTTTAAGCAAAATGTAAGTGTTATAAATTTTTTTTTCCTCGGTAGGTTGATCATTTTGTCAATTACAGTTTATATATTATTTCAGATATATATATATTATTTCTAATGTTGAGAAGTTACTAGGGCGGTAATAAATCCATCCTCTTCCAGACAACATCTCAACGTTCTTGTTTTGGTACGGTGCGTAGTTGGTTACCATGGTATTTAGTAGGGAGCCCGTTTCGAGATATCCAATATACGGAAGGTCCTGCAGAGTCTATAATTTCAAATGGACCGTCCCATTTGGCAGCTAAACCAGCGTGATACCCTGTTATCGCGTTGGAGAGTGGATAGGTTTTTACTAGAACGTGATCTCCGATCTTGTGCTGTGACTTTTTGGATGACCGTGGTACATACTGAGTTTGATACTGTCGCACACGTTCTCGTATTTCTTCTGCTGGTAGTTTTTTCCGACGACACTCATCTTTTTCATTAATTGTAAGTCTCCAGTCCCCAGGTCGTGTGAGGGTTATACCCAGGAGAACTTCACTAGGCGTAAGTCCGGTTGCAGCGTTCCGGCGGCAATTATATAAGATGTTATTCAAGTATTTGTCCCATCTATTATGAGGAGAATTTTGAAGATGAATTCGCAGACCTGTTTTTATTTCTTGATTCCTACGCTCTGTAGGATTTGCGCGAGGATGATATATTGGCGTCAGCCAGCTTTGTGTTTGCCATTGTTGGCAAGCTACCTCCCATTCCTTGCTGACAAACTGTCGACCATTATCGCTAAGAATAGCCCTTGGATAGCCCCATCTGGGAAATATTTCTCGTTCCATTACACCGATGAGTTTTGGTTTCGGAAGATGTTAGTGCAAAACCTTCGGTCCATCATGAGAAAAGGTCAGTAACAACGAAAATGAACTTTTTCTAGTACTAGCTCTTGGATAGGGACCCATTAAGTCAATAGACCTCCCACGGATTTGTAGGCTGGTGTGGTCGCATTGATTCAGCTCCGATCTTCGTGCCTTTCTTTGTGCATGTGCACAACTTCCACTGATGGATGTGTTTCTGCACGTCTCAATCATCTCCGGAACGGTTCTTGATAACGGCGTACGTAAGAATGTCCGAATTGTCGGTTGAATTAATTCGACAAGCCAAGGTAAATTGGCTTCATCAGAAGAGTTTGGTTCTAGACGTCGAAGTAAAAGCATTTTCTGCCAAAGAAAATGTTCAACTGGTTTATCTTTTGGTTGTCTATCTCCATACAAACTTGCCCGAAATAATGCAATGATCTGTGGACTAGAGAATCTCTTAAGGGGGTAGTACACTGTGATGTTTCAAAAAAATGCAATTTTTTTGCTTAAAATGTTCCTTGGGATGTATATTTTAATTTAGTAAAAATTCCAAGTCCGCCAGAATATTCCTTACCACTGTAGGAAGCGATTTTCTAAAAAATGTATCGGCGCGCTGAGAGAGCATTTGAGCGCACGAGAAAAATGAAACTTTATCTTAAAACGCGTGTCTCTAAACGGGTTTTTTCAAACTTGCGTGGGAAATAACTCTAAACAATTTATTTTATTTGGATGTCGCCTAGGTTTTCTTGTTCAGAATTAAATTCTGCTTAGAAATACGTATCCATATTTTCGATTTTTTCAAAAATGGATTTTTAATCCACGATTTTGTAAGCATTTTTTAGGTGAAAAAATTGACTTTTTTTTTCATAAGGCCACAATTTTTGTAAAAATCAATTTTTAAAAATCGGAATACGTATTTCTAATCGAAATATCATTACGAATTAGGATTTTGTTCGATTTTTGTACTAAGATCACATGGGAAGGAGTATTTTACCACGCAGATTTTGGTCTTCCGCGCGAGGACGTCCGCGCGACCTGGTGTACCGGCCACGGAGGGCCGCCGATGAAATTGCAAAAAATACAAATTGTAGATCAAAGTATGATTAATAAATGGGTTACAAAACATTTGCCCTCCCTGAGAGTTTTATTGCCAAAAATAATTAACGAAAATGACTAACTTTTCCGACGTACACAGTGTACTACCCCCTTAATAAGCTGATCATGGAAAGTTTCCTAGTCACTAAAATAGGGTTTGAACTCCTGCCACCATGCCAAACCGATGTTATCCAATTGGGTACTTGCTAGTCGGGTGTATTCACAAGTAGCAGTCTTGGCGCGAGTGAATTCTTTTAAACAGTTGGTAAGAAATACACTAGGATCTTCATGAATATGGCCTGAGAAATTTGGGAGGTTCAATTTCGTTGCTTGTTGGGATTGGAGAACAAGCGCTAATTGGGCTACGTTCGCTTTAGAGTAACGCGCGAGTATTCGGTTATGTGATTGGCAAATACGGCAGCGACGATTTGTTGATGACATTCAGTGTTGGGCGCCACTGGGAGGAATGTCCCAGAATAGAATCAGGAGTAGGTTCGTGTAGCTTATCTAAGCTTCAATGGCGTTGGGCGCCAAAATTATGTAGTCTCAAAAAGATATACACTTTATTTTATATCGTTGCTATATACATATTATTTATGACAGTCCACCCTTTATTTCTACTGTACTTCTTTCCTCGGTTGGTTGATCATTTTGTCAATGACAGTTTATATATTATTTCAGACATATATATATATATATATATATATATATATATATATATATATTATTTCTAATGTTGAGATGTTACTAGGGTGGTAACACCCTAAACGACGAAGCCAGGACAAAAAAATACAACATTGTCCTCCAAATCGTTTTGAAATCGAACAAGACGCCACGACACCAAACGCTGTGGCGCTTTAAACACGTTTTTCTCGAAACCCTGTTTTTTGTTATGGGACTGAAAGCCTACACTACGATTTACAACGGGTATTTTTTTCTTTTGATTTAACTTGAAGCTAATAAAATTGGCTTCAGTTGTACGTAGAAGTTCTTTTTTTATTTTGATATTTAGTATCCTTTTCGGACAAAAGAGTGGGGTAAAATATATTTTTTTCTTCAAAACTATTTCGCGAAAACGTAAAGAAAGGCATCAAGCTATTATTAATTTTTATTAAAAATAATCCTAAAAGAACTTTAAAATACACCTTTTTTAATGCAGCAAGCCTCATCAATCTACTATTACTAAGTTCAGAGAAAAAAATCGAGAAAATGAGCATTTTTTCGGCAGTCACCGTGTTGTTTCCCCCTAAGTCAGAACTATCCACGTCAGGCTTTTGCAAGCGGCTCAGTCCAAGTGCCTGACCCCCAACTTACTCTTGACTTCAAATCATCTTTAGTTATTACGAAATTGTCTAGATTTTGTCACAATATATATATATATATATATATATATATATATATATATATATTGTGACGGGGTTTTCAATAACCAGAATAGGGGGCGCGGCGGGGAAAACACTCCGGCTAGTTGAGCGGGGTGGTCGCGGGTAGGAGGGAAAACGACAGGAACCGGCACACCGGATAAATAAGAACGCACTCTTTCACAAATTACAACCTGTGGTTGTATTAAAAAAAAAATAATACACACTTCGAAATTTAAATTAGCATAAGTTACAAGTAAAAGTTCTAGGGTGAAGCCCCGATAATAATATAAATGATACCGGGTAGGTGCAGCTGTAAAAAACAGTTTTCGTTCTTTGATACTGGAGGTGACGAATGGTCCTTGAACGTGCTCAAAAGAAATCAGTGGTAACTTTTCTCCGGTGGAATGGAGAGCGCCAGCCGAATTATGTATGGTAGGTCAACTTATCATTATTTTATACTTGTTTGAAGCGGATGTGCTGGTGCGTCGTGGTCGGACTCTGGTGAAAACGTGATCTCTCGCTGTCCCCCCGGGATGTGGGAGAGGTGATAGAATGGTTACACAGGCTTTCGGCGGACCGACGCTAGGCGTCATGATAGAAACGTCAAACTTCAACGGCCCCCGGGACGTGGGAGGGGTGATAGAACGGAAACACAGGCTTTCGGTGGACCGACGCTAGGCGTCACGACGGAAACGTGAAACGCCAACGTTCACCGGTATGTGGGAGAAGTGATAGAACGAAAACGCAGGTTTTCGGTGGACCGACGATAGACGTCGCGACGGAAAACGTGAAACCTCAACGTGCCCCGGGATGTGGGAGAGGTGATAGAACGGAAACACAGGCTTTCGGTGGTCCGTGATACCTAAAAGATCCTCGGGGAGTGGGATAGGTAATATTTCAAGATACAGATTACATGCTCTCTTGCGGGACTTCTGCTGACTGATTTGGGGTTTCTGCCGAAGATATTTTTCTGGACACGGTGCTTCCAAATGAGAACTCGATTCGGAACGATTTCTAGTCGAAGCGATAGTTCGTCTTTGACAGTCTTTACTAGGGCTAACGGCCCAGTATTTATATGAATTTTGCTAATTAATCCAGTTGGATTTGGTTTTAGACTGCGTAATGTATAGTTATTATATAGGATGCGTGTGTTTGGGGATGGAAAGTGGTATCCGGAGGCGCGGAATTTGCTCGGTGTACCATGGGTCGGTGGCGGTATTAGGGAGATTTTGGTGTTTTTGTGGATTGGCCCTATATTTTACTACAGTTTACATTGTAACAAATATCATTCGTTGCAATATATATGTATATAAAAATATATGCAAAAAAGAATATATATATATTGTGACGATATCGGGCCAATCTCGCCAAAATGGGCGCATCGGGAACCGCTAGATCCATCTGGGCTATTTTTCCCGAACCACAAAAAGGTGCGGCAAGCTCAGGGGTCGGTTGGAGGTCAGACACGTAGGCTGAGACACTTGAAAGGGCCAGACGTGGCTCATCCGCACTTAAGTCGTCGACTTTTTGTTTTCTTCGCGTGCGAGGAGTGGTTGATCCTGCCGAAATCCGTATCTCATCTTCGTCGAAGCTGCCTTCTAAGTTAAGTACCATTTTTTTATTTTTTTTGTTTGCCGAGGTACTTAACTAGAAGGTCAGGTGGACTCTGGCCGCCATCCTTCTTTTTCGCGATCGAAATCGCCAGTCCAGCCTATTAGTTATTTTGTTGATTTATTTTGTTTATCTAATTTATTTTGTTACCTAATTTATTGTTAATCTATTGTTGTTATTTAGTTGTAATTCGGTATTTGGGTAGGCCACCCGCTTGGCATATCGGTACGTTGGGCTGCATACTGCTTAGGGATCTGTCATAGACATATTCCCCTGTTTAATTCTTTTAAGCCTGGTATTATGTTTGATCACAACACGATGCTGGTACAATCGTGTATCAAGACAACTTTTAAAATCGTTATTTTTGGAAGTGGACTGTAATAGGCAATTTTATATTTATATATACTGCACATGAAAAGAGGTTAGAACATGACATAAGATAAATTAATGCTATGGATAACACAATCAAATAAAGAATACAATAAACCTTCAAATTACGACTTTTTATTTGTCTCTTAGAAACTATTGATACAAATCGAACTCTTTTGTTTTTTAGCAGAGCACGCTTGGGTTTTTGTGTAAACATACCCCCGGCCTTAAAGGGCTCTCTTTTAATTTAATAATAGAAACTAATTGTTGCATGGTAAAATAGATATTTTTTTAACCGGTCATTTGATAATACCGTTTATAGTTTTAAGTGACACCACGCGCACAATATTATCCTTTCCAGGATGAACTTCTAAAATTCTTCCTATCCGCCACTGTGAAGGAGAAATTCTGTCATCTTGAATTAATACCAATAATCCTATATGGATTTCGGTAATTCTTCTTAGTTTTGTACGTTGTTGCAAACTTGTTAAATATTCACAAACCCAACGCGACCAGAAATGTTGTGTCAATTTTTGTAATAATTGCCACCTTTTTAAACGACTTCCATTTGCATCTTGGTAATTTGGCTCCACTAAAGCAACCAAAAGGCGACCAATTAAAAAATGTCCTGGCGTAATTACATTAAAATCTTCTGGATCGTTTGATTCCGGAATTAGAGGTCTTGAATTTAATAATGCTTCTATTTTCGTCAGAATTGTAGACATTTCTTCAAAAGATAGAGGTGTGGTACCCACAATTCTTACCAGATGATATTTTGTTGATTTCACGGCACTTTCCCATAGTCCTCCCATGTGGGGTGCACTAGGTGGTATGAAGTGAAATTCTATTTGTTTTTGATTACAAGCGTTTTTTATGTCGAATTGATATTTAGGATTGCTCAATAATTTTAACCAATTTGCTAACTCAGATTTAGCTCCGACAAAATTGGTACCATTGTCAGAGTAAATATTTTTGCAATATCCTCTTCGTGATATGAAACGAGTTAGAGCTGCTAAAAATGCTTGACTTGACAAATCCGAAACTAATTCGATATGAACAGCTTTCGTAGCCATACATACGAAAATTGCTATGTATGCTTTTGTCGACGTATTGCGACTTTAATCGCAGTGGACCAGCGTAATCTGCTCCGGTATTTAAAAATGGGTGGCATACCTGAACACGTGATGTAGGTAAATCGCCCATTAATTGATCCGTTGTTCGTGGTTTTCGTTTGAAGCATAAAACACACCCTCTTGTTATTTGACGAATGATTTGCTTAGCTCCTATTGGCCAGTAGTTTTGCCGAACTACGGATAACAGAGCTTGTTGTCCAACATGTGCATGTGTTTCATGTAGATATCGAATGAGTATTGTTGTAAAATGGTGTCCTTTGGGTAGAACTATTTGATGTTTTATGTCAATCGTCTGTAGTGAATTCTTTATTCTTCCACCAACACGAATGATCTTGTCTGTGTCGAGAAATACATTGAGACTGCGCAAGTTCGATTTCAAGCTGATTTCCTTGTTCTGAGTAAGGCATAATAATTCCTCACGAAATGTTTCATTTTGAACGAGGCGTATGACAGTTTTCATTGATTTTGACATTTCTTCTGCTGTTAGGTAGTTGAGTGCAAACTTTGCGTTTGTGGTGGTCTGAGTTTGCACGCACGCAGACCCTGCGTTTGTGGTGGTTTGAATTTACTTGGTTTTTAACTTAACCTGACAATTAGAGATGAATCTTAAAACGTATGCGATCGTTCTTTGTAATTTAATAAGATTACTTAACTTTGAAATGATTGGTAGGTTTCTTTCATCAGGGGTTGAAGTGGTCAAAGCTATCAACTTTACCTCGGGAAGTTCGTCAGCGTCATCAAGTCGACTCTGCGTAGGCCATTCTTCTTCGGGACGTGAGAGAAATTGTGGACCGGACCACCATTGAGTACAACCTTGAAGCTCCAACGGTTTCAGACCTCTTCAGATAATGTCAGCTGGATTGTCGACTGTTGAAATGAGAAACCACTTGGAAAGGTCAGTTATATTTTGTATTTCTGCTACTCGATGTCCCACAAATGTCTTTAGTTTGCTAGATTCGGTATTGATCCAACCGAGAACGATTGTAGAATCGGTCCAGAAAATTGTTTTTTCAATGTTGGCTGTAATGGCATTTTGTACCTTCTGTGCGAGTTGTGCTAATAGTACAGCTCCGCATAATTCAAACAGCTCCGCATAATTCAAGTCTTGGAATGGTGAGAATTTTCAACGGCGCAACACGTGATTTGGAACACAGTATTTTAGTTGATCGATTCCCATAATTATCTATGCAATGAAGATAAATAACTGCACCATACCCATCTTGACTCGCGTCGCAAAATCCATGAAGTTGGATCGATTGGCATGCATCATATGGTATAACGCTTCTTGGTATTTTTATTTCTGGCATTATTCTTAGTTGGGATCGAAATTCTTGCCAACCGATATCATCATCTTCTGGTAATTGTTCATCCCATACGAGGTTTTTCTTCCATAATCTTTGCAATATGATCTTTGCTGTTAGAATGATTGGTGCTGTGTGTCCTAATGGATCGTACAGCCTTGCTATGTCAGATAGTATACTTCTTTTTGTTACTTGTCGTTCGTTCAGTAACTGGTTATTTATTTTTATGATAAACATATCTGTAGTTGGTTGCCAAGTTACCCCCAACGTTTTTACAGTGCTGTCTTCGGATATTGTAACCTTGCTTTCTTGATCTTCTGGCGGAATGTTTGCTAACAGTTCTTGTGCATTGGCACACCATTTATGTAATTTAAATCCACTGCAATTAAACATTTGGATTAATTGAGTTTGTAATTTTACTACATCTTGAATAGAATCACCACCAGATAGACAATCATCTACATAAAAGTCTAATTTTGCAACTTTAGCTGCATCAGAAAAATTGTGTTCTTCATCTGATGATAATTGCTGCATTGTTTTTATTGCAAGATATGGAGCACATGCTGTACTGTAAGTTACAGTCTTTAGTGAATATACTTGAACTTCGTCGCTCGGGTTGTCTCGCCATAAAATTTGTTGTAAATTATGGTGACATTTGTTGACTAATATTTGTCGGTACATTTTGCTTACGTCGGCAGTAAATACATATTTGTGTTTTCGGAATCTTAGAACGATTTCGAAAAGTTCTTTTTGTATTGTTGGTCCAATGTCAAGTACGTCATTCAAAGATAGTCCTGTTTTAGAAGTTGCCGAAGCATCGAAAACAACGCGCAGTTTGGTTGTGCTGCTGTCTGGTTTAAGTATGGCATGATGTGGTAAGAAATATTGTAATCTTCTCACACTTACTTCTGGTGTAGTTAACTCCATATGACGTAATGTTCGATATTCTTTCATGAAGTTTACGTACTGTGTCTTCAATTCATCATTTTTGGACAATTTCCTCTCTAAAAATTGTAATCTTTTAAAAGCAAGCTGTTCGATGCTACCTAAATTGACAACATTAGGTTTTGTTGGAAGCTGCACTACGTAATATATCAATTTTTTGTGGAGTTTGAAACTGTGGATCAGCAAGTTGAAGTTCAGTTGGAATGTTCCAAGATTCTGCATTAACCCTTGCAGTTGGTATTTTCTTCGCTATTTTAGGTAAAACTAAAAATTCCAAATTGATCTCATAAGATGAAATTCTTGATTTTACTTGGGCTGAAACTTGCTTTCGAATTTTTGTTTCGTTTTCACCAATACCATAGACTGGCATTTGGACAGAGGTTTTCTTGAATCGTAAGGCTTACACGGTCTCTTCAGTGAAGAAGTTACACTGCGATCCTGAGTCCAATAGCGCACGGCAATAATATGATTTACCGGTTCGGTCGTTCATAATAACTATCATTGTTGACAATAGTACTTGACAACTTGTAGTCATTAAACTTAACTTTGGATTGCCCGATTCTTCGTTTGTTGCTACTGCAACTAATTTCGACTTAGTGTCTTGAGTTGTTGATTGGGTGTTTGGTTCATTGCTTGAATGCAATAATGTATGATGTTTGGCTCGGCATATTTTGCAAACACCACTTTTGCAAAACTTGATAGTGTGTTTCGCGCTTAGACAATTTGAGCGGAGCTCCAGTTTTTTAACTCTTACTTGTCTGTCTTCTGGCGACAATTTTAAGAATTCTGCGCATTGATTTATATAATGCTTTTGTTTGCACATTGGACATTTGTTCGTTGAAGATTGGCCTTCGTTAGCAACGAACGAACGCGTCGGATTGTATGATTTGGATTGGTTTTTGTTTTGGACCATTTTTGATTTGGTACCTTGCTAAGATCGCTCGATGCTTTCTAAAACAAAACATTGATTTTGTAAAATTGTCAAAGTGTCGGTCCACTTTGGAACATCATGAGGACTTAGTTTGGTTTCCAAATGTCTTCTGGTTTCGTTGTACAGTTTTTCGGAAATAGTTATAACTAAAAAGCATTCTGACATCGCATCTAACTCTAAATTCAGTGTCTGCAGGCCTCGCAAATTCTTATTAACTGTATCAATCAAATACCTTAAGTCAGTTGCTGATTCTTTCGCCATTGGTGTCATATATAACAACTCTTTGATGTATTTTTCGATTAAAATTCGTTTTATTTCGAATTTGTCAGTTAATGCCTTCCACAGTGACTCAAATGTGTCAGTTGGAGTGTGAATAGAATTCTTTAGTTTTAAACTTGATTTTAAATATGACAGCTTCCTATGGCCGGGCACTGCATCGTTTGATCCAATAATCGACATGAATTCTTGCTTGAAGTTTATCCATTCATCGAAGTTGCCGTGGAATTCCGGCAGTCGTATATCTAGAAGTTTTATTTCGTATCATTGGGATGATCTTGAAGTTTTTTGCGCAGACGTTGATTCAGCAGATGATTGACTTGATCTCTTGAATGATTTCAGTCGCCGTTTTACGTCAATAAATGTTTGATCAAATATTTCGTAAAATACATCAATCATCGACATTTTCTCTTTCATTTCTTCGTTGGTCATTACTGAGCTTAGTTCTTCTATGATTTCAGAATAGTCTTTTCAAATGTCATTAAGCAATTCAGACTTCCAGTCAAGCGAGTCTTCATCATCTCGATCGGTGATGTTGGCTTGGATTTTTTGTACTCTTGACAAGATAATCGTGTGCTTATTATCTGCTTTTGCGATAATGTTCTTCTTCGACCCCATCTCCTAAATGCTTATATATCCGGCTCGAAGGACCAAATAATATGTTTGATCAGAACACGATGCTGGTAAGTAGTAAGAGGGTTTCTTGAAGCAGACAGGGGCGTGGCTTATCTACGTCATGCGCGTACGTCACAAAAAAACGAAAAAAAAAAAAAAAAAAAATGAAAAAAAAAATTCTTTGAAAAATATTTTTTTTATTTTGTGTGTGAATTATTTATGGGATACGAGTTGTTCTGTTGAGGGTACCTGACTTACTGGGTACCGTCAAACCGGCATTGTTGGACACTGTGAGGGATACGTGTTGTTCTGTTGAAGGTACCTGACTTACTGGGTACCGTCAAACTGGCATTGTTGGACGCTGTGCTTGAAATAATGCAATGTATGAAACAACCACTGTAGCTAATGAGTATACATACATATATATATATATATATATATATATATATATATATATATATATATATATATATATATTAAAATATAACAACGTTAAAAATACGAAAATTACATGAATTATGTGTGACTGTATGGTATACATGTTGACCCGTTGCTGGTCTCCGACGTACTGATCACCGCTGGTACGGTACGATAGTCTAAAGCTATAGCGAACATGAAGCTAGATATAGTTCTATAAATAACTTTATTAAAATATAACAACCTTGCAAAAATATATCTGTGACTGAGTGGAACACATGTTGTTCTATCGCTGGTATCTGGCATACTGATGAACTCTGCCTGTGGTCCACTGGTACAATACGACGGGGTCACGCGCTCTGTTAAGATAGCGAATGCTGGATAGTCTGTAGAGCGCTTAAGTGCACGGAAATAAATTTCAAACTGTGTGGATTAATAATGTGGAGAGAGAGAGAGAATAAATAAATGTTTGTATGAGGTTGATGTGTGTGTGTACGGGAATGTATTGTATGTAATGATTTGGATAGGTTAATTATGTGTGGCTGTGCTGACCTCTGACTATGCTAGTTATTAGTGTTCTTGGATACTGTGTGTGTATGATATATGTTCAGGGGATCGTGGTATTTTGAGGCTGTAAACTTATAACTTAAATATATAAAGACCATTAATATTTGTATTAAATCTTTATTTATGAGTGTCTATGTGTTGGGTGTACAAATGTCTAGAGCATGATACAATCTTTAGTTATAAAATAAACATATAATATTATAACAAACGTGTATGTGTGTACACGCACACACACACACACGTACATGAAATATATCTAACTAACATATAAACCTTTGTATTTCGGGATCTTCTTTTAACTTCTCGGGTAGCATGTGTGTCACATGAGCTAATTGTGTCCAAACGGTCGGTGATAACATCACCGCTTTTGGTAGATTTGCAATATGAACAAGGTCCATGTTGCACAAAATTTCGTCACAATCATAGAAGTTTTGAAGTGCGTCATTTATGCAACAGCATTTGTTACATTTCTTTGATTCTACAAGCCATACACGTAAAGTTTCTGCGTTTTGCAAGGCACACACCGCTGCAGCTTGTTGTCTGTTGTGGCTGACGATCGCTTTGTGAAAATAGCAACACCTTTCGCGCTGCGTACGTAATGACGGACATTTTGGATTGTCTTCGAGATTTGTAATGATGAGGTGTTCAGGTGTGCCAAATTGTCGTAAAAATTGTTCTTTTTCAAGCCCTCTGACATAGACGCGTGTACACTTCTTATATATATCTGCAAATATATCGTCGAGTCTATGATACGAGACACAGCCATCGTTCCACGTTAATCCATGATAATTTCTTGTTAACCAGTTAGCCTGCCGCTGGAATGCCACCGACTCGATCGAGTGCGGAGGGGCGATTAGAAAATGATGTAGTTTCTGTCCATCCATACACAATACTGCGATCTCTTTGGCCACGAAACCGTTTGCGTCGCGAAATCCTTGCAAATCTATTACTATTTCACCCATAGTTCTATGCAGGTCTGCACACGACCACGTCCACAACTAAACTAACTTCTTAACAATGTTTGACAGTGGATTATATTCGAAAATGCGATCGTGCAATATGATACAATGGGCTGCTGTATTTTCGGGAAAGGGATCTTTTGATTCAAACTCTAAACGTATGTCAACCGTTGCCGATTTCATCATTTCATTTTGCCGCGAACAGTCTATGACGAACATGGGTGTGTTTTCACGAAATTCTCGAACACCGTGAAGTGGTTCGCACGCTGTGCGGCCGTAATAGGATGATTGAAATCTGCAATACATATCATACAACAGGGCATAATTACCAGCTGTAAAGTCTAAATTCATGTTATCATATGGATAACATTCAGAGTTCAGATATAACTTCAGATTGGAAACGGTGCAGTGGTCAAATACGCTTGCATTTTTATCGCGTTTATGTTTACGGTCCGTTTGAAACATGACGATCACATAGCGCGGTTTTTCCAGGTAACTGCTGGTCTTCACCGACCACGTGTGCTTTGATGTTGTTGACAACAGCGGATATTCATAGGAGGACCAACTTCGGAAATTCATAAATATCGACTTGTTGTGCTCAACGTGCTTAAGCAGTGCCAAACGAGTTGAACTCGCCACATACACGTACGGAACACGCCATTGAATTTTTGACAATTCGACCGAAGCCTCTGCATTGGTGGGACTAATCAGAGCGTTGTCGTCATTTTTTGCCCGCACCAGGACAAGCTCTTGCCGTGCGTTAATCACAATCTTGTTGTAGTCTTCGGCAAAGCCGAGTAGTGTCTTCAGCGGAATGCACACATTAAAAGAGCCACTACTCCCCTTTGTTTTCGGTGGCAACCATCCGGCATTTTCAAGTCCTACAACTTCGTTCGGAGTATACGATACATATCCTTTAGCTGTTGTTGTTAGCCCCAAACTCTGGGTACGATCTATTTCGACACCATTTAATTCATAGCGAATCTCGTCAAACAAGTGCGCAATGCCATTGTTAACAAGTGTCGCGGCTCCTTCAATGTCGCTCACAATGCGGCCTTCAACATAGAGAAAACTAGCGCTCGGCAGTGTGTATATGTCTTGCTGATGTACAGGAATGCGAATCTCTGCACTGTTTTCATACGAGTTTGTATTGTAGGCCTGATGCGTGTGATACTCTACACGTGTAATTGTCTCATCAAATGCAATTTCGTCGAGCACTGACAACACGTCGTCCGGTGTTACACTCATATTTACTCACACACTAATTTATAGCCCAGCGCACGAAGTATAGCTTTATTCTTTGCTGTTAACTTTAGAGCTGTCGTGCGTGTTCTGACTCGCCTTCTCTTTGCACCAGCCTTTTTATGTGTCGCAAAAACATTGGTTTTTGAATAAACGACAACCATTATGATAGGCTGCTACTGCTGCTGCGTGTCACGTGCAATCGAACAGTAACACTTTCACCGCGAAAATTAATCAATTCGCCGTTCTGATCAGTAATTCGAACAGCGATCCCCTCTATTGCCTTAACGCGCACAAGGAGATATATGATGTTGCGCGGTGCTTCAATGATCTTATATCCTGGGGGGACAGAGGGGAAAAATTCGTGTATTGTATTTACTAGTCGGCCGTTAACATATGAACCTGTTGTAATGTTGCACTCGATTCGTATATTACTCACACGAACTATATTCACGGGTAAATCAGATCGATGCAATGTGTTTGGTGGCAGACGTCGTCTTGTAAATCCCAGCAGTGTTTGTAAACTGTTAGATCTATCAAAGTACAGCCAATGACTGCACTTTATTTCACTGGTCAACGTGTTATTATTTGGCTGTATTTCAATATAGCCGCCGCGTGCTCTAAACTCACGCTGCAGATAAGTGTTCAAGTCGTCAAGCTCGTACGAACCTTCCGGTATCACTATAGACGATCCCTTGTCGTCGTCCTCCGTCTCCCCGTAATACAAGATATTATTGCTTGCGTCAATGTTCGGAATAGAGTTAAATGTGTTAAATAGAACCAGACCAAGCGCGTACTCGCCTTCAAGATCAATTGGTGGAAAATATACACTATTCAGCTGTGCACTGTTTCCTGTCAGCGTCAACGTTAGCGACATATCCTATGGATTAGGTGTTGACGCACTGACAACCAATTCGGTAATAGGGGGCTCTCAGGATACCGCATTGGCGTTTTTGTTCATTAGAAATTTGAGACAAAGATGACCGCATATCACGGTGTTAGGTTGTTGCATTCTTCTATAATTATAGGTTATGGTTGTGTTTGGACCGAGATACGTGATGAGTTTCTCTGGAGGCCTTAAATTGCCGCAACTGTCGAAATATGTACTGCGCCGACCGCGCTTACGGTAGGCAACCCAGTGGGTTCCCGCGCCCGACTTGTCGTCAAGATTAACTATACCTGACTCGTTGGTGCGCACGCGCGACGGCATTTCATTGCGCATAAATACACCGCGAAAATCTTGTATTTTGTAATATTTGGCATACATAAGCAGTTCACTGTCACTCATCGCCCGTCTCGGCAATCTTAGCGGTTTTTTGGATAGATACGTTTCAAGTGTAAACCGAGTCCTTTGCGATACGGCTTCAAGTACAATCCCTTTCCCAACGCAATCGATTCCATTGTGTCGTTGTGTCGCTTGCTTTCACTTAATTGTTTTTGTGCATCGTTGGCGCTCACAACAGCCTTTGCGACTGCTGCAGCGCCACCAGTCAACGCTCCAAGTGCCGACAAACCCGCAAATATGGGAATCAAAGGCAAAATTCCTCCGATTTTCGGCACAGGAATGATTCGGTTGTTTAGTGGCGAGCGGTCAGCTCCACGCACCTTTCTCACCTCACGTCGAGCAGCGTTCAACGCCGTTTTTATTATCTCCTGTGCCTTCGACTCGGTCGACACCCGTTTGATGGCGTTTCGAGCTGCTTTCGCAACGCGACCATACGATACTTTGGCATTTTTCGGTTTCTTACGCAATCCCATCCCTAGCTTTCGCTTTATTTTCATTGTGTTCGAGACGGCGAACGCAGCTGCTTTTTCACCTATACCTGAATCTGCTGCAATAACGCGACTCCAGGCGGCGTTCTCTAGTGCCCGATCCGCTTCGTGTCGTTTACTCAGATTTTCTTTGTCGTGCGAATATGCAATGTCGTGTTCTTTACACGCTCTGTCCAGGGCATTTATGCCTGGGTCACCGCGATGTAAACGATCGTCCAACTTGGTGCCAGGCCCACAGTATTGGTATCCCGGTATATGAAGCTCAACACCTAATCGATTAATTAAACTATTCAGAAGACCACTTCCTTGACGCTTCATAGCAACACAATGACTAAATTCCTGTTTGCACAACCTTTTATAAAGAAAATGGTGGTTGTGGTGAGGGAGAGGGTTTGTAATATATATATAATGCTATTATGTTGTAATATCAATCAGTTGTATTATGGTTGTTGTGTGTGTGTGTGTGTGTAGGAATATGAAAATTGTCAAGCAGGTGCAAGCATTAAATGTTAAAAACTTGGATGTTCTTGGGGCATTCACAGAAGGCCGCAGCTATAAGCATGGCATACTTTTACCAGATAGTATACGATGTATAATTAGTGGACCCAGTAATTGTGGCAAAACAAATGTTATGATGAGCCTTATAACCGATCCAAATGGTCTGAAGTTTGAAAACATTTATTTATACACGTAAACACATGATCAGCCAAAGTATAGGCTGCTTGCGAGACTATTGCACTCAGTGCCCAACATTGGATATTTCCCGTTTAGCAACAATGCAGACATTGTTCAGCCGGAAGCGGCGAAACCAAATTCTATCTTCATTTTCGACGACATCGCTTGCGATTCACAAAACGCAATGCGCGACTATTTCAGCGTTGGACGACACAGTGGTGTTGATGCGTTCTACCTGTGTCAAACATACGCTCGCATTCCAAAACATCTTATTCGCGATAACGCAAACTTTATCATTCTTTTCAAACAAGATCGCATGAACTTACGTCATGTGCACGCAGATCACATCAACACCGACATGCGGTTTGATCAATTTGAAGATATCTGCGCGCAGTGTTGGACAGAGCGCCACGGTTTTCTAGTCATTGACAAAGACAGCGATTTGAATAAAGGACGCTATCGCAAAGGTTTTCATTCGTACATAATAATGGAAAGGTGATACCATTGTGGCTCATTCGTACTCTATCAGTCGCGATGAGCGCAAGTGTTGAGTTAGAAATTGAGAAAACAGCGGATATAATCCGGCAGAAGTATAGGGAACTCAAGCAAATGGCGGTGAGTAAGGATGATTATCATGCGAAGAAATACAAACCTATTGTCGAGTCGTTAAATAAGGCAATTGCACAAAACATTGCTGTAAAGCAGCATACCATGGATAATGAAAATAAATATGAAACACTCGATGAGCAACCTTCGGCAGTGTTCTCCCTTGAGAACCTACTGACAAACAACCCAGATGGTCATACTAGGATAGAAGAATACCTATCCAACGAATTTGGACCTATTACAAGAGAGTACTTTAAACGTATAATATTTCCTACAGAGGATGATAAGAAGAAACGACTGCTGGACACTCGGTATGGAATCAAGAGGAACGGTGATATTTTCACAATTGGCGATTCGGTTGTAACGATTGACGCAAACGATAACATACACATTAATGGCATGCAATATAGGGTGACGGACGGACTTGCACAGTTGCTATTTCTTAATAATCCTTCAGGATATTCGCACACTGATCTGAGCGCCTATAAAAACATAGTATTGCAAACAAGTGCGGATAGAAAAAATTACGAAAAGAATGGTAGTTTTGCGGCTAATGCTAGCAATAAATATAGGCGTATAATAAGATCTTTTCACAAAGTTGGTGGTGGCGGGGAGAGTATGATGTATGTATCAAATAAACCACTTGACTATATTTACTGGAATGATCCAAATGAGTTGGTCACTCGCCTACATTTATTAAAGTCATCAGCAGCCATTGGACATACAGGGCATAATAATGAGATAATTGCGCTCGAAGAAGAGTTACGCGAGCAGCGTATAATTCTATAGTGATCATTTGCAATATGTCTACCGACAAGTTTGGTCGTTATCTTAGCCACAGTGTGACGCACACGAAAACGGTTGGCGGACTTTCGCTGACAAGTCACGGTGACTTTAATATGGTGAGCAAACGTTTGACTAGTGTTGGCTATCCAGAGCACGAAAATGACGCAACCACAGTGAAATACGTTAAGAAGTCCATCGATTTGCTTATTGATATAAAGGGAATACGCGATGGTGTTGGAATACTCATTCAGAAGATCGAACAAGAGGTGCGCCGTATATCAATTCAGGTGGCATCCTTTCGACAAATTCACGAAAATAAAATAGCTGAACTGGAGGGCCAACTGCAGACCATCAAACAGTTAAAACGATTGAAAGCAAAACAGCAGCAGCAGCAGCCGCACACGACTCAGTAGTTAACAATGACTACTACTAAGCAACTGCTTGTAAACGAACTACATAAATTGGCGCGTCGCAATTATCCTCGCCGCCATGTTGTTATGCTAGGATTTGATAACTTATGGCAGGCCGATCTTGTTGATATGATTGCATACGCTAGTGAAAATAAGAAATATCGTTATATGCTCACAGTTATTGATACATATTCAAAGTTCGCGTGGGCTGTTCCTATTTACACAAAAGAAGGGACCAACGTCACGGATGCTATGACGAAAATATTTGACACTTCAGGTCGTGTGCCTAAAAATATACAAACAGACGATGGAAAAGAGTTCTTCAACAGAACATTCCAGAAGCTCAGTTTTCGTGGCTCGTACAAATGGATAGATATTCTTGAGGACACCGTACACGAATACAACAACTCCATACATAGAACGATTAAAATGAAACCAAGCAGTGTGACGTCAAACACACACATTAACCATTATCATCATCATCCAAAGCCGTCAAGCGCAACAAAAACGAAATTTAAAGTAAACGATCGTGTACGTATAAGCAAATACAAACATGTATTCTATAAAACATACACACCGAACTGGACAACAGAGGTTTTCAAGATAATTGCGGTTAATCAAACGTCGCCATCAACCTATAAGCTAGAAGATGAACAAGGACAACCAATCAAAGGATCGTTTTACGAACAAGAATTGCAGAAAACGCAACATCCTGATATTTTTCTCGTTGAGAAAATTGTTAGACGCAAAGGCAGCAAGTATTTTGTAAAATGGTTAGGCTTTGACGACATAAACAATTCGTGGATTTCTAAGAAGGATCTTATGTAAACAAATTCAAAGGTGTTGCCATCATACAAAGGTGCATGTTAGATCTTTACGTGTAAATATGTAATATTTCGTGTATAATTCCATTCACACACACACACTCGCATATAGGAGTTTGTAGAGGTAATTTAACGTTTTATATTATTAGTCAATAAATATTTAATACGAATATTAATGGTCTTTATATATTTAATTTATAAGTTTACATCCTCAAAATACCACGATCCCCTGAACATATATCATACACACACAGTATCTAAGAACACTAATAACTAGCATAGTCAGAGGTCAGCACAGCCACACATAATTAACCTATCCAAATCATTACATACAATACATTCACGTACACACACACACACACATCAACATCATACAAAAATTTATTTATTCTCTCTCTCTCTCTCCACATTATTAATCCACACAGTTTGAAATTTATTTCCGTGCACTTAAGCGCTCTACAGACTATCCAGCATTCGCTATCTTAACAGAGCGCGTGAACCGGTCGTATTGTACCAGTGGACCACAGGCAGAGTTCATCAGTATGCCAGATACCAGCGATAGAACAACATGTGTTCCACTCAGTCACAGATATATTTTTGCAAGGTTGTTATATTTTAATAAAGTTATTTATAGAACTATATCTAGCTTCATGTTCGCTATAGCCTTAGACTATCGTACCGTACCAGCGGTGATCAGTACGTCGGAGACCAGCAACGGGTCAACATGTATACCATACAGTCACACATAATTCATGTAATTTTCGTATTTTTAACGTTGTTATATTTTAATATATATATATATATATATATATATATATATATATATGTATGTATACTCATTAGCTACAGTGGTTGTTTCATACATTGCATTATTTCAAGCACAGCGTCCAACAATGCCAGTTTGACGGTACCCAGTAAGTCAGGTACCTTCAACAGAACAACACGTATCCCTCACAGTGTCCAACAATGCCGGTTTGACGGTACCCAGTAAGTCAGGTACCCTCAACAGAACAACTCGTATCCCATAAATAATTCACACACAAAATAAAAAAAATATTTTTCAAAGAATTTTTTTTTTCATTTTTTTTTTTTTTTTTTTTTCGTTTTTTTGTGACGTACGCGCATGACGTAGATAAGCCACGCCCCTGTCTGCTTCAAGAGACCCTCTTACTACTGTGGTACAATCGTGTATCAAGACACAACTTTTGAAATCATTATTTTTGGAAGTGGACTTTAATAGGCAATTTTATATTTATATATACTGCACATGAAAAGAGGTTAGAACATGACATAAGATAAATTAATGCTATGGATAACACAATCAACAATAAACCTTCAAACTACGACTTTTTATTTGTCTCTTAGAAACTATTGATACAAATCGAACCCTTTTGTTTTTTAGCAGAGCATGCTTTGGTTTTTGTGTAAACACCTGGTAAAGATAATTCCCTGATTTTCACTGTCACTTCACCATGAGAGGTGCGAGTTCTTAGCTCCCTGATTTACATCCGCATTAGCATACGATTACTTCAAATTCAGAAAAGAGCCCTAACCTTACTTACTTGAATTAGGTTTCTAAACCGGTATCTCTCGGATTGATTCTGTTTATGTGTCACTGTTTCTTCCCCATTCTAGGTACTGTTAAGTGGGTCCGATCAGTAGTGGCGCCGAATTATCCATAATTCGGCGTGCGCTCTCCATTCCACCGGAGAAAAGCTATCACTGATTTCTTTTGAGCACGTTCAAGGACCATTCGTCATCTCCAGTATCAAAGAACGGAGACTGTTTTTTACAGCTGCACCTACTCGGTATCATTTATATTATTATCGGGGCTTCACCCTAGAACTTTTACTTGTAATTTATGCTAATTTAAATTTCGAAGTGTGTATTATTTTTTTTGAATACAACCACAGGTTGTAATTTGTGAAAGAGTGCGTTCTTATTTATCCGGTGTGCCGGTTCCTGTCGTTTCCCCTCCTACCCCCGACCACCCCGGTCAACTAGCCGGAGTGTTTTCCCCGCCACGCCTCCTTTTCTGGGTATTGAAAACCCCGTCACAATATATATATATATATATATATATATATATATATATATATATATTTATATATATATATATATATATATATATATATATATAGATCTAGATAATTTGGTTTGTCCCCGATATTTCTCTTTGTGACCAGATAAAATATTATTCGGCCATCTGGTATTAACGTTGCTACTCTTCCAGCATTAACGATCTGTTGCCGTAGTTGATATCTCCTTCCGAATATTTTATGAAATTGCAGGGCTATTCCTGCTCCCATAATAAAATCCTCCGCCACACACCGATGGGAATTTACCAAACAGATGGTTGGTTCCAGTTAAAGAGATTAACAGGTCTATTCTGTATGGCATCCGTTAAACGTTAACACGTTAAAAATACATGTTAAAAAATAAGAAATAGCGGCCTGTTAAAATTTAACGTTTTTTTGGTATTCACTATGGTGCATTATTAGCGTATATGTTAAAATTTATAAATTAACGTTACCGTTAAAACATGAAGTGAAGTGAGTGACAAATGTCAAAAATTACCATGGCAACGTAATTTATTTGTTATTATTTCAAATAATTTATTTGACAGTTAGCATCGTTAATATATTTTTATTCTTTGTTTATTCAAATATAAAATATTAAATTCCAAAAATGGCTGCAAAACGTAAGTAAAACTTTTAATAAGATCTATTATTGCTGTAAATTTAAATATAGAAGAACATGTTATGATTAAAGTACATTTTAATAACTTGTGATTCTATTTTTGGAACTTTGAATCATGTAAATAAAATACTTTTATACAAAGGAAACAACACTAAACAGAAAACAAGGGGTTCTCGAACAACTAAAAAACAAATTGAGTTAATTTTAAATTATGTGGAAGATAATCCTATCATGCTAACGGGGAAAATGGACAGCCGTGAGGCTCAACATATGGAGAAGAAATGGGTAGAGTTATCCCAATTTTTGAATAACTCTGGACAAGGGGCTATTAAATCCGTATCAGGATGGAAAAAGGTTAGTAATATGAAAAATAATAATGTATTGGTACTTATAATATCGATCTTAACCAGGCATTGGGTGAAATAAAAACCAATATAAAGAGACGGGCCCGAGAATTGCACATCTCAAAAACAGCAACAGGAGGTGGTCCTTCAAATGTGAAGGACCTTACAGATATTGAAGAAAGATTTCTGGGCCTAATATCAAAAGTTGTGGTGGAGGGTGCGCCTTTAATTGAACCAGGCCTGTACGATATTTCGGATGGCCAATTAGAAATGTCTATAGAATACAATGAGGTATATACTGCATGTATCTTTGTCCCGTAAATGTATTCATAAGTATATATGCAGTTGATGTGCGAGTGGCCGCGAAATGATTTTGTATTTTTTAGAAAAATAAAGAATTTTTAAGAACTATCTATATATTTTTATCTAAAATCCTAAACTATTTGCAAAATAGGGTGGGTGGGGTGTGTGTATTAAATATTATATATGATAAACATGAAATATGGATTCTTTGTACATTCCATGATTATGCAACAACATTCTATAAATATACGGCAATATTCTATGGATATGTTTGTCGAATATTTTATTGATAATTTTTTTTTGCTATAAGTTGTTGGTATTTATATATGCTATAGATATCCATAATGTTAACCTGTTATGTTTTTAATACGTCCATATTGTTCTTTTGCATATGCAAAACTATACTATGTATATGTTTGTGCTGTGTGGGCCCACATATACGTACACACATATACAACTATGCACCCCACTTGATACCTGGGTCTCTCGTAAAGCGCCGACATTCGAACTACATCTGCTACAGATCTCATATACAAATTAGACACAGTTGAACTATACAGACAGAACGCTGGGATGATGCTCTTAAATCACAACGTGTTATAGATCATTTATTAACCTTACATTAATTAATTATACACAGCACTTTTATCGTTCATTAAAACTGACTCTCAATATACGACCTATTTCACTGAAACTTCACTACATACTTTCTACAAGTTCCGGTTAAAGATCTGAAGAAGACTGGTGCGCACATAATATCCTATTTAATAAACGGATATAGTTTAAAAGCATGTATAATTATAACACTTCCTGACAAATGTTTTCACTAATCTAATATATGATGACTCTTATGGCTGAAGAAACAAGCATATTGATCCAACATCAAAAGTAAATTATAAAATCACATGCCTCTTAGTTGATTTTGTAAACGCAACTACCCAATATTACCCAGTGAATTCATGGGGTTATATAGATAAGAAGAATAATTCGTATACTGGAATGATTGGATTCATGGAAAGAAATGAAGTAGAGATTGGAGGTATGATTATCCAGATTATTGTTTGGATTTATTTGATATTTCTATCATTTGCTTTTGATGAGGCACTTTGTTTGCACTTTTCTTTATTATAAATTTTCAAAAATAATAAAACGATTTGCAAAATATGTCTTCAAAGAGTACGTTATTTAAAAAAATACATAAGGGGAAATTTAGTCCAACCTTTCGTCAACCATATTTATATAGGCATAGGTTTTTGGACGCATTTCCTTTATTGCTTAAATAAATGCCCACTGTAACCTCCGTACAGCTTGCCCAACAACCAGCTCAAAATTAAAAAAAAAATGCTCGCAGGTTATGAGGTATTTATAAGCCCTTCAACTAACTCTGAAATTATTTTTGAGCTGCAACACCTACGTAGAAAATAGCTCTTTTCGGTGGCAGGGCTCGTTGGACGACGAGTAAGCCTTATCACTCTTTAAAAATGAGAAAATAATAACTATTATTAATCTTGAATTACGAGTTAATTATAATTATCATTAGCATTCAAATATGAATGTTTCATTATTTAAGCTAAAGCCCTATAACCCCAAGTTACCAATTTTTATATTTTTTACAAGACAGGAGTCCTTCAAAACTAAAGTTATTTAATCATTTATTTATCAGATAATTACGAGCTATTTAAAATCATATAGGCCCAAGGTACCTATTTTTATGTTTATCTCAAGGGAGAAGTCCCTAAAAACGAAAGTAATTTAAGCATTACTTTATTAGATAATTACGAGCTATTTACGAGCTCTTCACATACATATGTCTGAATTTTTGATCAGCTGTACGGAGGTCCCATTGTAACTTTTATAACATTCGTTATTCAGTGTTTAGTAGGAATGTCGAATTTGCTTGATGGAGACTATATACAAATATATATTTATATACATATATATATATATATATATATATATATATATATATATATATATATATAAATATATATATATATATATATATATATATATATATATATATATATATATATATATATAGTTGAAGGGTAGTCACCACCGACTAGTTGAATGTAAGAAAGATCACGGATGTGCGGTGTATCGGGTAATAGTTATGGGAAATAAAACTCCATAAACTATTTATTTTCCCATAACTATTACCCAATACACCGCACATCCGTGATCTTTCTTACATATATATTTATATATATATATATATATATATATATATATATGTATATATATATATATATATATATATATATATATATATATATATATATATATATATATATATATATATATATATATATATATGTAGAATAATTTATTGTCAATATCGTTTTTTTTTTTAGGTACAGCACTATTCATGATAAAAGCTCGATTATCGGTTATAGACTATGTTAGTATGACCACACCAACCAAAATCAGATTTGTATTTCGGCCACCCCCTTTGAGTTACCAAAGCAACATATTCACCTTACCATTCACAAGTGCATTATGGTTAAGTTGTATCGCTTTGGTTATATTGTTCATAATACTACTATATTTAGCAGGTTTGTAAGGATTAATTAATTTTGAAAACACATTTACTATTTTTGGTCGCCGTACGATGTACAGAGAGTTAAAGCATCCGGTCGTGTGCCTGTAACAACACCGGAACAAAAAACTTTCCGAACAAAAAATCTACACTGAAAGAAATGTTTAGCATTCAGCTCTGTATACTTTTTAATTCTGGCTATGCGAAAAATGAAAATGAAAATTATATACTAAGCTAGTACAAATATACTGTTTGGCAGCAGTAAGAAATTTTGAGATATTAAATCGAATTTATAGCCTAAAGAAAACGAATACTTGTAGATATCGTGAAATTCTAAAAATATTCTAACGGTTTGTAGCCGAATACTTTCATACTGAGGATTAGTAACCGCATTCTTGCTATTAGTATGCGGACCTATACGCCTTAGTATATGTATTCTTGTATGTAGAGAATCTACCGGTATCAACTTGTTCGTAAGAGATTACGCGTCATCGTGTCTTCTGTTCGTTCTATACACTGCAGAATTGTGCTATCGTTTATGAAGTAAGATTAGAGATAGACGGTTAGAACTCGTAGAGAGTAGACGTGCTAAAAACAGTGAAGTGCGATTACGATCTTATCTAAACCATCATATAAAATAACAGTGCAATCTTTTGTGAAATAATAAGTGTTAACACCGAAAACACATAATAA
This sequence comes from Leistus spinibarbis, assembly GCA_933228885.1. NCBI lineage: Eukaryota > Metazoa > Arthropoda > Insecta > Coleoptera > Carabidae > Leistus > Leistus spinibarbis. Next base: position 3,502,759 of record OW121803.1, on the reverse strand, counting down.
TAGGAAATCAACCTAATAAAGCGACTCTCTCTTAAATGAGGGAGTCGTTACAATACATTTTAAAAGCCAAATTACTTAACTCTTCAACGTCAAATAACGAACTAACAGACGATGAAATGGAGCAAGACGAAGATCAGGGAAGCAGCTCAAAACACCATTATGATAAAAGACCATCATCAGACACAGAATTAAACGACACATGCAAACGCTACCACTATACAGTGCCGACCCAAAACAGATACGACACACTCACACAAAACGAAACCGAACAAGAACAGACCGAAACTCAAGAAACAACAATAAAAATTCCACCGATATATCTGCACGAAGCAGGTCAGTACCAAGAAATTTTAAAAGATCTAAACACTATTCTAAAAAGTAACTTCACAACCGAACAAAAGGGCAAAAATATCACTAAAATTAATACTACAACAATAACCGACTTTAGAAGCCTAACTGCGTATTACAACTCATTAAACGTTAAATTTCATACGTTCTGCCTACCAAATGACAAACTACTCGCAGTTATGATTAGAAACATACCTATTTCACTCACGGAAGAAGAAATCACCACCGAACTAAATAACGAATTCCCCATAAAAAAAGTATCACGCTTATACAATAAAGAAAGAAACCCAATACCTATATGCTCTGTCGAACTAGAGAAAAATGATAATTCGCTAGAAATATTTAACCTAAAACACATCCTAAACGCAATAGTAAAAGTAGAACCCAGAAGGAAAAGCAAGGACATACCATAATGCACTAACTGTCAAAGATATGGCCATACAAAAAATTTTTGCAGGCTAGAATCAGTATGCGTAAAATGTGCAGGCCCACACCACTACCTCAAATGCGCAAAAAAATGAATAGAAACACCAAAATGCGCTAACTGCTCAGAAAACCATACAGCTAACTACAAAGGCTGCTCACACTATCAAAAAATAAAACAAAAAACACAACCAAAAAGCTATGTCAGGACTACAAATACAGACAACGAACAAAGAAACCAAACACCAGCCACCGAAAACAGCCAAACCACACCCAAAAAAACCCCATCCAATATACACTCCCGAACCTTCGCAAATGTGCTCAAAAACATCCCACAAACTACCACATCCACACACACAACATCCCAGATGCCCCAAGAAGAAAATAACAACAGCCTCATACAAACAATAGTTAACTTAATCACAGAATGCTTAAAAACAATACTTGAAAACTTAAAAATTGAAATAACTGAAATGTTATCATCCCTCATACCAAAATGAACAACACAATAAAACAACTGAATCTATTAAACTGGAACGCGGATGGGTTAAACGAAAAACGAGCAACCTTTATTGATTTCATCAAACGAAAGAATATAGATATAGCTTGTATAACTGAAACCCACCTTATACCAAGTCAACACCTTAGAATTCCGGGATATAAATGCTACCGCAATGACAGAGATACACCATTTGCTTCAGGAGGGGTAGCAATAATAATTAAAAACTCAATTAAGCATCACGAATTACAAACACCAACCCTAGAAAATCTAGAAACAGTAATCATAGAACTAAATTTCAATAACAACGAAAGAGCGCACATAATTTCAGCATACCAAAGACCAAATTTACGTATGAAAAAAAACGATTTGCAATTAATATTTCTCACCAACATTCCAACAATACTGCTAGGAGACCTAAATTCCAAAAGAACAGAATGGGGATGCAAAGCAAACAATCCAAACGGTAAAATCCTCCAAGAAGCTATCTCCGACCTAGCAATACATATTTTACCTCCCGACGAACCAACCCACTACCCATACCGTCCAGACCACAGACCAGATATCCTAGATCTAATACTAATAAAAAGATTTTCCCAACCCATAACACAAACCGTTCATGACGAGCTAGACTCAGACCACTTACCAGTCATCATAAATTTTATAAAGGAAACTGCCACACCCCCAATGGCAAAAAGATTAATTAATGGAAAAATAAACTGGGAAATCTTTGAAAAAGAACTAAACAATGAAATAAAACCAACAACAACGTTAACCACACAAATGGATATAACCAATGCAATACAACATCTTACAAACACAATTAAAACAGCGGTACATAAAACGACAGCCGTTAACACAAGAAAAATGAAACCGGCGATAAACACACCGCAATACATACTGAAACTAATAAAGGAAAAAAATAAAACTAGAAGAGATTGGCTAAAATATCATCTTAGAGAAACTAAGCAAAAACTAAACCAGCTCACGAGACAAGTAACCTGGGAATTGGAAAATCTGAGAATCAAAACATACCAAAAGTATCTGGAAGACATAGAACAAAACGACCCTCAACTATGGAAACAAACCAACCGAATACTGCGAAAGCCAACTATCATCCCCCCTATCACAACTAAAAACAAAACCATGTGTAGTGATCAAGAAAAATGCGAAGCATTTGCAGAGCACTTCGAGGAAGTTTTCACACCTAGTACAACAACTGAAAATGAAGAAACAAATTACAACCAAGAAAACAACAACATAGAAAATACAAAACCAGTAACAGCAGAAGAACTAAAAAGCTATATAAAAGAATTAAAAATAAAAAAAAGTCCAGGTCATGATATGATACCTAACATTATACTAAAACATCTACCCAGAAAAGCCTTTGCATTCCTGTGCACAATCTACAACTCTTGCCTAAACATCAGTTATTTTCCACAAACATGGAAACACGCAAACATAATAATATTCCACAAACCAGGCAAAGACAAGAAACTGATAACTAGCTATAGACCGATAAGTCTGTTACCCACATTCTCAAAACTACTAGAAAGAGTATTGCTGACCAGACTCCAAAAACATTTAGAAGCCAACCACATCATCCCAATTCATCAGTTTGGTTTTCGCCAAAACTACTCCACATTACATCAAGTACTTCGCATCACAGAACTCATTCACAAAGGTTTCGAAAACAAAGAATACACAGTAATATTATTACTTGATCTTGCACAGGCCTTCGATAAGGTATGGCATCAAGGATTACTAAAAAAAATTCAAGACACCAACCCACCGCACTATTTAACACGCATACTATCATCATTCCTGACGAACAGGACCTTCAACATCAAAATAAACAATGTAAATTCAACAACAAAAGACATACATGCAGGAGTGCCACAAGGATCAATCCTGGGACCATACCTATTCAACATATACATGCGCGACATCCCAAGCCCAGAAAACGTATCGCTCGCCATGTATGCAGACGATACGGCATTAATAGCACAAGACAAAAACCTAGACATAGCAATGGAAAACATTCAAAAAGCGACAGATGAAATAATTGAGTGGTTAGACCAATGGAAATTATCTTTAAACACCCAGAAAAGCGAAGCTAAAATATTCACACTGAAAAAGTATGATAGTCCACAAAAAATAAAAATCAAAGATAAAGAAGTCATTTGGACACCAAAGAACGCACCCATCAAATACCTAGGTATACAATTAGATACCAAATTAAACTGGAGAAAACACATCGAAAAAAAAACTACAAGAAACCAACTTACGGCTCCGGCTTCTCTACCCCCTCATAAATAAGAAATCTTCACTCAGAGTCAATTGTTCGCTACTGTTATACAAATCCATCTTTCGCCCCATCATCACTTATGGATGCCCCATATGGGGAAACGCCTCACCAACATTAATTGAAAAAATTCAAAAATTTCAAAACAAATTCCTCCGCATAGCCTTTAGATCACCATGGTTCATCAGAAACTCCCAACTCCACAAAGAAGCAGCGATTCCCACTATTAAAAAATATATAAAAAAATTGGCGAAAAATTTCTTCCAAAACATATCGAAGTGTCCTGGAACCGCAGACTATACACTCGGCACAAGACGACCTAATAGAAGACTAAAAAAACTCCTTCCACAAGAGGTTTTCCTCAATACAACCAACGACGAAGACTAACGAAACAGACGATCCTCAAAAGAATAAACTAGTTACGGGGAGGAAGTCCCAAAAAATGCATAGAAACAGTTACTAACATTTACCTTAAAAATACTATGAATAACATGAAATATGTTGAACTAGTAAACAAATAAAAAAATTAAAAAAAAAAAAAAGAAGTAAGATTAGTGTTATACGTTCAATTCTATTACTTATAAACTAGGGTCACCCGTGGGCACTATGTGCCCATATGGTATACAGAACATGGATCAGTTTTGACTGATGGCGAGTTTTCTTGTAAATTGAGCAACTGGCCATAAGTGTTGTATCATTAAGACAGTTTCCTTGATTGTATTATTACACAAAAAACAGAATTATAAATTTACTAACGATTGCTGTTTATTATTTGATTCGATTATTCAAAAAATATGTACTACAAACCCTTTTTACATAACATTTTTAATGATTTGACATTTGATTAATTATTGTTTTTGAGTTAAATAATCAGGCTAGATTCTGAATTTTGCAGTATTAAATTGCAGTGTCACAACGGCAGTTTTAAAATTGATAATTAGTTATATGCTAAAATACAATTGATTGTGCCATCAAAAATAAAAAAATAAAAATTGAAATTGCCAACCAATCATGTTTATAAATATGTTTGAATTATCTCTTCAAGATTTTATTTCTCTAATAATCAGAATTATAATTTTACTTTCTTGCAGTTATTATAATTTGACCAAATATAGAATCTTACCGCAACTAATATTTTCAAAAATCACTGCTTTTTGGCCATTTTGAAGAGAAAATATTAACTATGAATTAAAATAAATGGCTGGAAACACGTATTTGCTAAAAATATATGCAAATTAGGCATTAATATACACTAATTTCATATTAAATACTTAAAAATTGAATAATAACATGTTACTTCCCTTAAACTTAAGATTTACAATTCAAACAATGTTTCCGTAACACGTACGTCACTAATTCACATTGAAATACGATTTTAACGCTCACGTGGTATCACATTTATTTATATTTGTTCTTTGGTCGGTCATTTTAACATAAATGCTTGATAGCGACTCACAAACTTCAAATTAGAATAAATAAAACATAACTTTATTAACTAACAATTATTTATATTTCTCATTGCCATACAATATCAATATAATATAGCAGATGCCACTCTGGGTAAAGTACAAAATACACTAAATACACTTCAAATCATCAAATTAATTGAAGATTTATCACAAAAACTTTTTTGACATTTCATTCTGACGTTTGATTCGTTTTTGTCTATTTCAAAGCAGACTGAACTTCAGAAGAGTAGTTTTATTGTCCCCTATAGTAATAGAAATTCTAATAACGAGTATAAGAATTCTTATAACTGTTACAAATTATTTTTCTCAGTGTAGTATATTTTCCCTCAATCAAAACATATACATGGATATTAGTCATCGTTCTCTAAGGGCACTCGTAAATTCGAATTTGTGCCCTCTACTACTCTGTAGGTACCAAAGAGATTTGAACCAAATTTGTTATAATGCTTCAAAATTTGGGGTATTTCTTTTTCCATATATATAATTAAAAACAACCGCTAATTCTAGGATATTATATGTTTACAAAGTATGTTGTCTTGACTGGAAAGTTTGATGAAGGAAATAATTGATAGTTTCTTGGAAATTGCAGTCGTTTCTTTTAATAATTAATTTTATTCGCTCTACGTTCCGGCATCCCTTATGCCAACTTCACGAGTTTGGATGGCCAGAATTTAAAAAAAAGAACTTCATGAAGTACATGGATAAAATATAGAAAATATGGAGAACGTGATTTCTCAGTCGTTCTATTTCTGATAACCTATTTTATATGACAAATATCAAATTATTTGAGTCTATTTTGTTTCCCTGTCAAACAATTGTCGGGCATAATTCATTCGAATTATAAAATATAATTCTCATACATGCGTATCTATGGCAACATAAATGAGATATTAATGATTTTCCGTAGCAATTTTCTCGTAACTGGTACATTTTTTGAAGAATCTTTTCAAACAAAAGTTTTGTGAAATATTAATATCCTTCATTATGAACTTTATTTTTGCCATACGTGCAGCCGTTCTAATGATTTTCGAGAAAGGCCAAACATTAATTGTGGAAACATGCACACAAGTCTTAAGTTTGAAGTATCATAATGTTAGGTTACACAATTTTTCATGGTGACTTACTTATTACTACGTATAAGAAAATAAATTATAAGATTTTATACCTATTACAATTTTTCAGATTGTGAATCCAAAGGCAATTTTAATAATAATAAAAAAATATTAGAATATTATAACGCGTACGCATGTACTACTTTTATCTTATAACAACCACATTAACTTGTAACGGTCAGCGTAGTGTGTAATTCGCACTTGCATTTGTTAAACGAGAGCTAAACGCATTAGTGCCTGTACCAATGTTTGTTAATTATAATACTTGTTTGCTTTTTATGTAATTTTAGGACTAGCAAAATACTTTATAATATGATACTTCATTTATAAACACAAAGGACTAATGTCCCAATGTCCGTATTCGTATTTGGTATATTTTATTACAAAATTTTGTGAAATATTTTAATTTGGGTCTATGAGATTCATTTTATCTATCGGATTGTAATAAGATTTTGCTACATGTAAATAATATTTATATATTTGAATGACATACTTTTCTCGTTTTTGAGGTAGGGAATCTCCAACAAATACTAATATGATATTCTTTGAGACTTCCTTAGTTTTATAATAATAATAATAATAATATATCAATATTATTCTGATTTCTCTTGTATTTTAATATAATTTTCCTATATGCAAATAAAATTTACTGGTCATCTAATGATTAAATCTTAAACTCGCCAAAACGATAAACGACTACGTGTGAATGTGTGGCAACAAGCATATTTCCAGTTTCAATTATATATGTCTTATTTATTAGTTGAACTATTGGCAATTTGAACAAAAATATCGGAAGTGCTATTCACTGAATTTTATATATATATATATATATATATATATATATATATATATATATAAATGTAATTATAGCTTTATTATGTTTTACAAACATTCTACGATAGCCTTGAAACCATATTAATATTTGTGGTAACTTGGGTAACGTAAATGTAATATAATTAATGGTCAAACTGTCGATGATGGGCCTCACGTCCAAAATGGATGAAACTTTGTGGAAAAATCCGCAAAAAAATTAGGATTATGGGAAAAATAATCGCATGTGGGGGAAACCCTTGGATGACCTTGAAATTAATTAATTTGTTTTTATAGTTATTTATCAATTACAATCAATCTGTGCGTGCCTAAGAGTGTGTGTATGTGTATGTGTGTGTGTGTGTGTGTGTGTGAGTGGGTTTGTGTGAGTGTGTTTGTTTGAGTGTGTTTGTGTGTAAAACACTCAAAAATTCTACTAAAAATACTAAGATATTTTATGCCCACAAGATTTTTACATATTGCTAACTCATAGCCCGAAAAAAATTATTAAATATTATAATTTTTAACACAAAGTTTCATCCATTTTGGACGTGAGGCCCATCATCGACAGTTTCACCCTTTTCTCCAGCCACGATTTCTGTTACCAACCTAAAAATAACAAAATCCCCTTGATTGGTTTTAGCGCAACGATTAAAACCAAAATTACTTCCCATCACTTAAAAATTAGACAACCACAACGTAACCACAAACAGCGAAAATGTAAATAATTCGTTTGTACATAAAGTCACTGTTTGTGGTTACGTTGTGGTTGTTTAATTTTTAAGTGATGGGAAGTAATTTTGTATTAATAGTAGAGCCAAAATCAATCAAGGGGATTTTGTTATTTTTAAGTTGGTAACAGAAATCGTGGCTGGAGAAACACACACTCTTAGGCACGCACAGATTGATTGTAATTGATAAATAGCTATAAAAACAAATTAATTAATTTCAAGGTCATCCAAGGGTTTCCCCCACACGCGATTATTTTTCCCATAATCCTAATTTTTTTGCGGATTTTTCCACAAAGTTTCATCCATTTTGGACGTGAGGCCCATCATCGACAGTTTGACCTAATTAGGTTACAAGGTGATTTCTCTAGAAATGGTACGTGTTTTAAATCAAATTTTCAACCAAAAGTTGCTAGAAATGTTAATGTCCGTCATTTATATTAGATTCACTTTTTCTCTAACAATAACTGTTGAATGTTTGCCTTAATGGCCTACTTTCCTGGTGACACCTAGCAGATGAAGGCAGTACTAGATATGCGAGAGGGTCGGACCCTGGAGTATTTTGTGATACATAGAAACAGTTTAGCCTCAGGTACCCAGAGGTGTTTGTGTTGAATTCACGCGATTAGTAAATCAAATTTCATATAAACAAGTTACTACGCACCTATGCATTCAGCTCGCCTTATAAGTAATATATGTGATGCGAGCAGCGGAGTCCACCCTCCCTCACCGCGCATTATAAGTAAAAGAAAATAATTGTTTTTAATTATTATGGCCTATTGGTCAACAATTTGAAAAAATGTTATAGATATAAAAAATCTTACAATTTTTTGTAGATTACTTTGATAAAAATAAATTGCATATTTTAAAATTCAAATTTATAATTTTTAATAATTTTTCATGGCCTTTGGGTTACCAAAATGAAAAAATCTTTTAGACTTAAATATCTTAGAATTTCTTGTAAAATTTTCGGATGTTTTAATTATTTTTATTATGCAATATTACGGGAGTCCAAATTATGGGGCCCTATAACTCGAAAAGTATAGGCGATACCAAGTAATATGTGTAGCAAATTTGGTTAATTCTGCCCTTAGAAAAATTATTTAGACAACCCGAAGAACATAATAAAAAAATTAAATTATTATTCTGAATTTTAAAATTTGCATAAAGAGAACTACAAAAAATTGTAAGATTTTTATATGTATAACATTTATTCAAGTTCTGAACTCATTGGCCATAATAATTAAATACAATTATTTTATATTTTCATATTTTGCCAAGCGTGGAGTAGGATGGGGAAGAATATATTACTTATCAGACGAGCTGAAGGTATAGGTGCCTTGTACTTAAGCTTGTTTGTTTTATTTACTCTATTAACATTGAATTTTGGATCTTATTAGTATGAAACAGCAGTTTGTGACGAATGATGGTTTTAAATGACTCGTATTAGTTTTTGATAGTTTACTAATTTATTTGAGTTTTAATAATTTCAGTGTATATAGAATGGCATCATTCCGATCTTACTGAGTCAGATAACTCTTTGCCGAACTCTTTTCTGGCTGTTGTGATGTTTATTTGGTCGGCTGTTGCCCAACAAGGTGACACTTGTGAACCAAGGAGCGGAACAGGAAAAATAATCATGATTTTGGCTTTCATATCGTTGATGTTCTTATGCGTATCATACTCGGCGAATATAGTAGCACTGTTGCAATCTTCAGCGGACAACATTAATACTTTAGATGATCTTTTAGAATCGCGGCTCAAGTTAGGAGTAGATGATAATGTATATAATCGACACTATTTTGAGGTTAGTATTCCATTAATAGAGTATTTTAATTTTTTGAGAAAGCTTTGATATCAATTCATTGGTTTAATATATTTATAGGTATATATATATATATATATATATATATATATATATATATATATATATATATAAATATAAATATATATATATATATATATATATATATATATATATATATATATATATATATAAATATAAATATATATATATATATATATATATATATATATATATATATATATAAATATAAATATATATATATATATATATATATATATATATATATATATATATATATATATATATATAGTTTTTAGCATAATAATTGTGGCTTAAGGGATTATCAAAACTCTTTTTCTAATCCGGGGCTTGTGCCAAAAAATCGAGCAAAATGGTTGGATCATTAAGCGTGTGCCTATTTGTCATGGCACCCTGTATGCAATAAATAATAAACACTGAAATGTCTGGAAACCCGCACTATAGAATACGAGGAAGTACAGCATATAGCCCGGAGAAATACCGCCTTATAAATATGTGTTCACGTTATCGAATATCGGTTTGTTCACGTTATACGATCGTCAAAATTATGAAAATAATTGTTCACGTTATCCCGATTTTCTTTTACCCGGTGTTCCCGGTATCGAGCGTCTACTGTATATGAATATTATTGAAATATAATTTATTATTAGTAAAATATCGATGTGGAGTATTCTGCATATGATATGGACACATGTTTCCCACGGATATATCTAGTTTATGTATAAATTAAAATCAATACATCTTTATTCCTTGGATATTTCTATTCAAGAAATCTTTTTACTTGAAAAACTCTTACTTTTCATGTCCATTTCTTTTTTACTTCAAATTATAAAGATTTTGTTTTGAAATCATGACCCGACAATGACAAGAGTAAATCAAGATATTGTTGAAACACTTATCAATATACTTTTCAGACAGCTACCGAACCGACACAAAAAGCAATTTATCAGAAAAAAATTGCTCCACCAGGTCAAAAACCAAATTTTATGTCCACTAAAGAAGGTGTCAATCTCATCAGGCAAGGATTCTTCGCCTTCCATATAGAACTAGGACCTGCATATAAAATAATCGGAGATACCTTCCTGGAAAGTGAAAAATGTGGCCTCCAAGAGATTACATATTTACAAGTGGTTGATACGTATTTTTCCCTCAAGAAACATAGTTCATACAAAGAGATTTTTAAAATTGGGTAAGTCATTGTACGAATATTCAATATTTGCACACAAATAATGTATTGAATCATCCAGATGTATGTGATTATAACTTTGTATGCTTGTATGTATATTTATATATATGTTAATATGTTTACACGAGGATGGATCAATAAGTACCCGTGTTTAAAGACAGGTAGTGTTGCTAAGGGAAATTGACATTACTAAAAATACTCTAGTCAAAGTTTGGCCTATGTTCCGTCATTTAACTCTGGCGGGAAATGTTTGAATATGCATTACTAACAAATTTGTTTTCGATAATGTGCATAAATTTCATTGGAGAACTTTTAAATTGTATTTGCAATGTATAAATAATAATATATAGTCTATAATAAGATCGATATATGTAACAGTAAAACAAAAATGCAGAAATTTGTAATAAAAATTATTTAATTCAATTCATATAAATTACTCAAAAAATAATTATCTATTAGGGAACACTTTTTTTAAAATGCTTCAGAATTTATTGATAATTATTCAAAAAAATAATACTACGAAAATCTTGAATAGTAAATAATACTATTGAGTTTAACTTGCAGCACATATGGTTGGATTAATAGTTCATTTTTCTAAGTGTACTTAGTGAAAATATGCAAGTCCATCAGAGATAAGTGATTCTAAGTTTGAATTTCTATACTTTGTGCTGCTTGCCTACTGATGAAGGGTGAAGTTAAAATTGATTTCATCTTTATGTGCTGTTACCTGTAAATGAAAAATAAATATGAATTTTCAGTTTATAAATTAAGTATAATCATGCTTCGATAGACATTTTAATATTATTTACATGCGTCATTTCTATAGGTTCATTATTTTACGAATTATATTAAATCATGAAAATAAAATATTCTATTAGTCAACAACAAACATTCGCAGCAAAATTTAAAAAACGACAAACAGGAATACCATGCGATTGCATATGTTGGTATTATTTGATCAGATGGTGCATTGCTACGGTTTTGCTACCATAAGTTGCGCTTGGATTAATAGAAGTACTGGAACTGACTCTCAATCGGAAAATAATGGAACTTTTCGACATATAATTTTTTTATAATAGTGACAATTGGGAATAGAAAGTGGAGTCTGTTTAATTTTTTGAATCAAAACATCTTTCAGATTAATGTTCTGCAATACTAATATATATCCATCTTAGTGTAGACAGGGTGTGGCTTATTTACGTCCCAAGCGTACGTCACAAAAAGAAAAGGAAACAATTTTTTTTTTTTTTTTGTGGGTTATTTGTGAATGTGTGTGCCACTTGTTGGTCATGGTCACAAGTATCAGACCTACCGCCAAGCTAGCGTTGTGTTTGAAATAATGCAATGTATGAAACGTGTATTACTAGTGTTTCAGCCGCTGCTGTTGGTATAAAGTATACATATAGTTTTATAAATATCTTTATTAAAAAATAACAATGTTAAAAATATGAAAATTGCTTAAAGTATGTGTGACTGTGTGTAGTACGTGTTGTTTTGTCGTTGGTATCTGACACTGCCGGTGGTCTGCTGGTACAATACAATAAGGCAACAGATAACATGAAGCGGGGTCACGAGCGCTCACACTATGTCACCTGCTAAAAAAGGTAGTATGGGGGCACTCTGTTAAGACAGCGACGACTGTGAAGTATGAAAAGCGCTTTAAGTGGACGGAAATAAATTTCAGACTGTGTGGATTAATAGTGTGGAGAGAGAGAGAGCAAATTAATTTTTGTATGATATTTATGTGTGTATGTGAATGTATTGTATGTAATGATTTGGATAGGTTAATCATATTAAGCTGTGCTGACCACTGCCTATGCTGACGGTATGTATCGCAATGGGTGGTTGTTGTGTTCTTGGATACTGTGTGTGTATGATATATATTCAGGGGATCGTGGTATTTTAAGGTTGTAAAGTTATAAATTAAATATATAAAGATCATTAATATTTGTATTAAATCTTTATTGACTAATAATTTAAAAGGTTTAAGTACGCCTACAAACTCCTACATGCGGATGTGTGTGTATATACACAATGGAATTGTACATGAAATATTACATGTTTACTCGTAAACATCTAACATACACCTTCGTATGTTAGGGTCACCTTTGAATTTGTTTACATAAGATCATTTTTGGAAATCCACGAATTGTGTATATCGTCAAAACCTAACCACATTTTACAAAATTCTTGCTGCCTTTGCGTTTTCTCAACGAGAAAAATATCTTGATGTTGCGATTTCTGCAATTCTTGTTCATAGAATGATCCTTTGGTGTGTGCTCCTTGTTCATCTTCTAACTTATACGTTGATGGTGATGTTTGATTAACCGCAATTATCTTGAAAAATTCAGTTGTCCAGTTCGGTGTGTATGTTTTATAGAATACATGTTTGTATTTGCTCATACGTACACGATCGTTTGCTTTATATTTCATTTTTGTTGTGGACGTGTGTTGGACGTCACACTGCTTGGTTTCATTTCAATTGTTCTATGTATAGAGTTGTTGTACTCGCGTACGAGTGTCCTCAATAATATCTATCCATTTGTACGAGCCATGAAGTCTGAATTTTTCCAAACTTTTCCCTTGAGTGTACGATTCCATCGTTCTACAATGCTGGCTTTTAGATGTAAATGTCGAATAATGATTAATACCTCGCTCTTGCATTAGCTTTTGGAATGTTTTGTTAAAGAACTCTTTTCTATCGTCTGTTTGTATATTTTTAGGCACACGACCTGAAGTGTCAAATATTTTTTTCATAGCATCCGTGACGTTGGTCCCTTCTTTTGTGTAAATAGGAGCAGCCTACGCGAACTTTGAATATGTATCAATAACTGGGAGCATATAACGATATTTCTTATTTTCACTTGCGTATGCAATCATATCAACAAGATCGGCCTGCCATATGTTATCAAATCCTAGCATCACAACATGGCGGCGAGGATAATTGCGACCCGCCAATTTATGTAGTTCGTTTACATGCTGTTGTTTAGTAGCCGCCATTGTTAACTACTGAGCCGTGTGCTGCTGCTACGGCTTTGTTTTCAATCGTTTTAACTGTTTGACGGTCTGATGTTGGCTCTCCAGTTCGGCTGTTTTATTTTCGTGATTTTGTCGAAAGGATGCCACCTGAATTGATATACTGGGCACCTCTTGCTCGATCTTCTGAATGAATATTCCAACACCATCGCGTATACCTTTTATATCATCAATAAGCAAATCGATGGACTTCTTAACGTATTTCATTGTGGTTGCGTCATTTTCGTGCTCTGGATAACGAACACTAGTCAAACGTTATCTCACCATATTCACCATGACTTTTCAGCAAAAGTCCACCAACCATATTTGTGTGAGTCACACTGTGGTTAAGATAACGACCAAACTTGTCGATAGACATATTGCAGAATTCTATGCTGCTCGCATAACTCTTCTTCGAGCGCTATTATCGCATTATTATGACCTGTATGTCCAATGGCTGCTGATGATTTTAATAAATGTATGCGAGTGACCATTTGGATCATTCCAATAAATATAATCAAGTGGTTTATTTGATACATGCATCATAGTTTCCCCGCCACCAACTTTTGAAAAGATTTTATTATACGCCTATATTTATTGCTGGCAATAGCCACAAAACTACCATACTTTTCGTAATTTTTTCTATCCGCATTTGTTTGCAATACTATATTTTTATAGGCACTCAGATCACTGTGCGAATATCCAGAAGGAGTATTAAGAAATAGCAACTGTGTAAGTCGTCCATCTGTCACCTTATATTGCATGCCATTAATGTGTATGTTATCGTTTGCGTCGACCGTTACAACCGAATCACCAATTGTAAATATATCACCGTTCCTCTTTACTCCATACCGAGTGACCCGCAGTCGTTTCTTCTTATCATCATCTGTTGGAAATATTATACGTTTAAAATACTCTCTTGCAATAGGTCCAAATTCGTTGGATAGGTATTTTTCTATACTAGTATCAGTGTTGTTTGACAGTAGGTTCTCAAGAGAGAACGTTGCAGAAGGTTGCTCATCTAGTGTTTCATATTTATTTTCGTTTTCCATAGCATGATGCTTTACAGCAGTGTTTTGTGCAATTGCCTCATTTACCGACTCGACAATATTTATATATAATTTCTTCGCATGACAATCCTCATTACTGACCGCCATTTGCTTAAGTTCTCTATACTTCTGCCGGATTATATCCGATGTTTCTTCAATTTCTAACCCAACACTTGCGCTCATTGTGGCTAATAAATCACGTATGAGCCGTTGGTATCACCTTTCCATTATTATGTACGAATGAAAACCTTTGCGATAACGTCCTTTATTCAAATCGCTGTCTTTGTCAATGACTAGAAATCCGTGGCGCTCTGTCCAACACTGCGCACAGATAACTTTAAATTGTTCAAACCACATGTCTGTGTTGATGTGATCTGCGTGCACATGACGTAAGTTCTTGTTTGAAAATAATGATAAAGTTTGCGTTATCGCGAATAAGATGTTTTGGAATGCGTGCGTATGTTTGAGACAGGTAGAACGCATCAACACCACTGTGTTGCCCAAAGCTGAAATAGTCACGCATTGCGTTTTGTGAATCGCAAGCGATATCGTCGAAAATGAAGATAGAATTTGGTTTCGCCACTTCCTTCATTGTTGCTAAACGGCACAGAGTGTAAAAGTCTCGCAAGCAGCTTATACTTTGGCTGATCATGTGTTTTCGTGTATAAATAAATGTTTTCAAACTCTAGGCCATTTGAATCTGTTATAACGCTAATCATAATATTAGTTTTGCCACAATTACTGGGTCCACTAATTATACATCGTATACTATCTGATAAAAGTATTCCATGCTTATAGCTACGTCCTTCTGTGATTGCCCTTAGTACATCCAAGTTTATAACATTTTACGATTGCACTTGCTTGCCAGTTTTCATTTTCCTACACACACCACACCCATAATACAACTGATTGATATTACAACCTAATAGCATTATATATATATATATATATATATATATATATATATATATATATATATATATTACAACCCCCTCCCCTACCACCTATTTCTTAATAAAAGGTTGTGCAAAAAGGAATTTAGTCATTGTGTTGCTATGAAGTGTCAAGGAAGTGGTCTTCTGAATAGTTTAATTAATTGATTAGGTGTTGAACTTCATGTACTAGGATACCAATACTGTGGGCCTGTTACCAAGTTGGATGATCGTTTACGTAGCGGTGACCCAAGCATAAATCCCCTGGACAGAGCGTGTAAAGAACACGACATTGCATATTCGCACTACAAAAAAAATCTGAGTAAACGACACGAAGCGGATCGGGCACTAGAGAACGCCGCCTGGAGTCGCGTAATTGCATCAGATTCAAGAATAGGTGAAAAAGCAACTGCGTTCGCTATGTCGAACACAATGAAAATAAAACGCAAGCTAGGGATGGGATTGTGTATGAAACCGAACAATGCCAAAGTATCGGATGGGTGCGTTGCTTAAGCTGCTTGAAACGCCATCAAAATGGTTTCGGCCGAGTCCAAAGCGCAGGTGATAATAATAACATCATTAAACGCTGCTCGACGTGAGATGAGAATGGTGCGTGTAGCTGACCGCTCGTCAATAAACACCCGAAACATTCCTGTACCGAAAATCGGAGGAATTTCGCCTCTGATTCCCATACTTGCGGGTTTGTTGGCACTTTGAGCGCTGACTGGTGGCGCTGCTGTTGTGAGCGCCAACGATGCAAAAGACAGTTAAGCGAAAGCAAACGACACAATGGAATCGATTGCGTTGGAAAAGAGATTGTACTTGAAGCCGTATCTCAAAGGACTCGGCATACATTTAAAACGTATCTATCCAAAGAACCGCTAAGATTGCCGAGAACGGCGATGACTAACAGTGAACTGCTTATGTATGCCAAATATTATAAAATACAAGATTTTCGCGGTGTATTTATGCGTAACGAATTGCCGTCGCGCGTGCATACCAACGAATCAGGTATAGGTAATCTTGACGACAAATCAGAGACGGGAACCCACTGGGTTGCCTACCGTAAGCGCGGTTGGTGCAGTACATATTTCGACAGTTGCGGCAATTTAAGGCCTCCAGAGGATCTCATCACGTATCTCGGTCTAAACACTACCATTATCTATAATTATAGAAGAATGCAACAACCCATCACCGTGATATGCGGTAATCTTTGTCTCAAAATTCTAATGAACAAAAACACCAATGCGGTGTCTTGAGAGTCCTATTACCGAATTGGTTGTCAATGCGTCAACACCTAATCCATAGGATATGTCGCTAACCTTTACGCTGACAGGAAACAGTGCACAGCTGAATAGTGTATATTTTGCACCAATTGACCTTAAAGGCGAATACGCGTTTGGTCTGATTCTATTTAACACATTTAATTTTATTCCGAACATTGACGCATGCAATAATATCTTGTATTAAGGGAGACGGAACAAGACAAAGGATCGTTGATAGTGATAACGTTGATCAGTGAAATAAAGTACAGTAATTGGCTGTGCGACGTCTGCCACCAATCACATTGCATCGATCTGATTTACCCGTGAATATAGTTCGTGTGAGTAATATACGAATTGAATGCAACATTACAACAGGTTTATATGTTACGACCGACTATTATATACAATACACGAATTTTTCCCCTCAGTCCCCCCAGGATATACGATTATTGATGCACCGCGCAACATCATATAATCTCCCTGTGCGCGTTAAGGCAATAGAGGGTATCGCTGTTCGAATAACGGCGAATTGAATAATTTTCGCGGTGAAAATGTTACTGTTCGATTGCACATGCCACACAGCAGCCTTTCATAATGGTTGTCGTATATTCAAAAACCTAAGTGTTTGCGACACATAAAAAGGCTGGTTTAAAGAGAAGGCGAGTCAGAACACGCACGACTGCTTCGTGCACACGTGGTCGGTGAAAACCAGCAGTTACCTGGAGAAATCGCACTATATGATCGTCATGTTTCAAACGGGCCGTAAACATAAACGCAATAAAAATGCAAGCGTATTTGATCACTGCACCGTTTCCAATCTGAAGTTATATTTAAACTCTGAATGTTATCCATATGATAACATGAATTTAGATTTTACAGCTGGTAATTATGCCCTGTTGTATGATATGAATTCCAGATTTCAAACATCCTATTACGGCCGCACAGCGTGCAAACCACTTTACGGTGTTCGAGTATTTCGTGAAAACACACCTATGTTCGTTATTGACTGTTTGCGGCAACATGAAATGATGAAATCGGCAACGGTTGACATACGTTTAGAGTTTGAGTCAAAATATCTCTTTCCCAAAAATACTGCAGCCCATTGTCGCATTGTCGAGTATAATCCGCTGTCAAACATTGTCAAAAACTAGTTGTGGATGTGATCGTGTGCACACCTACAGTGAGTCTTAAAATTATTGGGCCACCTATAAAATATGTTTAAAATCGCATAAATCTTCAGTGAAATTAGTGTTTTTTTCTTTTTTTTTTTTACTACTTTTATGTGATACAATGTCTGCCAAATAAACAATTACTTATGACTCATAATTGAAACATTTATGCGATTTTTAACATATTTTATAGGTGGCTCAATAATTTTGTGACTCACTGTACATAGAACGATGAGTGAAATAGTAATTGATTTGCAAGGATTTCACGACGCAAACGGTTTCATTGCCAAAGAGATCGCTGTATTGTGTATGGATGGACAGAAGTTTCATCATTTACTAATCGCTCTTCCGCACCAAAACTGTGCTGTTGTCTCCGACCGTTTGGACACAATTAGCTCATGTGACACAGATGTTTAAAGTTAAAAGATGATCCCGAAATACAAAGGTGTATATGTTAGTTAGATCGGTTTCATGTACACTTGCATTAACGAATTGTTTGATTTTATTTATTGATCAATAAAGATTTAACACAATTTCGGGCCTATTCTGTAATTTTTAGCGTAGCCGTTAATTTCAAGGTCAACGTTAAAATATTAACGAATATTTTTAACGTGTTTTTATATTCGCTAGCGCAGAAATCGCTAAAATTTTGACAAAATTTTTCAACTGTTACGTTTAATATTGTATATTGTAAAATCCAGGCAACTATGAAAACATGACGTTAATATTGTAATATTAACGTCATGTTTTCATAGTTTTTGAATTTTTTGTTATCGTTGAAAAATCTGCATGAAATGTCAGTGTCATTTTATGAGTGAATGTTTGTAAAACTAAGTATATCTGCATTCATAAATAGTTTAGAAGAAGATGCTTAATCACGATATTTCTTGAAAATTGCAATTATTATCGGCATGATCAATTCTTAAATACATAATATTTAGTGATGAGGTACTCGAGTACAAAGAATCGGTAAGTACTCGATTCTTGAAAGTACTCGCTGTACTCACGTTCCTGAGTGTTCGAATACATTTTGTACTCGTTCGATGCCAGCTGAATCGTATGAGCACACGATCGACCATATGCGTGTAATCGTACTCGTTGAGTATTCGAATACATTTTGTACTCTGTTAAAATTCGACACCAGCTGTATTGGGCATATGGAGAACTCTCGCCGAGTAACTCGCTCTCACCACCTCGCTTCGCACAACTGGTACCCGGACAACTGGCTCCCATGCCAACTCGCTCCCGCACAATTGGCTCCCAGAAACTCACTCCCCACCAACTCGCCCCCGGACAACTCGCTCCCGACCAACTCGCTTCCGCGTAACTCGCTCCCACCAACTGGATCCCATGCCAACTCGCTCCCGCGCCACTGGCTCCCAGTAACTCGCTCCCGACCAACTGGCTCCCGACCAACTCGCTCCCAGTAACTTTTTGACAAACAATAACTTATTTAATGGGAATTTCTTAGCATATCTAAATGCATATCATTTTTATCATCAAAAATTGCAAATGAATCTGAAAGCCATATAATATGTATATAAAAGTTACTGGGAGCGAGTTGGTCGGGAGCGAGTTGCTGGGAGAGAGTTGGTTCGGAGCGAGTTGGCCGGGAGCGTGTTACTGGGAGCCAGTTGCGCGGGAGCGAGTTGCGCGGATGCGAGTTGGTCGGGAGCGAGTTGTCCGGGGGCGAGTTGGTGGGGAGTGAGTTACTGGGAGCCAGTTGCGCGGGAGCGAGTTGGCATGGGAGCCAGTTGTCCGGATACCAGTTGAGCGAAAGCGAGTTGGTGGGAGTGAGTTACTCGGACCGACATAGCCGCAAACCAATTTTATAACTTGAGATTGTATCATAACGTGCTCTAGCTATTTTTCCACCCACTGAGATACCCACCACCTACACACTCATAAAGATTTAGTACAAATATTAATGGTCTTTATATATTTAATTTATAAGTTTACATCCTTAAAATACCACGATCCCCTGAAGATATATCATACACACACAGTATCCAAGATCACAAAAACCACCCACTGAGATACCCACCACATACATACTCAAAACTAGCATCATCACAGCCACCGTCAGCCACACATAATTAACCTATCCAAATCATTACACACAATATATTCACATACACACACATCAACCTCATACAAAAATTTATTTACTCTCTACATTATTAATCCACACAGTCTGAAATTATTTCCGTCCACTTCAAGTGCTTTACATACTACCCAGTCGTCGCTGCCTTAACCGAGTGTCCTCCATACTACTTTTTTGCAGCAGACACTTTTTAGTGTGAGCGCTCGTGACCCCGCTTCAAGTTGTCTATCGCCTCAGAATATTGTACCAGCAGACCACCGGCAGTGTTAAGCAGTATGTCAGATACCAACGACAGAACAACACGTATTCCACACAGTCACACATACTTCAAGTAATTTTCATATTTTCAACGTTGTTATATTTTAATAATGATATTTATAAAACTATATGTATACTTAATACCAACAGCAGCGGCTGAAACACTATAGTAATATACGTTATTTCAAACACAACGCTAGCTTGACGGTAG
Organism: Leistus spinibarbis; assembly: GCA_933228885.1. Classification (NCBI taxonomy): domain Eukaryota; kingdom Metazoa; phylum Arthropoda; class Insecta; order Coleoptera; family Carabidae; genus Leistus; species Leistus spinibarbis. The sequence goes on along the minus strand of OW121803.1, from coordinate 3,482,030 downwards.
GTCTGATACCTGTGACGGTGACCTGTGCGAGCGATCGGGACCCCTTTTCATGTTGTATATAGCCTCAGTCTATCATACCGGTGGTAAGCAGTATATCAGAGACCAGCAACAGAACAACATGTATACTACACAGTCACACATAAATCAAGTAGTTTTCATATTGTCTACTTTTCATACATTGCAATATTTCAAACACATCTGTCAACAAAGCTAGTTTGGCGATAACCAGTAAGTTTCAACAGAACAACATGTATTCCGTACGTAGTCACCCATAATTCACAAACACACACACAAATTCACAAATAACCCACATACAAAATAAAAGTAAAAATTCATTTTCTTTTTCCCTTTTTTTTTCGATTTTTATGACTTACGCTCGTGACGTACATAAGCCACACCATGTCTTCACCAAGATGGGTATATACTACTTGCAATATTTTTGATTTTTCATTATACTGGAAACAATGTAACCAGCTATATTGTAGAGAGAACACATTTCTGTTCTTTTCTAAGTAACATGCAGCAGTCAGGCAATTCTGTGTCACAATCGAGAAATGAAATGAAAGAAGAAATTATTTTCATAAATTAACCAACTGTGACTAACTTTAAACAATATTTTAGTTGCACAGGATTTGGAGAACAGTTGAATTTTTAAAAGATGCCACTCCAAGGTCAAACATACACCATACGACTCAAGATTTTAGCTCCGCTTATTTTGTTAATTGCAGTGGTGTAAGTCAATAGGCACATAATACACTTTTGATTTTGTTGAAAGCAAAAACACAAAATTGAACGAATAGAACACACGAAATCGATCAATACGAAGTAAAAAATGCACAAACAAAAAACTGACAGAAGCAGCATCAATTGCACAATATGCTGGAAATACGGTAGAAATTTCATCGAACGCCTATGAGCTCAATAAAGAATATAATATAATATTGAACATATGTTATACATACATTGTGTTTGACACAACAACAAGCGGAGAATGTCTGTACTCTATTCTGAAATCACGAAAACCCGCGTGATGTATGGGTACTTTTTCCATCCTTCTCTTATGCATACAAAAATAAGAAAAAAACACGCTATTATGAATTCGTGGTTCATACTGATGGCCCCGAAGTGATATCTTTTAAAAATTCAACTAATCACAGAAAATAAAATTTCAACGCAATCTTGAGTGAAACGTCCCAAGCAGACAATTTTATAGTTACATTCATGAAATAATTGATGCGATATATCAAGAGCTGATTTTGTAATCATAATACCTCTTTGGAATGGCTTGAAGTCTCCTCTTTTTCCAACTTTCAAATTCTGCATCAGGTCTATCATATCAAGAAGCAGTTGTTGAACTTGAGAATACTTCTTCGCGTTAAATTTGTTTAAAGTCAATTAGCGTATTTCGACTACTAACAATTTTAAATCAGTTTGCGACAGTTTTTACGAAACAAGTTGTTGTGAGGTATTATTTTTTATTGTTTTCTACTGCTAATCTAGTTAATGTTCTACTTACTTCATTTTTAGCTCGCCGTACGTAGTACCGAAGAAGCTTAAGCATTCGGTCGTGTGTCTGTAGCATTCTCGGATCAAAATATATCATTAAAAAAAGTGTTAGTCTCGTCGCCCTGAATCCAAAAATGTATATAACTTATATACTTGGATGTTAGTCGTCGCTCGATCGCTCGCTCGTATCTCGTAAGACCAAATTTGTGCCCTATACTCCTCCGAAGGTACCGGAGCGATTCACTCCAAATTTGGCACACATATTATTTGGCATCCCATTTGTATCCGCTCGCAATTTAAATCCAATCGCCCGTATACTTTCCTAGTTATAAGGCCCCAAAATTGCGAGCCCCCATTAATACTGCCCTTATAAAAAAAAAAAAAAAAAACTCAAAAATTCTACTAAAAATTCTAAGATATTTTATGTTTACAAGATTTTTTCATATTGTTAACCCAAAGCCCGAAAAAAATTTTAAATATTTTAATTTTGAATTTCAAATTATGCACTAAATTTTTTTTTTATTAATATAATCTATAAAAAATTGTAAGACTTTTTATATCTATAACATTTTTTTGCAAATTGTTAACTAAAAGGCCATAATAATTTAAAACCACTGCTCAACCAACGCATATCTTACCTGAAGGCGAGCTCTACGCGTTGGTGCGTTTTACGCGTACCAAATCTTGTTTATATACACTTTGTCTGTAAAATGTACTGGGGAGATAATATTTGCATGTTAAAAATAGCATGTAAATTCCTATGTACTCGATTTCGATTCACCACCCTAATTATATATAAACACCTAGATGTATGTATATATTTGAGTTTGTAGAACGCTTTATCTATAAAAACAAACTGGTATGGGTTGTGTTCAAACCATTAAGTAACCTATATTCAGCAACTTATTATAAAAATATGAAAAAATATTGAAAAATGGTGGGTATAAAACAATTTTACGCAAACACCTTTTTTTTATATCGCTTGCGATGGACATATCTCAGGAACAGCTCATTTGAAGGTTTTATTAGTATATTATATTCTCGAGAAACTCAACGAAGGATTAGTTAAAGTTTTTTTTTTTATTACAACAGTTTTCATGTAAACGTGACTTTTAAGGTCGTCACGTTTTCATAATAACATTTGACATTTCTTTAAATATATTTTTCTTAACTAATCCTATGCCCAGTCCCTCCCTATTAGTACAAGAAATAAGAGAAAAAATTGGATCAATCAGATTAGTAGTTTTTATGTAATCGTGTGCATGGTCAAGGCATTTTTCAAAAAATATAGTTTCGAGATCGCATCGCATTTAAAGTTTCAAGTTTATAATGAATGCCACAGGTCCGCGCGACTACTTATAATATTCACCGGTCACTAAAATTTGTAAAACTTTTGAATTAATACTGTGATCTTTATAAAATGACAATGTACAATAAAAATAAAATCAATTATTTCGACAAAGCCAAGTGTATATAACCCCTTAACCCGCAAAACAAAATACATTAACGTATTATGTCACACAATTGTATATTGAGAAGGTTCGTTTGTGTTTCATGAAATAAAATGTTTAAAAAATTTGTATTTATGTATACTTGTTCAGTAACAAATAATAATATGGAAGAGATGATACAGTACATGGCAACAAACACAGATATACATTATTTTATTTTTAAAAGCTATAATTTAATGCAAATCTTTCACTTCTGCACTTCGACAAAAAATACGATTACGTTTTAAGTGACATTTTCGTTGATAAATCTTGACAAATTTACAGTTTGCACAGTGCCCACGTGACATTGCGCAGGCACAGCACAGTACTTGCACTGCGCAGAATAACCAAGTGCACCTATTTTATGTCTACCAAATATCTTCAAATTATGAACCCAAACAATAGATTTTCTTCCTTTAAAGATTCAATAGTTAAAAAGATATTTTCTATATAAATATAAAAAATTAAACACAACAAAATATTATACGGCGAACTGCAAGCATTGGTGCTTGTATCTATGCTTGTTAAATAAAGATAATTTATTTTCAATTCCTGATTTTTAAAAGGTAAATATGTTTATAAACTGGATCGGTAGGCAGTGGCGTATTTAGGAATATCGGTTAGAGGGGGCTTGGGACTTGTATTGCAATATTGAAGTGGTCGTGTCTGTTATGTATATTATTATTAATATTATATCTGTATTAACATCATATTGGCAAAAAAAAAACTCTTTTTTTTAAATCATTATTTTATCTATAAAAATGAATTTTACCATGTATAAGTTTCATAATATATATTTTATGCCTCATGGCTCCCGTACGCTCCTTTTATAACGGCACCAAGAAAAAAAAAAGATGTAAACGGTGCAAGTGATTTCTCGTCACAGGATCGTTTGAAAAAAAATGTAAGCGGGATTTTAAAGATACATTAAAATACTGTGCACTGAACCTCTAAGGGGATTTTTTTTTTATTAAAATGCCCATATTAGTTGCTCTTTTAAAAAAAATCGGTTGTAACAGAACTTTCTTTTAGGTTTTCTTGCTTTCTCGGTAAATCTCTCTTGCATTCTCCTTATATTCGTCATTCAAACGTCTAATTTTCTTACTCTCCCTGTTCATCTGTTTCTTTTATTTTGTATTCTGGGACTTATCTTTTCTTAAGTTTTCTGCATATTTTTGTCTTTGTTTTGAAATTTTATTTTAGCCATTCTAAAATAAATCATGTTGAATAAATACTTTTCCATAAATACATATTTTTTGAGACGATATATCTCGAGCATTGATATGCGGAATGTGATTTCGTTCCATAATTCAAATTTAGCATCACAAAATTCCATTTTTACTTTATTTGACACTTAGAGAAATAAAGAAAGAAAAAAATAGTCACAGATAACTTAACTGATTAAAAACAAATAATTAAAGAATTTACATTTCTTTTTAAGGAGAAAACTTTTGAAATTAATGTTGTTTAAAATTAGAATATCTTGACTTTTTTATTTATATGCTTTTCTGTAAATGCAGCTGTTGCAAAGATAGTTAAGAAATAAAACGAGTAAACCAGCACTTTCGATTGAAATATCGTTTCTTACTCTGAGGTGCACAAATCTTAAATCCAAAACATTATATTTTTACATAATTGAAGCGAAATGTATGAATGCAAGCAATTTTTATTAAAAGATACATACATTCACTAAGGAAAAATTATTTTGATGCCGCCGGGATTTGAACCCAGAACCTGCGGATCTGCGCTCCAGGGCTCTTAATATTTGAGCTACGTCAGGTCTCTTTAATTCCTTGCATACATCCACTTGATGGAAGAATTATCAGATAGTCGCCAAGGGTGACGTAGCTCCAATGGTAGAACCCAGGAGCGCAGATCCGAAGGTTCTGGGTTCAAATCCCGGCGGTATCAAAATGAATTTTCCTTAGTGAATGTATGTGTAATTATATATATATATATTTTCCTTAAAATGTGTTTTAACAGATTAAGAAAAATCTACGACAGTGGACTACAAAACCGCGAACTGCTCAGATATTTCATGAAGAAACCAGAGTGTCAGAGTGGAGGAGGAAGTTTTGTATCAGTTGGACTTATTGACTCGTATCCAGCATTTCTATTTTTAGCTGGAGGAATAGCGTTATCCATTGTGTTATTCTTATTAGAAATAATTGCAAATAAACGAGGCATTTTTAAATAATAAATTATAAATTAGATTAATTGAATGTGTAGTTGGCACTAACAAATGTTCTTATTAGACTAAAGGAAATGATAATACAACTTATAGACAATTTCGCATGCACGATTTTGCTTCAATTGTTCATTTGGTTGCTGTGAAAACTAATTTCTAATCTTAGTTACTAATTTGTTCGCTCTAAGTACACCTTATGTGTTATATAATAATATTAATAAATAGTTTGTCAGAATTATGTATAATATGTATAATAATGTGTAGTACTAGTACTACTTGGACCTGCTTCATCCATGATGTACAAAGTACAAAATGTATATTCAATGAACAAGAAACCCCTAAACTACATAAAAACATTTAAACTAAATCATAGAAATAAGAAACAAATATGAATTTGCATCAAAACGAGTTCAAAACTAACGCTAGTATAGGGAAATACATGTACGATGCTAGCGCAAACAAAGTTTCTGACATCACACTCGCTCTATCTCTTTTTAGTAAGTCGTTTTTACGCGCTGTTGAAATTGATGAAAGTTATTCATTTTATTCGTATATAATAATAGATACACTTTATAATTTTTATATTATGTAGACTTCACAAATAATTTATCATGATGTATATTTAATATGAGGAACTAATATTTTCTTATTTATTATTGTTAACATAAATGAAATACATATTTTTCATAACATAACATAACATATCAATTTTAATTCACATGTTCAGGAATGTTCCAATTAACTGTGTTGTATCACACGAATGGGGCTAAAAATAACTTCGAATACATTTATATAAAAGATCCCTTGTAAGTGCTTAATAGATTCTGGTAATAAAGTTGATCACGATTTACATAAGAGAACAAAACTACCTGAACAATAATTTAAATTTTCAAATTTGTCAGCCCAATTTAGAAATTTACTTTTATTCCCAAATACAAACTATATTTCAAGATACCTATTGATATTTAAATGTATCTTCAGTGTTTAAAGATTATGACATCATCAATGAGATTTAGTTGCACTTCTGTATTTAAACGGTAGATGTCTTCGTGGAGGAAAGCAGACTTCATGTTTGAGTTATATCAGAGAAAAGGATAATATGAAATATAATTTAATAAGGAATAATTGAATAAAAACACACTTGGTTGGTATCAAAAATAATTTAATGTAACTTAATACGTATTTCGGCTTTTACACCATCGTCAGAAGTGTCGGAAAGAAGCAAACTGCAAGGTATATACACACAAATAAATATAACAGGTATAAAGGTTATAGACTAATATTAACTTAATTCTAGAATAACCTAAGTTACAATACGAGGGCTATCCGACAAGTACTTAACCTCACCGGCCTATGGCGCCACTGTCGCAAGAGACATAACCTATTGTGTAGTACATTATCTTAGACGTCTACTGTTAAAATTTCAGCCGAATCGGACTCGTAGTTTTGTTTTGACCGCGTGTGAAAGCGGGAGTATCCGCACATTCTAGAAAAACGGAAAAAGAGCAATATCGGTCGGTGATTCGATTCTTGTTTTTGGAAGGGTAATCGCGCAGCGAAATCAAAAAACGCTTGGATGCTGTATACGGCGACTCTTCTCCTTCGGTGGCGACCGTCAAAAATTGGTTCAACGAGTTTCAACGTGGTCGCACGACGGTTTTTGATGAGCCTCGCCCAGGCGCCACGAAAGCGGCTACCATGGAGGATAACGTGACAAACATCCACGATCTCGTATTGGAAGACCGCCGATTGAAGGTGCACGAGATAGCTGAGATAATAGGCATCTCAAAAGACCGCGTGGGTCCTACATGAAATTTTGGGCATGAGAAAGCTGTCGGCGCGATGGGTGCCGCGTTAACTCACTCTGGACAACAAGCACAACCGTGAGACCACTTCAGAGCAGTGTTTGACACTGTTTAAGCGCAATCCGAAAGAGTTTCTGAGTCGTTTCGTGACTGTTGACGAAACATGGATCCACTGGTACACACCAGAAACCAAGGAACAGTCAAAACAGTGGATTTCACCCGGCGAACGTGCTCCGAAGAAGGTGAAAACTGTCCCATCAGCCGGAAAGGTGATGGCCACCGTTTTCTGGGATACACAAGTTTTGATCTACATCGACTACCTGCAGAAGGGCAAAATGGTCACAGGGCTCTACTATGCCGAATTATTAGGCCGATTCGACGCCGAATTGTAGAAAGAACGGCCCCATTTGGCGAAAAAGAAAGTGCTCTTCCACCACGACAACGCACCTGCTCAAACCTCTGCTATCGCCACGGCCAAATTGGTCGAATTGGGCTACGAATTGCTGCCCCATCCACCGTATTCTCCAGATTTGACCCCGTGCGACTTTTTATTTCCAAACTTGAAAAAGTCACTTGCAGGGCAGAAATTTGACTCGAATGAAGGGGTCATCGCCGCCACGGAGGCCTACTTTGCAGACCTCGAGAAAACATATTTTTCAGACGGGTTAAAGAAGTTGGAGCATCGCTGGGTCAAGTGTATAGAACTAATAAGAGACTATGTTGAAAAATAAATCGCCACTTTTCCATAATTTTCGTTTTTCTTTCGTAGGCTAAGTACTTGTCGGACAGCCCTCGTATATACAAGGTATTACAAAGTTGAACACATTGAAAGGGATAAATAACGATAAAAAGGTTTAAATGAAAGTTATGTTTAGAAGCAGTGATACCATAAGGTCTAATTGTCATTCATCAGAGATTTACCTTGTTTAATAGCTTTGTTTATTTCATAGGCTTCTAATACATTCATTCTTAATCCTTTCTCTACAAAATGTAAAATATTTAGGGATTTCAAGGATATTATATGGTTGTTCTCTATCAAATGTTTGGCGACATTAGAGTCGGTGACTCCTAATCTCCAAGAACTCACATGATCATTGAATCTTATACAGAAACCACGACCTGTACGTAAATTAATTAATATGAACCCTTCAGCCCCAATTCTCTATGGCCTGCCTTAAATTCATAAAAAATATTTTCCAATTCGCCCTGTAGTATCTTACGTTAATGCCCCCTCATACAATTTATGCAAAAAACTAAATTCTGTTCTTCCATTTCATTTAGGTTTTAAACCTGAGTATACTGTTCAAAATAGTCTAGATTTAATTCACAAATCCTGACGATGGTGTAAAAGCCGAAATACGTATTAAGTTACATTAAATTATTTTTGAAATCAACCAAGTGTGATTTTATTCAATTATTCCTTATTAAATAATCATGTTTGAACAAGTGCCTACAGCTCATACATTTAATCTTTTGAAATATAATATTTATCTATGGTTATATGCTGAAATAATCAAAATCCATGCTTTGAAAATTATATAAAAGTTGAAACGCGTCAATAATAAATATAACACTATAGCTATTTTTTGGCGATGAATTTACCGCTAACCAGCTGTTTCAAAGCTTCAAATTTCATACATTATGTATAAAGCCTGTATTTAATGCAGTAAAAAAGTAGAATAAAATAATAATACAAAACAATCTAATAATTATTGTATTATTTTCCTGTATAATATATTTATATTCTAATTTTTGTATCTAAAATAAAAAAATAAACCTAACTAAAATAAAATTAAAAATAAAACACAATTTTATCATTTGCTTCCAGGTATAATTGGCGCTGCAGTTTCATTATCAACTTCCAATCAGAGCTGGGCAAAATCAATTACTAGTGGAATTGAATTCATAATTCAGATTTCAACTTAAAAATTATTTCGATAATTCATAAGCTTACATACAATTAATTGATTTCAAATCACAATTCAAAACGAATTGAAAACTTTTTTTCAATTCAAAATATTGAAATCCCTAAATGAATTAAAACTCTTATTAACTCCTTTTGATTTGAATTCCTGCCCAGCTCTACTTCCAGTATCATATTATATAGTTGCACTTATTCCATATTCTTAAATACAGTAATTCTGATCATATTTGATTAAATTCAACACCTGCACCAGTTAACCTCAAAGAACGACAACAAGAAACAAAACGATCAAAATTTAAAACAGCCATGACAGCCACCTTTACAACGAACCGCTCTTTGAACCCCTGTATAACGCCGGTTAAAAAACAATAGATAACGGCTCGTAGTTGACGTCACCTATGCAACCGGGATCGTTCGCTAAAGATGTGGTACAATTTACGAAGAAACTTTTTAAACAAAAGTTGTGCGAAATATTAATATCTTTCATTATGAACATAACTATTTTTGCCGTAAACATGAACTACCGGTTTGAATATTCTTTTCAAAAATAGGAGGTGCACATCTAGGGTATATACAAGTCTTAAGTTTGAAGTTTCATAATTTTACGTTCGACAGTTTTGGCTCTAGAGCGTTCACAGACACACACACAGTCAGACAGACGTCATTCCGAAAATAGTCACATTTGATTCAGGGAATGTCAAAACATGTATATCCGTTGAAATCTCGAGTTCGAAATTTTTCATGATTACAATACTTACTTATTACTCTGTAAAAGAAAGTAAAAATGGTTGTGGCCAACGCGGGACTTTCTTTTACGTAGTTTTCATCAATATTTATTGATTATAAAAATATAATATTAGGAAATAATAATCCAACAGAAACAATATGAAAACCAAGCTTACCTTATATAAATGAATGGGTTGAAAATTGTACCAATACCAATTTGTAATGGTTTTGAAGTACTAACTATCAAAACTAACCAATTCTCTACAGAAATATTCTGAAATGTCATTTATCTAATTCAGACCATTTTGTTTTCTTGTCGAAATATTGACAGGCGCCGATGATCCGATTAATTTAGCTACATTCGAATCCATGACAACGTAAACAAGATTCTTAAAATTTTCGGTAGCGGTTTTCTCGTAACTGGTACATTTATTGAAGAAACTTTTCAAGCAAAAGTTGTGCGAAATATTAATATCTTTCATTATGAACATAAATATTTTTGTCGTAACTGCAGCCGTTCTAGTGATATTGGAGATAGAACAAAAAATGCATAGAGTAAACATGCACTGCCGGTTTGAATATTCTTTTCAAAAATAGGAGGTGCACAACTAGACCATATACAAGTTTTAAGTTTGAAGTCTCATAATTTTACGTTGGACAGTTTCGGCTGTAGAGCGTTCACATACACTCACACACATAGACACACATACACAGACGTCACTCTGAAAATAGTCACATTCGATTCAGGGAAGTTCAAAACGTGTATATCCGTTGAAATCTTGAGTTCGATTTTTTTGGTGATCCCTATACTTACTTATTACTCTGTAAAAGAAAGTAACAATAACAAAATAGAAATAACAACTTGATAATATTCACAAACACAATTAATAACTTTTTCTGTAAGAAGAATGCGAAACTAACTTGCTGCTAACAGAGCTAGATACAAAGTTAACTCATAATTTTATAAAATTGAAATAGAACATTGTAGTAATTGTTGCGATTTAAGATAATATTTACTTGTGTCGACGAATGTGAGTCATTCTCCTATGCATGGATTCTAAGCACCCTGCTATTACAAATAAACAAAGAAATATAAACAGTTTTGGGAATTATCATTAGTAAAAATATATGATAATATAATAAATATAGGTACCATAGGCACCAATATCTTCGGCTCGCTGTATAAATTATTTGGAGGAATGTATATTATCTTTTAACTTTCTTTTACGGAGTAATAAGTGAATATTGTAATCATGAAAAACTTCGAATTCGAGATCTCAACAGTTATACAGGTTTTGACCTTCCCTGAATCGAATGTGACTACTTTTGGAATGACGTCTGTGTGTGCGTCTGTGAACGCTCTAGAGCCGAAACGTAAAGTTATGAAACTTCAACTTCAAAAAAACATCAGTGATTAAAAAGGTAAGTAAATTAAATTAAAACAAATATCAAACTGTAGAATATCGGTGAGCTGAAGGTATTGGTGCCTACCAGCTATGCTTGTTTTTTTATATTTTTATGTTTATTGAAATTTGCTGCCCTGGGCATAATCCCATGTTGTCCATACGTAAATCCAAGGCTGTGTATTGGGAATTACCATTAGTAAAAAGAGAAATATTTAAAATATACTAATGTCTTTAGGTCGCCGTATAATCCATTTGAAGGAATATATATTTTCTTTAATTTACATAAAGAATAAATTTTTAATAAAAATAACCTATCTATTACCACCCAATGTTGAAGAGACAAAATGATATATTAATAACAAAGAAATCCGTTGTTTTATTGAATAACAAAACTACATTGTATAGCGCATGGAAACTGTTGCAGCTAGGCAGTGTCGCCTACGTGCAAAAATAAAAAATGCCACCCCTATTACATATATTGTATACGTAAAGACGAAGAATATTACGTCTCGGAATTTTATCTTTCAAATAAATTACAATAATTTGGCCGTCTGCGTGCAACGCACACATTACACAATAGGCACGGCGGCCCTGCAGCTAGGATTTTCAACAAATGCACACACCTGTGTTATAAAGACATTTATCTGATTTTCAACAAAGTTACATTATAAACAAGAACTGGCGCTAGCGCCAGTGCTATCAGCTCGCCGTTCCGGCGAGCGCGGTCACATCAACGGAAACTGCCCCACTGAGAGAATTATTAAAAAATAGTGTTGAATGGACATGGTTACCATATCATAGTAAAGTTTTGGATAAAATAAAAAAGTTGGTGAAAAACTCACCAGTATTAGGTCTTTTTAACTCAAATAAGCAAGTAACGATACAATGTGATAGCTCTAAAGACGGTATAGGTTGTTGTTTGATGCAAGAGGGGCAACCCATTGCATACGCATCGCGCAGTTTAACTGATAGTGAAAAAAATTATTCGCAAACAGAGAAAGAATTTTTGAGTATAGTTTGGGCAACGAAAAAATTTCATTATTTTGTATATGGAAGAGTAACCGAAGTTATTACGGATCACGAACCGTTAGTGGCAATTATGAAAAAGAATGTGTCGAATGTAATGTCCAGTAGACTTCAGAGAATGAAAATAAAATTACTCAAGTATAACCTAAGTGTCAAATACTTACCGGGAAAATTTATGCATATAGCGGATTTATTATCACGTTCTTTCTTAAATGAAAATGATGGAGATGACAAAGAGTTAACAGAAGTAGTACATAGTATATCAAAGCACTTGCAAATATCGGAAAATAGAAAAGAAGAGTTCAGGAGAGAGACAAAAAATGATATTATCTTAAGCAAAATTACAGAGTTAAATAAGCAAGGATGGCCAAGTAACAAAGAGAAATTACCTGATTACATTAAGTTTTATCACAAGCTAAGACATAATTTGACCGTTGAAAGTGGTCTAGTATTTCTAGAGAACAGGGTTATAGTTCCAGCTAATTTAAGGGGAAAGATGCTATTGTTGCTACACGAAGCTCACTTCGGTATAGAAAAGACTAAAGCTAGAGCCAGGCAAATATTATACTGGCCCGGAATGTCCAAAGACATAGAAAATATGATAGCTAAATGCACAATCTGTGAGAAATACCGGAATCAAAATCAAAAAGAACCACTAATACAGCATAAAATTCCAAAAGTTCCATTTGAAAAAATAGCAATGGACATACTAGATTTTGAAAGAGACGCCTATTTGGTCGTAATGGATTATTATTCTAAATGGTTGGAGATAATTCCAATTAAATGCAAACAATCTTATGAAATAATTACGAAACTTAAAAGATTATTCGCCACACATGGCATACCGAAAATAGTTATATCTGACAATATGCCTTTCAACTCAATAGAGTGTAGAAACTTCGGTTACTCTTCCATATACAAAATAATGAAATTTTTTCGTTGCCCAAACTATACTCAAAAATTCTTTCTCTGTTTGCGAATAATTTTTTTCACTATCAGTTAAACTGCGCGATGCGTATGCAATGGGTTGCCCCTCTTGCATCAAACAACAACCTATACCGTCTTTAGAGCTATCACATTGTATCGTTACTTGCTTATTTGAGTTAAAAAGACCTAATACTGGTGAGTTTTTCACCAACTTTTTTATTTTATCCAAAACTTTACTATGATATGGTAACCATGTCCATTCAACACTATTTTTTAATAATTCTCTCAGTGGGGCAGTTTCCGTTGACATATTTGGCAAAAATTTTCTTAAATAGTTAATCATTCCTAGAATTCTTTGAAGTTCTTTTTTATTTTTAGGGTCTATTATTGCATTTATTGCTCGAACATGTTCTGGGTCTGGTTTCACCCCTGTTTTGCTAAATATGTGACCCAGATATTTAACTTCAGTTACTTTAAATTGGAGCTTTTTTGGATTAAATTTAACATTTAATAATTTTGCTCGTTGCATCACCTTATTGAGTATTATATCATGTTCAGTTTCATTTTCAGCTACTATTAATAGATCATCGAAGTAGATGATGACGCCGTTTATGTCTCCAAAATGTCTTTCGTTACATCTCTGAAATATCTCTGGTGCATTACATAACCCAAAAGGAAGTCTGTTAAACTTGTAGCATCCATAGGGACTGCTAAAAGTGCATAAATTAGACGAGTCATCATCTAGTTCAATGTGGTAAAATCCGTCTTTGAGATCTAATACTGAAAATACAGATTTATTTGTTAGTTGTGTGCTTATTTCCTCAACTGTTGGAATTAAACAATGTTCTCTTTCTATTACTTTATTTAGGTCATGTGGATCTAAACAAATTCTTAGTGATCCATCAGGTTTTTCAACCACAACTAAATTACTGACCCAGTTTTTCGGATGTTCTACAATGATCAATTGCTTTAGCCAAGCTTAGATCAGTTTCTCGTAGAAGCCTTTCTTGTAAGCTTAAGTCTCGGATGCCCAACACGATTCGGTCCCTTATTACACTGTCTGTTTGATCCTTGTATTCACACGATTTGACCAGTTTCTTTAGATCAGTCAGAAAACCGTCAAAACTTTCACCTTCAGCCTGAACTCTGCTCCCAAACTTAAATCTTTCAATTACTATATTTTTCTTTGGATTTGTATAATCCTCGAACCGCTTTAGCACTTTTTCATAATTCTGTTTTTCCGTTTCAGTTAAAGAAAAAGTGTTAAATAATTCCACTGCTTCTTCACCTATTATATTTAGGAGTATTGCCACTTTGATTTCATCTTGCTTTTGTCCATGACCTGTTGCCTTCATGTAGATTTCGAAATTTTGTTTAAACTTTCTGAAATTTTCACTTATATTCCCATCCAATCTTAGACTCGTTGGTGGTTTGAATTCCATCTTGCACAATTTTCGTTCACGTGTTTTATGTTGTTTTTATCTAGGTTCACTTTTATTTAAATCGATTCGGCTGCGCCATGTTGTGTTCGTTGGTTTACACAATTAATTAAAGGTTTCTATTAAGTAAATAATTGGATGTTTATTGATACAATTTAATATATATGAATTACATGTCTTAGTTGATGGCTCGTCGCGTAGCGATGCCTTTCATTGTCGCCAACTGTCAGAACACACATGTGTTTCTGCAGTGATGCCAACTCTAATCTCAACACAAAACTAAAAGCGATAGCAATTATTATAGTACAAAATTTATTTTTGTATGATATTTCATCGGCATTTAATATGAAATTAATAAATTTCTAAGTTTACGTATATAATTCTTAATCATCGACATTATACTCACATAGCCCATTGAACCAATCTAACCAGTTATGATCCCGACATTTATTTATTCCTGTACCATAACAGTTTTAATTTTCAAAAACCCCACATTTAAAATTGCACACATCCACATGGGTAACGTTAATATCGTTCGTTTCGTGATTTGCCAAGGATATTGATAATTATTTGATGAACTTTTCCTAATTTTATTAATTAAAACACAGAAGCAAATGGTTTATACATTGGAAAATATAACCAAACAAAGTAGTGTCACATAAATATAACTTCTTCATTTTACTAACAGATGGCGATCGATGTCAGATATACTTCAAAATATATTTATATTATTTTTTTTAAGCCTATGGGCTCACAATTTGAAAAAACTTTAATCACATAAAATATCTTAGAATGTTGAGTAGAAAATTCTAAAATTTTTAAAAGTTCACTAAGGGCAGTATTTAGGAGGGTTCTAAATTTTGGGGGCCTATAACGCCGGTCCTGTACAGACGATTGGATTTAAAATGCGACGGGAACATCACGGGCATGGAAATTATATGTATACTAAATTTCATCAAAATCGGCCCGGTACCTTCAGACGAGTTGCGGTCACAAACTCAGGTCTTACGACGGACCGACCGAGCGAGCGAGATACATACATCCAAGTATATGAGTTATATATATTTTTGGATTCAGGGCGAAAATACAAGAACTTTTTGTTAAGATTTTTTTTCGATCCGAGCATGTTACAGACACACGACCAATCACTATAGCTCTTTTGTACTTACTGTACGACGAGCTAAAAACAAAATTAAGGAGGCTCCGATTTTAGGAACCTATAACTCCGGAAGAAAAAGAACTATTGATTTTCTAATGAAACGGAAACCTCTTCAACTTCGACAAAACCGGCCCGTTACTTTCAAAGATGATGCAGTCACATACTCAAGTCTAATCATATCGAGACGCATATAATTTTTTTCGGAAACAAAAAGAAAACGAATTACTGTTCGAAAATTTGTAAATTCCGAGAATATTGCAGACACACGACTGCATTTTATTTTTAGCTCGTCGTACAGTAAGTACAAAAGAGCTATAGTGATTGGTCGTGTGTCTGTAACATGCTCGGATCGAAAAAAAATCTTAACAAAAAGTTCTTGTATTTTCGCCCTGAATCCAAAAATATATATAACTCATATACTTGGATGTATGTATCTCGCTCGTTCGCTCGCTCGCTCGGTCGGCCCGTCGTAAGACCTGAGTTTGTGACCGCAACTCGTCTGAAGGTAAAGGGCCGATTTTGATGAAATTTGGTATACATATAATTTCCATGCCCGTGATGTTCCCGTCGCATTTTAAATCCAATCGTCTGTACAGGACCGGCGTTATAGGCCCCCAAAATTTGGAACTCTCCTAAATACTGCCCTTAGTCAACTTTTAAAAATTTTAGAATTTTCTACTGAACATTCTAAGATATTTTATGTGATTAAAGTTTTTTCAAATTGTGAGCCCATAGGCTTAAAAAAATAATATAAATATATTTTGAAGTATATCAGACATCGATCGCCATCTGTTAGTAAAATGAAGAAGTTATATTTATGTGACAGTAATTTGTTTGGTTATATTTTCCAATGTATAAACCATTTGCTTCTGTGTTTTAATAATAAAATTAGGAAATGTTCATCAAATAATTATCAATATCCTTGGCAAATCACGAAACGAACGATATTAACGTTACCCATGTGGATGTGTGCAATTTTAAATGTAGGGTTTTTGGAAATTAAAACTGTTATGGTACAGGAATAAATAAATCAAAGGGATCATAATTGGTTAGATTGGTTCAATGGGCTATGTGAGTATAATGTCGATGATTAAGAATTATATACGTAAACTTAGAAATGTATTAATTTCATATTAAATGCCGATGAAATATCATAACAACAATAAATTTTGTACTATAATAATTGCTATCGCTTTTAGTTTTGTATTTATTGATGTGACTGCGCTCGCCGGAACGGCGAGCTGATAGCACTGGCGCTAGCGCCAGTTCTTGTTTCATTTCAAATAATCTTTATTGTTTTTTTTTACTTATTACTAATACATATATATACTTCTATATAAAATGTGTTCTAGTGTTTGCGTGTCGAGCTTATTCACATTTCCTACTCGTGTAAGTGTATTTGTTCGTGTTATTTGTTCTGTGCGTGCACTTATGATAGTGTGTGTTTGTTTTTGGTATTTTGTTCTTATTTGATTGTGCAGAATAGTTGTTTTTAGGGTCAAGAACCTGCATTTGTGCTCTTTTTATTTATAAAACTAATTTACTAAGTTAGCCTAACTTAATACACTGTAATACATGCGTATATTTACATGTATACATTAATATATACACGCATGCATACAATGTATGACAAGGTGATTGATGAATGTGAGAGTTATTTGTTGTTTATTTGGGTGTTATCTTTTGGTTTTTATTTTGTTTAGTTGTTTTGTGTGTCTGTGTTACGTATTGGGCTCCTGGAGGCTTTCGGTGAATATTGGTAGGGTTTGGTAGGGAAGTTTGTGTTTGAGTATTATAGTTGTGTTGTCTTGTCGGAGTTTTGTTATTTGTTTCGCTATTGGGTTAGCACTTAGTTGTGTTTTTGAAAAATTTTGTGACGTGGCGTTTATGTAATCTCTGATATATGGTATTTTGTCTGTTATTCTTATGTAGCGGTCTGAATTGGTGGCTAATCTTAAGTATTTGTTTTGTAGTCTTTGTAGTGGGGTGAGTGCAGTGATTGAGGCGTTACACCATACTGGAGCTGCGTAAGTAATTATGTGTCTGATAAGTGTTGTGTACATGACTAATTTCGTTTTTGTTCTGATTGGACTACTATGGACGAGGAGAGGATATATGCTTTTCATGGCGAATCGTGTTTTTATGATCGTGTTGCGTATATGTTGTGTGTGTCTCAGTGTATGGTTTAGGTGGAAACCCAAGTACTTAAGACGATGAGAAACCCATGTGAAAAACGACGTTATTCTGCGCCTTCACACAGCCCTTATTTTTGTTAGTATCGAATTTTGAAAAAATGTTCTACGTTTGGAATGAATGAAACTCTGAAATGATCGGATTAAAATTTTCAATTTTGGTTCCACTTTTTAAATAAAAATGTATAAATATGTCCAATTTTTAAACAATTCTTACAGATATATGTAAGCCAAATTCAAAAATCTAATCCGATCATTTCAAAGTTTGTTATTTCATTTCACATCATTGAAAATTTCAATTTTTTTCTATTTAAAACGAACTCCCTGTGAAGGCGCAGAAAAAGTACTTTTTCGTGTTATTTCTCTAAAATGTGTGACTGTTGCAGGGCGCCTCTATCGTTTATAAAATTAACTATATTGCTAGAAGTGAATTGGCACCGCCCAGTACAATATTTTCAAAAGTATTTATACGATGAAATATATTTCATAGACAGCATGTAGTATTTTGTTCTAATAAAATATTATACAATCGAGAATTATATAAGGTGGTACATTTGAATTTCTAGGGTCTTATTCAATAATGTGTTACACTAATTTTTTATAGGTTGAATTTAGAGGGTAGTTCATTATAAAATCCTCGCCCCTGAATTAATTATATATATATTTATTAAAATTCAGAGTGAACTACCCTTGGTTCAACCCTTAAAAATTGAGTTCGACAATCTATATATATATTGAATCAGATACAAGGAACTCTTGAGCGCAAGGAATTCAAATTGGCCATTCTTAATTTGCTAGTATTACCCTCTACCCTTAAAAGGACAAAATTAGAAGAATTTCTTAAATCTGAAATAATATTCGGCAATTCCGCTTAAAGTGAAAGTGACCTAGGAAATATTTAAGATGGGGTAGGTTTATTCCTTAAAAAATTGCCCCTCATATATGCATGCCGCACATCTATGTATACAAATTTGAGCTCAAGGAATTCAAATTTGCCATTGTTATCTTCCTTGGATTACCCTCTACCCTTAAAAGGACAAAATTAGAAAAACTTCTTAAATCTGAAATAATATTCGGCAATTCCGCTTAACGTGAAAGTGACCAAAGAAATATTTTAGAGGGGGTAGGTTCATCCCTTAAAAAATTACCCCTCATATATGCATGCCGCACATCTATGTATACAAATTTGAGCTCAAGGAATTCAAATTTGCCATTCTTAACTTCTTAGGATTACCCTCTACCCTTAAAAGGACAAAATTAGAAAAACTTCTTAAATCTGAAATAATATTCGGCAATTCCGCTTAACGTGAAAGTGACCAAAAAAATATTTTAGAGGGGTAGGTTCATCCCTTAAAAAATTACCCCTCATATATGCATGCCGCACATCTATGTATACAAATTTGAGCTCAAAGAATTCAAATTTGCCATTCTTATTTTCCTAGGATTACCCACTACCATTAAAAAGACAAAATTAGAAAAATTACTTAAATCTGAAATATTATTCGGCAATTCCGCTTAACGTGAAAGTGACCAAAAATAAATTAGAGAAGATATTTCTTAAAGCCACCCCTCATATATGCATGCCGCAAAAAAAATTGAGCTCAAGGAATTAATATATATTCTTCCAAATAATTTATACAGCGAGCCGAAGATATTGGTGCCTATGGTACCTATATTTATTATATTATCATATATTTTTACTAATGATAATGCCCAAAACTGTTTATATTTTTTTGTTTATTTGTAATAGCAGGGTGCTAAGAATCCATGCATAAGAGCATGACTCACATTCGTCAACACAAGTAAATATTATTTTAAATCGCAACAATTACTACAATGTTCTATTTCAATTTTATAAAATTATGAGTTCACTTTGTATCTAGCTCTGTTAGCAGCAAGTTAGTTTTACATAAAAAATGGGATGACATGTTCTGGTTGAAGCACATGGAAGAAAAATTAGTTAAATTTTATACATATTGTCTTCTACCTGAGTTAGTAGATCCACGAATACCACGTAACGGACATATAAGGGATCCTGATTACATAATTGCAGCAATGCGAGAAAAAGAAAATAAAAAAACTGTTAATCGAAAATTATTTTAAAATTTCCATATAAGAAAAACATCGTAAATTTTTGAATATTTAAACCTAAATATTGGGGTCCTATAACTCCGGGAAAATACGGGCGATAGGATTTTGACTACGGTCGAATTCAAATGGGATGCCAAAGAATATGTGAATACCATCTTTGGTTTAAATCGCTCCGGGATCTTCAGATCTTCCTGTATCTCAAATGGCTAAAAACGGCCCCATACATTCAGAGATGATGTGCGGCCACAAATTTCGTAGTGAAATGGTAGAACAATTATCATTCATATACATATCTATTCTGTTGTTATTCTTATAATATATAAAAAATATTATTTGTTGTAAATATAATTCTATTATTAAAATATGTGTTTTTTTTTTTAAATAATAAACGTATTTTTCAATATTGAATATATAATTCATTTTTCTGAAACTGAAAAAAAAAAACGTTCCAATAGTTATAATATATTGTATGAGCATTCTTGTTTATATATTTTAGAACGATATCGTTATTTGTATATGTAGAATAATAATGCATAGTTGTGTAAAAATCAGATACGAAGCATACGGAGAGTCAATTTAATTCTGAGTGTACTTTGTGCTCCCACTCCGTTGAGTGACCCACAACGTCACACAATTAGCACCGCCCAACAAGCTACACGTGCTATACTGCCCTAACACCCGACCCGTCCCTCACGTGCATGCAAGACGGCTTGCTCATCCTCTTAACAGTTCGTGTAGGTGTGATTTTTTGGATGTATATGGTGAGAGGGGTTAATTTTTTTGTGGTTTGTGAATTTTCGAGAGAATATTATGGATTCAGTTTTGGTAGCGTTTATTTTTATTTTCCATTTGTCCCATTATTGTTGTAGTATGCTTATGTGAGTTTGTATTTGTTTGTTTGCCACCTGCGCACTGAACAAGTGCGCATATAGGCAGGTATCGTCAGCGTACAAAGCGGTATGGATCTTTGGGAAGTCGCTTAGGTATGTTGAAGAGTTTAGAACCTAGGACGCTGCGATGTAGATTTTGTGTGGTTGATTTCAACTTGGAATTGCCGTTGGGTTAGGTAGGAATAAATAAGTTTGGTTAGGATTGATGGGAAGATATAGTCAATTAGATTGCTAATGAGCGCTACTATCCATACTTTGTCGAAGGCTTTTTCGATGTCTAATAGGGTCATAGCAGTGACATTGTTTTTGTTGAAGTTATACGTCACGTCTGTCACTATTCTACTTACCTGCTGCACAGTGTTGTGCTTCGGTCTGAAACCAAACTGGCAGTCATGGGTAATTTTGTTTTTGTCGTCTATGTAATTTAGGTTGGCGAGTATAACCTTTGCGGTGAGTTTGGCTAGGGTATTAGGGAGACTAATAGGTCGATAGTTTGTAGGTTTTTTTGTTGGGTTTTGGTATAGGGAGTATACTAGCAGTTTTCCAGGCAGCGGGGAAGTGGTGTAGTTTCATTATGGAGTTAATTATGTAGGTTAGTTGGACAGTTGCTTTTGTTGATAGGTTTTAGAGTATTAGATTTTCTATATGATCGGGGCCGGGAGATTTTCGGTTGGGCAGGAGTCTAATGAAGTTTCTGATTTCATTAGGGGATGTTAGGATTTTTGCTAGTTCTTTGGTTGTCATTGTTTGATCTGTGTTTAAGTAGTCATGTGTGCTTTGTATGATGCTGGTCTGTTCTTGTGTGTTGTTGTCATCTATTTTGTGCACACTTTCGAAGATACATGCTAAGGTTTCAGCTTTCTCTTCGTCAGTGGCGAGTACAGCATTGTTGTGAGTCAACGTTGGTATTTGCGTATATGGCTTTTTGAGTGCGCGTATTATTTTTCATAAGGAATTGTCATGTGGTTTGAGTTAGTTGAGTTTGTGCGTCCATTCTGTGTATTCGTATCCCTGTTCGAATTTGTGTGTTTAAGTCATTCATTTGTAGTCTGTGTAGGGGATCTCGGGTCCTTTGCCATTGTCCCCTTGTATTGTTGCGCTCTGTGATTGAGTCTTGTACGTGTTCAGGTAATATGTCTTGGTACGCGTTTATTTTTATGGTGTTGGTGTGCTTTCTTTTGGCTTTAATGATGGCGTTCGTGTATGTTTTAATTTGTGTCTCAAGTTCTATTGTTGTGTTTATATTGTTGGATATTATAATATAATGGTCGAGTGTTTTCCTAAAATCTGGCCAGTTTGTGTTTTTGTATGAAGTGATTTGCTTTGTGTGATTTTCAATTGGTTGTTTGTTGATTGTGAAGATGATGGGATTATGGTCTGAATTTAATTCAGGCAGGGATTCGGGGTTTGTGATGTTAGCTACATTTTTGTTTATGTTTATGTCTATGGTTGATGGTGTGTTACCGTTGGGTGGATAGTTTGTAGGTGTATTTGTATGCATGATGATTGCAGCGTGAGTGTTAGTGTAGGTGTTGAGGGTTACGCCGTTTTTATTATATGTAGTGTAGTCCCAGTTTGGATGTTTCGCGTTCAGGTCACCAATCACTTGTGTCTTGTTTTTTTTTGTCATTAGTGTTGCGAGGTGATTTGGGTAAATTTATTGAGGGGTCTGTTGTACGCTGCTGTTATTGTCGTGTTGTCTGTGAGTTTAATCGTAAGAGTCTCTAGTGATGTATCCGGTGTTTGTATTTGTGTGTGCGGAATGTTCAGTTTAACTAGTATTGCTACTATACCGTCTCCTGTGTCTCTGTCGTTTCTGTATGTTGTATAGTCTCTGATTTTAAGTTTGTCATTCTGTGTAAGCTAGTTTCGTTTAGTGTCATAATGTGTATGTTGTGTGTGTGCATGTAGTGTATGAGCTCCCCTATTTTACCCTTTACACCGTTGGCATTCCAGGAGCTAATGTTTAATGTTATTGTTTTTCTATATGTTATATTTGTGTACATGTTGTGAAAAGTTTATGAAGTTTATTTTTTCGTTTTCATTTTTAAATTTACTTAAGGCTAGGTTTAAGTCTTTGCTAGCTTTGGTGACGTTGGTTATGTTAATTAAGTTACTTAGTTTTTCTATTTCTGAAAATAAGTCATTGATCTCTGCTTTCCTCGAGTCGTTTTATACATGTGGGGCACTGTGTACCGTTGGGCGTGTGACTGCCATGGCAATTTGCGCACTCCGCGTTCGTAGTTATGTCTTTAGGGCATTCCTTTGTCCAGTGGTCTTTGCTGCATTTGAGGCACGTTGGAGTCATCCTGAAATTGCTTGTAGCATGTCCCCATTTTTGGCATCGATGACATTGAATTTTTTTTTTCTGTGTCTTTCTCAAGTGATTTTTGTATGGTTGATGTATTGTACTTTGTGCGTTAAGTAAAGTGGTCTGTGTGCAGTGCGCATTTTAAATATTTTTTGTACTTTGATTTTGTGTATCTTTTATTTATTCTATGATTAGCGGTTCGCTATCAAGTCCTCTGGGCACGAAGGCGTGAGTTTTTTCTGTTTTGTCAGTGTATGTGTAGTATTGTATGTTGTTGGTTTCTAGGTCTTTTAGTTATATGTTTCTCTCGTCTTTATCGTTGATGTATATGTTGGTATTTTGTGCTGTGTATTTCGTGTAAAATCCTTTGGTGGCGTATTTACCCAGGAGTTTTATTATGTCGTTGTTGTGGTTGGCGCGAGGAATAATAATTGGTGATAGTTTTTTGGGTGTACTGGTGTGTTTGTTGTTTGATTTTTTTTTTGTGTATCGGTGTTTATATTTACATCTCCCTCGTCGGAGAGAGCCTGGTACCTGTTGCTCACGTTTGTTGTGGTGTTTGTGATTTTAGCTATTTTTGCTGTACGTCTTGCTGTTTCAAATTCCTCCTCGTCTGGTCTCTGTCGTATTCGTTGAGGGCATTGGCGAAAGGTCGAGCCTAAGCTAGACTCGCCTATGTTGTGGTTTTCACTTGGCACTGCCGCTGCACTCTGGTTGTTATGGTCCACCCTGGGGGGCAACCCCACACGCACGTACTTTACACTTTTCACCACTTGAAGCACGCTTTCGTTGGCCTTAGGCGGATTTTGAAGTTTTATTTTGCGGAATCTACTTTTGGATCGCATTCGATATTGCTCTGACTTGTTTGTCTTGTACTTTTCACGTCTGTACGTTGTCGCAGTAAATCGCAACTGAGTAACACGACTGTAAACTATAGCTCTTGGGTACATACTGTACGAACAGCGATCAGCTAATAATAACAAGCTTAGAAGTAGATATAAATATATAATTCGTGAAGTTGTAAGTTTAACTTTAATTTTGGTTGTGATTCTTGTAAATAGATAGACTTATGGGGTTGAAATTCCTTGAGCTCAATTTTTTTTGTGGCATGCATATATGAGGGGTGGCTTTAAGAAATATCTGCTCTAATTTATTTTTGGTCACTTTCATGTTATCAGAATTACCGGGTATTATTTCAGTTTTAACTTATATTTCTAATTTTGTCCTTTTAAGGGTAGAGCGTATTCCTAAGAAGTTAAGAAAGCCAAATATGAATTCCTTGAGCTCAAATTTGTATACATAGATGTGCGGCATGCATATATGAGGGGTCATTTTTTAAGGGATGAACCTACTCCCTCTAGAATATTTTTTTGGTCACTTTCACGTTAAGCGGAATTGCCGAATATTATTTCAAATTAAGTAAATTAGTGTAACACATTATTGAGTAAGACCCTAGAAATTCAAATTTACTACCTTATATAATTCTCCTTTTATATCATAAGTTCGTCGATTGTATATTATTTTATTAGAACAACATACTTCATAAACATATTTTATCGTATAAATACTTTTGAAATTATTGTACTGGGCGGTGCCAATTCACTTCTAGCAATATAGTTTATTTTATAAACGATAGAGACGCCTTGCAACATTTTAGAAAAATAACACGAAAAAGTGCTTTTTCTGCGCATTCACAAGGAGTTCGTTTTAAATAGAAAAAATTTGAATGATGTGAAATGAAATAACAAACTTTGAAATGGTCGGAATAATTTCGGCATACATATATCTGTAATAATTGTTTAAAAGTTGGACATATTTATACATATTTATTTGAAAAATGGAACCAAAAATGAAAATTGTAATCCGACCGTTTCAGAGATTCATTCTTTCCAAACGTAGAACATTTTTTTTAAATTCGATACTAACAAAAATAAGGGCTGTGTAAATGCGCAGAAAAACGTGGCATTTCACATGGGTTTCTCATCGTCTTAAAATCGAAAATTTGTGTTTTACTGCATTCTCAAATAACTTAAGGGGGTGTTACCGTCTAGACGGCCAATTTTAGGCTGTTTTTCAAATATATTTTTTGCAGGTATTACAAGACATACAACTTTCTGTTTTTTTGCATATTGTTTATTGATGTTTGGGCAATGAAAAATCATTTTTGTTTGTGAAAAAATAATTGTTTATATTTATTTATTAAGCGGTCAATATGGTCGTGTCAGATTGACTTGTCTCGCTGGCCGATGAAAACATTTCGCTAATCTGAAAAAAAAATGTTATGCAATTAACTATCTGCATAAAATTCTTCGGCTTTTGGACCTCTGTCATGAAAAAATGTCGATAATTAACAAAATAGCAGCCATACGAAAAGGGTGGTTGATTTTTACCATGTTTATTTCAGTTTTCGGGCGCTTGAAAAAAATTAAATATAAATATATATAAATGACCGTGGTCCAAAAGCCGAAGAAAACAATTAAGAACTTATTTCCGAAAACTCAAGTCGATAACTGTTATAGTTGCTGAGAAAAGTCATCGGCCAGCACAAAAAAATGTAGTTTCGAGAAAAACGCGTTTAAAGATTGGACATACGTTTTGATCATTTTTGTGGTTCTTACCATTTTCTTATTTCTTTCAGCTATACCAGCACCGTAGAGTATATATAATATTCTGAAATGTATCTCTATATATATGTGAGTATATGTGTGCAGAACACTGTTTTTATAAAGATGTAAATTGGCATAGACTCCCGACCACCAGACGAGAGTCTTAAGACTGGATTCGAAGCCATCTATGCAAAATAACGGCCGAGTAATGAACTATAATGTAAACGGCGACATCTAGTATATAATAGGGTACTTCAATTTTACTTAACTGTACAACTCTATTTTACCATAGCATGAGAGCGATCATCGGGGTAGTCTCTCTCCAACAGTTATGCTTCGTTTACGCATGGCTGTTCCATGCCAAGTAACGCATATGCGAGCATATGCTCGCATATGCGCGCATATGCGGTCCATGTAAGTGTTTATGCATCCGACCAAGTTTTGCCTTGTCGTGGCTTTTATTGTGCCATGGAATTGAACTATTTGCTCTTCCCTAACGTCAATATCTGGAACTACTATTAAAAATGAAACCTAATCAATGGTAATTATATCACGGACACTCACAGTTTACTACGTCAATTTGTCCTGTCAGTCTTGATCTTGTATTCTTT
This sequence comes from Leistus spinibarbis, assembly GCA_933228885.1. Taxonomy (NCBI): domain Eukaryota; kingdom Metazoa; phylum Arthropoda; class Insecta; order Coleoptera; family Carabidae; genus Leistus; species Leistus spinibarbis. The sequence continues at coordinate 3,455,733 of OW121803.1, read as the reverse complement.
GGTATATTTGCATTTAAACTGTTAATTTCTTTAAAATATAATTTTTCTAATTTATTTAAATATTGGCCCCCTCTATTCTAATAACTAAACTAAAATAATAAAGGTATCTGTATTACCCAGACTAGGCTGGCCATCTGTGTTCCTATGTTATAAGCTTTGACCATGCGCTATCTCAGAAAGTTGAAATGTTCATGTACGGCTATGCGTCGGCAGTTTACGTGGCATGGTGGAAAATCAAGCGTAAACACTAGATAGGATTTCTGTATATCCATCTTTTGAAGGTCGAGCGCATATGCGCGCATATGCGTTACTTGGCATGGAACAGCCATGCGTAAACGAAGCATTATGCTTCGTTTACGCATGGCTGTTCCATGCCAAGTAACGCATATGCGCTCCGCCGACAAAAGATGGATATACAGAAATCCTATCTAGTGTTTACGCTTACTTTGCCACCATGCCGACGCATAGTCGTACATGAATATTTCAACTTTATGGCATAGCGCATGGGGGAAGCTTATAACATAGGAACGCAGATGGCCAGCCTAGTCTGGGTAATACAGATACCTTTATTATTTTAGTTAATTTATTTGAATAGAGAGGACCAATATTTATATAAATTTGAAAAATGCTATTTTAAAGAAATTAACAGTTTAAAAGCAAATATACCAAAGAATACAAGATCAAGGCTGACAGGACAAAATGACGTAGTAAACTGTGAGTGTCCGTGATATAATTACCATTGATTAGGTTTCATTTTTAATAGTAGTTCCAGAAATTGACGTTAGGTAAGAGCATATAGTTCAATTACATGCCACAAAAATCGCCACGACAAGACAAAACTTGGTCGGATGCATAAACGGTTATGCTTTGTTTACGCATGGCTGTTCTATGCCAAGTTACGCATATGCTCGCATATGCGCCCATATGTGCGCATATGCGGTCCATGTAAGTGTTTATGCATCCGACCAAGTTTTGCCTTGTCGTGGCGTTTATTGTGGCATGTAATTGAACTATTTGCTCTTCCCTAACGTCAATATCTGGAACTACTATTAAAAATGAAACCTAATCAATGGTAATTATATCACGGACACTCACAGTTTACTACGTCAATTTGTCCTGTCAGTCTTGATCTTGTATTCTTTGGTATATTTGCATTTAAACTGTTAATTTCTTTAAAATATAATTTTTCTAATTTATTTGTATATTGGCCCTCTCTATTCTAATAACTAAACTAAAATAATAAAGGAATCTGTATTACCCAGACTAGGCTGGCCATCTGTGTTCCTATGTTATAAGCTTTGACCATGCGCTATGCCAGAAAGTTGAAATGTTCATGTACGGCTATGCGTCGGCAGTTTACGTGGCATGGTGGAAAATCAAGCGTAAACACTAGATAGGTTTTCTGTATATCCATCTTTTGAAGGCCGAGCGCATATGCGCGCATATTACTTGGCATGGAACAGCCATGCGTAAACGAAGCATTACTAGGTCGTCGACGGACCGCATATGCGTAACTTGGCATAGAACAGCCATGCGTAAACGAAGCATTACTGATTGTGTTATTGTTGCATAGCTCGCTATCATTACTCTTTATATATTTATATATAGAATTTTAGTTTATTTGTGGTGTATATTGCGCAACACTACTTTTTTTCATATTTATACTGCGTAAATTTTATTATTTTTATAATATCAAACAAGTATTCTATTAACGGGGCATTCACCTTTTGCGGATTCAAAAAATCGTTATATTTTTTTTTGCATAATAGGGCACTTTGAAGTGTTGACTATAGGTCTCTGAAGCCGTTTTTTGAAATTCGAGTTGGAAATATGTGAAATTGCGATTTAAACAAAACAATGTTTTTGCTCAAGCACGGCGTTTTCGCGCGCGTCAGTCTGAAGGTGAAACTTTAAACGCGTTTTTCTCGAAACCATATTTTTTAAGTCGCGCGGTAGAATATCTCGACAACAAATTAACCGATTAAACTCTCGATAAATGCATCTTAAAGGTAATAAAATTCTCTAGGAGTTGATCTTCGACGAAATGTGTCCGACAATCGTTAATATTTTTTAAGGCCCACCAAAGGAGAAAAAAAGTGGCAAAACATAACTTTTTTTGTACGATGGTCGCCATTTTGCTAATTATGGTCCAAATGGACCACCCGAGGATCAATTCCTAGACAATTTAATATACTTTAAAACCCTTATTTCTTATTTTTTTTCAAACAACTGGGACCAGAGTTATGCTACCGCGCGCTTAAATTGAGCTGCCCACTTTGGACCTGGACATCTTCGCCGGGGCTGAACGTATCCGACTTTAAAAAATACCTTATGAAAGAGAAAAGTTGAATAAATAGGATACAAAAAACCGCATGCGAATATCTCGAACGTACCCTGAGAAAAAAAATGTTAAAAAACAGATTTTTTTTTGTGCTCAAAAGGTGAATGCCACCTAAACGTATTTATAGTTGTTAATTACAACAAAGTGACCTCTGAAATATGTTGGTATATAAATTATATCAATTGTGAATTTATAATAAACAATTCTTTTGAATTGAGAGAATAAATTCCGCTTCTTGTCATAATTTTGTTTAAATTCAGTACGCTTATGCATTGGTGGCACGCGCCAGGCGGTATACAGCGAATTGGACGTAGCATTGTTATTTTATTAGGGGCAATTCTTAAATTGTTATATGTCATAACGCTCACGACTCATGAAAAGAACTATACTCTCAACCACTGAATCGGAATACGTAACTGCATCAAATGCAACAAAAGAAATGATTTGGTTACGACAACTGTTGAAAGACATAGGTGAAACATCAAATGAAGAAACTGATCTATTCATGGACAATCAAAGCGCAATTCGATTGGTGCGGAACCCGGAATACCACAAACGCACCAAGCACATTAATGTGCGATATCATTTTATAAGAGAACAAGCACTGGCCCTAGCATATATATATATATATATATATATATATATATATATATATATATATATATATATATATATATATATATATATATATATATATATATATATATATATATATATATATATATATATATATATATATATATATATATATATATATATATATATATATATATATATATATATATATATATATATATATATATATATATATATATATATATATATATATATATATATATATATATATATATATATATATATATATATATATATATATATATATATATATATATATATATATATATATATATATATATATATATATATATATATATATATATATATATATATATATATATATATATATATATATATATATATATATATATATATATATATATATATATATATATATATATATATATATATATATATATATATATATATATATATATATATATATATATATATATATATATATATATATATATATATATATATATATATATATATATATATATATATATATATATATATATATATATATATATATATATATATATATATATATATATATATATATATATATATATATATATATATATATATATATATATATATATATATATATATATATATATATATATATATATATATATATATATATATATATATATATATATATATATATATATATATATATATATATATATATATATATATATATATATATATATATATATATATATATATATATATATATATATAATTAATAGATCTTGCTGTTGGCACTTGTTGAAACATTTTTAACAAAATTTGCAATAAAAACACTCGTTAAGTTTCAAAGAATTTGTTTATTGTTAATACGTATTTCGGCTTCTTATGCCATCATCAGAACATATACAAGAAAATTACAATGGGGTCTGTACTTATATCTAAGACAAATTGTAAACAATATGGAGGGGTTATATTAAGGGAAAACCAAGCAAGGATTAGAGTGGTTTTAGAAGCGGTGAAGAGTTCAGATCTAACTGTTCATTCATTAAGTTCTTGTTCTGAGAAACTGCTTTATTGATCTCTAATGCTTCTAGAAGGTTCAACTTTAATCCTATCTTGTTGACATGTAAAATCTTAAGACTATGGATGTCAAATTTATGATTCGATTCTAACATATGTTTGGCAACATTAGAATCACTTTTTTGTAAACGCCAAGATCTCATGTGTTCGGAAAATCTTACATTAAAATTACGTCCTGTTTGACCTATTGCAATTTCTCTTATATAGGTCAAACAGGACGTAATTTTAATGTACAGACCCCATTGTAATTTTCTTGTATATGTTCTGATGATGGCCTAAGAAGCCGAAATACGTATTAACAATAAACAAATTCTTTGAAACTTAACGAGTGTTTTTATTGCAAATTTTTTATATATATATATATATATATATATATATATATATATGTATATATGTATACAGTGACTCACAAAATTATTGGGCCACTTATAAAATATGTTTAAAATCGCATATATCTTCAGTGAAATTGGCGTTTTTTTGTGTGATACAATATCTGCCAAACAATTACTTATGACTCATAAATGCAAAACAAACAGTTTTTATTGACATATTCATACAAGTTGAACCAAATAGTGCGCCACAAAATTATTGGGCCAAGCGTTATTCTTTAAAGTGCGTCAGTTCTAGATAGCCATTATAGTGTAGTAGCGTTGATTGTAGAATATATTTGGCATTAACGATGTTTAGTATAAATTTTAGCTTTAGAAAAAACATATAATTACAATTAGTTTGTAAAATAGGACGAAGAAGAGCAAATACCACATTTGATCAGCGCTAATTGTTTATTTTTCACCATGGGAACGGAAAGAGTGAGAGAAATATAGCTGAAATGTAGCAAATAACTAAAAGGACAATTGACACCATTATTAGGTGCTTCAAAAAAAAAAATTGCATTGATTCCAACTTATATTCGGGGCGACTATCTTTACTTGACAATCATAATATGCGTTGGATCATGCGAAAGTTTTAAGTGCTCCTAACTGGCCACTGAATTATCAGTCTATTGCCAAATAGAAGTTCATCCAGAAACTATAAGACATTTTATAGGGTGTTCCAATAAGAGTGCATGATTTGAATTGCACGCCATGTTAGACAGTCATAATGTAACATGATTATGACGTGACCGATCGAAAGTAGACAGAGCTGCCACAGACAAAAGGTCCAAAGGTGTTAAATCGCAAGAGCGTGGCGGCCAATTCTGACACGACCAGGAGCAAACTCTTGCAAGACCGTCAAAGTTTCACGGTATGACATGTCGTCGGTCCTGCTGAAACCACATGTCGTCAAGAGCAATATCTTCCAATTGTTTACTAACTCCCATCTGTCTACTTTCGACCTGTCACGTCATAATCATGTGGAATTAAATATAATTTATAATATAATAATTTATAGATACTTTCAAAGTAAGTAACAAAATAATAAGTAAGTATAGGGATCACCAAAAAAAAAAACGAATTTGAGATTTCAACGGATATACACGTTTTCACCTTCCCCGAATCGAATGTGACTAATTACGGAGTGACGTCTGTGTGTCTGTGAACGCTCTAGAGCCGACGCTGTCGAACGTAGAATGGTGAAACTTCAAACTTAAGACTTGTATATGGTCTATATGTGCACCTCCTATTCTCTATGCATTTCTCCAATCTCCAATATCACATTCGATTCAGACGTCAGAACGTGTAACATATCCGTTGAAATCGCTGATTCGAAATTATTATGATTACAATACTTACTTATTACATCGTAAAATAAAGTAAAAGTTAATAGTTATATAAATGTATTTTTAAATTATAATTTTACGCTGTTTATTAGGCATTGGCGTCTGCATCTATACTTATTTGTTTTTATGTCGGATTAAATTTGAAAGACGCTTGCAATTTCTGCTCTGAAACTAATTTTGCAAAATCAGGAAAAATATCGTTACTAGATGATTTTTTATCTACTTTATCAAATTATAGATATACAACGTAAGCTATACATCGGAGGCGTCATGGCATATATAAATATAAATTTGATAAATGTTAAAAAATCATGTCGGTAAAGTTATCCACAGTTCTCTACAGCATACAATTTTTGTTGCCAACATAAAAAACTATAAATCCCCTAGATTTTTATTTCGCTTAATACGTGGTATTAAGATCTCAAATGTGTTTCATTTTGTGTAGAATATCAATAATTAGCTATATATAATAAAAAACTGTAGAAATATGTCCAGGAATTATGAATTATCATTAAAAACCCCCGGCTCATACGAACAAACAGAACGTCGTCCGACGTTTCCCTGATTTACAAAAAATCTAAATGTCTAAGAAACAATTGAGAACTGTCTTTGTAATCTACACACTAACACCTTTCAGAAAATGAATAAAACATATGAATTTACTTAGTGCATGCATTAAAAAAATAACATTTTAAAATGGAATTGGCTACTTGCTACATCTTCTTAATTTGTATGAAAATCTACATAGTCCATATGCAAATATGATACATCATTTGAAACAGTGCACTTTTGGCTATCATTTAAGATATAATACATAGAAATCGAATGAGTGTACTCAACGTACATTGAATAGAATCAAAATGGTGCACCTGCGACTATAGACATTTCCCTAATTTACAAAAAATCTAAATGTCTAAGAAACAGGGGAAAACTGTTCTTGTAATCTACACACTGACACCTTTCAGAAAATGTATAAAACATATAAATTCACTTAGTGCACGAATTAAAAAAGTAACATTTTAAAATGGAATTGGCTATTTGCTATATCTTCTTAATTTAAAGAAAAACTAAACGTTCCCTTCGTAAATGTGACCTTTATTCGTAAAGAACATACATTACACATATAAAACATATAGAATTACGCTATAAAGCAAATATTGGCTCGAAGGTTCTGATTTGCATCGGAACCAATGATGTCATCAATGTAATGATATATTGGATTATGATGGACCATTTTAATTAATAATATTCTGTAAACAGCACAATCTTAAGAAGGTCCTGTGGGGCAAAGAAGTTGTATTTTTAACCATTCCGCCGTTGTTGAAATATTGGGATGACCCGGAACGGATGTTATTAACAGACCTATATAATAATGCAATAAAAAGACTTCAAGGTATTATCAAACTTACTTTTATGTAATTCCTTCATTGACAAAACTTTATTTACTTGCAAGAGACTCATTCTATGTATTAGATGTTTATCAATTTATGATAAATAGCCGTGGAACACCAAGGAAAGAGTTATTTGATAAATATATAAAGATTCGACCATTGGCTACCTGAATATATTTTATGTTTTAGAACCTACAAAAGGCCGTTTCACCTACGCCATTTGAAGAATGTGAAGACTTAATCCATTTCAATAAAATTGGTATGATGGAGATAGCTGGTTGGCTGCAAGAACAATTAAGTAAGTTTTTATAGTTCTAAATAATAACTGTATAACTTAACTTTCTACAAGATTTTTTCATTTTGTTAACCCAAAGTCCGAAAAAAATTATTAAATATTATAATTTTGAATTTTAAAATATGCACTAAATTTTTTTTTAATCAATGTAATCTAAAATTAAATGTAAGACTTTTTACACCTATAACATATTTTCAAATTGTTAACCAAAAGGCCATAATAATTAAAAACCAATGTTCGCAACGCATATTTTACCTAAGGGCGAGCTCTGCGCGTTGGTGCGTTTTACGCGTATCAAATCTTGTTCTTTTTAATTATTTATTTTTTGCAATATATGGCCTTATGAGAACATTATACACAAAATGTTTTGTAAATATGAAATATTTTCGTAATATAAAGAATTTAATATCTAACCACAACCACATAGTTAACGTTCGCTCCCCGGAATTGCAAATATTTAAAGACTCATTAATTAAACAACGCACCTATGCGTCCAGCTCGCCTTATAAGTAATGCGATGCGAGCAGTTATCTAGTCATCAATAGATGGCTTTACAGTTTATTATTATGCTCGCTACTTGTTTTTTTCAAATTGTGAACTCATAGTTCATTATAATTAAAAACAATTATTTTTTAATTTTAATGCCAAGCGTGAAGTAGAAGGGAGACACTGCTCGCATTGCGTATCTTACCTAAGGCGAGCTGGACGCATTGGTGCATTGTACGTACCGAATACCACAGCTCTTCTGTACTAGTCAATGTCTAAAATCGCCATAAATATTTAAAATCGTGAATACGTAACTATAATGTAGAAACATTTTAATGACTAGTTTCATTAACAGAATGTGATCACATAATTATTGAATGTGTGTGTTTATGTCGAAAAACTTGATTTTTATAAATTGAACCAGTCCTATAGTTATAATGAACATTTATAAACAGTATTGAAACATCAAGCCAAGGAGTCAGATGTGTGACAGTTCCAGTCGAGGTATTATTTACGATATCGATATCGAGGTAAAATCGACGATTTAAAAGCACTAATTGTTAACCTATTGTATTCCTATGCCCAAATAAACAAACAGCAATCTTTACAATGTGTCCGTTCTGTTTTGTTGTCCTGAAACATTTGCCCGCGTGTCCTGTGGGACGAAACACAGGACACTTTCTTTTTCGTCATCGTCAGGTTCTTCTTCGTTGAATCGTGCTTCAACGAAGTCCGTTCTGTATGCTATGTGTGGTATGCTGTGTGTGGTATGCTTTGTATGGTATGCTGGTGTGGTATGCTGTTGTGGTATAAATGGGAATGATTGCGGTTTTAAGGCCACTTATTTCAGTTACAACCGAATTTGATCGAACACTTTGTAATGATTGCTCAAAAATATTTCCCAAACCCCAACTTCTAATTATTAAATTATGTTTTCAGGTCTACAGTAGGGCCCTACGAGTATTTAATTTAATTTGTATTAATACATATTATTATTTTACAGCTAATAAGTATCAGGGGCGGTCGCCGTTTCTTTTTCAGGTCTACAGTAGGGGGCTTACGAGAATTTCCCGCTCCTGAATACTATTTAATTTGTATAATTATTTTACAGCTGTGTATGGTGCACCAAATGTTTGAACTTTAAGGGGTATTCACACTTATGTAACTGTTTGCAAACCAAAGTTACTCAAAATATTCAGTGGCCCCGTGTGATCTCCTGCTGGAGTATAAAATCATATCGTCGCGCGCAAAAAGACCACAGAATTTGGGTATTCCGAGGTTGGAAGAAACAAACTCTTACTTAAGTGTTGAATAAATGGAATTAAATGTAATAGTGGGCACCCAACGAGCGACGAATAATAATTCGCACTGTAGTAACATTGCAATCAAAGGTACTCGTTCATCAGTTGGCGGCCGGCAGCGCTTCCTGTACTGATCCAAGTCCTGTAAGTCCTTGGTAAAATGAACTTTAAGTTCGATCGCCGTGCGTATCCTTAAATGGGTTAGCGTCGTTGAGGCGTCGACTAGATCAGAAGAAGCAGGGGGTCTGTTCGGTGGGGCTCGCGCGATAGTTAAGTCCAAGTCTTCGGCGAGTACTCGCGATTGCAACTCTTACTAAAGTGACGAATTTCAGGGGGGAGGCGGGTCCCTGCCGACGTGGAACCGACCTTGTCGAGGTGGCAGGGCTTAAGCATCAATCACTATTATTCATTATAGCAATTCAAATACTGATTGATGCAACTAACAGGTTTCATAAAAATCACTTCTTTTTCTTTCCAAAAACTACATTCCAAATATTGATTTTGAATATTCAATCAATATTATAATAAACATTTTGTTAAATACGATTTTTAAAAGACAGCAACACTATGTAAATAATGGATATAAATTTACAAGTCCATGTAAAGTTACAATTATAAATCATGTAATTATCGCAGAAATATAGTAAAAAAACTCAGGTAAATTAACTAAAACTAGAATTACATAATTTTTTGGTTGTAGTTTATCAGTAAATGTTTTAGTTTTATTTGCTTTAAATAATTTTTATATTGAATATTTTTGCGATTAGCGTTCTGAGAGTTTTTAATTAAATATTTTGTACATGGAATAATTCTGTTTGTTTTAAATCATTGTGGCTTCAAAATATTTTTATAATTTGTTCAATTTACCATAAACTTTTTATTTGTATTGTTTAACTTTTATTAAATATAACTCTGTGGTATTATTAATGTATATTTTATCTGAATTTAATTAATGTTTTGTTAACTATATTTTATTTTATTTGTGTATTTTATTTCCTTAATCCACATAACATTCAAAAAGGCGAACTGGTGAACAGTAACCATCAGTTACATGTTCACATAAGAACGTCCGACGTAAAGATAAAGATATTTCTTCATATTGTGAACCCAAGGTCCATAAAGACATATTTGAATATAATAATTATTCATTTTAAAATATGCAATTTGTTTTTTATGTATAACAAAAACTCGACAAAAGATAACTATACTGTCAAAGTTATGTCGATATTTTAACAAGTTTGCCACGTTTCTTAAATCTTAAATGAGTTTAACTTTGCATAAAATATATTCGGTTTATTAAGGGGATATTCACATTGTGAAAAGAAAAAGAATCGATTTTTTTTGTCTTATATGTCTAGAATATATTCTTAAAAGTGTTTTGCAAAATTCGACTTAAAAAAATAATTATATAAATTTTAAGTATACCATCTCATTTTTTAATTCTATTTATTTTTATATACATAAGATTTGGTACGCGTACAACGCATCAATGCGTCCAGCTAGTCTTTTAAGTGTAATATATACGATGCGAGCCTTTTGGTCAACAAAATTCAAAATTATAATATTTAATAACTAGGGTCACCCGTGGGCACCATGTGCCCATATGGTATACAGAACATAGGTCAGTTTTGACTGATGCCGAATTTTCATGTAATTTAATAATAATAACACGGTTTTTCTTCATTTTGTATCGTTTGACTATAATAGTAATACAAATTTCCACATCGCAAATAATAATAAAGAAAAAATCGAGTTCTTTCTTTGAACGCTATTTTGTTCTTAGATCACTATGCTGAGATTAAAACAAAATTTTGCTTAACTTTGATTTTAACCTTGTATGGTGCATATGTGTTGTATCATTTAGACAGTTTCTATGATTGTATATAAAAAACAGGATTATAAAAGTACTTGCAGTTATTATAATTTGACGAACTATAAAATCTTACCGCAACTCATATTTTCTAAAATCACTGCTTCTTGGACATTTTGAAGTGAAAAATATTAACTATGAATTAAAATAAATGTACAGAACACACATATATGCTAAAAATATATGCTAATTAGGCAATAATATGCACTTATTTCATATTATATACTTAAAAATTGAAATTATAACATGCTACTCCCCTTAAACTTAAGATTAAACTTTGAATTGAAGATTTATCACACAAAAACCAATTTTGACATTTCATTCTGACGTTTGATTCGTTTTTGTCTATTTCAAAGCAGACTGAACTTCAGAATCGTAGTGATTGTTTTATTTCAGTATAAACTATTTGATTATTTTTTATAACATTATTAACAGTCGCCATGGTGCAGTGGCTAAGTGTCATGCCTTTCTCCCTGGGAGGTCGTGAGTTCGAACCCCGTCTATGCCAATCTGCATTTTTACAAAAAAAAGCGTTCTACACATACACACTCACATACAAACATTTCTGGGTTATTATATTAATGATTTTTTATGGCCTTTGAGTTAACAATATGAAAATATCATGTAGGCATAAAATATCTTAGAATTATTAGTAGAATTTTTGGGTGATTAAATTATTTTTATAAGGGCAGTATTAACAGGGGCTTTAAATTTTGGGGGAGTATAACTCGGAAAGTATACGGGCGATTGGATTTAAACTGCGAGTGGATACAAATGGGATAGTAAATAATATGTAACCAAATTTGGTGTGAATCGATCCGGTACCTTCAGAGGAGTTACAAATTTGGTCTTACGAGCGACGACTAGCATCCAGTTATATATATTTTTGGATTCAGGGCGACGAGACAAACCCTTGTTGTTAAGATATTTTTTAATCCGAGAATGCTACAGACACACGACCGATTGCTTTATATATTTTTGTATCAATATAATCTACAAAAAATTGTAAGACTTTTTATACCTATAACATCTTTTCAAATTGTTAACCAAAAGGCCGTAATAATTAAAAACCACTGCTCGCAATGCATATCTTACCTGGGCGAGCTCTACGCGTTGGTGCGTTTTACGCGTACCAAATCTTGTTTAATTCATGCACTAAGTGAATTTATATGTTTTATACATTTTCTGAAAGGTGTCAGTGTGTAGATTACAAAAACAGTTCTCCCTTGTTTCTTAGACATTTAGATTTTTTGTAAATTAGGGAAATGTCTATAGTCGCAGGTGCACCATTTTGATTCTATTCAATGTACGTTGAGTACACTCATTCGATTTCTATGTATTATATCTTAAATGATAGCCAAAAGTGCACTGTTTAAAATGATGTATCAAATTTGCATATGGACTGTGTAGATTTTCATACAAATTAAGAAGATGTAGCAAGTAGCCAATTCCATTTTATAATGTTATTTTTTTAATGCATGCACTAAGTAAATACATATGTTTTATTCATTTTCTGAAAGGTGTTAGTGTGTAGATTACAAAGACAGTTCTCAATTGTTTCTTAGACATTTAGATTTTTTGTAAATCAGGGAAACGTCGGACGACGTTCTGTTTGTTCGTATGAGCCGGGGGTTTTTAATGATAATTCATAATTCCTGGACATATTTCTACAGTTTTTGATTATATATAGCTAATTATTGATATTCTACACAAAATGAAACACATTTGAGATCTTAATACCACGTATTAAGCGAAATAAAAATCTAGGGGATTTATAGTTTTTTATGTTGGCAACAAAAATTGTATGCTGTAGAGTCAGTACGCGTAGCAGAATTCCACTACGGATGGCAACACTGCTACTTGATTTTCTTTCAATATAAACCTATGGTATTTCAAAATTCTGCGATCTGAGACATCTTGCGAGAATATTTTTAAATTATGGTTTCACTATTCGACGCTAGAGGCGTCACCTACTTGACTCACTGTTTGTAGTCCCCTCTCACTTACGCCAATATTTTACCATATACTTCTTATAACATGGTCGTTGTTTATTATAATTATCTATGATAGAACTTCAAAAACTCTGACTTTTCGAGTTTTACGATAGTTCAATAGTTCGGGCTTAGGTTCAAGTTTGAATTATTTAGGCCTGAGTTCGAACTTTTTAGTGTGCGTGTGTGGGTGAACGCTCTAGACTCTAGTTTTGGTTCGAGAGTCTAGAGTCTCGAACCAAAACTGTTGATGGTAAAATTACGAAACATTAAACTGAAGCGCAAGTGTACCCCTTATTTTTGGAAACAATAACTTAACCGGAAGCAATGAATATACAACAAATAGGCCAACGTAATGATAGTAATGTGTTTGACAACCATCACCTATAGATGTCGGAAAATTTCTAATACTTGCTGACTAAATTAATATGTTTGATAATAGATGTAAACATGCACCGATGCAAGCACCAGTGCTTCCAGCTCATCGTACCGACAACCCTTATCACAATAAATACCATACTAAAAGCGATAGCAATTGTTAGAGTACAACATTTATTGGTGCAATCATCCAATAATCAATCAACAACATTTCAAATTTTAAAATTATTATTTTTTATAATTTGTTTTTGACCTTCAGATTCAAATTTATTAAAAAATATCTGTAGTGGCCTGCTCTCGACTTTCTTTTACGCAGTTTTCACTAGATATATATATATATATATATATATATATATATATATATATCTAGTGAAAATTATATTCACTAGAATCATGTCATAAATGTATGAACAGTATTAAAGACGCTAATTATTCGTCAATGTTCTAACTTCGTTGACTCAAAACCGATTTTTAACCATTTTTTTTTCGGCAAAAGTTTATAGAAAAGTTTCCCATAGGTAAGAAGGTGTGCTTTTTATTAGCGCGCCGTACGTAGTAACGAAGAAGCTTAAGCATTCGGTCGAGTGTCTGTAGCATTGTCGGATCAAAAAATTTCATTAAGAAAAAGTTTTCGTCTCGTCGGCCTGAATCCAAAAATGTATATAACTTATATACTTGGATGTTAGTCGTCGCTCGCTCGCTCGCTCGTAAGACCAAATTTGTGCCCTCTACTCCTCTGAAGGTACCGGAGCGATTCACTCCAAATTTGGTACACATATTATTTGGCATCCCATTTGAATTCGCTCGCAGTTTAAATCCAATACTTCCCGAGTTATAGGCCCCCAAAATTTGGACCCCCCCTTAATACTGCCCTTATAAAAATAATTGAAACATTTAAAAATTCTACTAAAAATTCTAAGTTAATTTTTATATACAAGATTTTTTCATTTCGTTAACCCAAAGCCCGAAAAAAATTATTAAATATTATAATTTTGAATTTTCAAATATTCACTAAAACTTCTTTTTATTAATATAATCTAAATTTGGTTCACATATTATTTGGCATCCCATTTGAATCCCCTCAGATTTTAAATCCAATCGCCCGTATACTTCCCGAGTTATAGGGCCCCAAAATTTAGAGCCCCCCTTAATACTGCCCTTATAAAAATAATTAATACACTTAAAAATTCTACTAAAAATTCTAAGATATTTTATGTCTACAAGAATTTTTCATTTTGTTAATCCAAAGCCCGAAAAAAATTATTAAATATTATAATTTTGAATTTTAAAATATGAACTAAAATTTTTTTTTATCAATATAATCTACAAAAAATTGTAAGACTTTTTACATTTATAACATATTTTCAAATTGTTAACCAAATGGCCATAATAATTAAAAACCACTGCTCGCAACGCATACCTAAGGACGAGCTCTTCGCGTTGCACAGTGGAGTATTTGTATGAAATATCCGGACAAAATTATTTTATAGATTTTATTCAAATATTATTAAATAAGAAACAATATTATATGATAATAAGCTGTATATTCAAAAATTTATATACGTATTACAATACTTAGGGTTTTTTCTAGTGCTAATACCGTATAATGAGATCTTTTTTTAAATCGAAATTTTATAAAGTACAGTTTAAGCTACTATATATAGCTTTAATTTGGTTCATGGCACATATGGAAAAGTATTTTTTAAACTAGAGTTACGACTATTTGAAGAGCGTGATCTTTTCAGGGTTATGTTCAATTGCACCTAACATTAATTGTATCTCAGCAACGATGAGCCTAAACAAATTTTTATTTGATGAATTATTTTTGTAATTTCATAAGCTAACTTTTATGTCATGGCAAACATTTTCGAAAATGTGATCCTCTTTGAGTAATTTGCTAATCAGTGTTTTTGCTTGAAAATCGACGTTTTCAACCCCCTGTAACTAGGAGGGTATTAAAGTAAAATTAACGTTATAACGGTTTTTTCGAGTAGAATTCGACGATCGACACGTTCCCATAGTCACTTTCTTTCTTTCTTTTTTGAACCCCTGAGTTGGGGTGTAACTCACCCACCCCCAACGAGAAAACAAACTAATTATTTTTAAATATTTCATATTTGTCCCATTTTTAATCAAATTATCAAAAAAAAATTAAGTCTAAAGTGAAACGACCAAATGACTGTACAATATATACTCTTTTACTCTTAATATTTAAACTAATGGTACACAAAATGGCGGAAGAGTGCGGAAGATTTTTCTTCGAAATTGATTAAAGAATAGTCTGAATATTATGCGTGTACAAAAGAAATAACGCGACAAGACGCGACAGGTACTCAAAAACACTTTTATACGAAAGTTTGATGCAAAAAATATCACACATTTATAGGACTTGCAAATATTATTCATAAACTTATTATTTTAATTGCAAATTAAAAATTGATTCATCGTAAAGTACATACCTTCTCCTACCATATCAAAATCGTTTTTGTTTTTCAAAAATTGAAATACCAACAAACACAAATTACAAAACAAATGCGTACTGTATTATAGCCTAGTCGTTCCTCGGCGCATTCGCTACTTACAATGACTGGGTTCTGATTTAATTTACGTATGTAAATAAACATTTGGCGCCCTTATATGGTAACAGTTTGATGGGCCAGTCATTCTTCTTTAAGAAAATGCCGATTTGCTTATATTTCGACTAGATTTGGGTTTTCGACTTTTGACCAAGTTTTTCATACAAATACTCCACTGTGCGTTGGTGCGTTCTACGCGTACCAAATCTTGTTTCAATTGTCAATTAGGAAATATGTGTTTCTACTTTCTTGAGATTTCAACGAATATACACGTTTTAACCTTCCCTGAATTGAATGTGACTATTTTCGGAATGACGTCTGTGTGTGTGTCTCTCTGTGAGCGCTCTTAAGCAAATACTGTCAAACGTTAAATTGTGAAACTTCAAACTTAAGAAACCGGATGTGCATGTTTACTCTATACATTTTTTATTCTATTTCCAATATAACTAAAACGGCTGCACTTATGGCAATATTAGTTATATTCATAATGACAGATATTAATATTGCACACAATTTTTGTTTTATAGTTTCATCAAAAAATGTACAAGTTACAAGAAAACTTAAATATATAATTTATGTTGCCATGTATTTGCATATAGTTTAATCAATCATATTATGATTTGTGCCTGTCAATATTTTGATTTTTTCTTGTAAACACTACATAAAGGAAAGTCAAGTGCAGGCCACTCTTGCTTTTTTTTAATACACTCTTAATTAAAATATGTATAACTCTTTTATTTATTTAATCAATTGCCTGAAATTTGTATGACAAGGTTTTTGGGGTCGCAGATTACGAATCTGGCCTCAAAATCGGATTAAAATCCAGACGGCGGCTACAAGATGAATATTTTATTCACTATTATTCACTTTCTTATCTTTTTTCAGTCACATATTTCAGTTTTATTCTTTAACAAGCTTAGGTACAACGCACCTATGCGTCCAGCTCGCCTTATAAGTAATACATGCGATGCGAGAAGTTTTTAATAATTATGGCCTTTTGGTTAACTAATTGAAAAAATGTTATAGATATAAAAAGTCTTACATTTAATTTTAGATTATATTAAAAAAAAAAAAATGTTCAAAATTTGAAATTCAAAATTATAATATTTAATAATTTTTTTCGGGCTTTGGGTTAGCAAAATGAAAAAATCTTGTAGACAAAAAATATCTTAGAATTTTTAGTAGAATTTTTAAGTATTTCAGTTATTTTTATAAGGGCAGTATTAAGGGGGGCTCTAAATTTTGGGGCCCTATAACTCGGGAAGTATACGGACGATTGGATTTAAACTGCGAGCGGATTCAAATGGGATGCCAAATATTATGTGTACCAAATTTGGAGTAAATCGCTTCGGTATCTTCAGAGGAGTAGAGGGCACAAATTTGGTCTTACGAGCGAGCGACGACTAACATCCAAGTATATAAGTTATATACATTTTCGGAATCAGGGCGACGAGACGAACACTTTTTCTTAATGAAATTTTTTGATCCGAGAATGCTACAGACACACGACCAAATGCTTTAGCCTCTTCGGTACTACGTACGGCGAGCTAAAAACTACACTATTTCACTTTTTAGCTCGCCGTACGTAGTACCGAAGAAGCTAAAGCAATCGGTCGTGTGTCTGTAGCATTCTCGGATCAAAAAAAATCATTAAGAAAAAGTGTTCGTCTCGTCGCCATGAATCCAAAAATGTATATAACTTATATACTTGGATGTTAGTCGTCGCTCAACACAAGAAAACAGATATTCACGACTCTATCTTGGGTTCACCAGGCTGGAGGGCTGTTACCTGACGCGTAGCACCTTTCACACCTTGTGCTCTTTGCACTTGAACAAATGTATTCTTACTGCCAGAAGGGAGTTAGAGGAAAAATTATTCTTATAATAGCTATTAAAATTTTAAGCAACTTTTGCTTATAAAGTTTTTTCGATATATTTATAATTTACTGAATAATTGCCTTTGAAAGTAGGCGTTACATTTACTTTCTCGATTTACCACATACTGATATTATTTCACGGTAATCTAGCGTTAATTTAAAACAAACTAAGTACACTCAAACGTCGTTTCACGAACGCCATGGTTTATTAGAACCTGTGTAGATAGTACTGTTGTAAAATTTTAAATACGTTATCGTCTGTGGCCCAGGAACGGTTGAAGTAATTTTGCATTAATTAAATTTGGGAAAAAGTGGTTTCGGTTTATGGACGATCTTCAGGAATATTATATGGAATTGATATACAAAATATGATTATAAACAAAATACAAAATATTTTCAAAAATGCAAAAGTATCTTTCGGGCAACATGCAAAAATAAAATTTAAAGTTTTATATTTTGTGGGGCGCTTAATATGTATATTCTCGATAAAAACTTTACACCGACATTATTATTATAATTATTATTGCAATACATTTTTTAGAGTTTGTCTAAAGTGTCCTTCACTTGACTTTCCTATACGTAATTATCATTATAAATAATACATATTTTATTTTATGTAAGAAATAGCTTTATTTTGCTTTAAAAAAATTTCAACGTTTGGTGTCAAACAATATCAACATATATTAGTACCCAGGAAAACGTACATGTCAAATTGCTATTATCAAATGTCATTTTCAAGTAAATAGTAGATTTTTTCGAAAAAACTTTTCGTACAGTAGTTACAATAAATTTTAATATTATTTCCTTTTTTAAGATTCATTTTTTAGCTATCACTTGCCGTTTTCGGCAAGAGGAAATCATTACTTCCGATTAAGATATTGGTTTAAAACAGGAGGTTTTCGTCTGGAAACTATATACCGTAGTTGCCAGATAAAAGTTACATTATTTTGTCTAAATATCTTCATGAATAATCTCGCGTTCAATTCGGGGCTATATATCGGCTGACGGTACAAGATAAATTTGAATAATTTCAATATAACTTTCTGCATTCATAGATCTCTTTACAATAGGCCAAATCTCCAGTTCCATACTCACAAATTAATCCTCATATCATAAAACTGACAGGAAATATATGTCGCGATACAATACAGTCCGCTTGAAATTGAAGGTGGTAACTTTTATTTGGACACTATGGTAGGTCTTAAATTTGAAGTTTTATAATTTTATCATAAACAGTTTTTACTGTAGAGCGATCACAAACAGACAGACACACAGACATCTTTCCAAATCATCAGAAACGATTCAGGGATGGCCAAAACGTGTATTACTATTAAAATCTTAAGTTCGTAATTTTTCGTGTTCACAATACTTCCTTACATACGAAAGTTAAAATAATTAATGTTAACTTGCTTCATAAATATCTATTTATCACATAGAAAATACAATGGAATATTAAGTTTGTTTTATTGTATTTGACACAACTTGTAATATTCATGTAGTTGAAGTATGATGATGCATTATCTTTTAACCCTCTAGATTGGGAAAGATATAAGAAACATTTACTGTATAATGTATTATTAACAATAGATTCAAGGAATAAATAGTGAACGTATATTTGTATAACAGGATTAAGAAATATATATCAAAGTGCGATCAATTTAATAAAACGTTCTAAATAAATCTCCCGGAAAATTTACTTTCCTAGTTATTCTGTTATATCTAATGAATAATCGTTGTGAACCTTTGAACGGACAGCCGAAATGACGTAATATTAGTCAGAAGTGATCTGTGTTAGAGAACGGAATTTAATTATACGATTTACTGATCGAAATCAAACAGCCTCTAATCGACTTAATGAGTATAGTCATTAGTAGAAGGAAATTTGCCTTCCTGACAATCGTTATTATAATTTTCATTTAGGATAAACTGGTGAGAATTTAGTATTACAATATGGTATATCGTAAATTCTTGGTTTACAACCATTGCGAATTTTCATATTTTTTAAGACCTGTGGAATGTGCTAAATAGAACTTGTTTACAGAACTGTGCGGTTACCTTCGTGCACCGGTTTTTGAACTGGTATCCGTGTATTCTAACTGTGGATTTAAATTGCAAAGATCAGGTTGAGATGCAACTACAAAAGTTGATTTTAACACAGATAAATCTACTGTCTATTTAAAAAAGCAGCTTTTAAATAATTACTTATATTTAAATCAAAACCATTTATTAAATAGCAGTCTTTTTTGTACATTAATATATACTTTTAGGAATATATAAAAAAAATCGCCATTATTCCCTTTGATATTAGCTCCTAAGCGCGTGCTTAAAAATGATAAAAACAAGATTTGGTACGCGTAAAACGCACCAACGCGCAGAGCTCGCCTAGGTAAAATATGCGTTGCGAGCAGTGGTTTTTAATTATTATGGCCTTTTGGTTAACAATTTGAAAAAATGTTATAGATATAAAAAGCCTTACGTTTAATTTTAGATTGTATTGATAAAAAGATTTTGTTTAGAGCATATTTGATAATTCAAAATTATAATATATATATTTTTTTTCGAGCTTTGGGTTAACTAAATGAAAAAATTTTGTAGGCATATAATATCTTAGAATTTTTAGTAGAATTATTAAGTGTTTCAATTATTTCTATAAGGGCAGTATTAAGGGGGGTTCCAAATTTTGGGACCCTATAACTCGGGAAATATACGGGCGATTGGATTTAAACTGCGAGCGGATTCAAATGGGATGCCAAATAATATGTGTACCAAATTTAGATTATATTGATAAAAAGAAGTTTTAGTGAATATTTGAAAATTCAAAATTATAATATTTAATCATTTTTTTCGGGCTTTGGGTTAACAAAATAAAAAAATCTTGTAGACATAAAATATCTTAGAATTAATAGTAGAATTTTTAAGTGCTTCAAGTATTTTTATAAGGGCAGTATTAAGGGGGGCTCCAAATTTTGGGGCCCTATAACTCGGGAAGTATACGGGTGATTGGATTTAAACTGCTAGCGGATTCAAGACGAAGAAGATATAAGTATATATTTTCAAACGCCGTTTGGTTTTCTTTGCTTTAGGTGAACCAACGAGGAGCAATCGTGGGCACCGCAAAGCGCTCTATTTTATTTTTAGTAGTACCGAAGAAGCTTAAGCATTCGGTCGTGTGTATGTAGCATTCTCGGATCCAAAAATTTCATTAAGAAAAAGTGTTAGTCTCGTCGCCCTGAATCCAAAAATGTATATAACTTATAAACTTGGATGTTAGTCGTCGCTCGATCGCTCGCTCGTAAGACCAAATTTGTGCCCTCTACTCCTCTGAAGGTACCTGAGCGATTCATTCCAAATTTGGTACACATATTATTTGGCATCCCATTTGAATCCGCTCGCAGTTTAAATCCAATCGCCCGTATATTTCCCGAGTTATAGGGTCCCAAAATTTGGAACCCCCCTTAATACTGCCCTTATAAAAATACTTGCAGCACATATAAATTCTACTAAAAATTCTTATCAAGAAGGAATCACCTACTATTAACGCCTATTCATAGAACAACGAAGACTCATACAAACCTACAAGTTATTTGTATGAAAATCTATAGTTAATTACCAAGTATTATTATATTGATTACCTTATTAAATTTAAGTTAGAACTTAAAATGTATCTAATTGGAAATAGTTTCTTCTCAGTTAACGAATTTATGAACTTAAGTTGTTTTATATTGTATTCAATATTGTAAATGTACCAATATGTATGACTTATCCTATACCTCTTCCAGGTCTACTATATAGGAGGTGCACATCTAGACCATATGCAAGTCTTAATTTGGAAGTTTCATAATTTTACGTTCCACAGTTTTGGCTCTAGAGGGTTGACAGATAGACACACACACACACGGACGTCATTCCGAAAATAGTCACATTCGTTTCAAGGAGGGTCAAAACGTGTATATCCGTTGAAATCTCAAAGTTCGAAAATTTGCAAGATTAAATTAGTTAAGGGAAAGTGTCGTACCTTGGGACGATATCAATTGCAACTACACATATCGTCGAATTTATTTATATATGCATTTGGCTACTCTGAAGGAAATAACTAGGTTTGATGTTGTTCCATTACGACTGCAGTTCATGTACAGACATAATTGGTAAAGTATTGATTTTAGTGTAATATTTTTTTTTCTTTTTGTAATTTATATCTTGTATATTTATAAAGCTATTTGCTTAATTTAATTGTGTGACAGTCTAGTTAGTATACATGCCCTACTCTTTTGAAATGATATTGAATTCAGTTTTCAAAGTTAACTATGTAGATATTACATTGAATTTTTTTAAATGTCTAGTTGTACCTCTGGACAGCAATTGGCACATACCTTGGAACAGGTATGTACATGCATCTAATTTAAAGGATATGCAATCTGAGAATTTAGTAAGGGCTAATATATTGTATAATTCCGACAGCTAATTATTTTTCGTAAAATTTGAAAGTCCTGTTAAATTGCGAAGGCTGTGGACGACTAAAGCATCAAATTTAATTTCACAATATTTTTTTTTATTATTCTACAATATGGGATAATATTTTTTGAACTATGTTTTCATTTATTATCTACTTAATTATTCATTTAAAAAATTTATGTCACAATAAATTCTTATCCTACAATATGGGATAATATTTTTTTAACTATATTTTAATTTAAAATCTAATCTTAATTATTCATTTAAAAATTGTGTAGGTAAGAATTACTCTTAAGTATAGGTTTTTGATCATTGAGGTCATGGTTGCTTTTTTTCTTCGTATACTTTATTCGTCCCGAGGTACAAACAGTAGTGTTCCAAGGTACATAATGATCTTATATATTGGGACACTTTCCAATTTTTCCTTGTTGTTTAATTTTTTTTTTATTATGCTTTGAAATAACATCGCAATAAAAATAATATATAATAACAAAAGCATATACTTTCCTGTCGTACTATTATTTCCTTAATAACTCAACCCAAAATAATTATAGCTCACAAAATGTAAAAACTGTCCCAAGGCAAGACACCTTCCTCTACTTATTACTTCGTAAAAGAAAGTATAATCAAACCAGTTACAGGTCTAACATTCAAGTATTATAGTTCAGCTTGAATTAACATTATTTTGTTTTTCAGCTAAATAATAAAATAATTTCAGGGTTTCGAACTTAAAGAATCTCGGTCCAATTATTTACAAATTTTTACTGTCTATAAGTATATATAGTGACTGTGAACATCTTAAAGAAAATACTTGTTTTGAACATTCTTGAATCGAAGTTGACTATTTTCGAAATGACGTCTGTGTGTTGACCAAACCCGAAAATCGCGTTTGAATATAATTATTTTATATATTCGTTTCTCTAAGTTGTAATATATACGGATTTTGTTTCATAGCCATCGTGAAATTAAAGCAAAATAAAGTATTATTATAAACTAGGCTAACCCATGGGCACCATGTATCCATATCATATACAAAATTCAGTCCACTCCCACTGATCTATCTGTGTGCTTACAATGAATGCGTTTACTTCACGAGTTGTGTATGTTAGTTAGTAAAATTTATATAGAGTTCCGAATAGAAAGCTATATGAATTTTCTTCCGAACGGCTGTACTTATTGCAAAAATAATCATGTTCATAATGAAAGATATAATTATTTCACACCACTTTCGTCCGATAAGTTTCTTCAAAAAAATGTGCTAGTTACGGAAAATCTTAAATGTTCATATTTATGTTGCCATAGATACGAATGTATGAGGATAATATTTAATACATCGTATGAACTATACCTGACAACATTTTGACAGGGATACAAAATAGACTCAAATTATTTGGTATTTCTCATTTGGCAGCAGTTATCACAAATAGATCGGCTGAGAACGTGTGTCGAGCATATTGTTCATTGAAAACAGTGACACAAAACAAACGATATATATGTTTCAAACAAAAGTTGTGCGAAATATTAATATCTTCCATTATGAACATAACTATATTTGCCGTAAGTGTAGCCGTTTTAGTGATATTGGAGATAGAACATAAAATTTATAGAGTAAACATGCACTTCCAGTTTGAATATTTTACGTTCGACAGTTTTGGCCCTAGAGCGTTCACAGACCCACAGACATACACACACACACAGACAGACATACGTCATTCCGAAAATAGTCACACTCGATTCAGGGAAGGTCAAACGTCAAAACATGTATATCCGAGTTCGAAATTATTCATGATTACAATACTTACTTATTACTTCGTAAAAGAAAGTTAAAAATTATATCAAAAAAATCTTCAATAAATTTTATATTTACATTATTTTTACAGATTGTGAACCCTAAGGTCCATAACAAAATATTAACAATATTTATATTGAAATATAAAACATTTTTGGTTGATTGTTAAATAATAGCAACAATAAATTTTGTACAATTGCTATCACCATTAGTATTGTATTTATTGCGATTGAGCTGGAAACACTGGTGCGTGCACCAGTTCTTGTTTGCATTAAAAACTGTAATGATTAAACATGTTTACTGTATAAAGTTTTTTTCTTTAATCAGATGAATTGATTATACGAGGAGCTGAAGGCATTGGTGCCTGTACCTATGCTTGTTTTAAATTCAAAATATGATAATGTATTAATAAACAAAAATGTATGAAACTTTATTTTAAAATGCTGAGCCTCTATTTTGTAATGCTCTTTGATCGTTCATAATTAACTAGGGTCACCCGTGGGCACCAAGTGCCCATATGGTATACAGGAAATAGGTCAGTTTTGACTGATGGCGAATCTTCATGTAATTTAATAATAATTACACAATACAAATTTCCACATCGCAAATAATAATAATGAAAAATTCGAGTCCTTTTTTTGAACGCTATCTTGTTTTTAAATCACTATGCTGAGATTAAATAATCGATCGCCTATTATGCACTGTTTAACATCCAAAAAATTTAAAACTAAGATTTATTTAAACTAAGTTTTTTTAAACTTTGATTTTAACCTTGTTTGGTGCAATTAACCATAAGTGGTGTATCATTAAAACCTTAATTGTATTATTACACAAAAAACAGGATTATAAATTTAATTACTATTGCTATTTATTATTTGATTCGAGTATTCAAAAAATATGTATTACAAACCTTTTTTACACAACATTTTTAATGATTTGACATTTGATTCATTATTGTTTTTGAATTAAATAATCAGGCTAGATTCTGAATTTTGCAGTATTAAACTGCTGCAATGTCACAACGGCAGTTTTAAAAGTGATAATTAGTTATATGCTACAATACAAAAAAAAAAACAAGATTTGGTACGCGTAAAACGCACCAACGCGTAGAGCTCGCACTTAGGTAAAATATGCGTTGTGAGCAGTGGTTTTAAATTATTATGGCCTTTTGGTTAACAATTTGAAAATATATTATAGGTGTAAAAAGTATAACATTTAATTTTAGATTATATTGATAAAAAAAGTTTAGTTCATATTTTAAATTTCAAAATTATAATATTTAATAATTTTTTTCGGGCTTTGGATTAACAAAAATCTTGTAGACATAAAATATCTTAGAATTTTTAGTAGAATTTTTAAGTGTATTATTTATTTTTATAAGGGCAGTATTAAGAGGGGTTCTAAATTTTGGGGCCCTATAACTCGGGAAGTATACGGGCGATTGGATTTAAACTGCGAGCGGATTCAAATGGGATGCCAAATAATATTTGTACCAAATTTGGAGTGAATCGCTCCGGTACCTTCAGAGGAGTAGAGGGCACAAATTTGGTCTTACGAGCGAGCGACGACTAACATCCAAGTATATAAGTTATATATATTTTCGGAATCAGGGCGAGACGAACACTTTTTCTTAATGAATTTTTTTGATCAGAGAATGCTACAGACACACGACCGAATGCTTTAGCCTCTTCGGTACTACGTACGGCGAGCTAAAAAGACAGGCGGTGGTCTGTCATTATGCGGAAAATGTAATAATGATATTTTACTCACGCAAAATGCAATTAAGTGTGATGGTGTATGTGAAAATACGTTCCATATGGAGTGCGCTAAAATTACCGAAATTTTTTTTGAGATATTTACAAAAATTAAAGATGTGTCATGGATTTGTCCAGAATGCAATTTTTTTTTGAAAAATATCAAACTGGTCCTAAATATTAAAAGAAATTTTGGTGAAGATATTAATAATAAATTTGATGTATTAAATGAGTAAATCGAAAATTTGAAGGAAACAGTTAATTTAAACATTAACAATAGTAATTTGACTAGAATTAGATCATTTGCTGATGCAGCTAAATCAGGTAATAATGTTCCAATGAAAAAAAAAATTTAAATAACATTACAGAAAATTTTGAAGTAAATGTACCTGCAATTATTATTAAACCTAAACAAATTCAAGAATATGACATCACTATAAATGAAGTTCAATCCAAAGTTAAACCTTACAAAGCAAACACTGGCATTAAAATGTTGAAAAATTTAAAGGGAGGGGGTCTATTATTAAAAGCAAATGATTTGAGTGGTACAAAAAGATTTCAGGAACTAGCTATTAAAGAATTCTCAAAAAATTATACAATTGAATTAACGAAACTAAAAAATCCTAGGATAGTAATATTAGGTGTTGATAAAAATTATAACAATAATGAATTGAGAGAAGAATTAATTAACCAAAATAGTAATATAAATTCAGAAGATATTTTTAAAAATTTTAAAATAAAAGAGGGATATCTTTAAATTTAATAAAATCTTATTTATCAGACACCAAAATTTATGATGAAATTAGTGATACTTTTACAATAACTACGGGTGTACCTCAAGGCTCAGTTTTAGGACCGCTTCTGTATTTATTATATATTCAAAATTTGCGGAAGATTAATTGGAATTCAAAATATATTATTTTTGCTGATGACACTGTTCTCCTCTTTAAAGATAAAATGAAACAAATTTTGGAGGAGAAGATTGATCAAAATTTAAAAATATATAGTGATTATTTAAATAGTAATTTATTAACAATTAATGTTAATAAAACTGAATCTTTCCTTTTTAAGCAAAAAAAATAAATCAGAAATTAGTTTAAATGTTAAAATTAATAATAAGTGTATAAAACAATCAAAACATGTCAAATATTTAGGAATTATTTTAGATGACAAATTAACATTCACTGAGCGCATAAACAAAATTTATCCCATTATCATGTGCAATTTTTTGATGTGGTAAACTAGATAATTTTTCTTCAAATTTAATTTACCACGCGCATGTTAAATCCCATATAATTTATTTGATATCCATTTGGAGCCTATGCTTAAAAAATAATTTTAATTTAGTTAGTAGAATTTTAAATAGATGTATTAAAGCCATATATCATTTTTCTTATTTAACTCCTTGTGACCACATTTATAAATTATCAAATCATTTAAATTTAAATCAACTAAAATTTTTTGAAAATACGAAAATGATGTACAAAATTTTGAATAATATAGAGAAGAGTAATTTGGATTTTCAAGAAAATAATTGCTACCATAATCATAACACTAGGGGTAATAATAACTTATTTTTAAATAATATTAACTCTAATAAAGGTAGAAAAAATTTTGGTCATAATGTTTCAAAATTATTCAATAGTATACCGAAAGAAATAAAAAATATAAAAAATTACTCACTCTTTAAAAATAAATTAAAATTTTATGTTAAGGAAAATGTATTTTAGTTGTAGTTAATGTATTGATGTTCTATTTATATTTTATTTTCTATGTTTATTTTGTTGTATATTTGTATTATATTTTATTATTAATTGTTTTACTAAAGGTTCCTTATACCATGTAAATGTTTGGAGCTTAAATAAATAATAATATGAATGGGCCCAAGAAAAAAAAAAAAAAAAAAAAAAAAAAAGCCAACCAATCATGTTTCTAAATATGTTTGAATTATCTCTTCAAGATTTTATTTCACTAATAATCTGAATTATAAATTTACTTACTTGCAGTTATTATAATTTGACCAACTATAGAATCTTACCGCAATTCATATTTTCAAAAATCACTGCTTTTTAGCTCCGTAACTCGTACATCACTAACTCACATTGAAATACTGTTTTTTACGCTCATGTGGTAGCACTTTTATTTATATTTGTTCTTTGGTCGGTCATTTTACCATAAATGCACAAACTTCAAATTAGAATAAATAAAGCTTAATTTTATTAACTAACAATTATTTATATTTCTCATTGACATACAATATCAATATAATATAGCAGATGCCACTATGTGTAAAGTACACAACACACTAAATAAACTCCAAATCATCAAATTAATTGAAGATTTATCACAAAAACTTTTTGACATTTCATTCTGACGTTTGATTTGTTTTTGTCTATTTCAAAACAGACTGAACTTCAGAATCGTAGTGATTGTTTTATTTCAGTATAAACTATTTGATTATTTTTTATAACATTATTAACAGTCGCCATGGTGCAGTGGTCAAGAGCCTTGGTCGTGAGTTCGATCCCCGTCTATGTCGATTTGCATTTTTACAAAAAAGCGTTCTACACACACTCACATACAAACATTTCTGGGTTATTATATTAATGACTAGGGTCACCCGTGGGCACCATGTGCCCATATGGTATACAGAACATAGGTCAGTTTTGACTGATGGCGAATTTTCATGTAATTTAATAATAATAACACGGTTTTTCTTCATTTTGTATCGTTTGACTATAATAGTAATACAAATTTCCACATCGCAAAAAATTATAAAGAAAAAATCGAGTTCTTTCTTTGAACGCTATTTTGTTCTTAAATCACTATGCTGAGATTAACTAATCGATCGCTTATCATGCACTGTGTAACATCGGATAAATTTAAACTAAATTTTGTTTAACTTTGATTTAAACCTTGTATGGTGCATATGTGTTGTATCATTTAGACAGTTTCCATGATTGTATATAAAAAACAGGATTATAAATTTACTTACGATTGCTGTTTATTATTTGAATCGATTATTCAAATAATTACAAATCCTTCTTACACAACATTTTTAATGATTTGACATTTGATTCATTATTGTTTTTGAATTAAATAATCAGGCTAGATTCTGAATTTTGCAGTATTAAACTGATGCAGTGTCACAACGGCAGTTTTAAAAGTGATGATAATTAGTTATATGCTAAAATACAATGAATTATGCCATCAAAAATAAAAGAATAAAATTGCCAACCTATCATGTTTCTAAATATGTTTGAATTATCTCTTCAAGATTTTATTACTCTAATAATCAGTATTATAAATTTACTTACTTGCAGTTATTATAATTTGACGAACTATAAAATCTTACCGCAACTCATATTTTCAAAAATCACTGCTTCTTGGCCATTTTGAAGTGAAAATATTAACTATGAATTAAAATAAATGTACGGAAACACGTATTTGCTAAAAATATATGCTAATTAGGCAATATTATTAATTATTTCATATTATATACTTCAAAATTGAAATTATAACATGCTACTCCCCTTAAACTTAAGATTAAACTTTGAATTGAAGATTTATCACACAAAAACCAATTTTGACATTTCATTCTGACGTTTGATTCGTTTTTGTCTATTTCAAAGCAGACTGAACTTCGGAATCGTAGTGATTGTTTTATTTCAGTATAAACTATTTGATTATTTTTTATAACATTATTAACAGTCGCCATGGTGCAGTGGCTAAGTGTCATGCCTTTCACCCTGGAGGTCGTGAGTTCGATCCCCGTCTATGCCAATCTGCATTTTTACAAAAAAGCGTTCCACACATACACACTCACATACACACTCATGCCCGATTTCACCAACAAGTTCTTAAATTTAAGAAGTTCCTAAATCTATTTAGGAATTACCTAACTCCAATTTCAATTTCACAACGGATAAGCAATTTCTAAACTGACCTAAGCATTACCTAAATTAGGTACTGCTAAAAGAAGAACTTATATCCCGTAGGTATTACTTAGCATGCTTGACAGGTTCAACTGTCCGGCTAAAATATGGATATTGTTGAATTTATTGATAATTTGGATAATTATGATGAAGATGAAGTAATAAGGCGTCCTCGTATTATACGAAATCGCTTAAATTACTTTGAACAATACGATGAACAAGATTTTTTTCGATGATTTCGGTTAAGTAAAACAACCGCGCTGTATATTCTGCATCAAATATATAATCGAATTATATTTTTCAGTCAAAATTTTCCATGCATTATCCTTTTTTTTACATATTATTTTATCATTGCCTATTAATATAATTAATCTTGCTTTTTCTTCTGCAGCAAAATTGTTGGATCTTTTTCGTTTAATATGTTTCATTCTATTGTAATTCACCAACACTTTGTTGTTATATTCCAAACAATAACCTCACAAAACATATATTAAATGTCAAAAATATGACAAACCAATATAGCGGCGAAAAAGAAACTAGAAACCGATACCTAGCAAAGTTTTTCTTAACTAGGTAATACTTAGCTTGGTGAAAGCAAAATACTCGTTTAAGCAATTCCTAATACTAAGAATTTCTTAGTTAGGTAATGCTTTAAGAACTCTTGGTGAAATCGGCCATCACTCACATACAAACATTTCTGGGTTATTATATTAATGATGATGTGGGAATCCAGAGATTGCTGAAAAAATAACATTAGAATTTATAATTGGAATATTGATTAATTAGCGGAACGTATAAAATATGAAATTTCAATAGAGATTTCTATTTTTAAAAACATATATTATTTTATTATCGAAGTTTACAATATGCTTACAGAAATTAGACTGACTTTGTCACGTCTCTACTTTCATCAACAGATTCATATTATTGTTTGTCTTAAATATAAAGCGTCAGCATAGATAAAGCGTAAATGCAGATTATTAATATAGTTGGGTCTACATAACTCCTCCTTTCTTAAAATGGAGCTTTATCTCTCTCTTCGTTTAATTCTTTTAATTCGAATTTTGATCTTTTAAATGATCTATGTTTATATTTATTTCTTTTAATTACAATTATTACCATTAGTATAATTATAGTGATTACAATAATAATTACAATAATTGAATTAATTATGGGATGATGGTTCTGGTTAATTTCTATTTTATCAATTTTTGGAATTTCGTTCATTATAATATTTTGTTCGTCTATTTGTTTTAATATAAGAGTTTTGTTACTCATTTGTTGGTTCTTAATATTAAAGTTGTAATTTTCAAAAATGATTTCTTTGCTGGTGGTTGCGTAATTTTCTAAATTATATTCATTTATGATACAATTTTTGTTTGTTTTAAATTTATATATTCCAATAATTTGTTTGTGTTTTTCATAGTCTTTACATTTAATATTTAAGTTTTGATTGACATCATTAGCTATTATTACAATGTTTGAATCTTCTATTTTTATTATAACAAAACTTTCGTGAATTTGATGATATTCGCATTCATCGTTGTGTTGTAGATTTATTATATTATTTAAACATTTATTTGTTTCTATGTAATTAGTTTTACACAGGTAGTTAGTTTGTATTTTAGTACAACTATTCATTATTACAAATTTGTCATTATGTCTCATAATTAATTCTTTACTTATATCTAACATATGCATTTTATTATTGTTATATATAGGTATAGGGGTTATTTGAATAAGTTTCTTATCATTCATTTTGTATACAGGTATTTCTAGCAAATATTCTATCATTTTGTTTTCCAATTTACAATGGCTGGTTATCAGTGTTGAGATATCCCAAAAATTAACATCAGTGATTTGATTAATAATTTTTCGTAATTCGTCTACTGTGATTATTGAAGAATGTATTTTGTTTAGGCTGCAAAAAGTAAGGCTGGTTTCAATTTCTGAAATAATTTCTATTAAATTTACTGTTAATAATATTAATTGATTTAATATATCTTTAATTACAAGCGTATTTTGCAAGTTCATTATTTCCTTTAATATATTTTCAGTTTGCATGATTCTTGATTTCAAGACAAGTTCGTTATGCTTAATATTTTCTAATTGTGAATTAAATTTGTTAATCATTTCTTTATTTATTCTAATTATTTCAACATTTTGAGATTGTAGTGTTTCTTGATTTCCTTTAATTTTATTGAATATTTCGTTATATTTTTGTTCATCCAAAGCGTCTAAGTTTCCAGTTATAGATTTAATTATGTTACCTAAGCCATTTATGAGTCCTCTTTTATTTCGTTTATTTTTGTTAGAAATGTTCCTAATTTTATAATTTAAGCGATTACAATTGAATTCTAAAATGTTCATATAATTTTTCAATTCCTGTTTATAGTTATTATTTGTTTTATTTGAATTATTAATTTTAGTAAATAATTCATTTTTGTGAATGATAATTTTAGAGTATTCTAAAAAAATGCTACTAAGGTTATATTTATAATAATTATATTGTGAGTTAATATGCACATAAACATCTCCTAATTCTAATATGTTTATTCCGGGATTTTGATTTATCTCTTCTAATTCTTCTAGTCCGTTTGTGCATCTGTAACAAATAGTCTTGGTCGTTTTAATTTGTCGATTTTATGCCTTTTATTAGTGTTTATTTTTATTACGCCTAATTTAGAATTATATTTCTCAATCTTGTGAATTTTAAACAGTGGTTTTTTAATTTTTTGGATTCTTCGTTTTCCTTCTTTTATTAATACATGAGTGGGTAATTGTTCCGGCTTATTGCAAGGTTTATTTTGTGAAAGAATTCGTTTATCTTTATTAGCTTGTATATTTTTGTTTACGAGAATTTGAATTTCATTAAGTTTATTTTTATGGTTTATTAAATAATCTTCAGAAACGTTCTCTGTTTCAAAAATTTTTTTCTTTTTTTCTTGTCCGAATAAAATTTCTATTGGTGTTAGTTTAGTAATTGAACTTATCGAATTGTTATATCCAATTAAAGCAAATTTTATTTTTTCTTGACTATTACTGTTTTTAAATTCTGGTCTTTGATTTACTATTCTAAGATGTTCTATCATAGTAGAATGAAATCTTTCAACACACCCATTGCTTTTAGGATTGTCCACGCAAGTCATGTGAATTTTAATCTTATACATTTTTAATAGTTCTTTCATTAAATTATTGTTAAATTCAGTACCGCTATCATGAATAATTTCGTCGGGGATTTTATATGTATTAAAATAATTAGTTAATTGTTCAGTGACGGTTACCGCATTTAAATTTTTTAAATAATATATTTGTCCGAATTTTGAGAATTGATCGATTATAGTTAAGTATTTTTCTTGTTCCAATGTAAGAGTATCGATATTAATTATTTCAAAAGGTTGTGTAGGTGTCTTTGTTAAATTATCATTTAATTGATACGGTCTTCGTTCATATTTATTTAATTGGCAAAGTGCACAATTATTTATGTGTTTTTGAATATCTTGATATAAATTTGGCCAGTAATATGTTTGTTTTATTTTTTGATATGTTTCTAATATTCCTCTATGATTGGTTTTACCCTCATGATAATTTACAATGGCTTCTAATTGTTCGGGTTTTTCTTCTATGTCTTCTAATAAATTTTCGCATTTAATCAATTGATATGAGTCTTTAGTAAAATTTTGTTTTAATACATTGTTAAAGTTTAAATGCAAATTTCCTTCGAATAAACAATGATACTTACATTTTGGTACTAGATATTCTTTTATAAATTTAATAATTTCGGCTTCTAGATTTTGATTATTCATTTTAATTATAAGTCTTTGTTTAGTATGTTTAAATAGCTTTAGTAATTTAACATCAGTTTCTAAATTATGTGAAGATATTACTATTTGATTTTTTCCTATGTTAATAGCTACTTCTTTATATGTTATTCCGTTTATGTCGTTTTCATCATCTGAATGACAAGTTTCTAAATCAGTTTCACTGGTTTGCGGAATAATACTTTCGTTGTCATTAATATTTACTTCATTTGGTAATATGTGAATTATAATTTTGATGTGTGTATCCTTAAATGTATTTATTATTAATAATTTAATAGTTTCGAAATTTATTTTGTCCAATCTACTGCATATTTTTGGCATGTGTAATTCGTATATTTCGTTTTGAATACAATAGTTTTTTAATTTAATTAAACAATTTTCTATAGTTTTTAGTGTGGGTTTTTCAAAATAAATATCTTTTGTAATTAGATGGAATAACATGTGTTTGTTATGAATTGGTTGAATTAATATATCGCCTATATTTTTGGTTTGTTCTGTTAAATATTTTTTGCTATTAAATTTGGCTTCTATTTGTTTGGCGAAACCCTTACTTAGTTTTTTATCTGAAGATATACAATGAACTAAATTATAATTTTTATCAAATATATTTTCGTTAGTAGTTTTAATTTGGAATTTTTGTCTTATTCGGGATAATGCGTCTGTGTTGTTTATTAATTTGTAAATTGCGTGTTTCTTTTCATCATTTAAATGTTCAGCTTTAATTTTTATTTCGTTAGTTTCGATTGTGTTTATATTATTTTTTATATTAAAATATTGTAGCTTAAGTCTTTTATTGCAAATTTTTACGATATTATTTTCAAAGTTTAATTCTGCTTTTAACATCTGTAAGGCAGGCAAACCTAATAAAACATTGAATTCTTTATGGAAATCAAAAAGAAAACATTTAATTTGTTTATTTTCAATATTTAATATAATAAATTCGTTTCCGGATGTTTTTCCTAATGTAGTAGTAAAACTGAAATGTTCTTTATAAATTTTAAATTTCTTTTCATTTAGTCTAACATAACTTTTATTTATTAGATTTATTGTTGAACCGGTGTCTATCAAAATTATATAATCTTTTACTTTTAGAAATGGCAATTTACTGTTACAGTTAATATTCATTATTTCTCCGACATTGATAGATTGTCTAATCCTAAAAAAGATTCGTCTTCAAGAGTTTGGTTTTCAAATTCATCAACGTGAGTGTACTCATCGTTATCGATTTGTTCTTCATTATTAAATAATTCCTCTGACTCGTAATTTGGTAAAGGGTTTATTTGAGATTGATTATAATTTTGATTATAACGTGGTCTAAACGTTTGTCTAGTTTGTATTGACATTGGTATTGGTTTTATGCCTTGGGCATTTTTTATTTGTTGTCTTGGTGCAAATGTTTTAGGTTGAAATTTATTTTCAAAGTTAATTGTTCCGGTAGGGAATGTCTTTTCAAATGGTCTTTGTATTGGTATATTAGTTGATTTTATTTGGTTGGTTTTGGGTGTTTGATGTTGGAAAAGACAAATCGTTGTCCCAAGTATCCTAGGCAACGGCAATGATGTATGGTAGTAACTGTTGCCATGTTACATAAAATAATAATAATAACATATTTGTAAAAAATATACTTGTCATTTTACATGCTGGAAATAAAACCATTTTCCTCTAATATTGTCCTCATTATTTATAAAAGGTTATGGGCCCAGGTTTGTGTAGATAATATAATATATTAAAGAAGATTATCAAAATAAGAATTTAATTCACACTTCGGGTGAACATATTCCAAACTGCTACATAGTTTCTGTTATTTTCCCTTGTATTGCAATGAGTCATCATATGAAAATTGAGTCCTTATCGAAGGATAATTATGATACCTGGAAATTGCAAGCCGAGGCGATATTAACGAAATCGGATGCATGGGCGTACGTCAACGGTGATATTTTGAGACCAATTGTTCAGAAGGACAATGCAGAGAGTGAAACAGCAGCTAAATCATGGGAGAATGCAGATCATAAAGCAAGATCTGACCTTATATTAGCAATTAGCCCATCAGAGCTGAAACAGGTGAAAGGATGCCGATCATCAAGGGAAATTTGGCTGAAACTTGAATCGATATACCAATCGAAGGGACCAGCGCGAAAAGCATCGTTATTCAATTCTGATTCGTCCGTCGATACAATGTTGTATTTCTTTTTTGGTCTTCCTCGGGGTGTTGGAAAAGACAAATCGTTGTCCCAAGTATCCTAGGCAACGGCAATGATGTATGGTAGTAACTGTTGCCATGTTACATAAAATAATAATAATAACATATTTGTAAAAAATATACTTGTCATTTTACATGCTGGAAATAAAACCATTTTCCTCTAATATTGTCCTCATTATTTATAAAAATCCGGTCGCCAGTGGTATAAGAAATTAGACGAAGTACTAAATAATATAGGATTCAAACCACTAAATGCCGACCCCTGCATTTACACACAAATGCGAAATGGTAAGACAATGTTACTGTCGATTTATGTAGATGACATACTAATCGCGACAGATAACATGAAATGGATGAAGGAAATCAAGGACCGTCTTAAAGAAGAGTTCGAGATGAAAGATCTTGAAGAAGTACATTTCTGTTTAGGAATTGAGTTCAGTCAAAACGAAAACAGAAACGAAATCTCAATGACACAGAAAAAGTACATCAAATCTATACTCGAACGGTTCAATATGCAAGACTGCAAATCCGTTGCTACACCACTCGATGCGAATTCAAAGTTGACGAAATCAAACGCAACGAGTACTATAAATGAAAAAGAATATCCCTATCAAAGTTTAGTGGGATCACTGATGTACCTAGCAGTATCAACAAGACCGGATATCGCCTATGCTGTAAGCAAACTCAGTCAGTACAACACTTGCTACACGAAAGAACACTGGAATGCCGCAAAACGTGTAATTCGTTATTTAAAAGGTACCATCGGGTATGGACTAACTTTTAAACAAACAGGTAAGAAAATCACAGGATTTGTAGACGCTGATTGGGCAGGAGGCATTGATGATCGCAGATCATATACTGGATACGTTTTTACGTTTGCTGGAGCAGCTATAAGTTGGGAAGCCCGAAAACAACGCACCGTGGCACTGTCCACAACTGAAGCAGAGTATATGGCTCTGACAGAGGGTGCTAAAGAAGCAATTTACTTGCGAAACCTCCTAAAAGATGTAGGCTTGCCTGATGAACAAATCACCGTTTACAACGACAACCAAAGTGCGCAGAAATTGGCGAAGAATCCCATATTTCACGCGCGAAGCAAACATATTGACATCCGCCATCATTTTATTAGAGAAGCGACTGATACAAAACGGATCGACTTGCAATACATGTCAACAGAAGATATGATGGCAGATATATTGACGAAAGAATTATTTGCACCAAAACATTTTAAATGCATGACATCGATGGGAATTACAGAAATAATGTAACGAGTAAACCGGACATCTCTTTGAGAGGGGGTGTTGGAAAAGACAAATCGTTGTCCCAAGTATCCTAGGCAACGGCAATGATGTATGGTAGTAACTGTTGCCATGTTACATAAAATAATAATAATAACATATTTGTAAAAAATATACTTGTCATTTTACATGCTGGAAATAAAACCATTTTCCTCTAATATTGTCCTCATTATTTATAAAATTTGATTATACCTCAAATACTGGAAATCGTTTTGTAATAACATTTCTATTTCAAATAAATTATTTGGATTTCTTGTCGCAATATTATTTCTATATGGGTCATTTATAGTTGATATAAAATGTGAAACAATTAGTTTTTCAGCAAATTTACTTATTATTAATTTTGCGTCATTATCACTTTCTTCAATGCTAAGTCTTGATTTGAAAGCAAGAAATCTTTCTTTTACAACTTCTAACATTTTATATGGATTTTTAAAATTCTGTAATTTTAAAATCTCATTCATTATAGTGGTTGAATTGGTTTTATCTTTGAAACTATTAATCAAATGTTGTCTTAAATCGTTCCAATTTTGAAATTCTAGGTCCTTTATACTATCCAGGGCCTTTTCTGTTATTTTACTTCTGATATTTAGAAATGCTATCGATTTATCAAAATCGTCTAAAGGTGGATTTAAATTACCAAATAGAGTTTGGATAGTGTTCACAGCATTTATAAATGTAGTTAATTTGTTGGGATCTCCATTGTATTGTGGAATCGCGTTTAATGCAAAATTGATTTTGCTGGTTCTATCAGCCATTGTTTCGTTATTTATTTCTAACAATTTACTCAAGGTGATAGAATATAAGCTTTACAATAAAGTTTACTTACAACAGAGTTATGCACAAAATTATGTTGGTCCAAACAATCTTCATCTATTTTGTGGAGATTTGTGGTGGATTGACTCTCGTCTTGTAATTTTTGTGTCCAGGAGGTTAACACTTGTTAACACTACACTTGGTTACTCTTTGTAACGGCTGGTGATGCTGGCTCTACACTTGGTGGCTCTCTGCAACTGTCGACGATGCTGGCACTACACTTGGTGGCTCTGCAACTGTTGACGATGCTGGCTCTACACTTGGTGGCTCTCTGCAACTGTTGACGATGCTGGCACTACACTTGGTGGCTCTTTGCAACTGTTAACGATGCTGGCACTACACTTGGTGGCTCTTTGCAACGGGTCAATTTCTAAGCACTGCACTTGATGTGTTCCGATTCGCGAATTAACGTTAAAACGAACAAAATGCGATTTTAACGGATTAATTCAATTTATTGAATTCCGATCGTAGATTGTTTCGCGTATCCTACCGACTGCGCCAAATATGAAATTTCAATAGAGATTTCTATTTTTAAAAACATATATTATTTTATTATCGAAGTTTACAATATGCTTACAGAAATTAGACTGACTTTGTCACGTCTCTACTTTCATCAACAGATTCATATTATTGTTTGTCTTAAATATAAAGCGTCAGCATAGATAAAGCGTAAATGCAGATTATTAATATAGTTGGGTCTACATAACTTATACATTTGTAATATAAAAGAGTAGGAGATACCTTTCAGAAATTCAGTTGCTGTTAATATTTGGAAAACTGAAACTTGGGCACCTTCAGATAAATCAGATTCTATATTATTATTACCAAAATATCTTTTTCATTGGAGATAGAAATAAAAAATTTTATATTTATATTTCACAATGATCGACTTCTGTAGAGCATTTGGAAGTTTTCAGATAAAAATACAGTGCAAATCTCATCAATCATCATTATTAATGGTTTCAAACATTTATACGACAGCGCAAAATGGGTTGGCATTTGAGAATGGGTCGATACACTCTATATCTGTTGAGTCGTTGAACTTCTCGATTATTTAGAATTAAAGAATCTGTTCGATTGTTATGGATACTACCACCCTATTGAAGATATACGAGCCTAACTCCATATGTATTGGACCGGGCCGAAAACTAATTTATTGTAAAATTGTATATTATTTATCTGATGGTTATACTTTTTTTTTTTTTAATATTTATATTTACTCATAATCTTATATAACAAATATTTACAAAAAAGATTTTGATAAATGGATGACCTCAACAGGGGCGTCGTTTTACCATTACAGAGAGGACGCGCGCTCTCTCTCTTAATCAGCGCGCCCCCGGTTTCCTCCCAAAATATATACTTTAAATATAGATACCTACGGCACATAAAAATATCAATTTTTGCGCCCCCCTCGAATAAAAATCATAACAACGCCCCTGACTCTCCGCATACATCTGTCTATGTATCAAGCTTTCTATCCAGAATGCTATGCAAAATGCAAATCTTATGAACTAACATCACTAAACATGAAATAAATACATATATTGTAAGGGAACGTTCATTGATTAATTTTATTTCAAATGTTGGCATTCGGTGACACTGCGGCTACGATTATTACGAAGCAATTTTAGTAACATTTTTACTATCTTTTACAGAGTAATAAGTAAGTATTGTAATCATGAAAAATTTCGAATTCGAGCTTTCAACGGATATACATTTTTTGACCTTCCCTGAATCGAATGTGACTATTTTCGGCATGACGTCTGTGTGTGTGTGTCTGTGAACGCTCTAGGGCCAAAACTGTCGAACGAAAAATTATGAAACTTCAAACTTAAGACTTGTATATACCCTAGATGTGCACCTTCTATATTTGAAAAGAATATTCAAACCGGTAGTTCATGTTTACTCTATACATTTTTTGTTCTATCTCCAATATCACTAGAACGGCACTTCGGCAAAAATAGTAATATTCATAATGAAAGATAATAATATGTCGCACAACTTTTGTTTGAAAAGTTTCTTCATAAATTGTACCAGTTATGAGATAACTGCTACGAAAAAACTCAAATATCTTATTTACGTTGCCATAGTTATACCTAAACTTGTGACAAATTTTATTATTTTTAAATCGGATCAACCATGAGTTACATCATTTGTTTCTTGTTTATTGAATACAAACAAGCATTACTTTGACAGTTATCTGTATGAATTATTATTTAAAATATTGATTTCTTATTAGAATACATTGTATCAGGTAAATTATTATAGAATTAATTTATATTATATATTTGGTGACATAATTAATTAACAATTTCAGAGTTTTACTGTGAAATTTGACTGTTTAAGAGTGAATACGATAAGTACTTGAAATTCAGATCCATTATAAATTGGTATAATTATCCAGTTATTTTCATTATATTATATATATATATATATATATATATATATATATATATATATATATATATATATATATATATATGTATATTAATATCTATCTATTGAAAACTACGTAAAAGAAAGTTGAGTGCAGGCCACTCCAGATATTTTATTTGGGGATTGTAACAATGAAATTCGATTAATGGCGGAATTTCGGTTGATTTTCAATTTAATTAATTGATTTTTGTAATATATAGTACGAAAATTCTGTTTTCAGCTACTTTTCCTAATTCTATTTTGATTGTAAAAGCGGAGAAAAAAGAAGGAAATACACCTGGACCCCTATTCTGAGTGTCTCAACTAAATATATTGAGGTGAGATCTCACTTAAAAACGCTGTTGCCATCTATTGGATTCATTGCGTAAACATGATATGACGTCATGGATCTCAATCAATTCGTAAATTTATCTCACTACCTCGGTAGGTAGTGAGACCAGAAAAGTTACTAGTGAGAAAGTTGACAGATTATTAGTTGTGTGCCATGACATCTTTGTACAAGCGCAGAGATTAATGAAATCGCTTGAACTGACTGTTACCCATTTATTATTTTGTGAAATCTTTTGCTGGTCTCTTTGTGTTTTTTGTATTTTGTGTTTTCCTTGTTTTGTGTTGTTTAAAACTCACTTACAAACATTTCCGGGCTATTATATATATATAATATTTGTATTTACTGTAGTTTTAAATCTTTTTAAAATAATAATTGTAACAAGTGTTGTAAACTTGAAGTCAGAAAAATCCCTAAAGATCTCACATGCGCGTCTCACTAGTGGTACGTCATCGTTATCTCAAATCTCACTTCAATATATTTAGTTGAGACACTCAGAATAGGGGTCCTGGTGTATATAATGTACAATTAATTTTACTTTCTTACACAAATTGTATATAAGACGGTATTGTGATCATGAAAAATTGGGATTTTATTGGTAATACATGAACATATAATATGTCTGTGTGTGCGTAAAAGCTTTATAGTCAAAACCATTGAAGGTAAAATTATGACACAGTAAACATAAAACATGGTCTGGGTTTGTACCTCCTTTTTTGAAAACAATATTATAACCGGAAATAACGATTTCCTTTTGCTACTTTTTCAATCACGAAAACTGTATAAATTAGAAAATATGTGTTATTAATAATAATTAAAAAATCTTATATAAATTAAAGATAGTAAATTTTAGCTACTTTTGTAAAAAGTTTTTTCGAAAATGCACTAATTCCTAAACAGTCCTCTTTTAAAATGAGTACATTACATATACGTTTCCCTACTTTTCATAGCAGTCGTAGCAAGAATTCAAAACAAAATAAAGCTATATTATATATTGATATTGAAAGTATAAGAAAATCGAGTGCAGGCCACTTCAGTTCTTTTAGTGATCATCTCTTGTCTACCCAATCAAAAATTTCTGATTCGGAGTCTTCGTAAAGTGCAATTGCAAATGATATGGCGTGCTAGTGACGAATTGTCTTGTTTTTGAATTTTTTGTAAATACACTTTCCTTCGACGAATAACTTCCCCCTTGCTTAAACTAACGATAGTATTATACCATTTTTAACAACTGTCAACCGCAAGTCAGCAATACTAAGCTGGCATCAACAGCGCCGCCTCAAGTGACAGTAAAATCCTGCGCCGAGTCAACCCGACCCCAATTCCCCCTTTGCAATTGTTATGGCACGAAATTTCACGCTCGAACATATTATGAAATGCATTTGTAAATATGAAATACAAAATATTCATTCTCATTTGATTTACAGATCTGTCGCCATTAATGCGATCTATACAACTAATATTATATATATTTTAATAAATTTTACAATTTAATACGTACGTAATAATGAATAACTATAGAATTACAATATGTATCTTTAAACTTAAGATTTTTATATGGTCCAGGTGTGCACCTCCTATTATTAGATACAATATCTTAACCGGAAGTAACAGTTTACTCTTTTACTATTTATTTTACTTTTTCAATACTTCGTAAACTGATGAATAAATTAGAGAAATGAAGCTTAGGTACCCAACCTACCTTCAGCTCGCCGAATAAATACAATAATCATAGAGAGCACCAAATTACCCGTTCTAAGATATCAATCCCCACCACTCCGCGCATATATACGTATAATATTTTAAATTTAACATATTTTTAATTATTATTATGACTTGGGTTCACAATGTGAAAAAATCTCCAATACACTTGCGGCAAATATAATTATAAAAACATTTCTTCAAAAAATATACCAGTTGCGAGAAAAATGCTACGAAACATTATAAATATCTTGCTTACGTTGCCATGGATTCGCATGTAGCTTATAAAATCGGATAAACTGCTATTTTGACAGAAATAGAAAATAGAATCTATTAGATAAATGACATTTTAGAATATTTCTTTAGTGTATTGGTTAGTTCTATATTTAGTGAAAACTGCGTATAGGAAAGTCGAGTGCAGGCCACTCCAAATATTTTTAAGAAACTTTTCAAACAAAAAACGAAATATCTTTCATTATGAACTTAACTATTTTTGACACTAGGGTCACCCGTGGGCACCATGTGCCCATATGGTATACAGAACATAGGTCAGTTTTGACTGATGCCGAATTTTCATGTAATTTAATATAATAATTAAATAATAATAACACGGTTTTTCTTCATTTTGTATCGTTTGACTATAATAGTAATACAAATTTCCACATCGTAAATAATAATAAAGAAAAAATCGAGTCCTTTTTTTGAACGCTATTTTGTTCTTAGATCACTATGCTGAGATTAACTAATCGATCGCTTATTGCATCACACTGTGTAACATCCGATAAATTTAAACAAAATTTTGTTTAACTTTGATTTTAACCTTGTATGGTGCATATGTGTTGTATCTTTTAGACAGTTTCCATGATTGTATATAAAAAACAGGATTATAAATTTACTTACGATTGCTGTTTATTATTTGAATCGATTATTCAAATAATATGTATTACAAACCGTATTTACACAACATATTTAATGATTTGACATTTGATTCATTATTGTTTTTGATTTAAATATTCAGGCTAGATTCCGAATTTTGCAGTATTAAATTGCATTGTCACAACGGCAGTTTTAAAATATGATAATTAGTAATATGCTAAAATACAATGGATTGTGCCATCAAAAATAAAAGAATAAAATTGCCAACCAAACTAAATATGTTTGAATTATCTCTTCAAGATTTTATTTCTCTAATAATCAGAATTATAAATTTACTTACTTGCAGTTATTATAATTTGACGAACTATAAAATCTTACCGCAACTCATATTTTCAAAAATCACTGCTTCTTGGACATTTTGAAGTGAAAAATATTAACTATGAATTAAAATATATGTACAGAAACACGTATTTGCTAAAAATATATGGTAATTAGGCAATAATATGCACTTATTTCATATTTTATACTTAAAAATTGAAATTATAGCATGCTACTCCCCTTAAACTTAAGATTAAACTTTGAATTGAAGATTTATCACACAAAAACCAATTTTGACATTTCATTCTGACGTTTGATTCGTTTTTGTCTATTTCAAAGTAGACTGAACTTCAGAATCGTAGTGATTGTTATATTTCAGTATAAACTATTTGATTATTTTTTATAACATTATTAACAGTCGCCATGGTGCAGTGGCTAAGTGTCATGCCTTTCTCCCTGGGAGGTCGTGAGTTCGAACCCCGTCTATGCCAATCTGCATTTTTACAAAAAAAAGCGTTCTACACATACACACTCACTCACATACAAACATTTCTGGGTTATTATATTAATGATAAGTTCAGCCGTTCTATAGCCGGTCTCAGGTTCAAATGGCAGTGTGGCAGGCATAGCAATGTTAATCTTAGTGATACTGGAGATAGAACAAAAAATGCATACAATAAACATGCACTTTTGGTTTCAATATTCTTTTCAAAAATAAAAGGTGCACAAATTTAAACCATATTCAAGACTTAAGTTTGAAGTTTCACAATTTTAAGTTCGACAGTTTTGGCTTTAGATCGTTTACAGGTATACAAACAAACAGACGTCACTCCGAAAATAGGCACATTCGATTCATGGAGGGCCAAAACATGTATATCCGTTGAAATTACGAGTTCGATTTTTTTGGTGATCCCTGTATCGTAAAAGAAAGTAAAAATGGCATATATCTAATAAGCAGGTGAAATATACTTTTTCTTTTCTTACAAAGGATTTTGGTTCGAATTGAAATAACATTCGTCTTTTTTAACAAATTCAAGAATATCCTGTTAGTATTAATAAAATTGTATTCTTTTCTGCAGACCCACGTTGATGGAAGAGGTATACATAGATATAATTATATTCGAACACGAATATTCAAGGTCATTAACAACAAAAACACTTAGTTTTATTTGGTAAATATGTGATAAAGTGATATAAGT
Organism: Leistus spinibarbis; assembly: GCA_933228885.1. Classification (NCBI taxonomy): domain Eukaryota; kingdom Metazoa; phylum Arthropoda; class Insecta; order Coleoptera; family Carabidae; genus Leistus; species Leistus spinibarbis. Next base: position 3,410,904 of record OW121803.1, on the reverse strand, counting down.
GATTAGACAAAGTTTTATTGCTTTTATAATTTTCGTTTCGTACAATTTTTTGACACAAAGATTCCTATAAAACAATATATCAATCTCATATATTGTAATCAGTCTTACAATACTCATAAATAAAGAAGTGTACCATGAGTTTCTTATATTACGGCTGGTGTATTTTGAAACCAAAGTTATTTATAACATGGCTAGTCATTATTTTAATTTCGTAAACACAAAGGAAACTATTCCTTGACACATACAAATATTTCAAAAAGACGTTGTAATTGTATTATGCTAGCACTTTTTGATATACTTGTATTAAAGTTTGGTATAATTCTAAATTATAAAAATTACTTTCAAACATTTATCATCTTCAGATAAATTAACAGTGTTTTAGACCTACTGTCTTTTGTTGAATAGTAATCTTACAAAATAATTGGCACACTTTAGATTCTAGCTTGACATGATCAAATTTTATTAGTTAACCAACACATTTTTCTCAAAATATACTGCAATTATAAATTTTCATTGAAAAAATATTATCACGATATACCAAATTTGAAAAAAATATATATGAGAACAGATATTTTAAGGCTGCACTGACAGTCTCTTCTTGTGACAGTTTTGTAAAAGTTGAAATAAAAATTTCATTCGACGCATAATTAATAAATAGTAGTAATTGGACCAAAATTATAATCATTTTCATAAATTGTTTTGTAAACAATAAATTGGAACAAAAATCTAATAAATTGTAGTTATATCGCTTACATCCGACAGTCAAATTATGTTAACCAGTTTTTCATGATACATTACTCCAATTTAGTATCTATAAATATAATAATAAAATATCTAATAAGATTTTGATATTTATGCTGCGATTCTGAGCAATCTTAAAACACTATAAAGAAAATATGTGAAGATTATTAAGTGCTTAAACATTTAAATTGAATTTCTAAACAGTGATTTAATCTGCTGATTATATCGAACATAATTTTTGTTTTACGCTATTATATGGTTACTCATAGATTAACCCATGGGTACCATGTGCCCATATCATATACAGAATAAAGTTCGATCTATCTGCCAAATTAAATAATTTAACGGGGAGTCGAATTTTCATGATATTTCTTTGCAAATGTAGTACCTAATCATGGATAAACCATATATATATATATATATATATATATATATATATATATATATATATATATATATATATATAAATAATATATGTTGTATGTAAGTATCCAAAACGGTGCATATATTTGTTATATTCATGATTACATTTACATAATATAATTATTTCATAATAATCGTGGCGTCAACAAGTGTCAAAATTTGAAACATAAGTAAACATGTATTAGAAGTTTGCTTATGTATGTTAGTTTGTCAGATTTACAAGCTAGATACATAGACAGATCTGATCATTTATATTAATTAATAATTATATCTTTCATTATGAACATGATTATTTTTGCAATATGTACAGCCGTTCGGAAGAAAATTCATATAGCTTTCTATTCGGAACGCTATATGTAAATTTTACTGACAAACATACACAACCCATGGCGTAAACGCATTCATTATAAGCACACAGATAGATCGGTGAGGAGTGGACTGAATTTTGTATATGATATGGGCACACGTAGCTCTCGGATTCACCTAGTTAATTATACTTAAATTTGTATATAATAAACTATTGTCGGTCTTCCTAAGTAGTGTAACAGTTCCATTGGTTTCCTTATAATCGAACCATTGATCCGATCGCCACTTTTAGTTATATATTATACGAATTTAATTTTTATTTCAATTTTTTTTAACACACATGTGTAGTTTTATGTAGTCGCAAGATGACATGGGACAGAACCTTAAAATAATATTTTTTTAAGAAAAACAAACTGGGTAATAATATCTTATATTAATGGAATTTATATTGCTATATAGTTGTCTTTAATTTGTAATTATATTTAATATATTAATATAAATATCAAACATATCTTTGCTTTTTTAAATAATTTATTCTCAATTTACTTGAAATTTAATTTAAGTAAATGGCTGACTAGATTTGTACATATGTAAAAGTGCAATGTATTATCATCATACATAAAATATTATTGCAGTTACATATTTATTTTGACACCATATTATAATCTAAATTTTGAACCGATCTTAAATAACTCACATTTCGCCACAATATTCCTCGTAAATAAATTAATATTATGAAATTAGATAAATGTATAGTAATAATTAGAACGTACAAAGGACGGTTACATTTTATTTATAAAAGATTAGGGAGGGTAGAAATATAATATGGAATAGCTTGCATACAATTCATTATTGAAAATAGAAATAAAAGTCAAGAAATAAATAAATTAGGTAATTTATAATGTGAAACGACGTTAAATATTATTCCCTATTAAATAAAATTATTTACATGCATACATAACGTCCCTCCTTTCCCACAAATGCGATAGCAGATAATAAATTTTCAAACAAATGTAAGCTTGCTATCTTCACCTATTTAGGACTTAGTTCAAAGATCTCTTGGCGGGAAACAGTACAATAAGTTTTAATATAAATACGTAAGATTTTCATGAAGAGAAGGTGTCACTTACCTAGAAACTATCTAAAACTTACTATATATGTCATCAAATTATTTGGGAATAGTAAATTAGAAAAATTTATTATGAAATAGTTCCCACATAAATTGACATATATAGTAAGTATTACATAGTATATGATGGATAGCACAATTTCATCACAGATAACTTGCATATTTGGTTGTGATAGCTGTGCTGGGACTGCCATATCGCGTCACATTTATATGACGTCATAATATCGTCTTTGAATTTGGTATACCTATATCAGAATGAGTACAACTCGTCGGATACCTTCGTGGAAATATGCAAAAATACGTCATATAATGATGTATTGTGATCGCATCGTGAAAGGGCAGAGTCCCACCACGAATGAGTATTGCGCAATATCAAATATTCGCTAACCCCGCCCTTCTACGCAGTACATATAATACATGAATGTATTCGTGGTTTGTATACTAGACAAAGAGATTACACTTCTGCTTGTCTTAGATTAATACATATTGCTCAATACTCATCAAAACTGGAATATACTATACCTACATTTTAATACAAAATGACCTGTTTCCGCTAAGAGAACTTCAAACGAATCCTTAACTCTATCCTTAGTTACTTCACGCGCTTCATATCTTATTACACTTTTCATACAACCCCATTTACTCTGCCTGCACACGACATGTATTTCATTCATTTTATTTTCAAACATTTTCAATCACTTATTTAGAGAGAAATGTGGTATTATTATTCTATTTACATCACCTACTTAATTTTTTTTGCTAAGAGAAATGTCTACCCAGTAGCGTGAAAACAAAAATCATCGTTCCGCTTTTGACTTTTTCTGATCCTAAATTAAAATATATTCGTTCTAAAAATATATATATCGCTTATGGTTTATCGCCCAAGTGTACAGGCGAAATTTTACAAAATTTATGTATTTTACATATAAAAATTAATAAAACTTTTTCCAAAAATTGATGATTTTCATAAAAGGTTAATTATGAATTGAAAAACGATATTCACAATGTACAGCTGTACGAGTATATGCCGAGACTGAACTTTTAACTTGCAATTATTTAACAGAAATATCTACTAATACACATACATTTTATAGTAATATTTCGAAAAATTGTAAGAGTATTTTCACGCAAACTATTTCGTATGTAGCTACTACCTCTAGCGATACCATTTATAAACAGTGCGATACAGTCTGAAACGCAAGCATTTCAATATCTGGTTTTTATGTATTTTATGAATTGGTATATTTGTGCTACTGAATTATGCTGATAGCAAAAATCGAGCTGGGTAGAGATTCCTCTTAATCTTTAATTTGAATTTCCCTCAAAAACAAACCATCTCAACAGTTCATCATCCATTCTACTTACGAGATACATGCGAATCCATGGCAACGTAAACAAGATATTTATAATGTTTCATAGCATTTTTCCCGCAACTGGTAATTTTTTTGAAGAAATGTTTCAAACAAAAGTTGTACGAAATATTAATATCATTCATTATGAACATAACTATTTTTGCCATAAGTGCAGCTGTTCTAGTGACATTGAAGATAGAACAAAAAATGCATAGAGTTAACATGCACTTCCGGTTTGAATATTCTTTTCAAAAAATAGAAGGTGCACATTTAGACCATATTCAAGTTGGAAGTTTCACAATTATCGTTCGACAGTTTCGGCTCTAATACATTCACAGGTATACATACACACAGACGTTATTCCAAAAATAGTCACATTTGCTTCAGGGAAGGTGAAAACTATTGAAAACTCGAGTTCAAAATTTTTCATGATTACAAGACTTACTTATTACTTCGTAAAAGAAAATAAAATAAAGCGAGATAAGTTATACAGCTTGCTGAAGGCATTGGTGCCTGTACCTATGTTTGTTTTACTAATATTCCTTGCACACAAAATCTTACATTCTGCAGACATTCTTCTTTTGTTCTCACAATCAACTCTACCATCGCTAGAAATCATCAAACGTTAACAATCTGATTCACCTGTTCTCCCGAATGGACATTTATAACAATTAAGATAAGCTAATCAAGATTCATCTCTATTTCAATCACACTCACATTCCCTATCTTTATACAATACTGCTCTTCCAATTATAACTAGAACATCATCTGTATACGCTAATACAAGCACAGTTACACCATCAACATTTATACTATCAGTTCCACATAATAAAACATTAATAAATAAATTAAACAGCCAATGCGACATCACACATCCTTATTTCACTTCAATAATTTCATTTTTCATATTAACAAAACCTAAGTTAAGATTACTTCTATAATTATAGCAGATATAATTTATATTAAAATAATAATTATAATAATAATTTGATGCGTGAATAATAATAGTAATATATTGATAAAAGTTTCCAAGAACATACTAGTAGTTAACTTTGAAATCAGGAGATGGCACTTATTCGAAGATCACGCTGGTAACGTAAAATGGCGAGTTTTAATTATCAATAGACTGGTCTGTTGACTTTGAAAGTGGGGCAAGTCCGTATTAAGTTACGATTGAGAATTTATTAAAAACAGAAATTTTAAGTTAATTTCTGATAAATATTTTCTGTAACTCCTTTTCTTTTTAATGGACTTACCCCAGTTTTAAAATCAACGACTCAGATATTGCGCTCATAAAAACAAAAATCTAAAAAGATACACCTTTACAATACAACTTTGACATATTAGTTGTTTCAATTTCAGTATCATTCTAGTTTTATTAAAATTTACTATTGTTTCGTCATCATTCTTAAATACAGTAATACAATCAGTAACTTTTTGGTGGCAGTGTCAAAATTGGTAATTTTTTACAGATTATTTAACAATAAAAACACTTTTTTAACAGTGTAAATCATTTTTATATCAATATACTTTGTTTTACTTGAATAATATTTGTTTAAAGCTGGATTTACGTTATACTTTTTCGGCTAGAATCAAGAATTTAGATTTGCCCAGAAAATAATACAAACTTTTATTAGGTGTTTAATTTTTTTATTTGCAACGTTAAGCAGTTTTGCGAACGTAAATATCATATTTTAATAATATCGAATTTGCAAGTTATGTGCAAATAAATTATCTACTTTTTATTTCTTTACTTAAGTTTTTGTTTTCATAATTCGGCGAATCTATCTTTAAATATAGCAAAATAAATGACATTTACAATAACAACATTCAAATACCTTATAGAGAACTGCATTTAATATATTAATGTTTTTGCAATTTCTGACGAAAATTTCTTGTTCCTATACTTTCAATAATGATTATTTGCCAATCTAGTCAATAGAATTTAATTGAGAATTGGTCAGGCGCTAGTTAGTGAAAAAGTATCTAAACAATAAAAGTATTTACATTGTACAAGTTCGAATCCAAAGAGCTAGTTACTAAATTGGAAATAATTCTGTCCAAGAAAAGTATAATGTAAAGCAAATTTAAGTTTTGTTACTATAATGAAAAGTGGATAGTTTTCAAAATAGGATCGGATTAATTTTCGATTCCCATTTTTTTCACATGTACATATTTCCTTAAAATAACCACATTACAGTGAGAGAGGTAATTTGTTAATGCAAAATTAAAATTTATTGACTAGCGACAACAATTTTTAGTTAAAACAAAGTATTTTATTAATTCAACATATTTTATGACTTAACAATTTTATGAATTAAATCAAAGAAATTTAACAATTGTCAAAATTCACACGCATATTCTTCTCTGTGTAGGGCCAAATGAGTGCAGATTACAAAAGTTTTTGTCTATTTATATGAATTGCAACCTAATCAATATAAAGTAGCAGCTATAAATTCTTGGATTAGTGATGTAAAATTACCGTAATTTATATATTTCGTAAATTACAATCCCTAATTTTCGATTTTCATTACCAAATTAATTCTCTGGCAACTAATAAATTTTGTAAATTACCGTAATTAATACATGGCAATTTACCACATATATTACCGGAATTTCGTAATTTTCTATATTTATTACCGCATTTAAGTAATTTTTTCAAAGTTATTAAAAGAATAAGCTGATCTAAAACAAGTGTAAATTAAGTTTTAAGGAAAAAATATTTAATAATACAAAACGGATAAATAAGTATTAATATTGTATTATGTATTATATATATAGGATAACGAAACAAAAAGAAAACGTAAAGGAAACCAAATAAACAATATAACGAAAATGTAATATATATATATATATATATATATATATATATATATATATATATATATATATATATATATATATATATATATATATATATATATATATATGAAAAATAAACGTAGAATTATAATAACTCAATTTCTAACGTCACTGATAGGTAGGGTTTTTATAATAAATCCATTCGCTAATATATTAGGAGTATCGGATCCGAACCTGATAAATCAGATAAATTTGAAAATTTTGATTGTAAAAAGAGCTTATTTTTTATTCACTGCTATTTTGGGTTTTATTTAAAAAAATTATAATTAATAAATATGAAAAATTACGAAATTTCGTTAATAAATGAGAAACCAATTTTAAGTAAATACTTCTAGGATAAAGTTTTTGAAATCTAGTTTGCAGGCGAATAAAGTAATATGATTACAAACTTGAAATCATCGAATCATTTGCACAATTGATCTAAATAATAAATGTCATGTACCTTTTCAATAATTTTGTTTTTCACCAGAAATGAGCGTTTTGTTAATTAAATTCTCCAATAGTCTCCAATAGACTCTCATTATTTATCCATAAAACCAATGTATCAGTGATAATTGTTTAGATTTCGGTTTAGATTTCGGTTGTCAAAGCTAACTACCAGCGTTCTTCTAGGTGTGTATATAATATTAGAGATGATTAAAATACAAACGCCATAGAAGGTATATGCACTCATATTAATGACAATTTATTGTCGGTTGGCACTATTGGCACAATGACACGGCACTCTCGAACGGGTTATACATACACAATATGGGGTCGCGACGGATGCGGTGCATTTGTCTGGTAACTAAATTGTCTATACAAGTCTACATTTTTACTAGCACCGAATGTTTCCCACGTAGGTAGCGTTTGATATTCACTAAGAAGTGGCGGTCCCATAATATGTTCACCCTTGTCGCGTGCTCGTTGTCTTTCGGCTTGGACCGATTCAGGTGGTTCGCTCGGCGGATGATCACGGCGGAGGTAGCGCTTATCATTTAGTAGGCTACCACAGCGTTGTAGTGCGCCAGAATATAATAATATTATAAAAAGAACCGCCAGTACACATATCGCTACACCACTTCCGGTTACAATTGTCACCCAGATAGGTGAACACCGAATATCAGATTCGGGCACATCAACAAGAAGATGATTTGCTAAATTTTCTGGACCTGCACATTGTATTCCAGCAACATCCAATGCCAATTCATTATTATTTATTATAGTATTACCCCTATTAAATGCTGGTGTGTCGTTTGTATTGTTGTCCAATGTAATTATTCGATTCCGTTCACTAGTCTGTTGCTCCGTAACTAATTTCCAAAGCCATGTCAATGAACAATTGCATTGTAATGGATTGTCTGCGATATGCAGTGACGCAAGTTGATCGAGTGGAAAATGGGAAGCCTCCAGTGTACTCAACATGTTGTTCCGTATAGAAATGTGAGTAACACGTGGATTTCCATGAAACAGTCGCGTTGGAATAACGGCTAGATCAATGTTGTCATCTAATGATACTCTCTCCAAGTTAATATTATCGACAAATGCTCGAATGTCAATACGAGTGAGTGTTTCCACTCCATTTAAATGCAATTCGCGTAATTTAAACAAACCGCGAAATGCAACCGGATGAATATTTGTAAAAAAATTACCGCTTAAATTCAATTCTAGCAAATTTGATAATTTACTTAACTGCACTGTCGGTATTGCTGTGAAATTGTTGTCTGCAAGATTTAAAATTTCAAGTGTTGTAAATCCATCAAACGTATTACCATGAATTTCACTAATAATATTCGTGTCGAGTGCCAAATATCGTAGCGATTTTAAGGCTGGCAATGACCCTTCTTCGATGTACTCAATTAAGTTTCTCGTCATGGATAATTCTTCGAGTAGGGTCGTGTACACGAGATTTTCAGCCGGTATTTCAAGCATTTGGTTGTCATTCAATCTTAGAATACGTAGATTTAGTTGGTGTTTGAATAGTTCTGGTTCAAAACTTACTAACTTGTTATTAGTAAGTTCTAATGTTTCAAGTGTTGCTAATTCATTTAGCGCATTACTTGATATGTCTTCGAGAAGGTTACAGCTTAAGTCTAACATTATTAGTGACTTCAATCCCTTAAACACATCTTTTTCCAAATTTTCGATTGCGTTGTTGCTTAAATTGAGTAATTTAAGCTGCGTTTGTGACATGAAGTTCAATGAACCAAGTTTTTGAATTTTGTTGGAAGAAACATCTAAACTGATAAGACGAGCGTATATTTCGAGCGTAAAATGCACACTTTTGATTTTATTATACGATAAATTAATGTGCCGTAAGTCAGGATTCAGTTGAATTGGGACCACTTGAAGTCCAGCGCCTGAGCAAGATGTTCGCAGCTCGTCATCGTTACATTGGCAACGTGTAGGACACATGGCATTTGAGACACGACAAAAAGTTGTTAGCAAAACTAGTAGTGGAACCAGCGCCGTCATGTGATAACTGACACTAACACTGATACGCCCTCTTTTGCACCGGCAGCACTGGCTCTGGCTCGCTTCTGCGGCCAGCACAGTGCACTCATCTTCCATACCATCTGTTCACTGGCATCGAATCTACAAAAAAGGAAAGAAAAAACAACGTATATTGTGAGAGACACCGCATTCTCCTATACAACTATCATTTTTCAACGTCACTTGCACACACATACACACGCACACTTACAAGAGTACACAAAAACAACAGAAGACACGCGCGCAACTATCGATCCGACGCGAGTTCCACACTAAATATGTAGTTAACATTCAAAAAGATATACATAACCAAACAAATTCTAAATTAACATATTTAACGTCTAATGAGCAATTATCGACCTTTTCTTTATCAAAATAAAATTAGCTAACAATCAATTTCTTATACGAGACAATAAGCATTGTAAATATTTCCTTGATTCTTTATTATTATCTTTGTCGCACTAGAACACTATATATATTATTATTTTATTTTACTAAAGGAAATACAGTCCACATATTTATTCTAAATAAAAATATTTAATATCATGACGAATATCTTTATATTTTATACATATCTCCACGTAGGAGTACCCGATATCGATATAAAATATTTTCTTTTTTTACACTAAATTAACTGAGAATCATAATTTCCAGAATTTTCTTTGTTGCACTAGTTTACATTTCTTTCTTTTTTAGAAATAATAATTAGGTAAATACACTCCACATGTTTAGTAAATAGACATTCACACTGTTATGTAAATGATCGTAATTTTTTAGGAACAACTTACGGTTATTCGCGGTGTTATTGTATTTTGTGTATACGAAGAATCGACGGCCGTGTACTGTTAGCGAGTGCGGCGTGGCGCGGTACTTTTCACTGTCGGAATTAGATCAGCGCGTGCTCGGCGGCGGCCAACGATCTGCGCGCGTCGCACTATCCTGGTTAATAATCGTTGCGAGGAGTGAGCATCCCGATCCCGCTTCGTGTTGTGTGTGACTAAATGTACCATCGAGATAATAACAGATGGAGAAAAACATACAGCACAAAGCGACAAAAAAAAAAAGTCGAACGCATAATAAGTTGAAATTCGATTTTCTCAACTTTAGACTTATCTAAACTCTTACCTTTTTCTATGCAATTTTACAAATTTATAGTATTTTATATTTTCAACATTTATAGACATTCATTTTTTAAACTTTCGACTATTTTAGACTTTCAATTTTTTTAAATGTTAGAGTTGATTTTACAAATAAAAAAAAACATGGTGCTATTGGTTCTCCATATACAAAATAGACCGTTGTGTCGGTTGTAAGTTAGAAAATAAACAGAATCAATTCAGGGAAGCTTAAAACGTAAAGTGCCGTTAATATTTCAGCTTCAAATATTTTCGTGATTACAATACTTTCTGTAGGATTTTTTTTTTTGTTTACGAAAATAAAAATAAATATGATAGATATTAAAATTTCTTGCAAGTTTTGATTTTTCAAAAATATACCATTTACTGGAAAATCGCCTTCAACATTAGTAAATGTAAATATGTTAACTAAGCATACATATAGTATGATTAGATAACACATCTACAACATTGCTCAATGATAATCGCAGTATCAACGTAATTCAAAATTTAAGACAAAGGTACTACAATATTATAAGAGTCTTATCAAATATATATAAGCCCTGGTTAAAACAATTTCGTTGCTTTTTTTAGCTCATCGGACAGAATGTACAAGAGAGCTATAGTAATCGGTAGTGTGTGTGTGTAATGTAACAATGTCGAATTAAAAATAATTCCTTAACAAGAAGTTCATGTCTCGTCACCCTGAATCCAAATAATATATACTCGTACCTCATATGTTAGTCGTCGGTCGTCGCTCGCTCGCCCCGACTCCTCAGAAAATACTGGAGGGATATGAATCAAAATTGTTACATACGTCCTTTGGCATTTCATTTGAATTCATTGGCAGTTTAAATCCTATCGCCCGTATACTTCCGGAGTTATAGGGCCCCAAAATATGAAACCCCCTTAATACCAAAATATGTTATGTCAATAATATAATTTCATATTATAAACCCAAAGACCATAACAAATTATTAATTTTAAAATAACATTTTTTTACAATACATTCAAATAAGCAAATAAGAATTCTTAGACTTTTTATGTTTGTAACATTTTTTCAGGTCGTGAACCCAAAAACCATAATAATTAAAAATATGTATTATTTATTTACTAGGGTCACCCGTGGGCACCATGTGCCCATATGGTATAAGGAACATAGGTCAGTTTTGACTGATGCCGAATTTTCATGTAATTTAATAATAATAACACGGTTTTTCTTCATTTTGTATTGTTTGACTATAATAGTAATACAAATTTCCACATCGCAAAAAATAATAAAGAAAAAATCGAGTTCTTTCTTTGAACGCTATTTTGTTCTTAGATCACTATGCTGAGATTAACTAATCGATCCCTTATTGCATCACACTGTGTAACATCGGATAAATTTAAACTAAATTTTGTTTAACTTTGATTTAAACCTTGTATGGTGCATATGTGTTGTATCATTTAGACAGTTTCCATGATTGCATATAAAAAACAGGATTATAAATTTACTTACGATTGCTGTTTATTATTTTAATCGATTATTCAAATAATTACAAATCCTTTTTACACAACATTTTTAATGATTTGACATTTGATTCATTATTGTTTTTGAATTAAATAATCAGGCTAGATTCTGAATTTTGCAGTATTAAACTGATGCAGTGTCACAACGGCAGTTTTAAAAGTGATGATAATTAGTTATATGCTAAAATACAATGGATTGTGCCATCAAAAATAAAAGAATAAAATTGCTAACCAAACATGTTTCTAAATATGTTTGAATTATCTCTTCAAGATTTTATTTCTCTAATAATCAGTATTATAAATTTACTTACTTGCAGTTATTATAATTTGACGAACTATAAAATCTACCGCAACTCATATTTTCAAAAATCACTGCATCTTGGCCATTTTGAAGTGAAAATATTAACTATGAATTAAAATAAATGTACAGAAACACGTATTTGCTAAAAATATATGCTAATTAGGCAATAATATGCACTTATTTCATATTATATACTTCAAAATTGAAATTATAACATGCTACTCCCCTTAAACTTAAGATTAAACTTTGAATTGAAGATTTATCACACAAAAACCAATATTGACATTTCATTCTAACGTTTGATTCGTTTTTGTCTATTTCAAAGCAGACTGAACTTCAGAATCGTAGTGATTGTTTTATTTCAGTATAAACTATTTGATTATTTTTTATAACATTATTAACAGTCGCCATGGTGCAGTGGCTAAGTGTCATGCCTTTCACCCTGGAGGTCGTGAGTTCGATCCCCGTCTATGCCAACCTGCATTTTTACAAAAAAAAGCGTTCTACACATACACACTCACATACACACTCACTCACATACAAACATTTCTGGGTTATTATATTAATGATTATATATTTTTAAAATATTTGTACCAAGGGCTTTTAAATGCCAAAGAATACGTCCGCCTTTTAGCATTTCATACCTCTCCCTAGTTAAAATCCTGACTCCTTCTATTCTTATCTCGATTAAATTGAATGCTAGCTAAATTTGGAACGGGTGCCGGCACGACTGACATGTGAAACGGTTGATGACGTATTGAATACACATACGGAAGCATGCTGTGTGGTATATACGAACTAACCACGATACGTCTTCAATTCCGCGTAACAATTCTCTGAAAGAAATTGTATTTTTATCAAGATTCAAACAAAGCTTGTGCGCTGTGCAATAGAACTGTATTCCACGACGAACTTATATCGACCTTGCTGACGCTAGATAAGCTTTTAATAAATGTATACGTGGATTTACTCTCCATGGAGTTATGAGGCATATTTATCATCATTAGCTGAACTTATTTTATATTTTCTCATGACAAATTATGTTGGTTTTCACTGTATATATTTCACCAATATATTTTATATTTCACAATTATTCGATATTTCTACATGTAGATATAACAGTATAACCTTGATAAACCGGAAAACCAATTATCCGAACTAAAACTGGTAAAATCCAGTTATCCGGAATCCACTCTATAATCCCGAACATTTAAAAATATAGTCTAGATTCTAGATTCTAGATTTTTAAATGTTCTAATGAAGAATCTAGACTCTAGATTCTTCATTAAATTATACTCTTTTGTAATCCATTGCGTAAACTTGTCGATGACTTCCAATTTACTATGATTTGGAATAAGGTTTAGATAATGCATGGTATTTAGTTTCACTAATTAAACATTTATTAAAACGACTAGTTTCGCCGATAACGGGGCATATTCAGGTCATATCTCTAAACTAAACCTAAACATCGATATTAAAGCTATTTATATTTACTTAAACTGGAATTGTGGGGTGTGGGTTGTCCCCAGAAATCAATTAACTAGAGATCTAATTGTTCATTCATGCACGTTTCTGTGATATTATTATTACACTTTATTATTTCTAAAGATTCTAATAGTGTCAATGTAGGATCCAAGGATCCACGGCATACATTTGAAATAGTTCTTTATTATCAAGTGTTATGGTATTTTTGGTTGTCAATAGTTTTTGCTTGCGAGGCAACCAAAAATGAATTAAACTTAGCAACGGTTTTTGACACTTGAAAATATTCGTAATATTCTTGTTGGATGTTATATCTATTTTTAAATAAAATACATTTGTCCTAGCAGTTTCTTTTTATTATTTGGTAATTAATATGTGCATCTAGTATGGTGTGACGTATCCTCAGTCAACTTTTATTCTTTTTCTTGTAAATGTAGCACTATTGGTTTATTGGATTCCGTTGGTTTGTGTCCAAATGTGATCGAGGTGGTTTGCGAAAGTTGAATCCGATTTGTTTAATTTGTAAGATCTTAAATATTCTTTGTGTCTGACTTTAAAATTACGTCCTGTTTTTCTACATATATATACAATCACACTCATCCAACTTTAGTTTATATATGCCAGAATTGAAATTGTTCATGATGTTTGTATTTTCCTTTTTGTTACATAGAGTTTTTTCTAAATTGTTACAAGTTAGAAATCCTACGTTAGTTCTATTATTTGTTAAGTGTTCACCAATAGTATATATATTTTTTGACCGATTTATCCGATCGTTTTGATATTTTCCCCCTTTGTAGCTTATAAAATTTGCCATCGTTTGTCGGATTTTTTTTTTCGAAATTTTCATTTTTCCTCTTTTCTTAACCCGAATGAATACGAAAAAATAAGACGAAAAATCAACATTTTTCTTTTTTAAAAGAGAAATACATGCTCTATAAACTGCATAACATTCATCTAAACCTTTTCCTTGTACCAAAAAATAATTCATGAAAATAGGCTACTTTTAGGCGTTATGCCCCCTTATGTAATTTTTGTGGTGTTTGTTTATTATATTGTCTTTTATCTTCATATTGTACCCATTGTTTCGGGCAATTTGATGTATAATGTCTAATTCTTTACTATATACTTGGTATTTTTAGTAATCTATTAGCCATAGAAGGAAGAGTTGCTAATTTGTGTTGGGATGGGTGTCGGAACGTATAACTGTGTCAGTGTATGTAGGTTTTCTAAGTAAAGGTTTACAAAAAAGAAGAAGCAAATATACTACTTTAAGAACAAGCTTAGGTGAAGGCACAAATGGATGTATTTTTAGTTTATATAGAAAACATTTTTAACTACTGATATAACAATAGCCAGTCTTTTAATGCAATAGTTACAATGTTATAGAATTAAAAAAAAGTACCAGCCTTACTGTATTCACTGCGAACCACTTAGTTAGTAAGATTTGAAATTACAAATAATAATTTAGTTTGTATTATAACATGTATTTGATCATTTTTGAGCAAGCGCTTATGGGCTAATATCAAAGGGAATATTGGAGTTTTTTTTTATATATTTATAAAAGTATAGATGTATATGTATTTGTATAATGTATGTATAGAAACAAGATTTGGTACGCGTAAAACGCACCAATGCGTAGAGCTCGTCTTTAGGTAAGATATGCGTTGCGAGCAGTGTTTTTATTATTATGGCCTTTTGGTTAACAATCTGAAAAACATATCTTATAATTTCTTGTAGAATTCTTGAGTGTTTTAATTATTTTTATAATTTATTGGATGTAAACTGCGAGTGGATTCGAATGGGATGTCAAATAAAATGTATACCAAATTTGGTGTGAATCGCTCTGGTACCTTCAGAGGAGTAAAGGGCACAAATTTGGTCTTACGAGCGACCGACCGACGACTAACATCCAAGTATATAAGATATATATATTTTTGGATTCAAGGCGACAAGACAAATAATTTTTGATAATGAAAATTTTTGATCCGAGAATGATACAGACACACGACCGAATGCTTTAGCTTCGGTACTTCATACGGCGAGCTAGATACTGTTATTTGATAAATGCTTTTGATTTAAATATAAAAAATAATTAAAAAAACTCCTTTCTTAACCTAGATAGACCCCTTAATGCGATCGATTTCAAAATTATTATTTTAATGTTTCTTTTCTAGCCTATAGATTTAAAATGTTGGGATCACCTTCTACTTTTTGAAAAACAAACAAGATTTGGTACGCGTAAAACGCACCAACGCGCAGAGCTCGCCCTTAGTATACGGTATACGGGCGATTGGATTTATACTGCGAGCGGATTCAAATGGGATGCCAAATAATATGTGTACCAAATTTAGATTATATTGATAAAAAAATTATTTAGTGCATATTTTAAAATTCAAAATTATATTTAATTTTTTTTTCGGGCTTTGGGTTAACAAAATGAAAAAATCTTGTAGACAAAAAATATCTTAGAATTTTTAGTAAAATTTTTAAGTGTTTCAATTATTTTTATAAGGGCAGTATTAAGGGGGGCTCCAAATTTTGGGGCCCTATAACTCGGGAAGTATACGGGCGATTGGATTTAAACTGCGAGCGGATTCAAATGGAATGCCAAATAATATGTGTATCAAATTTGGAGTGAATCGCTCCGGTACCTTCAGAGGAGTAGAGGGCACAAATTTGGTCTTACGAGCGACGACTAACATCCAAGTATACAAGTTATATACATTTTCGGAATCAGGGCGACGAGACGAACACTTTTTCTTAATGAAATTTTTTGATCCGAGAATGCTACAGACACACGACCGAATGTTTTAGCCTCTTCGGTACTACGTACGGCGAGCTAAAAAAGTCAAGTTACGAGAACTTATAGTGGAATTCTGCGGACATATATAAATTTCGAATAGGTTATAGTTACATAGCGTATAGATGATCTATAAGTTCTTACGTTATAGATTAATTAATAAGCCTATTCTGAGAATTTCTATAAGAGGCTGTGTTATAGATTTTACGTTATAGATTTTTGGTGTACTTACATTCAGATGTATTTGCTGAATGACGTTTACAAGAGAATTGAGTGTTGATAGAACCTAAATTTCCATAAATTTCACTCACTATATTATATTAGATTTATAATTTATGTAGTGGCATTCTTGTATGGTGCACATGATTTGTTAAATTTTCTACAAAATTTATCACACTTCGCTTGTCTAAGCGGAACATTTGTTTAACATGAGCAACAGGAATTTCAAAGGGATTCAGTCCCTTTAATATCTGGGCTTATCCTCATATAATTTCTACAAAAATAATATACCAGTATTATTGGAAATAATAGCATTAAGTGGATCTGTGATACCTGCACTAGTTTTCAGGGGCGTTATGTTTCTGTTAAGGTCAAACATCTAGCTCGAAAAAAAAAACCAACCGACTAACCTTTATATAAAAAAAATATCAGTGAATTCGTAATTGCATAAATAATGCCTGGTAAAAATGTTAATTTTTTTGATCTAACAGTTTCGAAGTTAAAAAATAAAAACTATAAAAATGACATATTTTGGGGATTTTTATTTTTTATCTTCGAAACTGTACGATCAAAAAAATAAACATTTTTACCAGGCGTTATTTATGCAATTACAAATTCACTGATATATTTTTTTTATAAAGGTTAGTCGGTTGATTTTTGCGTAATCGAGGTTTGTTTAATCATGGTAGGTTTTGAGTAGTTTTATCTAATTAAGCAATATAACTTTGAGCAAAAGTGTAACAATGTGTCCGTAATGCCTTTATATTCAATAAACAGTCATTATTCGATGGAATTTCTTTGATTATAGCGTAAAAATAGCTAATTTCTAATACTGTGCGCATGGTTTTTATCACTGGTTGCTTGAACATTCAAAGTCCGTGGTAGCGCCACCATCTAAAATAGCTGAGAGCGGAGCGGCATTACTTCGAACTAGATGGACCTGATGGTTTGTCTTAACCTTCCGTTGGGCACATGGGTTCAGCCAGACCTTCTTCGATTTCAATTGTAATATTAATACACTTCTAATTCAGCTAGCGACTTCAAAATTCGTGACTTTTCCTAAAATTTTATTAGCTATTATCTTTGAAAATTGGGAGCACACATTCCATACTAGGATAATTACAAGGATATCTCGGTATACACTTCACATACGTACCTCATTTGGTCTCGCAATTTTTTTGTACATTATTTTGAAAATTCAAAATTATAATGTTTAATCATTTTTATTGCCTTTAGGTTACCAATATGAAAAATCTTGTAGACATAAAATATTTTAGAATTTCTTCGTAGAATTTTTGGGTGTTAAAGTTATTTTTATAAGGGTAATATTAAGGGGGGCTCAACATTTTGGGGCCTTATAACTCGGGAAGTATACGGACGATTGGATTTAAGCAGATTCAAATGGATGCCAAATAATATTTGTAGCAAATTTTGTTCCAATCGCTTCTGTACCATTAGAGAAGTATATATGCGAACGACACGGAGAAGCAGAAAATCAACCGAAAATATACCTGCATAGTATACAAATACGATGCATCACCAATAACGCAATATTTCCATACAAATACATGCAAATATATGAGGGTCTGGCCAGACTCCATGAGGTACGTATGTGACAATTCGAACATGTGCCCTACGGTGGGTTAATGATATTCTAACAAAATACCTTGGTAGAATGCAACACCAGCAACTTACTATATATAGGGTTGCCATAATTTGCTAAGAATTGATACGTGTGTATTTAAAGGTTTATTTTACTCAAATAAAAAATCAATAAAATTCAAGGAATCTAATAAAATGAACACGTAAAGCTTAGGAAGAAAACGGGACATATACGAGACAAATAGTAATACAGAACTGAGTAGTGCAATACGGGACATCCCCGTATATATAGATAATCACAAACAAGAATTATATGGTGACAAAATTAACATATATAATATTGATGGTAACCTTATCAAGTTCTTTCAATTTTTTTGCTATAAGTGCAGCTGTGCGAGCGATATTGGAGAAAGGTCAAAATATGCATGACGTAAGCATGCACTTCCGGTATGAATATTCTTCGACTGTTTTGGCTCTAGAGCGTAAAAAACACACACTTCTTCCCGAAAATAGTCACATTCGATTCAGAGAGGGTCAAAATGTGTATATCCGTTGATATCTCAGTTCGAAAATTTTCATGATTATAAGACTTACTTATTACTGCGTATAAGAAAGTAAAAAATTATTTTTAAATTTTGAAAGTGTCAACAATGAAGAATTAGACATTAATAAGTCTAGTGAGTTATCATCAAATGCTGATTGGTAGAAATCTGTCAATGGAAGGCGCAATAGAAATTGGGATTGGTGTTACTACTAATTATATTGTTACTAATCTATCAGTAGTCCATCAAAGAATGCCTCATTTCTTTATGCCAAGATTGTCACCTCAAGTACGTGTCGAAGATGTTAAGAATCACTTGATGAAATTGGGATAAATTCACATGTGAACAATTAAAAACCAAATAAAACACGTATAATTCGTTTAAAATCGGTGTATTGGTTGCCAATACTGATATGGTCAGTGACAATGTTCAATGGCCTTCAGGTGTATTTTTAAATAAATTTTATGTAAACAAACAAGTTATAAACGATTATTTTTTAGAACAGAAATAGGATTTGAACAATATAAATTCAAAATAATGCATCAAAATATTCAATGCATGAAAAATAATCTACAGGACATTGAGATATTTGATAAAAATAAATTCGATGAGGTTTGTTTGACTGAATATTGGGTACCGAACAACTAATTGAGTTTTGTTAACATACGCAATTACGCCATATGCAGTGCATTCTGATTAAACATGGAGATTCCCTTATTTTAGTTGAATGTAACCTTATTGCACGAAAACTACTTGTAATTCGAAAACATTCAATAGAAAAAGACTTTGAAATAAATATATATTTTTATTCTTATATTTATATTTTTTCAATTCCAGGATATCAAATTTGCTGGAAATTTTTAATTAACAATTTCGGTCGAATGACTAATTTCGCTTTAATTAATTTTAGCTTCAAATATATGAATAACGTATACAAACATTTATATTCACTTTCAAGTTGAATATTTTCAAATATGAAATTTGCCAACTACAAATTTCAAAGTAATAATTTTGATATCTAGGACGAGGGGTAGCAAGTGGATGCTATGACATCGTAACGACTCTAAATGGCTGTTTGGCTAGTAGTAAATGTTTGTAGTGCCATTTAATTTACATTAGTAAACAAATTCATAACCATGATAACTGTTATAACATACTTAAATCATAACGAAGTTACTGTTTATCACCTCGAGGTCTGTTATTTAGAAGGTCTTGGATGTTTCTGTTATTGCTAATTTTGTTTATTATAATTATTTTTAAGATACAAAATGTCGTCTGTCTCTTGCAATATCGGATCAAAAAATTTCATTAACAAAAAGTGTTTGTATCGTCGCCCTGAAATATATAACTTATATACTTGGATGTTTGTCGTCGCTCGTAAGACCAAATTTGTGCCCTCTACTCCTTTGAAGGTACCGGAGCGATTCACACCAAATTTAATACACATATTATTTGGTATCCCATTTGAATCCGCACACAGTATAAATCTAATCGCCTGTATACTTCCCGAGTTATACGACACCAAAATTCGGAGCCCCCCTTAATACTGCCCTTACAAAAATAATTAAAA
This sequence comes from Leistus spinibarbis, assembly GCA_933228885.1. Lineage (NCBI taxonomy): Eukaryota > Metazoa > Arthropoda > Insecta > Coleoptera > Carabidae > Leistus > Leistus spinibarbis. The sequence goes on along the minus strand of OW121803.1, from coordinate 3,390,476 downwards.
CACCCAAATATTTTACCACAAATTCTAAGATATTTTATACCTACAAGAATTTTTCATATTGTTAAGCCAAAGCCCGAAAAAAATTATTACATATAATAATTTTGAATTTAAAAATATGCACTAATTTATTTCTTATCAAAGTAATCTACAAAAACACTGTAAGGCTGAGTTGCTCAGTTTTCAGTTAAACCACCAGTTATGTAACTGTTGGTTTAATATTAAACCACAGTTATCTTTCATTCTGTTGTTCAGTTAATATTAACCAATGGATTTCTTAACTTAAAGTTAACGTAGTGTTGGTAGACCTGGTGCGCTCTAGATTCTAATTTCACACTATTATTATGACAGCAATTAGAGGTTAATGTCACAAAAAATCATAAAAAAAATTATAATAATATCAAATCAGTGAACTGATCGAGAAGTGTTATGGGATTCTTTACATATAAGTAGTGCTGCTGAAAGCAAACGGTGTCATAATTTTACTGGGGACGCAGAAAAGCTTATTGTTCAATTTGTACACCAATATAACCATATAATTGAATGTAAAAAGACTATCTCAGTAATTAATAAACAAGATTTGGTACGCGTAAAACGCACCAACGCGCAGAGCTCGCCCTTAGGTAAAATATGCGTTGCGAGCAGTGGTTTTTAATTATTATGGCCTTTTGGTTAACAATTTGAAAATATGTTATAGGTGTAAAAAGTCTTACATTTAATTTTAGATTATATTGATAAAAAAAAGTTTTAGTTCATACTTTAAAATTCAAAATTATATTTAATAATTTTTTTCGGGCTTTGGAAAAATGAAAAAATCTTGCAGATATAAAATATCTTAGAATTTTAAGTAGAATTTTTAAGGGCTGCAATAATTTTTATAAGGACAGTATTAAGGGGGGCTCCAAATGTTGGGACCCTATAACTCGGGAAGTATACGGGCGATTGGATTTAAACTGTTAGCGGATTCAAATGGGATGCCAAATAATATGTGTACCTTCAGAAGAGTAGAGGGCACTAATTTGGTCTTACGAGCGACCGAGCGAGCGATCGAGCGACGACTAACATCCAAGTATACAAGTTATATACATTTTTGGATTCAGGGCGACGAGACGAACACTTTTTCTAAATGAAATTTTTTGATCCGATAATGCTACAGACACACGACCGAATGCTTAAGCTTCTTCGGTTTTACGTACGGCGAGCTAACCTTAGTGTTTAATAAAGAGTTTTCTATATAAATAAATACATTAAACTATCCACTGAATAGATAATACAGCGGGCTGATTGCTTTGGTGTCAACCAATTATGCTTGTTTGATTCAATGCGACGCGACAAGAACTGTTTGTTAAGAATTTCTTATTATCTGAGCATGTTAGAGACATACTACCGAACATATTCGTATCGCGTGTGAGTTAATCGTTCTTTTTTCTTCTTAATTCCCGTTGGTTTTAAAGAACATTTAATATCTGTTAGTTATATTAATAGATACAAGTAATAGTAAGTTTATTTCTACTTCTAATATATTGTTCAGAGTGTTAAATCTAATATATTTGTGATTATTTATAATGTCAATAGCTGTGTAAGTATATCTTAAATCATATTTTAAATTAATCTGCCTGTCTGTGAACGTTCTACAGCCTAAACCATTCCACGTAAAAATATGACTTTTTGAATTTAAGATTTGTGTTCCCCAGAATATAAAACCTCCTATTTTGAAAAGGATATTTCAACCGGAAGTACTCCTTTACTCGTGCCATTTTTTAACTATCTTGACAATATCTGCATTTACAGAAATAAAAGTTGTTTAAGATTAGAAATATTTCTTATAATCTTAAATAACTTTTATTTCAAAAGTTTTCTTCTAAACTGTACCATTATCTAAAATATTGGAATTGCAATATATATATATATATATATATATATATATATATATATATATATATATATATATATATATATATATATATATATATATATATTTAATCATATATCTATTACTGGTAATTATTTATTTCTCTAAATATAAATGTCAAAAGAAAATTTAATAACAAGATAATATTACATGTAAATAATTTTATATTATTTTATATCCTGTATTTCTATAACGAATACGTATTCAGTTCATTGCTGTAAAATAATGATTAGCAAATCGATAATAATAGTCAAAGCAATTTGTTATTTATTCTTTGAATAAATATCAATGTTCCAGACATTTCGTCAAATTGAAAAAAACATATTTCAATTGCATCCAAATAAAATAAGCTTACTATTAAAACGTATGAGAAAGTTCTGCGTTGACCAAAACAATTTTTTAGCTCGCCGTACGAAGTACCGAAGAAGCTAAAGCAATCGGTCGTGTGTCTGTTCGTCGTTCCCTCGCTCGCTTGTAAGACCAAATTTGTGCCCTCTACTCCTCTGAAGGCACCGAAGCGATTCTTACCAAATTCGGTACACATATTATTTAGCATCCCATTTGAATCCGCACGCAGTTTAAATCCAATCGCCCGTATACTTCCCGAGTTATAGGGCCCCAAAATTTAGAGGCCCCCTTAATGCAGCCCTTACATTTTTTTTAAATTCTAACATATTTTATGTCTACAAAATTTTTTTCATATTGTTAACCCAAAGCACGAAAAAAATTATTAATTATAATTTAGAATTTAAAAATATGCACTAAATTCCTATTTATCAATATAATTTGCAAAAAAATGTAAGACTTTTTATATCTATAACATTATTTCAAATTGTTAACCAAAAGGCCCTAATAATTAAAAACACTGCTCGCAACCCGTATCATATACCTAAAGGCGAGTTCTACGGATCGGTGCGTTGTACATACCAAATCTTGTTTATTTCAATTTGTTTGGTTTTGAGTACATTTATGTGAAGAAGTATAACTATGACCAAAAGTGTAACAATGTTTCGAAATTTCTTTTTTTAATTCAACAGTAGGAATATCTTTGTAGCGTATAAAAGCTTATTTCTAATATTGATATACATGAATATTCGAAGTTAAAAGGCTACAGATATAACCTAGGGCGAGGCGGAATTTATTCGATTTTGATGAACTCAGGTTCGCCTTAAGCATTGGCATATAAATAATGAAGAAAGTGTCAATATGTAATAAAAAGTTGGCTTCAGTGGTTTCTGTTATTAACTTTTGACAGTATGCGTGTGGGGGCTTTTTGTAGCTTAAATATTCGATCCCAAAGGGACGAGTTTCCCCACCAAAGAGATCCGTGTTTGATATACGTTATGTTGAATATACTATTGCAAAATAAAAATTCCATTCTGTTTATGATATTGATAATATTTCGTAGTATATTCTATTACTGTTTCACAATTTATGCGGTAAGTCAATTAGGACTGTTCGAAGATTAGAATTTTTACTTTCTTTTACAGAGTAATAAGTATTGTACTCATGAAAAATTTCGAACTCGAGATTTCAACGGATATACATGTTTTGACCTTCCCTGAATCGAATGTGACTATTTTCGGAATGACGTCTGTGTGTCTGTGTGTGTGTCTGTGAACGCTCTAGGGCCAAAACTGTCGAACGAAAAATTATGAAACTTCAAACTTAAGACTTGTATATGCCCTAGATGTGCACCTCTTATTTTTGAAAAGAATATTCAAACCGGTAGTGCATGTTTGCTCTATACATTTTTTGTTCTATCTCCAATATCACTAGAACGGCTACACTTACGGCAAATATAGTCATGTTTATAATGAAAGATATTAATATTTCGCACAACTTTTGTTTGAAACATTTCTTCAAAAAATGTGCCAGTTGCGAGAAAAATGCTACGAAACATTATAAATATCTTGTTTACGTTGCCATGGATTCGCATGTAGCGTAATAAAATCGGATCATCTGCTTTTTTGTCAGGAAAACAAAAGACTCAATTAGATAAACGACATTTCTGAATATTTCTGTAGAGAATTGGTTAGTTTGGCAGCAGGTTTTGGATATATTTATATTTATATATATATATATATATATATATATATTATATATATATATATATATACATATATATATACATATATCTATATCTAGTGAAAACTGCGTAAAAGAATGTTGAGTGCAGGCCACTCCAGATTTTTTTTAAATTAATTTAACATTATAGAGTATAGCAGGATAAGATAAAAAGTCCCCCCAAACGGATTAAGGGTCAAAATAGGTCATTCGATTCATCTTCGAGAGAAAATCATTTCCCTAGATTTTCAACTTCGAAAATCATTCCTAGCGGCCATAACCTGAAAAATACGTTTTTTCTTTCTCTCCCAAATATCTCCGGTTCTACTCAACCTTTTGACATGCGGTCTTTATGGCGTGTTGAAGTTTTTAAACACAATTTTCACACGTTTGCCGAAGAGGTGCAACAAATTTAATTTTTTTATTTTTAAGCATTTTAAACTTTCCTTTATATGAGAGAATAAAAAAAATATTCCATGAAAAGTGCCTCAAAATTTTGAAAATATAATTTTTGACCCATATTTTTTGACTTTTCTCTGTTGCACGTGAATTGGTGGGGGGGGGGATGGGCATGGGTGCATATATGACCTTATTGAAGTGAAAATTAGTGTCCAAAGCGGCAGTAGATGCGCTAGTATCGGGTTAGTAAGTCTTACATTTGGACTTGTGGAGACTAACAGTAAATAAGTAAATACCGTTATTTAAGAAAAGCACGTGTAAAGAGCTCAGCGAAATTGAAATTGAGCAGAGCTTGAATCATTTTTGACGATGTTGTAATGGCAATGGAGAGAATAGAGTATATGCGTCGTGCGCAAGACTTACTTACTTACTAAAAATGTCAATCACTTAGATTAATTTCACAATGATACAACCCATTAAAAATAATATTTTTTCTTTAATTTCTTTGCATGCCAATAGAATGTTATAATTGTTTGGAATATCTCTTGTAGGATAGATTCTTAACAAGATTTGGTACGCGTATATGCGTTGCGAGCAGTGGTTTTTTAATTTTTATGGCCTTTCGGGTAACAATTTGAAAAAATGTTATATATATAAAAAGTCTTACAATTTTTACTTTCTTTTACAGAGTAATAAGTAAGTATAGGGATCACCAAAAAAATCGAACTCGAGATTTCAACGGATATACACGTTTTGAGCTTCCCTGAATCGAATGTGACTATTTTCGGAGTGACGTCTGTGTGTGTGTGTGTGTGTGTGTGTGTGTGCGTGTGTGAGTGTGTGTGTGTATGTGAACGCTCTAGAGCCGAAACTGTCCAACGTAAAATTATGAGACTTGAAACTTAAGACTTGTATATGGTCTAGTTGTGCACCTCCTATTTTTGAAAAGAATATTCAAACCGGCAGTGCATGTTTACTCTATGCATTTTTTGTTCTATCTCCAATATCACTAGAACGGCTGCACTTACGACAAAAATAGTTATGTTCATAATGAAAGATATTAATATTTCGCACAACTTTTGTTTGAAAAGTTTCTTCAATAAATGTACCAATTACGAGAAAACCGCTACCGAAAATTTTAAGAATCTTGTTTACGTTGTCATGGATTTGAATGTAGCTTAATAAATCGGATCATCTGCGCCTGTCAATATTTCGACAAGAAAACAAAATGGTCTGAATTAGATAAATGACATTTCAGAATATTTCTGTAGAGAATTGGTTAGTTAGTTCAAAACCATTACAAATTGGTATTGGTATAATTTTCAACCCATTCATTTATATAAGGTAAGCTTGGTTTTCATATTGTTTCTGTTGGATTATTATTTCTTAATATTATATTTTTATAATCAATAAATATTGATGAAAACTACGTAAAAGAAAGTCCCGCGTTGGCCACAACCCATTTTTTACTTTCTTTTACAGAGTAATAAGTAAGTATTGTAATCATGAAAAATTTCGAACTCAAGATTTCAGCGGATATACATGTTTTGACCTTCCCTGAATCGAATGTGACTATTTTCGGAATGACGTCTGTCTGTCTGTATGTCTGTGTGTGTGTGTGTGTGTGTCTGTGAACGCTCTAGGGCCAAAACCGTCGAACGGAAAATTATGAAACTTCAAACTTAAGCCTTGTATATATCCTAGATGTGCACCTCCTATTTTTGAAAAGAATATTCAAACCGGTAGTTCATGTTTACTCTTTACATTTTTTGTTCTATCTCCAATATCACTAGAACGGCTACACTTACGGCAAAAATAGTAATATTCATAATGAAAGATAATAATATTTCGCACAATTTTTGTTTGAAAAGTTTCTTCATAAATTGTACCAGTTATGAGATAACTGCTACGAAAAAACTCAAATATCTTATTTATGTTGCCATGGTGATACCTACAATTGTGACAAATTTTATTATTTTTAAAACGAATCAACCATGAGTTACATCATTTGTTTCTTCTTTATTGAAAACAAACAAGCATTGCTTTGACAGTTATCTGTATGAATTAATATTTAAAATATTGATTTCTTATTAGAATAAATTGTATCGAAAAATTATTATAGAATCAATTTATATTATATATTTGCTAACATAATGAAATAACAATTTCAGAGTTTTACTGTGGAGTTTGACAGTTTAAGAGTGAATTCGATAAGTACTTCAAATACAGATCCATTATAAATTGGTATAATTATCCAGTTATTATTAAGTTATAGTAATTTAATTTGAATTTTTATTTTATATTGGTCAGCAAAAGATTTTGTTATCACACAATAATAATAATTATTATCTGCGCCTGTTTTTGCCAGGTAAACAAAATAATCATTTCAGAGTATTTCTGTAGAGTATTGGTTAGTTTTACCGTTTGTTTGAGATTATATATATATATATATATATATATATATATATATATATATATATATATATATATATATATATGTAGACAGTTTGTTTGGGATATATATGTATATTAATATCTATCTATTGAAAACTACGTAAAAGAAAGTTGAGTGCAGGCCACTCCAGATATTTGTATATTATATTGATAAAAAAAATTGTGCATATTTTAAAATTCAAAATTATAATATTTAATAATTATTTTTTTTTTGGGTTTGGGTTAACAATATGAATAAATTTTTAGACATAAAATATCTTAGAATTTTTGAGTGTTTTAATTATTTTTGTTAGGGCAGTTTTGATCCGAGAATGCTACAGACACATGACCGCATGCTTTAGTTCCTTCGGTACTTCGTTCGGCGAGCTAAAAAGGCCCTCTTAACTGTCTCCCTCTTTTTCACCAATCCACACCTCAATTTGATGCATTCGACCCTTATAACAAGAAATTTACCTCTATAACGCAAAGTGATAAATTTATTGTTAAATAACTGATTATTTTCAAAAATAAAAATAAATTATTCGACAAGTATGTGTTTATGCATCTATAATAAACTATGGTCACCCGTGGGCACCATGTGCCCATATGGTATACAGAACATAGGTCAGTTTTGACGGATGGTGAATTTTCATGTAATTTAATCATAATTACACATAACAAATTTCCACATCGCAAATAATAATAAAGAAAAATTTGAGTCCTTTTTTTGAACGCTATTTTGTTTTTAGAGCACTATGCTGAGATTAACTAATCGATTGCTTATCATGCACTGTGTAACATCCGATAAATTTAGACTAAGATTTATTTAAACTAAGTTTTGTTAAACTTTGATTTTAACCTTGAATGGTGCAACTGGCCATAAGTATCATTAAGACAATTTCCATGATTGTATTATTACACAAAAAACAGAATTATAAATTTACTTACGATTGCTGTTTATTATTTGATTCGATTATTCAAAAAATATGTATTACAAACTCTTTTTACACAACATTTTTAATTATTTGACATTTGATTCATTATTGTTTTTGAATTAAATAATCAGGCTAGATTCTGAATTTTGCAGTGTCACAACGGCAGTTTCAAAAGTGATAATTAGTTGTATGCTAAAATACAATGGATTGTGCCATCAAAAATAAAAGAATAAAATTGCCAACCATTCATGTTTCTAAATATGTTTGAATTATCTCTTCAAGATTTTATTTCACTAATAATCAGAATTATAGAATCATACCGCAACTCATATTTTCAAAAATCACTGCTTTTTGGCCATTCCGTAATTCGTACGTCACTAATTCACATTGAAATACTGTTTTTGTCGCTCACGTGGTAGCATTTTTATTTATATTTGTTCTTTGGTCGGTCATTTTAACATAAATGCACAAACTTCAAAGTAGAATAAATAAAACTTAATTCTATTAACTAACAATTATTTATATTACTCATTGACATACAATATCAATATAATATAGAAGATGCCAGTCTGTGTAAAGTACACAACACACTAAATAAACTTCAACTCAAATCAAATTAATTGAAGATTTATCACAAATACATTGACATTTCATTACTGCACTCCAAAAGAGTTGAGATTGTTTTATTTCAGTATAATCTATTTGATTTTTTTTTATAACATAGCATAGCAGTCGCCTTGGCACAGTGGTTGAAGTCTTGCCTTTCACGCTGGAGGTCGTGAGTTCGATCCCCGTTTATGCCAATTTGTATTTTTACAATAAAGCGTTCTACACATACACACATACATTTCTGGGTTATTATATTAATGATAAAATCTTCGTACACTATATAATATGAAATTTAACATGAAATTTATATTCTCATATTGCTAGTCTATTTAACCTGAACTCTCGATAACACGGATTTTATTTTATTTGAACTCCATAACGCGAACTCTCGATAACATAAAAACCTCTATAACACGCAATTTTTGGCGTTTCCCTTCGGTTTCGTGTTAACGAGGTTCGACTGTATATATATAGTTTTATATTTCGTTGAAATTGATTACGGGTATGCAGCATAGCGAGCTGCAAGCAATGGTTCTTTTGCCAACGCTTGATTTCTTATATGATATTGCTTGCAACATCATTTATTACTTTTTCTAGAAAACAACATTTTGTGAAAAGATCCTGCCGGAGGCTATATCTGTTCATATAGCGTTCAGTTCTTCGCTATGTTTTCACCAATATATCATAAGGGGTCCAAGCACTACATTATACACACCCAATATATTCCCCTAGATATATTTCGTGCAATAGACAACACCCATCAAATCAGAATATGCAAATTTTTATAGTCTGGATTACCATATCTGAAAAAAATTGCAGCTTCTTATGACGATGAAACAATTTAACAATATATCTACAAAAACATTTAATCTAAACAAATATTTCAATGTAAAAAGTTTTATCAACTAATTTAACACAAAATTGCCAATAACAGTAAATCAGCATGATAGTAAATTCTCTAGGATTTAGAAAATATATAATAATATAATATTATATTTCATTAATTATAAGCTATACATAGTATCAAGTATCTTAAAAATTAAGTACAAATCAAGCATAGATACAGGCACTAATACCTTTAGCTCGCTATGTACTATCTAGTGACATTTTTAGCTCGCAGTATGAAGTACAAAAGAAGCTAAAGTATTCGGTTGTGTCTGTAGCATTCTCGGATCAAAAAATGTCATTAACAAAAAGTGTTCGTCTCGTCGCCTTGTATCCTAAAATATATATATGTAACTTGGATGTTAGTCGTCGCTCCCTCTCTCGGTCGCTCGTACGACCAAATTTGTGCCCTCTACTCCCCTGAAGGCACCAGAGCGATTTGCACCAAATTTGGTAAACTTATTACTTGGTATCCCATTTGGTATATACATGATTTTTTTTATTGTTAACCCAAAGGCCGAAAAAAATTATTAAATATTATAATTTTGAATTTCAAAATATGCACGAAAAAATTTTTTTTTTTATTAATATAATCTACAAAACATTGTAAGACTTTTTATGTCTATATAATTTTTTCAAATTGTTAACCAAAAGGCTATAATAATTAAAAACCACTGTTCGCAACTTACCTAAAGGCGAGCTCTACGCATTGGTGCGTTATACGTACCGAATCTTGCTTTTGGAAGCACTGGGGTGAAGAAGTTGACGTTATTTCCAAATGGCGTGCTGAACGCAAAGATACGTTGTACCTAAGCTTGTTATTTTTCTTATTTATGTAGAGTAATTTTTTATACCTACTTATTTTTTGAGGATATAAAATGTGAAAAAACATAATGAAAATGAAAACAATTGTTGGAATACAAAATTAATTGTTGCAATCATGCTAACCCTCAAATCAGCATTTGCACTATACAAAATTATAAATTACAAAAATATGATTTTAAACCATTTTTTGCTTGCCTTCGAGTTTCCAGTTTAAAAAAACGTTATAAATATATAACAATAAGTCTTATAATTTTTAGCTCGTCGTACAAAACAGCTATAGTGTTTGGTTATGTGTCTAATATTCTGGGATCAAATAAGGTCCTAACAATAGCTTTGTCTCGTCATCCTAATTACGAAAATGCATAAAATTTATATACTTTGATTATGTTGCTCGTTCGCTCACTCGGTTGCTCGTCCGTAAGACTATATTTTACGACATCTCCTTTGAAGGTACCAGCCCGACTTTAATGAAATTCTATATTCATATAATTTGCATGACCATGAAGTTCCCGTCATATTTAAAATTTAATCGTCAGTACAGATCCGCAGTAATAAGTTATTTTATGTCTACAAAGTTTCTTCAAATTCTAAGTCCAGAGGCTATAAAAAAATCAGTGTAAAAAAGCATCATATTTTTTTATATTCCAAAACAATATTAAAAATATTTGGAGTGGCCTGCACTCAACTTTCTTTTACGTAGTTTTCAATAGATAGATATTAATATACATACATATATATATATATATATATATATATATATATATATATATATATATATATATATATATATATATATATATATATATATTTATATATATATATATATATATATATATATATATATAATATATATATATATATATATATATATATATATATATATATATATATATATATATATATAATCTCAAACAAACGGTCAAACTAACCTCTCTATATAATTAAATAATTAAAAACTATGACTGCTATTCCTGTCCATTAATTTCAACCAAATTTATTCACCAGCCGATCATCGAGAGGAAAAACATTTTCTTTTTATTTTTCATATATTTCATATTCTGAAAAATTGTTTAAGGGTAGTATTAAAGAGGACTTCGAATTTTGGGTTTCTATATACAATTTTGAATACAATGTCTTATGCGAAAGAAGCAGTTTACTTTCGCTACTTTTTGTAAAATGTATATTATAATAGTTTTATCGAAAAAAGGTACCATTTACTAAAAAATCGTCTTTGAAAATACTTGTTTTATGTTTCCCTAGTTACAATATATATAGATTTTGTTTCAAAATAATTGTACGATGAATTTGAACAAAAATTAAGTATTATGATAAATACAGATAAAAAACAAGAACTGGCGCTAGCGCCAGTGCTATCAGCTCGCCGTTCCGGCGAGCGCGGTCACATCAATAAATACAAAACTAAAAGCGATAGCAATTATTAAAGTACAAAATTTATCGTTATGATATTTCATCGGCATTTAATATGAAATTAATAAATTTCTAAGTTTACGTATATAATTCTAAATCATCGACATTATACTCACATAGCCCATTGAACCAATCTAACCAATTATGATCCCGACATTTATTTATTCCTGTACCATAACAGTTTTAATTTCCAAAAACCCCACATTTAAAATTGCACACATCCACATGGGTTACGTTAATATCGTTCGTTTCGTGATTTGCCAAGGATATTGATAATTATTTGATGAACATTTCCTAATTTTATTAATTAATACACAGAAGCAAATGGTTTATACATTGGAAAATATAACCAAACAAATTACTGTCAAATAGACAACTTTTTCATTTCACTAACAGATGGCGATCAATGTCTGATATACTTCAAAATATATTTATATTATTTTTTTTAAGCCTATGGGCTCACAATTTGCAAAAACTTTAATCACATAAAATATCTTAGAATGTTGAGTAGAAAATTCTAAAAATTTTAAAAGTTGACTAAGGGCAGTATTTAGGAGGGTTCCAAATTTTGGGGGCCTATAACGCCGGTCCTGTACAGACGATTGGATTTAAAATGCGACGGGAACATCACAGGCATGGAAATTATATGTATACCAAATTTCATCAAAATCGGCCCGGTACCTTCAGACGAGTTGCGGTCACAAACTCAGGTCTTACGACGGACCGACCGAGCGAGCGAGCGAGATACATACATCCAAGTATATGAGTTATATATATTTTTGGATTCAGGGCGAAAATACAAGAACTTTTTGTTAAGATTTTTTTTCGATCCGAGCATGTTACAGACACACGACCAATCACTATAGCTCTTTTGTACTTACTGTACGACGAGCTAACAGACGAGTTGCGGTCACAAACTCAGGTCTTACGACGGACCGACCGAGCGAGCGAGCGAGCGAGATACATACATCCAAGTATATGAGTTATATATATTTTTGGATTCAGGGCGAAAATACAAGAACTTTTTGTTAAGATTTTTTTTCGATCCGAGCATGTTACAGACACACGACCAATCACTATAGCTCTTTTGTACTTACTGTACGACGAGCTAATAAGAAGAAACAATACTTCGTCCAAGAAAATAGAAATCTTTATTTTGTTAATTCCCATTTAATAAGGCATTACCCTGGGCAACGATGTTATTCCACGAGCACAAATTTCAATCCGGTTCTGTTCAGTCCGGAAATAGAACGGTAGTCGGATTAGGCAAGATGATTAGGCCTGTTTACACTAAATAATCCTACACTGTTAACGTTATCATATCAGGCCATATTAATTAAAGTTGATTACGCCCTCATCAAGCTGCACGACACGGTACGGTTGCATGCTACTAATGTTACGATGAGAATATCTGCGGCGTGATCAAGCTATTTGATCAGCTCCACTATATGCTAATATCAAGTTAAATGTATTCATGAATTTCTTGTTATTTTAGTTTTGTTTTTTTGATGATTATGGGACTATGCGAATTAAATGTGTGTTTATTCTATCGATTTATTATAAGGGCATTTACCTTTTGCGTTTTAAAAAAATCGTTTATATTTTTTACATATTCTTTTAAAAAAACTATTTAAGAATTCGTTTTTCGAAACCGTTTACCGAAATTCGAATTATTACAAAGTTACAGCGGTTTAGGTCGAGCAACCTCCGAGCGCTTCCTACGCGCGCTCTCCAGTTGGCACTGTTTGATTTGTTTTGAGGTTACCTGTTAGTGAAGTTTAGGCACACATCGCGATGAGCACGCGTAAAGGTCTGCGGTTATTAAAAAATATCGGTACATTTCGAACCGATAGACCGGACAAATGTAAGCCGCCGCAAAGTTGGAGCTTGGAATCGGAATCCGAGACGACTTTAAATGCGTTTTTCACAATACTTTGTTTTTATTTATGGTTCCCAAGATATTTCTTGAACGGTTTATCCAATAGTTTTAATATTTTACCCCCTTGTAGCTTATAAAATTTGTTATTCTTTGACTTTTTTTTTTCAAAAATTTACTTTATTTTTATTTTTAAACAAATGAATACGAAAAAATAAGACGAAAAATCGACTTTTTCTTTTAACAGACCGCTACATTATGACAAATTCGAATTTTGAAAACATCTGTTTCGCTTTCTTGTATCATTTAACCCAACTCGGAGAAATTCTGGGAACCGCGCCCCTCTGTTCATTAAACATGGCCTACGCAAAAGGGTTTAGGGGGCGGAATAAAGGAGTTACAGTGATGAAAGAATGTTTTTTAAAAGAGAAATACATGCTCTATAAACTGCAAAAAATTTAATTCGTCTAAACTTTTTCCTTGTAAAAAAAAAATCATTAAAATCGGCTACTTTTAGGCGTTAGAAAGGTATATGCCCCCTTAATATGACAATTTCGAGTTAACCCTCCGGTATACGGGTGGGAAAAAGTTAAACGGGTTGGGTCTGACAGACCTATACTACGACAATTAAATACCTAGTGAAAGTCTGTGAGATCCAACCCGTGTACCGGTGGGTTATAACAAACAAGGTTGACAAAAATAGGTTATTTTTTAAACATATTTTAATATTTAAAACAATTTCAAAAGAAACACATTTAAAACATCAAATAAAACTTGTTTTAAAAAGTTCCAAATCTAAAGAAATAACTAAAATCAGATTTAAACTTATATTGATCTATTTTATAACACACAATAAATTTTATTTAATAATATTTCTTTGTTCATGTATTTCATGCATAAGTTATCAAATAATAACCATAATAATGAATTAATTTATTTTAAATATTAGATATCAACAAATTTCGAATCAAATTAAAAACATGTGTTCTCAAATAAAATATTAAACTTTATATTTTCATCCTCAACTTACCGCGATAAATAAATTACACTGTATTAAAATATTAGCCAATGCTATTCTTACGGGGTACATAACATAAAGATAGTTGATTTTAACCAGAGCAGCGAAACAAGGAGAAAGATTTTGCTTACGTCACTACTTTTCCAGTATATTGATAATAGTGCCAGTATGTTGTTTTTTGCACCAGAAAAAACAACTCACGTGTCTACCTTGCAAGCGCTAAGCGTAATACTCGGGGAATTTCATACGAAAAACTACATAATACAATACTGTGGGCGTGGACTCTGTTGTGCTTTTAGTAATCAGAAATTATGAACAAACCTGTGTTGTTGTTTGTTGGGCGTAAATATTTTATTGCAATAGTTGTTACCTTATAATTTGTTCCTCAAAATCTGTTTTAAATAATTCATAAAAAAACGGCTTACCAACACAGAACTTTCTTTTATGTAGTTATCATTAGAATATATATATTCCAAACAAACTGTCAAAAAATACCATTACATCATAAAACTCAACAGTAAAACTCTGAAATTGTACTAATTAGCTTATTATTTAACTATGTTAGCAAATATATAATATACATTGATTCTATATGGTACATTTTCTAAAGTGACTCCAGTGACTCAAAACCGATTTTGATTGTTTCTTTTCTTAAATATCCGAAAAAGTTTATAGAAATGTTCTCCATAAGTGAGAAGGTGTGCTTTTTATTTTTACAAGTGTAAACAAATAAGTGTTGTTTTAATGCACTCTCAATTTAAAACTGCATAACACTTTTTTTTAGCTCGCCCTGAATCCAAAAATGTATATAACTTATATACTTGGATGTTAGTCGTCGCTCGCGCGCTCGGTATCTCGTAAGACCAAATTTTGTGCCCTCTACTTCTCTGAAAGTATCGGAGCGATTCACACCAAATTTGGTACACATATTATTTGGCATCCCATTTGAATCTGCTCGCCCGTATACTTCCCGAGTTATAGGGCCCCAACATTTGGAGCCCTCCTTAATACTGCCCTAATAAAAATAATTAAAATGCTCAATAATTCTAAGGCTGAGTTGCTCACTGAAGGTTTAAACTATGCATGACATTTGTTAAACCATGAAATTCGGGGGTTTAAACTATAGTTAAGGTAATATTACCCTAGAAACAGGTTTTTATTTAGGATGAATAAAAATTTTATTTGAAAGGATAATCTAAATACTTGTTAGTAAGTTGAGGTTGTAATATTAAAGATAATGTATTTATTAAAGGATTAAGAAAAAAAATTACCTATTCAGAACGTTATATTACTATGTTTTTATATAAATAAATTGGCCGGGTATATTTTCTTGACTGGATTTTTTTGATGTAGGAAGAAGATAATTTAGATTCTTCGGAAATACAGCCGTTTTTAAAAAAACATTATCTTTTTAAAAATAACTGAATTTCCCAAGAACTTAATTATCTTCTTCCTACATTTATAAATAAAATTAATTAAATATATAATACGGCGAGCTTCGGGCATAGGTGCATTGTACCTAAACATGTTTTTTTTTTATTAATTACTGAGATAGACTTCTTCGTCCCCAGTAAAATTATGACACCGTTTTCTTTCCCCAGCACTACTTATATGTAAAGAATCCCATAACACTTCTCGATCAGTTCACTGATTCGATATTATTTAAATTTTGTTAACGATTTTTTGTGACATTAACCTCTAATTGCTGTCATAATAATGTGTGAAATTAGAATCTAGAGCGCACCGGTCTACCAACACTACGTTAACTTTAAGTTAAGAAATCCATTGGTTAATATTAACTGTACTGTGGATTAATATTAAACCAACAGTTACATAACTAACTGCAAACTGAGCAACTCAGCCTAAGATATTTTATGTCTTCAAGATTTTTTCATATTGTTAACCCAAAGCCCGAAAAAAATGATTGAATATTATAATTTTTAATTTTAAAATATGCACAACATTTCTTTTTTATCAATATAATCTACAAAAAGTTGCAAGACTTTTTATATCTATAATATTTTTTCAAGTTATTTACCAAAGGGCCATAATCATTAAAAACCACTGCTCGCAACGCATATGTTACCTAAGGCGAGCTCTTCGCGTTGGTGCGTTTTACGCGTACCAAATCTTGTTTATGTACACAATAATTGCCTGAAATTTGTTAACATAAAATTTTAGCCTCAAAATCGGGTTCAAAATGGCTTTGAAACTTTTTTTTATGTCTGGGTGTTTTTGGAGTCCTGATTACGAATTTGTCAGTAAAACCCAAAATAAACCAATAATGGCGGATCTAAAATGGTGGAAATGAGTAATTTTTTTTTTTATTCGGATTTTATTTCTTATATATTAAATTTTGGGGTCGCAGATTACGAAACTAACTCAAAAATTGGTCTAAGAACAATATAGCGCCAATTTTTTTTATTACTTTCTTTTACAGAGTAATAAGTAAGTATTGTAATCATGAAAAATTTCGAACTCGAGATTTCAGCGGATATACATGTTTTGACCTTCCCTGAATCGAATGTGACTATTTTCGGAATGACGTCTGTCTGTCTGTGTGTGTGTGTGTGTGTGTCTGTGAACGCTCTAGGGCCAAACTGTCGAACGAGAAACTTGTATATACCCTAGATGTGCACCTCTTATTTCTGAAAAGAATATTCAAACCGGTGGTTCATGTTTACTCTATACATTTTTTGTTCTATCTCCAATATCACTAGAACGGATACACTTACGGCAAAAATAGTAATATTCATAATGAAAGATAATAATATTTCGCACAACTTTTGTTTGAAAAGTTTCTTCATAAATTGCACCAGTTATGAGAAAACTGCTACGAAAAAACTCAAATATCTTATTTACGTTGCCATGGTGATACCTACAATTGTGACAAATTTTATTATTTTTAAAACGAATCAACCATGAGTTACATCATTTGTTTCAAACAAACAAGCATTACTTTGACAGTTATCTGTATGAATTAATATTTAAAATATTGATTTCTTGAATAAATTGTATCAGGTAAATTATTATAGAATCAATTTATATTATATATTTGCTGACATAATAAATTAACAATTTCAGAGTTTTACTGTGAAATTTGACTGTTTAAGAGTGAATACGATAAGTACTTCAAATTCAGATCCATTATAAATTGGTATAATTATCCAGTTATTTTCATTATATTATATATATATATATATATATATATATATATATATATATATATATATATATATATATATATATATGTATATTAATATCTATCTATTAAAAACTACGTAAAAGAAAGTTGAGTGCAGGCCACTCCAGATATTTTTTTCTTTATTAGACCAAAGATTAAAAATAGTGTATAAAAATTAGCGGAAAAGGGTCAATTTATGGATTTAGTTGAGTTTAAGTGTCGAATTCTTAATCAGTGACTCCAAAAACCCCCAGATATTTTGTGGACGCCATTTTTTTAGACCAATATTGAGGCCAAATTATTATGTTATCAAATAAAAGAGTATCTAATGCGGTTTTCAATTAAGTGTGTATTAAAGAAATTGGTTGTGGCCAACACAGATCTTTCATTTTGGTTTTCTTTCATTAATCTCTCTTGATGCATTCTCCTTATATTCGTCATTCAAACGTCTAATTTTCCTGTTCTCCCTGTTCATCTCTTTCTTTAATTTGTATTCTTTCTTTTCTTTGCCAAGTAAGTTATTTGCATATTTTTCATTTTGTTTTGAAATCATATTGAATAAAAGCAATCCAATTTTTTTTTTTTTGAGATTTAAGGATATTTTTCGAGCATTGATATCATAATTCAAATTTAGCATCACAAAATTTTATTTATACTTTTTTTGACATTTAGAGAAACAAACAAAAAAACAGTCACAGATAACTGATTGAAAACAAATAGTTATTTAGCTTACATTTTTTTTAGAAAATGTGTAAAAATGTTGTTTAAAATTAGAATATCTTGAGTTTTTATATCTTTATGTTTTTCTGTAAATTCAGCCGTTGCCAATATAGTTAAAAAATGACCTAGGGTGCAGTAAACCAGCATTTACGGTTAAAATATCCTTTTCAAAATAGGACATTTTCATCTCTGGGGTAGACAAATCTTAAATCCAAAACATCATATTTTTACGTTGAACGGTTTAGGCTGTACAATACACACACTAACAGACGTCAGTGAGAAAATAGTCAAAATGGATTCAGAAACTCTCAAAATGGATATTTCCATTAAAATCTCGAGATCGATTTTTTTGGTGATCCTATACTTACTAATTACTTCGTAAAACAAAGTAAAAATACTTATTTGTTAAAAACAATTGCAAAAATAAATGGCACACCTCAAAGTCGGTTTTGAGCCACTGAAGTTAGAACAATTTTGCATTAGTAGATGGACTAATAATGATTTACCTTATCCTAAATATTCAAATATTATATTAAATTTTAAAATATTTCAATCAAAAATTTAATGGCTTTTTGTTTTGTTTTATATACAAACTGTTGAAGTTTCTAAAGTCGAGCTCTTGTCTACATTTGGAAGTTACCATGATTATATATGTCAATAAACAAAAAGTGATGTAATAAATAACATATAGAAAAACGTCATTAAATAAATACAACCGTTTCTTTTTACTTTAACTTATCTTTTTCATTTCTCTTTAACTAGTAAGTACTTTAAGACTTTCATGGCATAATCCACAACAGGTTATGGGCCCAGATACCGTACTACTACGTTAGTGAATCAGTTTCAAAAGAGATTTAATAAAAAGTTAAAAGTATATCAATAGAGATGGCTGATAAAGTTGATGTTTCACACGTTAATAAGTTCGATGGTAAGAACTATCAACAGTGGAAATTTCAGATGAAATGCGCGTTAAGAGCAAAAGGGCTTTTCAATATCGCAAATGGTAAAACTGAAATACCTAAAGAAGACAAGGTGACAGAGTTAGAACAATGGAATAAACAGGATGCAATCGCCATGTTCACTCTAACATCAGCTATGGAGTTAACTCAAATAACTCTTATCGAAAATTGTATATCGTCTAATGAAATCTTAAATAAGCTCGACACAATTTATGATCAAAAAAGTGAAACAAACAAGATGCTAACACAGGAACGTTTTCATGAATATAGAATGAGTACCACCGATTCTATAGCTCAACATGTAGCCAAAGTAGAAAATTTGGCACGTCAGATCAAAGATGCAGGTGACATAATAAGTGATGTTGCAATTATGACTAAAATTTTAGGTAGCCTACCACAGAAATATAGAAATCTGAGACAAGCTTGGCTATCACTAGATGAAAGAAAGCAAACGATATCGAATCTAACGGCACGCCTAATAGATGAGGAAACGAATCTAACTTCAATTGAAGAAAATGAAAAAGCATTCACAACATCTACTAAGTTTTCACCAAAGACAAATGGGTATGTTAAAAGACCAAAAGTTACATGTTACAACTGTCAGAAAAAGGGACATTTCGCCCGCGACTGCCGTGGACCGAAAAAGGATCGAGATACAAAGCAAAATGCAGAAAATAGATCTCAACATAGCAACTTCTCAGCATTCGTTACTGAAAAAGATAAAGAAGAAATGCAAACTGTAATAGAAGTAACCAAAGAGGACGCCTGGACTATGGATAGCGGTGCCTCGGCACATATGACTTATCGAAAAGATTTTTTCTCAACCTTGATACAAGATGACCACGATACCAAGGTTACTCTTGGAAACAACCAAACTCTACAAGTTAAAGGCAGAGGTACGATCAAAATTCGTAAACGCATCAATAACAAATGGTATGATGCAATAATAACTAATGTACTCTACATACCGGACTTAAGAAAAAGTCTATTCTCCGAAGGCGCGATAACAAGGAAGGGCATGAAGATCATCAAAGAAGGGGATTATGCGTATGTATACGAAAACAATAATTTAATAGCTTGTGCCGCTCGTAACCCAAATAATCTATATTTCATGCAATTCCACACGATTGTTACGCATGAAGCCAACGTAATTGATGCAATTGAAAATACAAAATTATGGCACGAACGTCTAGGACACATCAATATCAAATCATTGAAAAGTTTGATATCAAATGGATCAATAAGCGGAGTAAACCTGCATGACAACAAGAATTTCTTTTGCGAAGCTTGTGTATATGGGAAGCAACACAAACTTCCATTCATTCAAAAGAATAGAACTGATCCAAAACCCGGTGAAACAATCTACAGTGACCTATGTGGCCCAATGACGACCCCAACACTCAATGGAGCCAAATATCTTGCGTTATTCAAAGACAGCTGTACTGGTTACCGAGTTGTGTTCTTTATCAAACACAAAACAGATACTCTAGACTGCTTCAAACAGTATGTGAAACTCACGAAAAACAAGTTCGGCTACATTGTAAAAACATTACACGTAGACAATGGAACAGAATTTCTCAACAGTGATTTTAAAGGATTTCTACAGCACAACGGAATCGAACTGGAGAAAACTGCACCTTACACACCAGAACAAAACGGCAAAGCTGAACGTGAAATGCGTACCATCATCGAGCGAGCCCGCTCAATGCTGTATGCCAAAGACCTGCCAACAAACCTATGGGGAGAGGCTGTAAACACCGCAGTTTACACCTTGAATAGAACACCAACGAGCAAAACACCGAACACATCACCTTACGAATTATGGACTGGTAAAAATCCAACATTATCTTATATGAGAACTTTCGGCTGTGACGTATATGCGCATGTGCCCAAAGAAAAACGAACAAAATTAGAATCAAAAAGCAAGAAACTAATATTTGTCGGTTACGATGGAAATTCGTCGAATTATCGTTTATTAGATCCGAAAACAAATAAAATCACTATCTCGCGAAATGTTACGTTCAATGAAAATACAAATTTAACGACTGAACGCAAAAACATTGCAAGAATTACGATCGAGAACGAAGAAATACACGAAGAAGAACCAGAATCGCAAAATAATGATCTAAGTGAAGAATTAATAAGAGAACCAGATATTCACGAGTCGAATCAAGAAACACCAATTCGTACCAGAGAAGGTAGAGAAAGAAAACCACCAAAATGGCATGAAAATTTCGAAAGCTATTTTACTGAAATAGATGTACCCGAAACATTCGAAGAAGCGATTACATTCAAGGAATCAAAACAATGGATCAAGTCAATCCAAGAAGAACTCGATGCACTAAAAAGGAACGAAACATGGGATTTAGTTTCATTACCTGAAGGAAGAAAGGCAATAGACACAAAATGGGTTTTCAAAGTCAAAACAACACCTGAAGGAAAAATCTCTCGTTACAAATCTAGGCTATGTGCAAAAGGATGCGCACAAAAGAAAGGATTAGACTACAATGACATCTATTCACCCACAACAAGGTATGATTCAATTAGAATTTTACTTGCTATTTCAGCAAAACGAGATTATGAAATAACACAGTTTGATGTAAAAACCGCGTTTCTTCATGGTGATCTCGAAGAAGAAATTTACTTAAAGCCTCCAAGAGGAACGAACATAAACGTAAACCTTGTCTGTAAACTTAAAAGATCGCTATATGGGCTCAAGCAAGCCCCTCGATGTTGGAACAAGAAATTTGACAACTTTCTCAAAAGTCTTTCTTTCGTACAGTCAAACGCTGATAAATGTGTTTATCGTTGTGATTACAACAAAACAAAAGTTTTACTAATCCTCTATGTCGACGACGGATTGGTCATTACCGAAAGCAAAACTACAATGAAAATCATTTTAGAAAAACTAAAAGATTCTTTTGAAATAACTACTTGTGAACCGAAACACTACGTCGGATTGGAAATCGAACGAAATCGACAAGAAAAATCTATCTTCATTCATCAAACAAATTACGTTAAACGTTTAATAAAACGTTTTAATATGGAAGACGCAAAATCTGTCAGTGTTCCAGCTGATCCACACACGATCTTATTTTCGAATACAAATTCAGAGAAAAATGACGAAGTTCCATATCGTGAAGTAGTTGGATCACTAATGTTTGCGGCCATTGGAAGCCGTCCAGATATTATGTTTGCAGTGGGAGTCGTGAGTAGATTCCTGAACAACCACAACACTGCACACTGGAATGCCACCAAACGCATAATTAAATATCTAATCAACACGCAAGATTATGGAATACAATATAAAGACACGGATAAAATATCTACTATGGTTGGATATTCCGATTCCGATTTTGCAAACGATCCAGACACCCGAAGATCAGTATCAGGATATATTTTTAAAATAAATAGTGGAGCAGTGACATGGTCCAGCCAACGCCAACATTCCGTTTCACTATCCACCACAGAAGCCGAATATGTAGCCGCTTCAAACGCGACGAAAGAAGCAATTTGGTTACAACAATTACTAATAGACATAGGTGAAACCACAAACGAAACAACCACCATATTCATGGATAACCAGAGTGCAATACGTTTAGTACGTAATCCAGAATACCATAAACGCACTAAACATATAGATGTGCGTTACCATTTTATTCGCGAAAAATACGAAACCGGTAAAATAGATGTAAAATATGTACCAACCGATAATCAATTGGCAGATATTTTCACGAAACCTTTACCACGGGACCGTTTTATAAACCTGAGGAATAATATTGGCATGTTAAAATTAAAAGGACAAGCGCACAACTAGTGGGAGTGTTGAAGTTTCTAAAGTCGAGCTCTTGTCTACATTTGGAAGTTACCATGATTATATATGTCAATAAACAAAAAGTGATGTAATAAATAACATATAGAAAAACGTCATTAAATAAATACAACCGTTTCTTTTTACTTTAACTTATCTTTTTCATTTCTCTTTAACTAGTAAGTACTTTAAGACTTTCATGGCATAATCCACAACACAAACAAGTAACAAATTATGTCACTCATAGCTTATACGATATAAAATTATAATTTCTCACAAATGCATTTCCATGGCAATATCAATAAGAATTATAATATTTTCCATAAGTTTTCTCGTAACTGGTACATTTACAGAGAAACTTTTCAAACAAAAGTTGTGCAAAATATTAATATCTTTCATTATGAATATAACTATTTTTGCCATAAGTGCAGCCGTTCTAGTAGATAGATCAAAAAATTGCATTGAGTAATCATGCATTTCCGGTTTGAATATTCTTTTCAAAAATAAGAGGTGCACATTTAGGGCGTCTACAAGTCTTAAGTTTGAAGTTTCATAATATTACGTTCGACAGTTTTGGTCCTAGAGCGTTCACAGACACACACACACACAGACAGACGTCATTCCGAAAAAGTGACATTCGATTCAGGGAAGGTCAAAACATGTATTTCCGTTGAAATCTCGAGTTCGATTTTTTTGGTGATCCTTACTTACTTACTTTTTTTGGTGATTACTTACTTATTACAGTTCGATTCAGGGAAAATCGATTTTTTGGTGATCCCTATATGTACTTATTACTACCTAAAAGAAAGTAAAAATATGATTTTTAAAACTTGATATAAACATGTTTAAAACAAAAGCGTACCATGTGTTTTAAACAAGCATAGGTACGTACATCTATGCCTTCAGCTCACTTTATAAGAAGTAAATGCGATCAGTACGTCAGTTCACTACTCACTGACCCTTGTTAGATTTGGATCCCCCCTAGTGCCTGCTTGCAAGTTAATTTTTAAATTTAAAAATAACTATTACTATCAAGTCCATTGGGTTTACAAAAATATCGGTTGTGGCCAACACATATTCAAAACATACTGTCAAAAATTACCAATACTCCAAAGTAATACTCTGAAATTGCACCAATTACCTTATTATTTTATTATGTTATCAAAAATTGATTTTTCAATATGAAACATAGATGTTGCTTATTTAAAATTCACCTTCTCAATTGATCTACTGTTAAACAGTGCAAAATGGTATACATATATTTTGTTTACCTGTCAATTTTTTTTTTCAGGCATAGATATCTTTTAAAATATATCAGAAATGCATTTCCATGACTATATAAAGAAGAATTTTAAAATTTTCCATAGCGGTTTTCTCGTAATTGGTACATTTTCTAGAGAAACTTTTCAAACAAAAGTTGTGCAAAATATTAATATCATTCATTATGCCATAAGTACAGCCGTTCTAGTGATATTGGACAAAGAACAAGATAATGCATAGAGTAATGCACTTCCGTTTTTAATATTCTTTTCAAAAATAGAAGGTGCATATCTAGACCATATACAAGTCTTAAGCTTGAAGTTTCACAATTTTACGTTCGACAGTTTCGGCTCTAGAGCGTTCACACACACAGATGTCATTCCGGAAATAGTCACATTCGATTCGAGAAGGTCACGTGTATATCCGTTTAAATCTCGAGTTCAATTTTTTTGGTGAACCCTATACTTAATTATTACTTCGTAAAAGAAAGTAAAAATGTTATAGAAATAAAATGTTTTACAAGTTTTGTACATTTTTATAAGGAAGTGTGTAACCATGAAAATGTTCGAACTCGAGATTTTAACGGAAATACACATTTTAACCATTCCAGAATCAAATCTGGCAATTTCCGGAATGACCTCTGTGTATTTGTCAGGCTGTGTTAGCAAAAACGGCTAATGATAAAAATTAAAGCTACAAAAAGGTTGTCGGATCTTATTTATTTCAGTTAATTTACATTTAACTAGAGATTGTAATTAATTAAATTGTTTTGTGTTTAATCTAGTGTATTTAAAAACTAGAACTCATTTCTCAAGCGCAGTCCTTCTAATAAATTATCTCTGTCACCTTGTTGCAATCGGCGTTGATTGATAGAGTGACCCCACCACTTTCCTGTTTTCTTATTCTTAAGCAGTATAATTGCAGTCGCTATCGTAATTTCTTTTTTCTTTAACGAAGAAGTTACAACATTTTCACTTCAAGTTCCATCGTGTTTTGTTCCATTTTGTTTGTATAAAATTAATTCTTGGTTATGTCTCTCTATTCGAAAAGCATCACCGTTGGTGCGTTCTTTAAGCTGAATGCAAATTTATAATATAATGCAGAATTCTAAATGCATTGCTATTAATTAAATTTATATTTGAAATATATTTAACAATGTATCACATTTAAATGCATTAATGCAAAACTCTGATATAAATATATTGCAAATCACAAACAAAAATCGCTATTTTAATAATATTTTATTGTGTATTTATACCACAACAAAAAATTCGTATCAAATTTAACACTGTAAATTTTACCACTGGTGTTTCGTAAATTTACCCCTTCATTCTGAACGTTATCATTGTTTTATCATAAATCAAACTGGTTTATTATTTGCTACTTCTAAACGTGATTACTAATTGGCTAGCTGTGAATGGACCTTAAGTTCGTTAAGCGAATTTCTGTTTCGCTTACTCCTATATTGATTTTAAGTCGGGGTCTCAAAACTCTTTTGTGTATTTTTGTTTTGTTCTGAAAGCATCGTTTTTCTGTACTTACAGACTTACACATTTGCAGGAATATCTAGAAACTTATCTGCAGCATAAAAACAGTAAAAAATAATGCACAGCAAACATGCGAACTGGTCCCCCTTCTTTCGTATCTGATTGTGGCGCAGTTTGAATGTGATCTCTGCAGGTAGGCAATGTAATGTATAGGAACATCTAAGTTATCTTCGATCTCCAATCGAAGGGATCCAATTTGAACCATTTCTTTTCTGTATCATTGCTTTTCACGAAATGACTTGGTGGTAAGTACTTCGTGTCTCCTGATGATACATTTTTTACGTTTATGATACAAAAAGGTTATTACGTTTATCTTACAAATTTCCAAAAAGCATTTCGTTTTAGATTGTGAAAGTTAAAGATAATTTGAACATCGCATTTTTGGTTAGTCCTACGATAGCACAAGACAGTAATAGAGTATCTGTAACATTCTCGATTCAAAAAAAAAATCCTGTTTCCGGAACTTGATAAGCAAACATCTCATTTTTGATTTAATCAGGCTTTTTAGCCCGCCGTACGAAGTACAAAAGAGCTAAACCAAACGGTCGTGTGTGTAGCATTCTCGGATCAAAGAATTTCCTTAACAAAAAGTGTTTGTCTCGTCGCTCTGAATCCAGGAATAAGTATAACTTATATACTTGGATGTTAGTCGTCGCTTCCTCGTAAGACCAAATTTGTGCGCTCTACTCCTCTGAAGGTACCGGAGCAATTTACACCATATTTGCTACACATATTATTTGGCATCCCATTTGAATCTGCTCGCAGTTTAAATTAAAACGCCTGTATGCTTCCGGAGTTATAGGGCTCTAAAATTTGGAACCCCCTTTAATGCTGCCTTTGAAATAATTTAAAACACCCAATAAGCCATAAAAAATATTAATAATAATTATTTTGAATTTTTAAATTTGTATAATTTTTTTTTTTTTTGTATTTAAAAGAAATCTACAATAAATTGTAAGACATTTAATATCTTCAACATATTTTATATTTTCCGTATTTAATCGCAGAAACCATAGTGAATATTAAAAATGTATTGTAATACCATCTATTGCTGGCTCAGATCAACTAATTGTAAACTAGCAGTAGATGGCATTACAATAACCGGTTTTAGTGTTTATTTGGTTTATTATATCAGAATAATCTACAAAAAATTGTAAGACATTTTACACCTATAACATTTTTTGAAATTGTTAACAGTAAAGCCATAATAATTAAAAACAATATATTTTTACTTTCTTTTACGAAGTAATAAGTAAGTCTTGTTTTAATTTTATGTGCATCGGTTGCGGGGGAAAGAGTTAGTACACTGCTCGCTTGTATGGGTGAGGGGGGAGTACTATGCTTTGGGAAGGCAGAGGGATCTGCTGTTCGCATCGCATGTATTAATTATAAGGCGAGCTGGGCGCATAGGTGCGTTGTGCTTTTTTAATTTTTTTAAATTAGCTCGAGATTTATAAATTAGCTATCATTCAATTTACTTAGATCATTGTGATAATCTTAACCAATCTTGAGATGACTTATGTAAAATATTTAAACATTAGCTAAATATATCTTCAATTAAACACAATAGCGAAACGACTAGTTTATATATTTCTTAAAAACAATTTTTAAACTGTTTTTCATTTGGAAACCACAAGCAGACACATTTATTTCCGTGCAATTGCTTTAAATTGCAACATTTTTGATTACATATTAAAAGAATTTCAATTTATTCGAAGTGTACTGACAGGCAATCTGTCAAAGATAACCTACTCGTTGCACGGCATCTATTGAAAATTCGCTTTATTAATACACTATACGTAATCAACATTTCATATTTTCGAATTGAATATTCTTTGATCTTATTAGCGTTTGAGATTTCATTTTTTTTTTTTTTTTACATTTTCAGACCACATGACACTGAGGATTGGTTTGCGGTGAATATTTAGTATTTCTACTTTATTATACGTTTTGTATAAAAGAAAATATTGTAATCAAAGAATATATTGGACTCGAAAAAAAAATAGATATATCCGTTTTGATGTTCTCTGAATTCATTTTGACTATTTTCTCAATGACGTCTGTTTGAATTTAAGTTTTATATATCCCTGTTAAGAAAATTTAATTTTTCAATATTTCAACCGGAAGTGCTTGTTTAGTTGTGTAATTTCTTAGTATAATTTAATCAAGAAAGGATAAGAAATACATTGAGTTAACATGCACTTCCGGTTTGAATATTCTTTTCAAAAATAGAAGGTACACATCTAGACTATATACAAGTTTTAAGTTTGAATTTTTACAATTTTAGGTTCGACAGTTTTGGCTCTAAAGCGTTCACAGACAGACACACAGACGTCATTTCCGTAAATAGTCACATTCGATTAAAGAAGGGCCAATACGTGAATATCCGTTGAAATCTCGAGTTCGAAATTATTCATAATTACAAGACGTACTTATTATTGCGAATAAGGAAGTATACAGAACTTTTGTAAAAATTGAAGATTAAAATTTCTAGCCATTTTTGGCTGAAAAGTTTTTTTTTTGAAATATGTACCATTTATTTTAGAATCATCTTTAAAAATTGCCATGTTACATTTACGTTTTATTAATTACTACACATATCTTTATTGTTTAATCGCAATGGTAGAATGAATTTTAAACGTAAATTATATATAGTGCAAAACTAAGTATAAGAAAGTCGAGTGAAGACCTTTCCGGAATTTTTTCTTATGGAATTGAGTTTATCTTTTACAAACCATTCCTTCCGCGGTAGTTAATAACAGTGGAAATACTCGCGAAAGGATAAGCTCATGCGATTTCCGGCAGCGTTTTAACCTAAGATATATTTCACGGAAGATAACCATCTTATGTGTGGGCATAATGGAGAGTAAATTCCAAGGGATACAGTGATCGCCATGGGTAGTGTGCACAGTGCACAACAAAAACGACACAATCAATTGACAGTGCTTAAGAGGATGAGCAACCCGTCTTGCATGCACGTGAGGGACGGGTCGGGTGTTAGGGCAGTATAGCACGTGTAGCTTGTTGGGCGGTGCTAATTGTGTGACGTTGTGGGTCACTCAACGGAGTGGGAGCACAAAGTACACTCAGAATTAAATTGACTCTCCGTATGCTTCGTATCTGATTTTTACACAACTATGCATTATTATTCTACATATACAAATAACGATATCGTTCTAAAATATATAAACAAGAATGCTCATACAATATATTATAACTATTGGAACGTTTTTTTTTTTCAGTTTCAGAAAAATGAATTATATATTCAATATTGAAAAATACGTTTATTATTTTAAAAAAAAAACACATATTTTAATAATAGAATTATATTTACAACAAATAATATTTTTTATATATTATAAGAATAACAACAGAATAGATATGTATATGAATGATAATTGGTCTACCATTTCACTACGAAATTTGTGGCCGCACATCATCTCTGAATGTATGGGGCCGTTTTTAGCCATTTGAGATACAGGAAGATCTGAAGATCCCGGAGC
This sequence comes from Leistus spinibarbis, assembly GCA_933228885.1. Taxonomy (NCBI): domain Eukaryota; kingdom Metazoa; phylum Arthropoda; class Insecta; order Coleoptera; family Carabidae; genus Leistus; species Leistus spinibarbis. The sequence continues at coordinate 3,361,108 of OW121803.1, read as the reverse complement.
GATTTAAACCAAAGATGGTATTCACATATTCTTTGGCATCCCATTTGAATTCGACCGTAGTCAAAATCCTATCGCCCGTATTTTCCCGGAGTTATAGGACCCCAATATTTAGGTTTAAATATTCAAAAATTTACGATGTTTTTCTTATATGGAAATTTTAAAATAATTTTCGATTAACAGTTTTTTTATTTTCTTTTTCTCGCATTGCTGCAATTATGTAATCAGGATCCCTTATATGTCCGTTACGTGGTATTCGTGGATCTACTAACTCAGGTAGAAGGCAATATGTATAAAATTTAACTAATTTTTCTTCCATGTGCTTCAACCAGAACATGTCATCCCATTTTTTATGTAAAACTAACTTGCTGCTAACAGAGCTAGATACAAAGTGAACTCATAATTTTATAAAATTGAAATAGAACATTGTAGTAATTGTTGCGATTTAAAATAATATTTACTTGTGTTGACGAATGTGAGTCATGCTCTTATGCATGGATTCTAAGCACCCTGCTATTACAAATAAACAAAAAAATATAAACAGTTTTGGGCATTATCATTAGTAAAAATATATGATAATATAATAAATATAGGTACCATAGGCACCAATATCTTCGGCTCGCTGTATAAATTATTTGGAAGAATATATATTAATTCCTTTAGCTCAATTCTTTTTGCGGCATGCATATATGAGGGGTGGCTTTAAGAAATATCTTCTCTAATTTATTTTTGGTCACTTTCACGTTAAGCGGAATTGCCGAATAATATTTCAGATTTAAGTAATTTTTCTAATTTTGTCTTTTTAATGGTAGTGGGTAATCCTAGGAAAATAAGAATGGCAAATTTGAATTCTTTGAGCTCAAATTTGTATACATAGATGTGCGGCATGCATATATGAGGGGTAATTTTTTAAGGGATGAACCTACCCCTCTAAAATATTTTTTTGGTCACTTTCACGTTAAGCGGAATTGCCGAATATTATTTCAGATTTAAGAAGTTTTTCTAATTTTGTCCTTTTAAGGGTAGAGGGTAATCCTAAGAAGTTAAGAATGGCAAATTTGAATTCCTTGAGCTCAAATTTGTATACATAGATGTGCGGCATGCATATATGAGGGGTAATTTTTTAAGGGATGAACCTACCCCCTCTAAAATATTTCTTTGGTCACTTTCACGTTAAGCAGAATTGCCGAATATTATTTCAGATTTAAGAAGTTTTTCTAATTTTGTCCTTTTAAGGGTAGAGGGTAATCCAAGGAAGATAACAATGGCAAATTTGAATTCCTTGAGCTCAAATTTGTATACATAGATGTGCGGCATGCATATATGAGGGGCAATTTTTTAAGGGATAAACCTACCCCATCTTAAATATTTCCTAGGTCACTTTCACTTTAAGCGGAATTGCCGAATATTATTTCAGATTTAAGAAATTCTTCTAATTTTGTCCTTTTAAGGGTAGAGGGTAATACTAGCAAATTAAGAATGGCCAATTTGAATTCCTTGCGCTCAAGAGTTCCTTGTATCTGATTCAATATATATATAGATTGTCGAACTCAATTTTTAAGGGTTGAACCAAGGGTAGTTCACTCTGAATTTTAATAAATATATATATAATTAATTCAGGGGCGAGGATTTTATAATGAACTACCCTCTAAATTCAACCTATAAAAAATTAGTGTAACACATTATTGAATAAGACCCTAGAAATTCAAATGTACCACCTTATATAATTCTCGATTGTATAATATTTTATTAGAACAAAATACTACATGCTGTCTATGAAATATATTTCATCGTATAAATACTTTTGAAAATATTGTACTGGGCGGTGCCAATTCACTTCTAGCAATATAGTTAATTTTATAAACGATAGAGGCGCCCTGCAACAGTCACACATTTTAGAGAAATAACACGAAAAAGTACTTTTTCTGCGCCTTCACAGGGAGTTCGTTTTAAATAGAAAAAAATTGAAATTTTCAATGATGTGAAATGAAATAACAAACTTTGAAATGATCGGATTAGATTTTTGAATTTGGCTTACATATATCTGTAAGAATTGTTTAAAAATTGGACATATTTATACATTTTTATTTAAAAAGTGGAACCAAAATTGAAAATTTTAATCCGATCATTTCAGAGTTTCATTCATTCCAAACGTAGAACATTTTTTCAAAATTCGATACTAACAAAAATAAGGGCTGTGTGAAGGCGCAGAAAAACGTCGTTTTTCACATGGGTTTCTCATCGTCTTAACCATAAGACCTAGGCTGGCGGTTCGCTGCTGATCCTTCCGCTTTAGACGTTGTTTGAAAGAAAACGTACTTGCATTTCATAAATTGCAGCAATCAGCGACTTTTACTAACTTAAATTAGAAAAGCATAGGTGCTCGCCCCAATGTCATCAGCTTGCCGAACAGTTTTAATCAAACGAAGATACATAAGAAAACATTTTTATAACCACCGATTTTGCAATCAATCAATTAACAACATTTTTAAAAAATTTTATCCGAGCATGTTACAGACATACGGCCAAACACTATAGCTGTCTTGTACTATCGTACCCAAGAATCGCCGCAGCTGTTTTGTTGTTTGGGGTTTCGGGAATGCTTGCACTGCTGCTACCTTTTCAGATAGCTCCTTCACTTGATACTTGTTACCCTAAGAACTTGACGCTCTCGACGCCGAATACACATTTGGACGGGTTGATGATTATGCCATATTTCTGGAGACGCCCAAGAAGGAGGTGTAGATGCTACAAATATGTCGTCGATATATACATAAACGAAATACAAGTGCCTAAGAATTTGGTCCAAGAAACGCTGGAAGGTTTGTGCGGCGTTTCGTAATCCGAACGTCATGAAGCGAAACTCGTAGAGTCCAAAAGGGGTTGGCCTGTCTTGTGTTTCTTCTGCGGTTACTAGAAACTGGTGGTAAACCTTGACCAATTCGATGGACAAAAATATGTTTCATATCTTAAATTTATATAGCTACATGTTTTTCTGTAAAGGCAACCATTGCCAAGATGACACGAGTAAACGAGTACTTCCAGTTGAAATATTCTTTTCAAAATAGGACGTTTTCTATTCTGGGGTACATAATCTAAAATTCAAAACATCATATTTTCTTCGTTGAACGGTATAGGCTGTAGGGTGTTCACACACACACACACACACACACACACACACACAGACACACCGACATCATTGAGAAAATGGATTCAGAGACCTTAAAAATAGATATTTCCATTAAAATCTCGAGATCGACTTTCTTGGTGATCCCTTTACTTACTATTGCTTACTAATATTTTTAAATCAATTCAAACCCGAACCATTTATTATCTAACAATAACTTAATATGTGCTTGCCCCACTTTGAAAATCAACGGCTAATTTATAGAAAAGAAACTAACGTTAACCGCTTTATTAGTTCAGATTTATATCATTGTTACCTGCACAAAATAACCGCAATTAACTTTCTTATTCATTGTTTGTTAAACTTCCCTTTAACAAAGGATAAATATGATAAAGAACTTAAATACATTAGAAGGCATTTATAATAGTTTCTCTCCCAAGATTATCTTTACGTAAACAAAAACAAAAACAAAAAGTAGTTAAATTTCCACGACTGTTGATGTTCCATTGGCATCTATAAATCAAAAATAAATCAATCTCCTATTTCATAAGTACGCCACCAAAGAATTAACTCGCATATTTAATGAATTTTATGTAAGCATCTCCTTTATTTCCAATAATTCTATTAAGAAACTTTTAGGTGATCCCAAAGATAAAATTAAAAATCAAGATAAGTCCGGAATTTATGAAATCCATTGTGATGAATGTGGTGAAAAGTACATTGGCCAAACTAGAAGAGCAATTAAAAACTAGATTTAAAGAACATATTGCCCATTTTAAATATAACCATCCTGAAAAGTCTAGTGTAGAAATGATAATTTAAAACTAGTGAGATCCGTATCTTCAACTAAAGATTAGATACATCGGAAAGAATAATTATTTTCAAAAATTCAGATAAGATAATGAACTGCGTCAAAGGTCGTATACTGAAATCTGCACTTTATGGTTTATTAGAAGACACACACCCCTAGATTGACCAAGCATAACTGGTGATTAGTATATGCAACCTTGATATCCTGGTAAAGAGCACGAGAGTGAACCTAGCAGCTCGATCTAGCTGCTAGAGCTTAATTTTTTACATGATAGTAATATTTTAAAGGCTATTGGCACACGTCCGAGTTTGATTTTATTTTCATGTTTCCTGAGGGGTCCATGAAATTTTTTTATATTTTTTAATATGTCTAATGCTATACTGAAGAAGGTCTGAAAATATGAACAACGGCTGCTAGATTCTAGCAGCCGATTCGTAGAAGCGTTTAACCAAGGCCAACCAGATCACATTAACTAAAAATTGCAAAATAAGGTTTCCCATAAATATTCTGTCCCTTAAACTTTTACCCCTAGTTTATTACAGACAGGGGCTCCTATTACGGGTTAAATTTTTAGCCTACGTGCTACAGGAAATGAAAAAAAAAATTATATAACAATTACATTTTGCTTAAAATTTTAAAAGTTAATTTTGTTTATTAACGATTGTGCGTTGTTCATAATTTCAGGCCTTATCCAGCATGTTATAGAGATCATTTTTAAAGTAAAATGAATTCCTGAAATTCTTCAGGAGACATGAAAGAAAATAAATACTCTAAAGTTTGTCAATAGTTTAAACAAGATAAACTAGTTTAATAATAATTGTGCGTTGTTCATATTTTCAGACCTTCTTCAGTATAGCATTAGACATATTAAGAAATATAAAAAAATTTCATGGACCCCTCAGGAAACATGAAAATAAAATCAAACTCGGACGTGTGCCAATAGCCTTTAAAATATTACTATCATGTAAAAAATTAAGCAAATACCGCAGTAGAATTGGGTAGGAATTTTAATCAGAAGTAATAAAAAAGGGGGTGAATTCATTTTGAGATTTAAATCAATTTAATTGAAGTCCTTTTGATAATGAAGATTTAAGGCTTTGGAATTGAATTAATTTGAAAAATATTGAATTGCATTTATGAATAAATCAAAGGCTCAAATAACCTCAACTTCTCAAAAAGGTTGCAAGCCCTAAAGAACTCTACAAGCTATACAAATGTATAATTGTTAAAAAGGCTGAATTGTTTCAAACCACATTTCAAGTTAAAAGTTACATAAAAGATTTCTAATTGAAAACCAATATGTACAGGGCCGGATTTACAGCGAGCGCCGCTCCTGTACAGTGGTAAAAATACCGCCCTTTTACAAAACAAAGAAACCGCCCTTTTCAAATTCTGTCAAAATAGTGGGTTTAAATAATAATGAAATGAAGTTTGAAACGTTTGAAAATTCACCCGCGACATTTTTAATTTAATTTTTTCATGTTCAATATTTATTAAAATTACCACCCTCTAGAATTTGCCACCCTGGACAACTGTCCCTTCCCCTGTTACCCTGTTACCCAGTTACCCCTGTGTAAATCCAAGGCTGAATATGTTTTGTAACTATAGGAAAACGTAAATAAAAATTACCATTTCATAGGTAATTTTACAAAAAAAAATTTAAACCAGAATTCCTAGAATTATTTATATCTTCATCTATTACAATAATTATCTCATGCAGTTTCCGAGATATTGAAAAAGTAGCAAGAGTATACTGTTTCTTCCAATTAAGATATTGTTTTAAAAAATTACACTAACCTTAGAAATAAGAACTAACAATATTTAAAAAAAAATTCTAAGATATTTTATGTCTATAAAATTTCTTCATATTAAGAACCCAAAGGTCATAAAAAATTATTAAACATAATAATTTTGAAATTAATAATAAGCAATAATTATTTTAGAATATGTAAAACAAATCTACAAAATATTTGTAATATGTTTCCAGGTCTAGAACCCAAAGGCCAAAAATAATTAAAAATCATTATTTTAAAATTTAAGTATTATACGTATACGAAAGTGCGGAGGGGGTGGGGATCCGTATCTTACAACGGGCAGTGTAGAACACTGCGGTGTTTCCATTTATTCGGCGAACTGAATAGGTGCCTGTACCTATGCTTGTTAACTGTTACAATAGAAAACCCGTGGTTGCTGAAGATAGTTAATTTTAATTTTAAATGAGGATTTAACGACAAGAATGTATATTGAATAATTGGAATAGCGACTATATTGGTTTATCTTTCTAACGTATGCGAAATATTTATCAAAATCGACGGAATTCTTACCAAAATTATGTTCAGTTTAGTCTCGCGGCTACCGTTGTTTTATAAGACCCCATAGGCCATTATTATACTCCACTTTTCGAAAGAATAGCGTTGAATCTTTTTATATACTTATCACTAGGGAGTTGCAACAGTTCCAATGATTGATATTTTTATGTTCAAATTAAGTTTTCTTCGTATTCTTATTCCCTCAGCCTTAAAAATAAGACGCCAGTTGCAGCGATTAAAATTGAATTATTATGAAAAATAATTGCTTGAATTTTATCGTCTAGATCACTCATTTTAATTAAATGCAAAATAATTAAAAGCTTGATTATGAAAAGAGTTTTCGTCATTTATCGTTAATGATTGGATTAATTTTTCTGAACGTCATTAATTTCATTTGCGGGACTGAAAAAGCCATTTATTATTTAAACTTGTTATGTCTTGATTGACGTAAATGACTGAAGTTTTACTTGGTACTTATAAATTTTCGGCTACGGTTGAACTCTATTTTGTGAGTGAGATAATAACATGGCTCACCATCATTATATAATATACACTCATTAGAAGATTATTTCTAGTTCGCCGAAGGAAATACAGAAGGGATAAAGCATTCGGTCGTGCGTCTGTAACATTCTCGAATCAAAAATGTTCCTTTACAAAATGTGTTAGTCTCATCGCCTTAAATCAAAAAAAAAAAAAAAAAAAAAAATGAGGAGTGACCTGAACTCGTAATTTTCATTAAAAATATATATCCCAAACAAACTGGCAAAAAGTACCAATACTCTGCAGTAATACCCTGAAATTGTACAATATAGCTAATTATTTTATTATGTTATCAATTACTGTATCTTCAATATGAAACATAGATATCCATTCTTTAAAATTCACAATATAATTTTTAATTCTTACTGTTTTTAGCTCGCCGTATGAAGTACCGAAGAAACTATAGCATTCGGTCGTGTGTCTGTAGCATTCTCTGATCAAAAGATTTCCTTAACAACAAGTGTTTGTCTCGTCACCCTGAATCCAATTTGGGGTTTAGGTCACATTATTGCTTGTCATTTTTTCTACATTAAAAAAATTATTTCGTACAAAAATATATGAACCTTTCATAGATAACGCGAAGAGTCTCGGATCAAAAAAATTCATGAACAAAAAGTGTTTGCCTCGTCGCCTGAATCCAAAAATGTACTTATATACTTGGATGTTAGTCGTCGCTCGCTCGCTCGTAAGACCAAATTTGTGCCCTCTACTCCTCTGAAGGTACCGGAGCGATTCACACCAAATTTGGTACACTTATTATTTGGCATACAATTTGAATTCACTCGCAGTTTAAATCCAATCGTCCGTATACTTCCCGAGTTATAGGGCCCCAAAATTTGGAGCCCACTTTAATACTACCCGTATAAAAATAATTAAAACACTCAAAAATTCTACTAAAAATTCTAAGAAATTTTATATCCACAAGTTTTTTTCATATTGTTAACCCAAAGCCCGAAAAAAATTATTTAATATTAAAAAATTTAATTTCAAAATATGCACTAAAATTATTTTTTTATCAATATAATTTACAAAAAATTGTAAAACTTTTTATACCTATAACATTTTTTCAAATTGTTAACCAAAAGGCCATAATAATTAAAAAGCACTGCTCGCAACGCATATCTTATCTAAAGGCGAGCTCTACGCGTTGGTGCGTTTTCGCGTACCAAATCTTGTTCTTGCAGTTTCAATATTAATAATATATTCTAATATCATTATTACTGTCATTGTTTAACTCGATGTCACTATCTCTATCGCATTAGGTAAATCCCACTTCTGAATTGTTAGAATTTATACTTCATTGAAACAGGAAATTATGTAGTTCCTAACACTTATTAATTTATTATGTTATAAAATATTGTTTTTTCAATATGAAACATAGATGTTGATTCTATAAAAACCTTCTGAGTCGATCAATTTGTTAACAAAATGACATACAATATTTATATTTTGTTAATCTGTCAAATTTTTTTCTGGCATAAGTAATACGATATCTGTAAAAAAAAAAAATCACAAATGCATTTCCATGACAAAATAATAAGAAAAGTTGTGCGAAAAATTAATATATATCATTATGAAAATAATTATTTATGTCATAAGTGCAACCGTTCTAGTGTAATTGGAGATAGAACAATAAATACATAGAGTTAACATGCAATTTCGGTTTGTATATTCATTTCAAAAATAAAAGGTGCACATCTAGTCCATAAACAAGTCTGTAGTTTGAAGTTTCACAATTTTTCGTTTAACAGTTTCGGTCCTAGAGCGTTCACAGACAGACACACAAACAGACGTCATTCCGAAAATAGTTACATTCGATTCAAGTAAGGTCAAAACGTGTATATCCGTTGAAATCTCGACTTCGAAATTTTTCACGATTATAATACTTACTTATTACTTCGTAAAAGAAAGTAAAAACACCATTCTCTTGACCCAAAGATTGTAATTATATAAACAAGTTTTCTAACTAGTTAGTTTAATAATTTTAATTTTGAAATTAATTTATAAATTATTATTGTTTCAAATAAATTTATATAAGAGATCCCTTGTAAGTGCATCTTAAATTATCGAAAAGAAGTTCATCACGATTTACATATGAGACAAAACTACTGGAACAATAATTCATATTTTCAAATTTCGCGGCCGGATATAGAAATTCACATTTGTTCCCTATTGGTGACTTGTGATAGGCGATGAAATGGATTGTCACAGTCTAAGAAAGACCAAACAACCATTCTATCTTCATTACTCTAGCACCATAAGCATTAAGTCACTAGTGGTTGTATACTCACTACTGATAGCTTGTGTTCTTTCAGATAATCCAACATTTATTACTAAAGTTTGAGTTGTTTGTGTTTTATTATAGGTATTTACGAGTGTTTCGTTTTTTAAAGAAATTTTACCATATTTTCTTGGTTTTGTTTATTTAAACTATAATAAAACTATAAGTGAATACACGACAAATATACATTTATCACATCGTTATAACAATGTAAGTGAATACTTATCTATTCTATATTTGGCTACTTTAATATTATAGCAATGTTAATAATATTAAGACGAATCTCCATAGTTGCCCGTCCGGAGAATCCCTGTTATAATAAGATGAATCTCCATAGTTGCACGTCCTAGCATGTCGCTTGAAAGACGCTTGCGCGCGAATATCGCAGCTGTTATTTATTACCAAGTCTAAAGGATTGTTCACAGCTAAAAAATTATTAGTAATTCAGCTTAGAAATTATAAGTAATAATTCCAGTTTGTCTTATGACATACAAAGTTAACGTTCACAGCAACAAAATTAATCATAAATTGTGTTGCTTGGAATGTTAACATTGTCATAATACAAACTAGATTATTATTTGTAATTAGCTAAGTTTAATTACTAAATAATTCGCTGTGAACAATCCTTAAGCGTTCGTTTTCCTATTAAAATTATTCTTACAAATTAGATTTGAATACAATTTTAGTAAAATTTAATAGCAAAATTTTCGGCGCTACCTTGTTTAGATTTAGAGTTTTAAATATTTCGGTCAATATTTCGTAATTCTCGTCTTGTACCTCGACACGAGAATATCCAAAGGAAAATATTTGCATTTGTAATTTATTATTATTATTTAACAAATACATTTAATGCTATGAAGCTTAATGTGTTTTGTCGAAAAATTACATTCTTATTGCTTTTAATTTTTACACTCTTATACGGATGTATATAAGGAAATATTTTAAACATAACAAGCTTAGGTACAACGCACCTATGCGTCCAGCTCGCCTTATAAGTAATATATGCGATGCGAGCAGTTTTTAATAATTATGGCCTTTTGGTTAACTAATTGAAAAAATTTTATAGATATAAAAAGTCTTACATTTAATTTTAGATTATATAAAAAAATAAAAAAAATCAAATTTTGAAATTCAAAATTATAATATTTAATAATTTTTTTCGGGCTTTGGGTTAACAAAATGAAAAAATCTTGTAGACAAAAAATATCTTAGAATTTTTAGTAGAATTTTTAAGTGTTTCAATTATTTTTATAAGGGCAGTATTAAGGGGGGCTTTAAATTTTGGGGCCCTATAACTCGGGAAGTATACGGGCGATTGGACTTAAACTGCGAGCGGATTCAAATGGGATGCCAAATAATATGTGTACCAAATTTGGAGTGAATCGCTCCGGTACCTTCAGAAGAGTAGAGGGCACAAATTTGGTCTTACGAGATACCGAGCGACGACTAACATCCAAGTATATAAGTTATATACATTTTCGGAATCAGGGCGATCCGAGAATGCTACAGACACACGACCGAATGCTTTAGCCTCTTCGGTACTACGTACGGCGAGCTAAAAATATACATACTCGAGATGTTAACAGAAACATGTTTTGAGAAAGTTGACCTTCATTCTACTTTCATTATAAATATATATCATCCTTATACTGCTCAAAAATTTTAGTTCATCTTAATCCTGCCATTAGAAAATGTTTCAAAATTTCAAAAAAACAAAATACATACATATTGATATTATACAATAATTATTTTATGTTTATTAAATATCTTCAACTTATGCGCTTAAAAGCTAGAATAAAATAATTTTTTTTTATATTTTTAAGAAGATTTCAAATTGTGAACCCAAAGACTAGTGAAAATAAAATTAATAAACTTGAAATTTATTGTACCGCAAGTTTGGCTATGGTTGTAATCAATCAAGAACAATTGTAAATATTGTTTTTATCATTATCTTTTTAAAATAACCTTGAATACATTATTCTGCAACAATGTAAAATATAACTTCCTTACAATTAAAATAAATGTGACTAGTTATATAGCCTACAATGTATCTTTCTCCAAACACTATCACAAAATTGTAAAATGTATTTGTTTATTTGAAGTAAATAAAATCTCATTTATAAAATTTAACGAATATGAATCGAAAAACACCGGGTGGTGCCACAAACGATTTTTTTTTTCAAGATTAAGAAGCAATTCCTGACTCCTTCATTAATGAAATAAAAACTCGAAAAAAGATATATTTTAAAAATCTCAATGCAATTATAATTCTGCTTAATTATAGATGAATTTGCCCAAATAAAAAAAAAAATTAGTAAATTGAAATACGTACAACTGTCTTTAAGTTGTGTTTCATTCATATATTTATTTATCTATATATTAATATTATATCTAATATAAAAATTAAAAGGGCCTGCACTCGACTTTCAAATACGTAGTTTTTACTAGAAATATATATCCCAAACTCCACAGTAATACTCGGAAATTGTACCATTTCTTCAATATAAAATATATAGATTGTTACTTAAACAATCTATTCAAATAAAGGTAATATTTAATATGTACTAATATAATATTTAATATGTACTTCACTTGCCACCTTCTATTTCGTCTCTTTATAACGCACCCAGGTGCTGAAATGCAATCCTAACTCCGGTGGCAATATAATAGGTAGAGTGTTTTACAGACCCACACACATACTATCAGACACACACAAGCACACGGATGTCATTGTCAAAATAGTCAAAACTGATTCAATGAAATCCCAAAACAGATATTTCCATTAAAATTTTGAGGTCGATTTTTTTAAAATTTATCTTAATAATATTTTACTAAGCTTGTTTTTCACCACATCTTCCAGGTTAAAAATATTTTCATTGTAAAATTAATAAGGTTTAATTTCCACCAGTATCGAAAATTCTCTTTTTGGCAAAGTTGTGTAATACGATATTTATATGAACCCTATGTCATTCGTTACCAATCATATATCATAGACACTCTAAAATTGATATAGCCGGCGCGCCGCCAGCCGTTCATCGTGGCTCGTAAGATTTATGTATTTCACTTTGTCTAAGGCAGGACACGAACCCATGATCCCGTACAGTGAGCCAAATGTTTATATGTGTGGATGATTAAAATACCAATACAAATAAATACTTGTTAACCGAATGAGATTTATACGACTCTTGTACTTCATACACACTTTTTTGCTCGTCGTAAGATAGTACAAGTCTTGTACTATCGTACGTTTATGTATGTATGTATGTATACTTGTAGCATGCTCGGACTAAAAAATGTTCTCAACACAAAGTTCTTAGCTCGTCGCCCTGAAACGAAATACTTATAACGAACCCATTTATAGCTAACTCTCGGCTATAACGAACCTTTCGGGTAACACAAATGATGTTTTAATTTTTAATTTAATACTACTCGATCTGTACAATCGGTGCCATGGCGAATTGGCATACGATTTATGATCCAACCCTTTTTGTTCGGTCAATTGGCACAAACCCCGGATTAGCAGCTAATATGCTAAAATTAAAAATTATGAAAACTTATTTTCATATATTTCTTTCTTATTGATATTTTTTTCATGATGACCTGCGTTTTAAAATCGGGTTTAAATGCATTTTACCTATTAAAATGTTTGTGCCAAATAACTGACAAATTTTGACGGCCGCATGATTTACAATCTGACTCTGTGCCAATGTTACCGTACAATCTTGTCTTTTATTGTGAACCTCGGATATAACGAACCATGTTAATTCCAAAATACGTGTTCGTTATATCCGGACTTCACTGTATATATAACTTATGTGCTCGCTCGGTCGGTTGTAAGAGCAGTCTTTGTGATCGCAACTCCTCTGAAGATACAGAGCCGATTTTAACGAAATTTGGCATACATAAAATATGAGTGCACACGAAATGTCTGTACAAGTTAAAATCAAAGCGTCTGTGCATGTCCGCATTTATAGAGTCTTAAAACTTTGAGCCCTACTTAATACTGTATTTACAAAAAATTTGAAAACACAAAATTTTATTTTTGAAATAATAATTTTGAAAATACTTATTTTTATTACATTCAAGACAAATCAAATTAATTATAAATCTTTTTATTTCTATAATATATTATCGGATTGTTAAATATATTAAAAATAATAATTTAATATGTTATTGCAATCAATCAATAAGGTCATTATTGTCTTATCATTTTATCTCTTAAAAATTCTGTGGTTATAACTAGATAATCTTCATTTATACATAAGAATTTTCTGCATTATGCAGTAGACGCTCGATACCGTGAACAAAATAAAACAGTGTCCATCCTAACGAATTGTTCACATTAACGAAAGGCTTGTTTGATGCTTAAAACAGTATGATCCTATTGTACAAATAATATGTTATGTATATAAATATATTACATATCGTAGATTTTGCTACATCATATTTTTTTTAATAAATTTGTCTCACTTACACCTCTTTTAACACTTGAATTTTATGCGCCTTTTCATGGAGAATCAAACACGTAATTGGTTTTTTCGATGCCACATGGAATTTCATTCGAATTCAAACTCTTTCTCCCACAGTCGGAAAACAATATACCAGGAATTGCCAACTTGTTTGTCAATAATATCGACTTTATAAGTTAATAATGAGTCGCGATTTACCTTCGAATTTTTTTGTTTAATTGTGAGAGGAGAGATAGGAACACACTATGCAGTAAGAGGGTCGTCCGATAACTTACGCAGATCGACTAAAAATCGTTCCGCAATCGACTTGTAGCCCAGCCCTGCAATATACAATAAACACAGAAATGTGTCCGGAAACTTGCGCCATAGAGTACGGGGAAGTACAGCCACATCACAGCATATAGTCCGGAGAAATACCATCGCATGAAGTATGTGTTCACGTTATCGAATATTAGTTTGTTCACGTTATACGACCGTCAATGTTATGAAAATGATTGTTCAAGTTATCCCGAATTTCCGTAACCCTGTGTTCACGGTATCGAGCGTCTACTATACATATATATAAACGTAAATTATACGGCGAGCTGAAAGCATTGGTGTTATGCTAAATTATTTATGATTATCATTATTATTAATCAAGCCAATTTGGATTGAAAAATGTGTTAAAAATATTTCAAATTATTGTTACAAGAATAGTTTGTTTTGTTATACACTGAATAATGAATATGCACAACTTTTATTTATTTTTTTCTTTGATATTGCAAGTTTGAAAAAGTTTTGGGCTGAAATACGTTTATTTTCTAAAAGTCTAATAACTATTTAAAACTCAAAAATCGTTTTTACAATCTAATATGTAATGTATAAACGAAAGTATTGTGAGCATAAAATTTACAAGATTAGGTCCAGGCATCTATGCCGTCAGCTCGCCTTATAGGAAATATATGCGGTGCAAGCAATGGACTTCGCCCTCCAACTCCGCGCTTGCGCATAAAATATTAAATATTCATAGAGTAAACATGCATTTCCGGTTTGATTAATCTTTTTGAATACACAAGGTGTACATCTAGACCATATACAAGTCATAAGTTTGAAGTTGCACAATTTTATGTTCGGCAGGTTTGGCTATAGCACAGGGGTGCCCAATCTTTTTGTTTACCTGGGTCACATTGGAAGATGACGGTGTTTTGAGCCACAAAAAATAATGTAAAATATATAGTTTTCATATTTTTCGGGGTTTGTATGCTCGTTTCTTGGGCCGCATTGATAATTGCCTGGACAGCCTTGCTCTAGTTTTCAGAGGTTTTCAAACTCTTAATAATTGCGACCCACTTTTTAGAAACCGAATCTATTGCAACCCACTTCATCCTCGGCGCATTGAAACTTTGACTAGTTCTTGACTAACAAAAAAGGACATTTCAATAAAATAAGTAAAGTTATTGCATTCCACAGAGATCACACAAAAGGCTTAAACCCTTTTTTATACTTTTCTTTTTTACTTTCCCTTACAAAGTAATAAGTAAGTATAGGCATCACCAAAAAAATCGAACTCGCGATTTCAACGGATATACACGATTTCACCTTCTTTTCCTTCCGCGAATTTGACTATTTTCGGAATGACGTCTGTGCGTGTGTGTTTGTTGTCATACGTAAAATTGTGAGTCTCGTATAAGACTTGTATATGGTCTAGTTGTGCACCTCTTATTTTTGAAAAGAATATTCAAACCGGAAGTGCATATTTTGTTCTATCTCCAATATAAGTAGAACGGTTGCACTGAGAAAGTGTATATGAAAGAATCAACAACTATGTTCCATATTGAAGAAACAATATTTTATAACATACTAAAATAATAAGCTAATTGGTACAATTTCAGAGTATTACTGTAAAGTCTTGGCAGTTTGTTTGGAATATATATTTCTAATGAAAAGTATGTACGTAAAAGATTGTTCTGTGTTAGCCACAACCGTTTTTTATTTTGGTTATTCCTATTAAATATTAATTTGTGAATCTTAAAATTATGAAAATTAACCGTCAAGATCTTGTCGAGGCCCACCAAAAATTGACTCGCGACCCATAATTTGGGAAACGCTGCTCTAGAGTGGTTCTCAATCCGTGGCCCGCAGAACACTGGTACTCTGTGAAGCCATTTCAAGTGTTCCGCGAAAAATCAAATTCACAATTAAATATTGTTTTGCAAAAGAAAAAACAAAACCATGTTTAAAGCTTATGTTGTAAGTGTTCCGCGCAAAAAGATATTAGAAATTAGTGTTCCCCGACCTCAAAAAGATTGAGAACCACTGCTCTAGAGCATTCACAGTCATTCTGAAAATACTTACATTCGATTCAGGGAGGATCAAAACGTGTATTTCCATTGAAATCATGTGTTCGAAGATTTTCATGATTACTGGGAATAAGAAAGTAACAACCTCGAAAGTTTAATGAACATATCCGTATTGACGTTCTTGAATCCATTTTAATTATTTTCTCCATGACATGTGTGTGTGCATCTCTGCTTGACTGTGTGTGAACGCTGTACATATAAATATGATGTTTCAGATTTAATTTTTGTATATTCCGGAAAAGAAAATCTATTTTTGAACAGGATATTAATACTGGAAGTGTTTCTTTACTTGGCGCATTTATTGCACACACAACACACTGTTAAAAATTGATGAAATTTTACAATAATATTTTTGTAAATGTTACAAAGATTATCATGGTAATATAATATTTTAATGTACTTTTACACGAGTTTTTAAAGGTTTTATTTTTTTATATTTTACATTTTTATAGTAAATAAACTAAATAAATATTTCTTTATGTAATTTTACTATAAAAATATGGCAAATTACACCTTTATTTTATACTTGAAGTTAGTAGGACTTTAAGTGTAGTTGTCATTACGGGTTACAAGTTACTAACCACGTAACCACACCTAGACAAAAATTCCTAATTAACTCCAAGTTTCCTAGTTATAGTGTTGGTGTGGACATAGTATAACTATGGATATGAACAGCACTTTAATCTTGTCGCTCACGAAAACTATGCTTTCCAATGAAAATACTAATTTAATATAATTTTTAATTTAACAATACGTGACTTACGGGCTACGTGGAGGAAATAATTATATTTGTAATAATAAATTTTGCATACTTATAGATAAACGTGACTTGAATTATCTACTTGCTTTTGAATCATGCGCAAGCGATTAATTACGAAGTTTATCTGTATCACAGTGTGAAGCGGTCTTTAATAAAATTCATGTAATACAGAATGCTACCGTTGCTGTAAGGCCATTATCGATTTTCTTTCTTTGTACAGAATGCACAGCTGCTAACGCTCGCATTCTATGTGTTACCTGTCTTGGTAAAATAATTATTTATTTTTACTACCCCAACATAATTAGTTAAGGGATGATTATAAACTTAATACCTTCAATTCCAAATTCCAACGTCCAACGTGAATTATTGTAGCAAAGATATACGAAACCTAAATTACAGGAATGCTTCTTCGTTTCGCATACGTGCAGGGTTGGCATGTTTAAAACATTTTGCCTAAAACATGTTTTAAACATTGTCTATGTTAAAACGTTTTTGTTTTAAACAAGTGAAAACCCAGTTTTTCTTTTATGAATTGTTTAAAACAGATTTGTAGGTTCAAATTTATAGGATAAAAACTATTGCAATAACATATTTCCGCTCAACAAACAACAACACGTAATTCCTGTTTACTAAAAGCACAACATGGGATCCTCACTCCCACAGTATTGTATTATGTAGTTGCTCGTCGTTTGCGCTTGCTCGGTACACACGTGAGTTGTTCATTCTGGTGCAAAAAACAAGTTTGAAATTTTACTTGAGATTATGGTTTTAATTTCATTCGAAATATATTTATATCGTATGACATGTTTAATTTTTTTACATACATATATATATATATATATATATATATATATATATATATATATATATATATATATATATATATATATATATATATATATATTCTCACCCATGTGCCACTTGCACACTGTAAATCAAAAATCTATTATTTTGAATATATTTTTTCATTATTATGGTTAACTTATGTGTGATATTTATGAACAAAGTATTATTTTTTAAATAAAATTTATTTTGTAGTTATTCCATAAAGTACCGCAGTTGTACAAAATAAATAGACGGGACGAACATAATAACTTGAGGAATTAGTTAAGTTTCAGTAATTAGTAATTCATAAAATAAATATCTGGAGTGGCCGGCATTCAACTTTCTTTTACGCAGTTTTCACTGCTACCGAAAATCTTGAGAATATAAAAATATTGTAAAAAGAAAAAGAATTTATTTTAGAATAGCAAGCATAAGTGGCAGGCACCAATGCCGTCATAGGCCTATAAGGCGCGAAACTTAAATAATTCGTATCTTCTGTAATATGAAGATTTCAGAAAAACAAAAAAAAATATCTATTGTTTAAAATATTGTTTCCTTTCGAAAAAAATAAATTACTATATAGGTTTGCCACATGGCTATTGTTATTATTTATTAATTGTTAATAATTAATAGAATATAATAAATAAATAAATATACTGATAGTGGTATTTAAAGACGTAAACTATTCTGTATTTACATGGATTTGTATATTATATATTATAAAGATCCCAGCAAACAATTTGAATCTTGTGACATCTATGTGATGTTGCAGCGTCTTAACATGCGTATGTTACGTCACGGCGACATTCAGCAAAGTCATATTAAAGAATGTGTTTGCTGGGATTGATATAATATTGGAACCATTTTACATAAAATTTTAAATTAAAAAAAATCAGCAAGTGGGGGCAGCTGATTTTTGTCTATGTTATTAAGAAAGGATTATACTATATGGGAAAATTAGTTTGAGAGTGAGATGTCGTGGGACTTTTAAGTTTTGTATATTTTAACTTTGACGATTTAAACTGAAAATACTAAAAATTATAACTTCTAAATGTTCTAATTATTAAATAACAAACACATTTTACTATAAACAATTATATAGCTTAAAAGTCCTTACTTTTATTCGAAGATTCCATTTGACGATATTAAAGTAACTATAAACACAAAATAGTTATGCGCGATTAAATATTTATTTAGCTTTGAGCGAACTTGGATTGTGACCTTCATGATCCTCTGATTAAAATGGGCGACACCTATTGCAAGCAAGGTGAGAGTCATAATTAGTCGCTTCTAATAGCTAGGATACCAACCTATATATCTACTGTAATAAAGTCCCTAAATCGAACATTCATTTTTGGGACTTATGGCCAGGTTTTTAAGATTTGGAATCACTTTGCGTCGGTCGTACTAAAGTAGAAAACAGCTATAGTGTTAAGTCGTGTGTCTGTAATATGCTCGGATCAAAAAATAAAAATTAACAAAAAGTTCTTGTATTTTCACCTTGGATCTAAAAATATATATAACTCCATATACTTGGATGTATAAAATTTGGGTGGCCAAGGAATTCCCCGTCGCATTTTATATTCTATCGTATATACAGCTCCGGAGTAATATGACCATTTTATTATTATACATTTCAGTGCCCGGAGAAAAATAGTTATTGGCGATAAATATAAAAATATTTAATTCTAATATGTTGATATTAGAAAAGACGTCAAAGGATTACGACTATATAAATTTGATTCTTTTTATTTTTGACCTAGCTATTTACGTTTTAAGTATACATATATATTTATTTAGTTTACATATTTTCATTTTCAATATATTTTGACAAATATCCATTTTTCTCAGTATGGTTATAAATAGATTTTCTTCTTTATAAACTTCAATAGTTATATTACTGTTCTCTCTCTATATATATATATATATTATTTATTATATATATTATATATATATATATATATATATATATATATATATATATATATATATATATATATATATTAAATATTTTAAACATTCACTGAATAGATAATATGGTGAGCTAAAGGCATTAGTGACTTCACATATGATATTTCTTCTGCATATTTTATTATAAGCCTAACAAAGTGAGGGAATTCAATTGTCTAGTGGCCATGGTCTGATAAAATTTAAACGGACTGAAGTAGACATAGATTTATGTGATGCTGGAGGAATGGTCACTATACAATGACAGTAAGAATTATATGATGCGTGACGAATGATGTAAGTGGAAAAGTAGAGTAAGATAAATCGGATTTTACGAGTAGTCAGTCCATGCATGGAGAGGACAATAAATTTTATTGATAAATGGAGGAATATTTTTGTTGTAAAGAAATAATTTTCGAAAAATATTGTTTATATCAACATAAAGTAATTTTTTGCTCGTAGTAAAATTACATGTACGTACAACCACTATAGTGTTCTCTCAGAATCAAAATTCAATGTTCACAGAAACTCGTTTCACATCTCCCTGATTCCAAAAATGCATACCTATTTAAATCCAATAGGCTTTTCATTCTTTTTTACTTTTACAATACATTATATAGGTGAATTATTTATCAAGAAAGTGAAATACATTATTTGCTGAGGTGTAACTTATAGTCAAAGGGCAAAGCCCGAACGTCTGTCAAGTTAGCGCAACCATTTGCTTAGATTTAAATGAAATTTATGCCATAATTTGTCACCTGTTTGTCGTAAATTGGTTGTGAAAAACAAAATTTTGGCGCGACTTAATTAAAAAATATAAAAACAGGTGGCTGCGTTAACTTGACGTCATGTTAGCGCAGCCATACTTAATTATGATATTGATATTTATCATTTAGAGTCAAAATTAAAGGTAGCTGTGCTATCATGACGTCAATTTAGCGCAACCTGTTTTTACTTTCTTTTACAGGGTAATAAGATCACCAAAAAAATCGAACTCGAGATTTCAACGGATATACACGTTTTGACCTTCTCTGAATCGAATGTGACTATTTTCGGAATGACGTCTGTCTGTCTGCATGTGTCTGTGAACGCTCTAGGGCCAAAACTGTCGAACGTAAAGTTATGAAACTTCAAACTTAAGACTTGTATATGCCCTAGATGTGCACCACCTATTTTTGAAAAGAATATTCAATCCGGAAGTGCATGTTCACTTTATACATTTTTTGTTCTATCTCCAATGTCACTAGAACGGCTACACTTACAAATGTACCAGTTACGAGAAAACTTTTATGGAAAATCTTAAAATTCTTATTTATAGTACTATGGAAATGCATTTTTGAGAAATTTTAATTTTACATCGTATAACCTAATGGCGTGTTCACAACGAAGTAAATAGTAATTAAGATTAGAAAATTACTAATAATAATCTAGTTTGTATTATGAGAAGCTACGCCAACATTCCAAGCAACAAAATTAACACATTGTATGATAAATTTTGTTGTTGTGAACGTTAATGTTGTATGTCATACAACAAACTGGAATTAATACTTATAATTTCTAATTATGTGTCCGTAATGCCTTTATATTCAATAAACAGTCATTATTCGATGGAATATCTTTGATTATAGCGTAAAAATAGCTAATATCTAATACTGTGCGCATGATTTCTATCACTGGTTGCTTGAACATTCAAAGTCGATGGTAACGCCACCATCTAAAATAGCCGAGAGCGGAGCGGCATTACTTCGAACTAGATGGACCTGATGGTTTTTCTAATTGTTTCGCTGTGAACAATCATTTAGAGTGACATAATTGCAAAACATAAACATACGACTAAATACATCATTTTTTCATTGAAATATTTTCAAAATTGATTTAATTTTCGAATACTTGAGGTAAATTATTATAGAATCAATCTGTTGGCTATCATAATTAAATAATAAGCTAATTCGTACAATTTAAGAATTATACTGTTGAGTTTGACGTGGAATATATATTTCCAATGAAATCATCAATGCCACCTATGCTTGTTGCATGATCATTTTACTTTATTTATAAGAATACAATAATTAAAATTATAATATTGTTCGCCGCGAATCCCGTCTCGCAAATTCTCAAATTTTGGTGTTATCTTTCCAAAAGTCATTATACAAATGTTTTCTTCGTAAAACAAATATGTATTATTATAAAATTTTATATTCCACTGAGAATAATTATAATCTCGCCGTAAGGTGAGTTGGAGGCATGCTTGTTAATGCTCAAGTTCTCTTGCTTTGTTAGAAAGAATCGGCAGGAATCATGAGTGCAAGGCATAGCCCCACACAAATGATATTTTATCTCTTGTATTTTTCCTTTCTTGGATGAAGTATCAAAACAAGTATAGTAATCATGAAAAACTCAAGACTCCTACAAAAATAGAGATGTGTTGACCTTTCCTGAAATGATATTGACTATTTGTTGACGTGGCTGTGTGTGTGAGTGTCTGGCATTGTCACAGTGAAAATTGTGTAAGATAAAAATATGAAACATTCTATTTAGAGTTGGAATATAGCCCGGAAGAATATCCCGTCTTTTTCCAATCAGAACATAAACAGTAGTGCAAGATTACCCATATTACCTTTTTATTATTTCTAAAACGGTATTAGTTAAAATAAAAATTAAACTAATTGATATATTACTTGAATTTTTTTTCTTAGAAAATCTGTTATGGCCAGCTTAAGACTTTCTTATACGTTAGATATAGTTGGTATAACAAATTGTTTATAGATGTAGAGGTTGTCTTCATGTTGTCTGTAAAAGTTTCACCCTACCTGAAAACAAGTCAAAGACATGCAGTGAGTAGTTAGTTTTAAATAGTCATTAACAATATCTGGGTTTAGGTCGTTCAAAATTAACAGATCTTTTAAATATGTAAGAGACTGAGGAATGGGGACACTTGGAAATAAAGAGCAAACGTCAAATGAGACTAAAATTTCACCTTTTTCTAAAGTTAAATTTTTAATATGTAATATGATTAATAAACTCCATTGAGTTTTGAACTGAAAATTCTTCTGGTTTAATAAATAAATTCTTAAATTCATTAACGAGCTAATTCGACAGTTGATAAGTTGGTGAGTTTATACAAGATACAATTGGCCTCATACACTTTCCGGGTTTATGAATCTTAGGCAAGCAGTATAATTTTGGTATTACAGGATTGGAAATATTTAATCTAAATTTAATGTTCGGTGTAATTAAATTGTACATTCCTTAAAAATGGATTTGGTTTGACTAATCATTTTTGTTAGTGGATTTTTAGATAGTCTTTCATAAGGACCATCTGTAATCATTCGATTGGCTTTATTAAAATAATTCTGTTCGTCTAAGATTACAATACTATTCCCTTTGTCAGCTTTCATGTAAAAGCAGTCTTTTTGTTTGAGTCCTTTAATAACTTTGAATTCGGAACTATAAAGTTTTTTCATTGGATTGTGCCAAGTTGTTAATTATTTTTAATTTGCAAGCTTTTCTTATGAAACCTTTCGTTGACTCATCTAAATATTTAATTGAACATTCAATTCCAGCTATGATATCAATCATCGGTAGTTTTGTGTACGATATGCAATGCTCTAAACCTTTATTAAGAAGAGCAATTTTATTGTTACTAATGGATTCGGAAGACTGACTGCATACAATAGTGATGTCCTTTTCTGAAGATGTTTGAAGTATTTTTGGACATAACGTATTAAGAATTTTCATTTTTTGTTGGAATTTATTTTTATTAATTTCTGAAAGAGCACCATTCGAAGTACACAACTTCGTTTAAGCCTGCCGTCAATTTTAAATGAAGTTGGTATTTGTCTAATTCTAAATTACTATATTTATACTTTATTTCTAAAATCTATATAGTGCCTATTAGTGCTACAAGAATTAGTTTCTTATCTATTATATTAAAGGAGATATGCACTTGTTAAAAAATGTGGTGCCAACTTCCCACTAGCACCAAACTTTTAAATATTACTGTTTTTTTTCTTAAGTTAATTAGTGCCAATTGGTGCCCTAAAAATTCATAACTATTATATTAACAGAGTTATTCGTAGTTAAATCCGTGTGGTGTCAACTTCACGTTAGCACCAAAGTTTTTAAAATCACGATATTTTTTATAATGAATATTTAGTGCCTAATTAGTGCTAATTGGTGCCCTAAAATTTCTGTCTAACACCGTTCCGAAATTATTCACTGTTTAAATAATAGCAGCGTGAACTTGGCACCAAAGTTTTAAAAATAACGATATTTTTTTTAATGTATATTTAGTGCCTAAGTAGTGCTAATTGGTGTCGCAAAAATCAGATTCCTATTGAACACCGTTTCGGAATTATTCATTGTTTAAATAATGACAGCGTGAACTTGGCACCAAAGTTTTTAAAATCACTATATTTTTTATGATGAATATTTAGTGCCTAAGTAGTGCTAATTGGTGCCGTAAAAACCAGATTCCTACCTAACACCGTTTCGTAATTATTCATTGTTTAAATAATGACAGCATGAACTTTGCACCCATCACTATATTTTTTAGGATGAATATTTAGTGCCTAAGTAGTGTCCGCTAAACAATTCTTGTTTGTAATCCGAAACGGCAAATTTTGTAATTCTTCGTGTCCAAAACTGTAAAATTACAATAGGGTTTGCTGCGCCCGTCTTTGGTATAATTGCAGACAATTCTTTGTATTAGGAATATTTATAATAGACTAGAATAGACTTTTATTTAGCGTTATTTTAATAACTTTGGGGCCAATTTCACGCTGTCATTATTTAAACAGTGAATAATTCCGGAACGGTGTTAAAACAGGAATCTGAATTTTAGGGCACCAATTAGCACTAATTAGGCACTAAATATTCATTATAAAAAATTTCGTGATTTTTTGCTAGCATGAGATTTAACTACGAATATCTCTGTTAATATAATAGTTATGAATTCTGTTTTTAGGGCACCAATTGGCACTAACTAGGCACTAATTATCTAATGAAAAAACAACAATATTTAAAAGTTGGTGCTAGTGTGAAGTTGGCACCACATTGTTTAACAAGTGCATATCTCCTTTAATATAATAGATAAGAAACTAATTCTTGTGGCACTAATTAAGCACTAAATATTAGGTAGGAAACTAGAATTAGTACCGTACTTGGGGTGCCAACTTTACGCACCTTTATAATTTTCTTATAATTTCGATTAATAATTAAGTACCTTCATATATTTAAAATGTTTGAGTTGAATGAATTTCACTCAGTATACAAAATTTATCTATTATATCAATAATTTTTATTTAATGGGGTTTTCTGATCTAGAAGTTTAAAAAAATCGATATTTTTTTATTGCCTATTTCGATACCTTATATTATGGAGAATATATGGGCGAAACCGTTTTGCCTAAAAACTATTTCATATAGTCGAAATGCACATATATAATATACAGTGCTAGTGTGCATAGCACCTATTCCAAAACTTTAAATGCGATTTCCCAAAAGTCACATATTTTTGGCTGGGTGTTTGGATTGCCGAAAAACTACTCGACTAATTTTGATGCCGCTTAGCTTATTTTGTAGAGAAATTAACTGGCTATGGTCGGAGCCGCTAAAAATTAAAATTGCTTCAAAATATAGATCTTTATGTACGTTTGAATGCCAAAAATAACTACCTGAACCAGGTCCACCCGCCTGCCGGTGCACAACGTGCATTACCATCTTCGGCGCTATTTTGTTCAATGACCCTTCAATATTTTCGGACAAAAAAATATTTTTAAATGTAGCTATAAGAACGACGAATAAAAGGATATAAGCATTGCCTCAATTATCTTTTGATTTCACCTCAAAAAAAAAAAATGGGTTGTGGCCAACGCGGGACTTTCTTTTACGTAGTTTTCATCAATATTTATTGATTATAAAAATATGATATTAGGAAATAATAATCCAACAGAAACAATATGAAAACCAAGCTTACCTTATATAAATGAATGGGTTGAAAATTATACCAATACCAATTTGTAATGGTTTCGAAGTACTAACTATCAAAACTAAACAATTCTCTACAGAGATATTCTGAAATGTCATTTATCTAATTAAGACCATTTTGTTTTCTTGTCGAAATATTGACAGGCGCAGATGATCCGATTTATTAAGCTACATTCGAATCCATGACAACGTAAACAAGATTCTCATAATTTTCGGTAGCGGTTTTCTCGTAACTGGTACATTTATTGAAGAAACTTTTCAAACAAAAGTTGTGCAAAATATTAATAACTTTCATTATGAAAATAACTGTTTTTGCCGTAAGTGCAGCCGTTCTAGTGATATTGGAGATAGAACAAAAAATGCATAGAGTAAACATGCACTGCCGGTTTGAATATTCTTTTCAAAAATAGGAGGTGCACAACTAGACCATATACAAGTCTTAAGTTTGAAGTCTCATAATTTTACGTAGGACAGTTTCGGCTCTAGAGCGTTCACATACACACACACGCACACACACACACAGACGTCACTCCGAAAATAGTCACATTCGATTCAGGGAAGCTCAAAACGTGTATATCCGTTGAAATCTCGAGTTCGATTTTTTTGGTGATCCCTATACTTACTTATTACTCTGTAAAAGAAAGTAATTATCACATATGCATTTCCATGACAATATAATAATAATTTTAAGATTTTCCGTAGCGGTTTTCACGTAACTGGTACATTTTTTAGAGACTTTTCAAAACAAAGTTGTGCGAAATATCAATATCTTTCATTATGTACATAACTATTTTTGCCATAAGTATCGCCGTTCTAGTGAAATTGGAGATAGAACAAAAAATGCATAGGGTAAACATATATCTGGATCTTATATATATATATATATATATATATATATATATATATATATATATATATATATATATATATATATATATATATATATATATATATATATATATATATATAATATATATATATATATATATATATATATATATATATATATATATATATATAATATATATATATATATATTTATATTATAAAATTAACGAATATCAATATTTTTGTAAACTTTTCCAATATGAATGTAAATTTAATTTCACGCCGCTCTAAAGTTGAGGAATCAGAATTGATAAGATATGGGGGTGAAACTTAAAGTAAGTTTTTTTTTATTGAACTGATCCATCTTATGAACTGCTAGTGACTATTTGCCAAATTCAATCAAACTTTGTGACAGTTGACTAGTGTACCGATTGATATCATCCAGGCAGTCATCACAGTATGTATTCGTGGCGAGAAATGCTTAATACCATACCACGGGAACATTAAAAATACTGGTTGTCTTAAAAGGCAAATGAAAAATAGATCAGAAAAAAAAAACTCGCTTAGTGGCTATGTATTATTTGTGGTGAAAACGTAGAGTAGCGGCTATAGCAAAACCGAAATGTAGATGAGTGAGATTTATATTTGCAGAAGAGAAAAAAGAAACAATTATGGTGCATGGAATCTTAACCAAGAAATGAGGTTATATGATGTTGACAAATATAATTTTTTTATAAGATTGACACTTGAAAAATTTGTTGAATTGTTAAGTATCGATGGACCGAAAATTACGCAATATGGGATTGTTTACATACAAAAATATTGATGCTCGAAATAAATGAAAATTGGACACAAGTTGCGGTAGGTTTTCTCCAGCTAGTGGAATTTTCCAACATTTATTGGTGCAATTGAAATTATTTTTCGACAATTCCGTATGAAGGTTAGAAGTTTACTAACAGAGAAAATGCTCACTGATAATTCTAAAATCAATCGCAATACTACTTTTACAAAAAGAAAACGGTAGAAAATCACGCGACTGCTGCGTAAAAACTTCAATATTAATGAATTTTGAGTGAACAAGTTCCAGAAACGTATATATCGCTGCTCCATAAGAAGAAGCTCCTTATTCACGGCGCAAGTCAATAATGTTCAAACTCACGAAACGCGTCAATAAGATCCCAATTGTGAAAGCGTGTAATAACGTCTCAACTCAGAATGCGCGTCAATAAAGTTCTTATTCAAATATAACGTCTCAACTCAGTGAGCGCGTTAATAAAGTTTTAATTTACTATTGCTGTTAATAAGGTCCTAATTCATAACTAAAAACAATAGAATCGTTATTCGGTTGAGAATATGAATGCAAGGTTTGCAACGGTGACGCAGTTGGATAAGGATCGTTGTTATAGACCTTTTCTTACATCTAAAATTATTGAAAGATTTAATACTTCAGGCCTTGCGATACTACCATATATTTCACTAAAAATTGAACAAGATTCTTGCAGTTCTTTAGCGTTTCCAGTGATGCAAATTCAAGATATTTTACGTTACACGTTAAAAGTATTAAATTAAATTGATGCATGTATTATTTCACTTAATAGGTATAGTGAAAATATTACAACGTACATAGTATATTTCTTTCCAATGTTTTATTACACGCATTACGGGGGCATTCACCTTTTGAGCACAAAAAAAGATGTTTTTTGACTTTTTTTTCTCAGGGTACGTTCGAGATATTCGCACGCGGTTTTTCGTATCGTATTTATTCAACTTTTCTCTTTAATAAGGTATTTTTTAAACTCAGGTACGTTCAGCCCCGGCGAAGATGTCCAGGTCCAAAGTG
The DNA here is from genome assembly GCA_933228885.1 of Leistus spinibarbis. Lineage (NCBI taxonomy): Eukaryota > Metazoa > Arthropoda > Insecta > Coleoptera > Carabidae > Leistus > Leistus spinibarbis. The sequence continues at coordinate 3,333,048 of OW121803.1, read as the reverse complement.
GGCAGCTCAATTTAGGCGCGCGGTAGCATAACTCTGGTCCCAGTTGTTTGAAACAAAACAAAAAAAAAAAGGGTTTTAAAGTATATTAAATTGTCTAGGAATTGACCTTCGGGTGGTTCGTTTGGACCATAATTAGCAAAATGGCGACCATCGTACGAAAAGTGTCATTTTTTGCCACTTTTTTTCTCCTTTGGCGGGCCTTAAAAATCTTAATAATTGTCGGACACACTTCGTCGAGAATCAACTCTTAGAGAATTTTATTACCTTTAAGATGGGCTTATCGAGAGTTAAATCGGTTAATTCGTTGTCGAGATATTCTACCGCGCAATTTAAAAAATATGGTTTCGAGTAAAACGCGTTTAACGTTTCAACTTCAGATTGCCGCGCGCGAAAACGCCGTGTTTGAGCAAAAACATTGTTTTGTTTAAATCGAAATTTCACATATTTCCAACTCGAATTTCGAAAAACGGCTTCAGAAACCCATAATCAACACTTCAAAGTGTCCGATTCTGCAAAAAAAAAAAACGATTTTTTGAATCCGCAAAAGGTGAATGCCCCCGTAAGTCAGGGTTTCGAATCGTATTTTTTTCTTTTCGGTTTCCGTTCAGGTATTTAAAAATATATATATATTAGTTCGGTTCCGCTATTCTTTCCGGTTAATATTATGGTTTTATTCGGTTTTCGATTCAGCACAGTGTCATTAATTTTTAAATTTTGTAAATGTTTTTATTTATATTAAAAATTTCTTATACCATAATATATTGGTTTTAATAATGTATCTAACCGAAGTAAATTTTTTTTGTTCAGCTCCGTTTATCGTTCCGACAAGAATAACTTATTTTCCGGCTTTTTCTTCTACTTTTTACTTTCTTTTACAGAGTAATAAGTAAGTATTGTAATCATTAAAAATTTCGAACTCGCGATTTCAGCGGATATACATGTTTTGACCTTCCCTGAATCGAATGTGACTATTTTAGGAATGACGTCTGTCTGTGTGTCTGTGAACGCTCTAGGGCCAATTGTCAATTCCACTGTTACTGTATGTTTGTGTCTATAATGTGAGTGATAATAAAATGCCACGACAGTTCTCTTATGTTTAAGTTCAATTTGAACGTTATAATTATAATTATTGAATGTTTTCATGTCGAATAACTGTACTGTGTAGTAAAACTCTATGAACATTCAGTATTGCAAGACTAGGCGATGCAGATAGACGTATTCCAGTTCCGGTTCCAGTCGAGGTGCTCTCAAGCCGTGAGTTATTTTATTTATGATTTTAAAAACAATTTTTGAAATATTAAATAAAAACAACACTTAGTAATTTTCATAAATTTTTAGTTTATAAATTAAACAACAATCAGTCATCATCAGGTGTTATACAATGGTTCTAAATAATATTACAAATCTACAACACTTATAATATTTAATATTAAGGAGTGAGGAGTTATTTACATCTAATTGTTTATACACAATATTTTTCTTAGAATTAACGGCTATTATTATTTACATGTTTACTAATAAGTTAAGTTTGTAACCTTTAGGTTCTATAAAGAGTATCTTAGTCTTATAAGGTGTCTTATGCTACTTTTTGTGTTGTTTTTGGGATATATATTTAAGAAACCCAATTCTTATTATTACGACGAGAAAATAACGGAAACACAAAGCGTGTTTACAAGGAAAACCGTGTAAGAGAAATGCCTTATTTATATAGTGTTACTATTAGAACTACATTTACTAATAATTATAAGACAATTCGCCACCCGTTTAATTACTCAATTAGACAAATGGATCGGTGAATTATGTATAAGATAAGGGCACATGGTGCCCACTGGGTAACCTAGTTTAATATATTTATATTTAATTAGTATTTCAAATATTTATATCGTTAATTTTGTCGATGTTAACGTTAGCATTGTTTAACATTAAACAAACTGGTATATAAGTCCATAAACGTTAAAAATAATTATTTCACGGGTTAAAAATAAATTAATCACAGAAAATGTTTTGAAATATACAATTTTGAATAGAAATAACAATATATAAGCGGCAAAACATAGACACAAACACAAATCCACTAATAATAATGAACTGAGTGATATCGTCCGTCACTGCTCTCGGTTTATTAAGCTGTATAAAACCGGCTTACTCAAGCTAAGCTCTATGTATCGCTTATTTGCCGGAGACGCTCGTACTGAATCTGTTCATTAAACGGCCTAAGGTGTATAGACATTGGCAATTGTAATTACTGATTAATTCGTTATGAACTTAGTTTTAAATTATGTAAATAAAATACATTTGTACAATTAGCGTAATTCGTAATAGTATAAATAGTTAATATGAACAAATAATGAATATATATTCATTTTGGGTTTTGAACAAAATGGCCAACAACATTATATATAATATTTGCTAATAAATTTAAATCTTTATTAATAATTTTAGTGAAGTTGGATATGGTGTTCGAAATTACATTCAATTTTACTAAATTGGTCCCCTTCGACAACATAACAGCGCAAAGTAATACACCGGCAGGAAAATATAGTTTATTCTCGTAAAGCGTTTGCAATATTATTTGCATTTCTTCACTTTGCGCGTAGATTTCATCCAATACATCAGTCACAGTTTTCGTATGCAAATAAACAATATTTAACACACAAAGACATTGCTTACGAAAGTGCACCTTAAAAGCTTCTGGTTTGATTAAAACTTCAATTAGAACGTTCAATTCGTCCATTGTTGAGCAAATCGGTAAATCGTATTCCAATCTTTTCATTATATCCACTTCCAAATTTTCTAGAAAGTTCTTCGTGCAGTTCTTATAACCAGTTTTATGTAAATATATACGCAACATTGTTATTGATAACGACGATCTTTGTCCGACAAGTTTATTTGAAATGTAAATTAACGTAAGAATTGTGAATATCGGATCTTCTGATGGGAATCGGGTGCAATCGTATTTTCCGATTAAATCGATCGTCATAAAGAATACGTCTTTCTCTAGATCGAACATATCACATGTGTACATAACGAATTTCGCTGTGAATTTATCAACTGATGGTTTGGGGAAATATTTTATGGTTTGAATTGAATGGTTCAACCAATTTTGCACCATGTCATTATCGATTTCAAATGGAATATATTGATTACTGTTCTCCATTGTAGATTGTTTCTGTTTAAAATGATAAAGCAATGTGGTTTTAAAAGTATTTAAATTTAAATTCATCCAGAGAGTAGTAGAGTAACTATATTTCAGTGAAAGGGGACCGATATTTAAAACTGGCGGGGAATTTTAAATTTGTCTTACTAGCGCCATCTGCTATCCGACGGCGCTACTTGAACTAGATAAAACACCACTGTCATAACTTTAGGAGGGTATCTACTCTCTGCCTTACTCTCGCTACTCTCTATCTTACTCTCGCTACTCTCTGGAGCTTCTACATACCTTATAAAGTATTATATTATATATAATATTGTATATTTATCACGTTTCTTAATCAACTATGTAACAGCACTGACAATATGTCTAATTTAATTGTCACGATTGTTTCATTTTCATTTGTTTTGACTTCCACAGGGTTCCTGATTATCGCAAATAAAAGATACTACGTATAATTTATTTAAAATAATCTAGATAGTAAAAAGAAAGTAAAAAAAAAATACTGTAATAAATGACCTATTTTAGAGGTTTTTATGTTTTATCTCCGAAAATGTAAATTCAAAAAGAATACATTTTTACCAGGCATTATTTATGCAATTACAAATCCACTGATTATTACTTTATATTTATATTTTTATAATCAATAAATATTGATGATACAATATTTGATAACATAATAAAATAATAAGACAATTGGTACAATTTCAGTGTATTACTGTGAAATATTGGTATTTTTTAATAGTTTGTTTGGAATATATATATATATATATATATATATATATATATATATATATATATATATTATTTAATAAAAATATCTGGAGTGGTCTGCACTCAACTTTCTTTTACGCAGTTTTCACTAGATATAAATATATGTATATGTATATATATATCCAAAACCTGCTGTCAAACTAACCAATACTCTACTGAAATATTCTGAAATGTCATTTATCTAATAGTGTCTTTTGTTTTCCTGACAAAAAAGCAGATGATCCGATTTTATAAGCTACATGCGAATCCATGGCAACGTAAACAAGATATTTATAATGTTTCGTAGCATTTTTCTCGCAACTGGTACATTTTTTGAAGAAATGTTTCAAACAAAAGTTGTGCAAAATATTAATATCTTTCATTATAAATATAACTATATTTGTCGTAAGTGTAGCCGTTCTAGTGATATTGGAGATAGAACAAAAAATGCATAGAGTAAACATGTACTTCCGGTTTGAATATTCTTTTCAAAAATAGGAGGTGCACATCTAGGGCATATACAAAGCTTAAGTTTGAATAATTTTTCGTTCGACAGTTTTGGCTCTAGAGCGTTCACAGACACACACACACACAGAGACAGACAGATAGACGTCATTCCGAAAATAGTCACATTCGATTCAGAAAAGGTCAAAACGTTTAAATCCGTTGAAATCGCGAGTTCGAAATTTTTCATGATTACAATACTTACTTATTACTCTGTAAAAGAAAGTAAAAATATCTGGAGTGGCCTGCACTCAACTCTCTTTTACGTAGTTTTCAATAGATAGATATTAATATACATATATTATACCAATTTATAATGGATCTGAATTTGAAGTACTTATCGTATTCACTCTTAAACAGTCAAATTTCCCAGTAAAACTCTGAAATTGTTAATTAATTATGTCAGCAAATATATAATATAAATTGATTCTATAATAATTTACCTGATACAATTTTTTTCAAATAAGAAATCAATATTTTAAATATTAATTCATACAGATAACTGTCAAAGTAATGCTTGTTTGTTCTCAATAAACAAGAAACAAATGATGTAACTCATGGTTGATTCATTTTAAAAATAATAAAATTTGTCACAATTGTAGGTATCACCATGGCAACGTAAATAAGATATTTGAGTTTTTTCGTAGCAGTTTTCTCATACTGGTACAATTTATGAAGAAACTTATCAAACAAAAGTTGTGCGAAATATTATTATCTTTCATTATGAATATTACTATTTTTGCCGTAAGTGTAGCCGTTCTAGTGATATTGGAGATAGAACAAAAAATGTATAGAGTAAACATGAACTACCGGTTTTAATATTCTTTTCAAAAATAGGAGGTGCACATCTAGGGTATATACAAGTCTTAAGTTTGAAGTTTCATAATTTTTCGTTCGACAGTTTTGGCCCTAGAGCGTTCACACACAGACACACAGACGTCATGCCGAAAATAGTCACATTCGATTCAGGGAAGATCAAAACATGTATATCCGTTGAAATCTCGAGTTCGAAATTTTTCATGATTACAATACTTTCTTATTACTCTGTAAAAGAAAGTAAAAATAATGGGTTGTGGCCAACGCGGGACTTTCTTTTACGTAGTTTTCATCAATATTTATTGATTATAAAAATATAATATTAAGAAATAATAATCCAACAGAAACAATATAAAAAACTTAGCTTACCTTATATAAATGAATGCGTTGAAAATTATACCAATACCAATTTGTAATGGTTTTGAAGTACTAACTATCAAAACTAACCAATTCTATACAGAAATATTCTGAAATGTCATTTATCTAATTCAGACCATTTTGTGTTCTTGTCGAAATATTGACAGGCGCAGATGATCCGATGAATTAAGCTACATTCGAATCCATGACAACGTAAACAAGATTCTTATAATTATCGGTAGCGGTTTTCTCGTAACTGGTACATTTATTGAAGACACTTTTCAAACAAAAGTTGTGCGAAATAGTAATATCATTCATTATGAACATATAACTATTTTTGCCGTAAGTGCAGCCGTTCTAGTGATATTGGAGATAGAACAAAAAATGCATAGAGTAAACATGCACTGCCGGTTTGAATATTCTTTTCAAAAATAGGAGGTGCACAACTAGACCATATACAAGTCTTAAGTTTGAAGTCTCATAATTTTACGTTGGACAGTTACGGCTCTAGAGCGTTCACAGACACACAGACAGACGTCATTCCGAAAATAGTCACATTCGATTCAGGGAAGGTCACAACATGTATATCCGTTGAAATCTCGAGTTCGAAATTTTTCATGATTACAATACTTACTTATTACTCTGTAAAAGAAAGTAAAAATGTGTTGAGAGCAAGATAAGCTTCTAAATCAGGCATCCAAATGTGAAGAAGTTGAAACTGAAGAGGCTAAGAAGAAGCAACAAGAGGAAGAAGATCGACTCGCTGCAATCCAGTTTCAGAAATTCAAAGAAGATCAAAATGCTGCTAGATTCAAATTGGAACAAGAGCAGAGCGCTATCATTTCCAAACTGGAAGATGACAGAAAATAATTTGAACAGCAACAAGCGGTCGAAAGAAAACAATTAGAGGAGAACTCAAAGAATCTTGTATACTCCTTTACAGAAGAGAAACCTTTTAATCAAAAAGATTTACAAGTGCAATTAAGTTAGCAGGAGGCGGCGAACAGAATGATAACTCCAAATTCTTCGCGCGGCAAACAACTGGAAAAGACCTTCCCGAATTCGATGGTAAACCTGAAATATGGCCCGAGTTCAGTAGTGAATATCAGTGAACCACGAGCCTATGTTGGTTTTCAAATGCGGAAAATTTAACGCGTTTACGAAAGGCCCTGAAAGGATCGGCGTTAGCAGCGGTCCAGAGCCTAATGGTGACTCCAGATAATGTACCTAAAATGATGATACGATTGGAGGAGATTTTCGGGAATCCCAGACACATTATCAAAGCAATGATTGATAAGGTGAAAAATGCGCAATGCGTAAAGAAGTTAAATTAGAATCTCTCATTCAGTTTGGTCAGACAGTGACAGATTAAAGCGCCACTATCGAGACTCTTATGAGTGACCAACATTTGAATAACCCTTATCTCATTCAGGAGCTTGAAGAAAAGTTGCCTGTAGTTTTACAAATTCAGTGGATAGAATGGGTAACGTTCCATTCGAGTAGAAAGAGAAACCTGCGATTCTTCTCTGAGTGGATGGAGATCAGGATGAAGGTAGCAAGAGAGCTTTGTTATCCACTAGAAGTCAAGGACAATCGTACATCTTGGCATCAAAATAGAAAGACAGAGAAAGTCCATGCTACGGAGCACATTGTTCAAGGAGGGTCTACATGTAATTTCTGCGAACAGGAAGAACATTGGGCAAGTAAGTGCTCAGACTTACTTGGAAAATCACTAGAAGAGAGGAACAAACTAATAACACGCAAAAAGCTATGCCTGTCATGTTTGTGGCCAGGACATCTTTCCAGAGATTGTCGTAGAGCCCGCGAGTGTGGCGTAAGTGGATGCAAGCAGAAGCATAACGTAATTTTGCATGAAAAATTAATCTGTAGCACCGCCGAGAAGACCCCGCAAACAAAAGATATTCCCAAAAAAAATAGAAATGAAAGTTCAGTCTTCGAATACAATCAACGAGAAGACTAACCGAAATGAAAACCAAAGTCGGACGATTCTTGGAGCTATTCCAGTTATTCCTCAAGGACCGAAAGGAGAAACGGAAATTCTTGCTTTCCTGAATAACGGCTCAACCGTTACATGATTAGAAGAAGAAGTGGCAAGTAAGATTGGATTTCAAGGAAAGAAAAAGCCGTTCTGTATTGGCATGTTGGCCGCGATGAGAAATTACAAAGACTCGCAGAACGTTGCATGCACCATAAAGGGAATCATCGCGTACGCTAAATCATTTGGCATTGAATAAATAAGGACGATAGCGGAGCTACCGCTGAGTCACATGAGTCAGGATGCCAAAATTATTAAGGAACGATGGCCAGAATTCGAGAAATGTAAAATTCCAAATTTTTATTATAGAAAACCAAAGATGTTAATTGGGAGTAAGCATATACATTTCATTTTTCCAAGGCAGTATGTGGGAGTCAACAGTAGAGTCCCCAGTAGCTTTGCGATGCAAACTTGGTTGGCATTTGATTGGGCCAAACACGATCAATAATATAAAGAAGCCGGAATCGTGCTTTCATCTCTGTGAAAGTACTGAGCGAGATGATCAACTTCATCAACTCGTGAAGAAAAGCTTCTCAACCGAGGAATTCGGTGTGAAACTGAATCAGGATCATCCAAAGTCTAAAGAAGGATAACGAGCTTTGGCCATAATGAAGAAAACGACCGTAAGGGTCAAAGAAGGTGATCGATTCGAAACAGGACTTCTGTGGAAAGATGATCAAATCAGTCTTCCTGAGAACAAAACTATGGCCCTTCACCGGTTACATTGCCAAGAGAGAAAAATGGATCGGGACCCCAAATTTGCCGCAATAAACGTCGCAAAGATCGATGAATATCTGGAGAAAGGGTTTATCAGAAAATTAACGGCGCAGGAATCTGAAGAAAGACATCCAAAATTGTGGTATCTTCCACACTTTGGCGTAGTAAACCCCAACAAATCAGAGAAGTTACGATTAGTATTTGAAGCTGCAGCCAAGAGTCATGGAGTTAGTGATAACAACATGTTGATGCAGGGACCCGATATGAACTCACTCGTATCCGTTCTGTGGAAATTTCGCCAGTATGAGGTAGCATTTGCCGGAGACATAAAAGATATGTTCCACCACGTCTTTATTCGACAAGAAGACAGACTTGCTTAGCGTTTTCTATGGCGAGGTGAGGAACGACAAAAGCCAGCAGAAGAATATGAGATGTTGGTAATGGTTTTTGGTGCAACTTGTTCACCTACTTCAGCTCAGTATGTGAAAAATTTCAATGCAGAAGAGTACAAGAAAGTGTACCCGGAAGCTTGCAAAGTTATCCAACAAAATTATTATGTGAACGACTTCCTACATAGCATTCCCTCCATAAATGAAGCGAAGGCGCTCATTTATGACGTAATCTACGTCCAGAAGAAAGCGGGATTTGAAATATGCAATTGGACTTGCAACAGTAAAGACGTACTCAAGACTATCCCGGTAGAGAAACTTTCAAAAGGTTTAAAATTACTTAACCTGGAGAAAGAAGCTATTCCAGACGAGCGTATGCTAGGAATGTGGTGGAATCCAACCACTGCCATAAGGTGAAACAAAATATTCTGTCTGGAAAAGAGAGACCTACTAAAAGAGAAGTATTACGAATTGTAATGTCTGTATATGACCCACTAGGTTTCATGGGACATTTTATCGTGAAGGCAAAGATCCTTCTTCAAGATATTTGGAGAAGCGGAATTGGGTGGGATGATGATCTGATCTTGGATTTGGCAGACCGTTGGAGGGCGTGGCTGCGAGAATTACACAGTATAGTTCACGTAAGGATTTCTCGCTGCTATTCTCTCGCTATCCCGCATGCAGAAGAACTAACGCTCCGTATATTTTGTGATGCGAGCGAGAAGGCCTTTGCTGCAATCGCATTTTGCGCACAGACGCAATAACCGCTGTAGATGTCGCCATCGTGTCGTCAAAGACACGAGTAGCCCCACTTAAGCCACTGTCGATCCCCCGCCTAGAATTACAGGCAGCTGTAATGGCAGCAAGGATCGCTATGAAAATTAAAGAGGAGCTGGAAATCCCCATTAAGGAGACGCATTATTGGAGTGACTCTATGACAGTGTTACGATGGATTAGAAGTGACGCAAGAACCTTCATACCCTTCATTGCACATCGGCTTGGGGAAATATTTGAATCGACGGATGCCACTAGAGATAATGAGGAAGCTGACATCAGCTCCAAGAGTCAATGGTTTTTTGGTCCAGAATTTCTACGAAATGAAAGGCAATATTGGCCCAAAGAAAAAGAGATTCTGGACAACGATTTAGACATAGAAGACTTGGAATTAAAAGTAGATACAGTTCACACAATCATAGAGACTTTCAATATTCCATAGATGTACCGATTCAGTAAATACCAGAGGCTGTTGCAAACAACAGCATGGAACTTCAGATTTGTAGATAGAAGTAGAAAGCTAGGAGAAGTGACAGGGGAGTTTCAAGTACAAGAACTGCATCGAGCCGAATGACATGTAATTAAAATATCTCAGAAGGAGAATTTTCGAGAAGAGTGGAACAGCCTCAATGGGGGAAAGTCTGTTTCCACAAAGAGTCGTCTATACGGCTTAGAACCTTTTGTGGACAAGGAAGGAATACTAAAAGTACTAAGCAAACTTGGTAAAGCAGAAAAAATTACTAACGTACAGAAGCACCCAATAATATTGGATCCTAAACAACATTTCACAAAGCTGTTACTCTAATGGTACCACGAGTTGTATGGTCATCAGGGTCAGCGAACAGTAGTGAAAGAGACTCGCCAAAAATTCTGGATTCTAAATTGCATGTCAGCAGTAAAGAAAACCTTCCGAAGCTGTCCTATCTGCAAAATAAAGAAGGTGAAGCCTTCAGTTGTACACATGGCTGACCTGCCCGAAGTAAGAACCATGTCGAATGTTCGTCCATTCACTAACACGGGAATGGACTACTTCGGCCCATTTACCGTAAAAATAGGAAGAAGAGTAGAAAAAAGATGGGGAGTCCTCTTTACTTGTCTCTCTATTCGAGCAGTACATTTGGAGGTTGCTGCCAAACTAAATACGGACTCTGTTACACTAGCCATTCAGAGGTTGAGTTGCAGTCTGTATATATTCAGACAAGGGTACAAATCTTCACGGAGCTGACAATGAGCTCAAGAAAACAAAGATCGGATGTGGCCACAAAATTAGCCGTGAAAGGCATTCAGTGGCATTTCAATCCTCCAGCTTCTCCACACATGGGAGGAGTCTGGGAAAGATTTGTTGGATCCGTCAAGAGAGCAATGGATGGAACAATAAAAGATCGAAATGTAACCGATGAGACACTGTATACCGTCTTCATCGAAGTGGAATATATACTCAACTCGAGACCTCTCACGGAAGTTTCGATCGACCCAAAAGATGATAACTGTTTGACACCTAAGCATTTTTATTGGGTTGGTCAGATGGAGTAACGACAAAAGAAGAGGGGTTACCTGTGCCATCGCAAGCAAAGGAGGACAGCATAGCGTCTCGCTGATCACTTTTGAATTCGTTGGGTGAAAGAATATCTCTCAACACTCACAAAACGAAGAAAATGGTTAAAGGAAGCCGAAAAAGTGCAAGTAGGAGATGTCTTCATCGTCGATGATCAAGGACCCAGGAATACTTGGCCGAAAGTACTAGTGACGGCAGTATTCCCTGGCCAAAATAAAAGAGTTCGAGTAGCCGAAGTGAAGACAGCGACAGGGATGTACAGAAGATCTATCGCTAAGTTGTGTAAGCTGAACATCCGGCCTGCTAACGACTACAAATTCGTAGAAGATAAAGTTCCTTCATCAGTGGGAAGAATATGAAGATTCATATTTAATGTAATTCAAATGTAAAAATTTAACAAAAAAACAAGAGACAGTCACAAAAAATTCTGACAGTGAGAAGTAGATATATTTTTCTCAGTGTTTTATTGTACCATTATCTGAATATTATTCAGAAAAATAAATATAGTGGGATTGGATAAGAAGATTTGGTGCACATTATATATACCTATATATACCTATATATATAAGTAATCGGTCGTGTGTCTGTAGCATTCTTGGATCCATTCAGCTCCACCTATGAAGGCAATTGATTTTTCTCTATTTCAGATTAACCATTAGGCCATCTAGTTCAAAGATATTCCGTTCCGCTTTGGTTGATTTCGATAGACGTTCAACTTCTAATGTTCGTATATCGCTATATGTTAATACTTTCTTTTACGAAGTAATAAGTAAGTCTGGTAATTATGAAAACTCGAGATTTCAACGGATATACATGTTTGGACCTTCTCTGAATCGAATGTGACTATTTTCGGAATGACGTCTGTCTGTCTGTGTATCTGTGTGTGTAAATCCTCTAGGGCCAAAACTGTAGAACGTAAAATTATGAAACTTAAGACTTGTATATGCCCTAGATGTGCACCTCCTATTTTTGAAAAGAATATTCAAACCGGTAGTGCATGTTTACTCTATATATTTTTTGTTCTATCTCCAATATCACTAGAACGGCTACACTTACGGCAAAAATAGTTAGGTTCATAATGAAAGATATTAATATTTCGCACAACTTTTGTTTGAAACCTTTCTTCAATAAATTTACCAGTTGCGAGAAATATGCTACGAAACATTATAAATATCTTGTTTACATTGCCATGGACTCGCATGTAGCTTATAAAATCGGATCATCTGCTTCTTTGACAGGAAAACAGGAAAACAGGAGTATATATATATATATATATATATATATATATATATATATATATATATATATATATATATATATATATTATTAAGAGGAGAAACGCTGTGAGGAGTAAACCGATGGATTTAGATTATCTATGTCAGGAATTTATCTAAAACATGTATGATGAAATATAAATGCGAACACAGAGAAATTATAACAAGTGTATTAAAACAAATATTAATAATCATAAATGTAAAATAAGAAAACAATGGTATCGCTTGATCGAAGCTGATTGGGCTCCGGCAAGAGTACGGCATGTCCTGAAATTTGTAATTAAAGGATGACTTGAGTATGGACAATATACTCAGTAAGTAGCTCAATAATAAAAGTATTACATTGATTAGTTAGTGAAAGTCGTGACAAGTCTTTAGCGGATTTTAATCTCCTCACGTCATTCAAGCCGCACTTGTACAACGGGTATCAAACAAATCGAGAGTGATCAGCTCCGATACAACTGTTACAACTGCATGATGAACAAACAACGCATATTATGAGCTCAGTTGAATCTGACGATTGCTTCTCATAGAACAATTAACATTAACTAAATGTGGTCAGTTATTACCGATACTACACATTTTATGAGGTCGACTACGATTGCTTCACATTTAAATAAACAATATGGGGTCGACTCTACGAGACGATTGCTACCCATTAGACTAAACAATATGGGGTCGACTACAAGAGACGATTGCTTCCCATTTATATTAAAATATGAGGTCGACTAGACACTACTGATGGCACACAACAACCCATAATAAACAACAGGCCATAAAACACCAAATACGTCACCAAACATTCCAAAACATCTTTCCCTCCATCACAATGTCCATATAGTTAGTCAGTATGATTATTCAATTCGTCCGTATAATTACTAATGATGCTTAATGTACTTAAAACTATAACACATGTAGTAAGAGCTAACTTACTTGATATTAACTGGTTTTTATTATAACTAAAACACAATACACATTGAAATTAACCAACTCGCTAACCAGAATGATGCTTTAACACAACGCTTGGGTTGCCAATGCTACGCATGCATTGTTGCAACGGAATCATCAGTAATAATGCACGGGTACGACTGTCAATCTATATGGGTGCAGTCTTCAAAATGTTACGCGCGTTCTCCTCCTCCGAAGAACTCTGACAATATATATATATATATATATATATATATATATATATATATATATATATATATATATATATATATATATATATATATAATGAAAACTTCGTAAAAGAAAGTTGAGTGCAGGCCATTTCAGATATTTTTTAAGATACAATCAAAAATATTACGTCGATTAATATTTGTGTAATTAATTAATAAAAAGGTCGCACTGAATCCAAAAATTATATGTATCTGATATACTTGGATGTATGTATCTCGCTCGGTCGGTCGCAAGTTCTGACTTTGTCACCAAATGGTTCCCGTTGAATTTTGAATCCAATCGTCTGTGCAGGTGCGAAATAATAAACCCCCAATATTTGGCTCCCCTTAATACTACCCTTAAGTAATTTATAAAATATTGAAAAATTCTATAAATTTACAAAAATATTTTTTGTTCAGTAATTTTCTTCAAATTGTCAGCCCAAAAGTTATACAAGAAATATATAAATGTAATTTTGAAATCAAAAATATAAATTAAAGAAATATAAATTCTTTATGAATATATGAATTTTTATATTTATAACTATTTTTCGAATTATGAACCCAAATATCAGAGAAACATATTATGAAATATATATTTTTGAAATTTACAACATTGATTGCATTAAAAGACTGACTATTGTTGCAATTAATCAGTAACAATTAATTAGTATCGTTTATAATTTATCATTTCAATATTTAACGGTTATAAATAGATTTTCTTCTTTGAAATAAAAACCTTAGGGGTTACAAACTGGTTTGTATATAAATTAAAAAATCCACTGATATATGACGAGCATTGCTGTTTGCACCTATTTTTTTTAAATCATTACAATACTTTTTTTTTTTTGATTGTGAACCCCCAGTGTCAGAAATATATTATTAAAAGTAATAATTTTGAAATATATTTTATTATTCCTATCAATCAATAACATTATAGTCTATTTTCATTGTATCTCTTTAAAATTCAATTGATATAAATAGGTTTACTTCATTTAAACACCAGTGGTTAATAAAATGCTTTCTAAATTAGAAACAAAAACACTAAATACGGAGGTTTTGGTGTCTTCTACTTTTTTTTTAAAACCGCTTTTATGACCGACACACGATCGAAATGGCCAAGGGATATAATTATATTTGACAGGAGATTTCCTGCTTTGAACTCATTTTTCATAATATGCGATAAAAATTCTAATCCTTTGTCCATTTGGGCCTACCAAACATATGAAGGGGAAACCGATTTGGTTTTTACAGTTCCTAAATTTGATTTATGTAAATTGTTACACACAATTATTACGCTCTTCTAACAGGAAATATTGTAATCATGATATACAGTGGAATACGCTTATAGTGAACTCGCATATAATGGAAACTCGGTTATAATGAACGTATACACTGAGTCCCAACTAAATACATATTTCACCTAATGTAAGTCAATTCGCCCATTTTCGGTCATAATACAGACGTTTCTTATTCTCCAAAGAACTCTTTTAATAATTTTTTTTTGTAAAATTACAAAATATAAAAGTTGCTTAAAAAAGAAGTTTTTTCCTTCCATTTCAATTTTTTTAATTTTTGCATTTTTTGTTTATTGTGTAATTTTTGCAATTTTTATTCTAGAAGACGATGGCGCATAGAAGAGTTGTCACACAAACCATATACATTTTTTTTATTTTGAAAAATGTTAACACATTAAGAAATTATGCGGAGAATACGAAAATGGTACGTTTTTCTAGTGTAAATTGAATCTCGAAGCATTGCCTATATTAGGGTCAGGCAGGGTTCGCAGTAGAACGGGTACGAGATAGGCGTGGTTTCAAGGAAGTGGGGACGCTCATTGCATTAGTCAAGTCAAGCTCTAAGCATTACAAAATATTGAATACAAATTGTGCAATTTATTTTATATTGTTGACTTATTATTATAGTACTAGGGTCACCCGTGGGCACCATGTGCCCATATGGTATACAGTTGGTATGTGTTGTATCATTTAGACAGTTTCTATGATTGTATATAAAAAACAGGATTATAAATTTACTTACGATTGCTGTTTATTATTTTAATCGATTATTCAAATAATTACAAATCCTTTTTACACAACATTTTTAATGATTTGACATTTGATTCATTATTGTTTTTGAATTAAATAATCAGGCTAGATTCTGAATTTTGCAGTATTAAACTGCTGCAGTGTCACAACGGCAGTTTTAAAAGTGATGATAATTAGTTATATGCTAAAATACAATGGATTGTGCCATCAAAAATAAAAGAATAAAATTGCCAACCAATTCAAGATTTTATTTCTCTAATAATCAGAATTATAAATTTACTTACTTGCAGTTATTATAATTTGACCAACTATAAAATCTTACCGCAACTCATATTTTCAAAAATCACTGCTTCTTGGCCATTTTGAAGTTAACTATGAATTAAAATAAATGTACAGAAACACGTATTTGCTAAAAATATTTGCTAATTAGGCAATAATATGCACTTATTTCATATTATATACTTAAAAATTGAAATTATAACATGCTACTCCCCTTAAACTTAAGATTAAACTTTGAATTGAAGATTTATCACACAAAAACCAATATTGACATTTCATTCTGACGTTTGATTCGTTTTTGTCTATTTCAAAGCAGACTGAATTTCAGAATCGTAGTGATTGTTTTATTTCAGTATAAACTATTTGATTATTTTTTATAACATTATTAACAGTCGCCATGGTGCAGTGGCTAAGTGTCATGCCTTTCACCCTGGAGGTCGTGAGTTCGATCCCCGTCTATGCCAATCTGCATTTTTACAGAAAAGCGTTCTACACATACACACTCACATACACACTCACATACAAACATTTCTGGGTTATTATATTAATGATGTTTAAATATGAATCGTCGTCTGAGCAAAAAAGGCAAGTTATTTCTTTCTGCTAAAAGAAAATCACAGCGTAAAAACTTTAAAAGAAACATTTTAAATTCAGTATACACAACAACCGAGACAAAATTATCTGCAGACGAAATTTATTATTCTTCGTCTGATAGTGAAAGTTCATCATCCTCTAATCTATCCAATTATATTGATTATGATGTTAACAATAACAATGACTGGAAGAAGATATTTCGACGTGAAATTTGTATTTGAAAAATTAAAAACTTTCGGTATTCACTCCAAATTTCAATGTACCCCAGCAAATATGGGGTTTATCAAAGAAGAGCGCTGTGGATTTTTTAGTAAATTTATTTTCAAATGTTCCATAGCTCGAAGAGAATTCGAAATCAAAAGCGATTTGAGAGTTTTACCATCAAGTCTTTTTATCGATAAAAAAAATTCCATTTTTGGGCGCAAGTCCAGATGGTTTGATAGGAGAACATGATTTGATTGAAATTAAATGTCCAGCGTCAGCTAAAAATGTTACTCCTCAGGATGCGGTCTTACAAAAAAAAAATTAAATATTGTCAAATAATTGGTGGAAATTTAATTTTGAACACCAACTGTCCGTATTATTATACCAGGTGCAAGGCCAGTTGCACATTTCTAACAGAAAAAGTGTATGTTTGTAGTATGGACTCCGAAAGAAATTTCCATAGAGGGAATAGAAAATGATGATAATTTTTGGAAAACAAAAATGGAAAACAAATTAGTTCAATTTTATATGGAATGCATATTGCCAGAGCTTATTGAATCGCGCTACACAAGATCACTTCCCTTGCGTGAGCGTGATATAAACAGTTAAAATGTAAATGTACAATTAATATTATATATTTATTTATCGTACGCGCCGCTATAAGGAATGTTCCCTCTTCATCGAGTCGGGTGCTATAAGTGTGACTTTATGTTACGTATGTACGTCTCAATAATTTTCCACTGCAATGACACCTATATAATTAATAAGTGAATTGTGAAATTAATAGCAACGATATGTTCAACTATTATTATTTATAATCATCTTCATCATATATAACAAAATAATAATTTGAAATAAAATCAAATTTTTTATTCGTGATATACATCTTATTTAAATATCAGGTACAATAACTGATATGTGCGATAAATATTATTATAAATTGTGTTATTTGTTATAAATTTGTTTAAATGTTGAGCACTTGTTCTTTCACAATGTATTATTCTTTTTTAAAGTTCTTGAAATACTAAATAACTCTCTCAACATTTTGACATCAAATATAATAAAACTTTGTTAGTTATATTATAAATAGAATTTTTCTATTGTTACCATTAATATTGTGTAAAAATAGTGCGCGTAACACGGTACATTGAAACAACGCCCCAGCCATAGATATAACCTGTGGCCCCACCACATGCTTAGTGCTTCCCCTAGCCCTTCACACGTCCCGTATGCAGTACGGGTTGCATAAATACGAAACAAGACTTCTTTCGGGCGAAGACAGGCTTCTTAAAGTAAACCCGCATATAGTGAATTTTCGGCTATAATGGAATATATTTAATCTTTAAGTTCACTATATGCGAACTCGGTTCCGTTGGCAAGAATTAATTTTTTACTGGCAACTCTGACACAATAGTCATGCCTTATAATTATAAATAAAATATGCATTGCAACCAGCGGATTCTCCCCTACTACTCCACGCTTGGCGTAATAATAAAATTTAAAAATAATTGCTCTTAAATATTATGGCCTATGGGTACACAATTTGAAAATAATTATAGCTATAAAAAGTCTTACAATTTTTTGTAGATTTTTTAATACACTAAAAAAAGAAAAGTACATATATTAAATTTTCATATTATATATTTTATGGAAGAAATCTATAACTATAACTCCGAAAGTATACGGGCGATTGGAACTGAGAACGGATTAAAAAAATATGTGTAGCAAATTTGGTTCAAATCGCTTCTGTACCTTAAGAGGAGTAGAGAGCACAAATTTGATCTTACGAGCGACGACTTACATCTAAGGATGCCAGAGACACACGACCGAATGATATAGCTCTTCGTACCGTGAGCTAAAAATTAATAAGTTTTCTTTTGTTTATTTATAAACATTCATGTACGAGTAGTATATATTCCAATAAAAATATGAATAATAAAATGTGTACTTTCGTTATAGTGAACACTCGTTTATAGTGAACTAAATTCCTGGTCCCTTCAACTTCACTATAAGCGGAATCCACTGTATTTCGAAATCGAGATTTTAACGGAAATACTCGTTTTGAGCATCCCTAATTGATATAATAATAATATAAGCTTTATTGATTCATTTATTAAATATTTTTAAGTTATAAACCTGTGTTCCTATCTGTTAAAACTTTACAGTGAAAACTGTTGTAGACAAATTTATTAAATTTTGAATTTAAAGTTTGTATATAGCCCAGAAGAAAACCTACTTTGGAAACAAAATATAAACAGGCAAAAAGAAATTACTCATGCTACTTTTTTACTGCGGACAGGCTATAAATAACCGATTCCTCAATATATATAAATGCTGTCTTTCCATATCACAGGTTTCATGCGAATGCTCTTAGACCGATGACACACACGGCACTTTGAAAATAGCCATATAATATTTAAAGGGGCATTCACCTTTTGCGGATTCAAAAAATCGATATATTTTTTTTTTGCACAATAGGACACTTTGAAGTGTTGACTATAAGTCTCTGAAGCCGTTTTTTGAAATTCGAGTTGGAAATATGTGAAATTGCGATTTAAACAAAACAATGTTTTTGCTCAAGCACGGCGTTTTCGTGCGCGTCAGTCTGAAGGTGAAACTTTAAACGCGTTTTTCTCGAAACCATATTTTTTAAGTCGCGCGGTAGAATATCTCGACAACAAATTAACCGATTTAACTCTCGATAAATGCATCTTAAAGGTAATAAAATTCTCTAGGAGTTGATCCTCGACGAAGTGTGTCCGACAGTTGTTAATATTTTTTAAGGCCCGCCAAAGGAGAAAAAAAGTGGCAAAACATAACTTTTTTCGTACGATGGTCGCCATTTTGCTAATTATGGTCCAAATGGACCACCCGAAGATCAATTCCTAGACAATTTAATATACTTTAAAACCCTTATTTCTTATTTTTTTCAAACAACTGGGACCAGAGTTATGCTACCGCGCGCCTGAATTGAGCTGCCCACTTTGGACCTGGACATCTTCGCCGGGGCTGAACGTACCCGACTTTAAAAAATACCTTATGAAAGAGAAAAGTTGAATAAATACGATACAAAAAACCGCATGCGAATATCTCGTACGTACCTTGAGAAAAAAAGTTAAAAAACAGCTTTTTTTTGTGCTCAAAAGGTGAATGCCCCTTTAAGGTTCCCTAGTTACAACTGATAATGATATTGTTTCACGATAAAGCAATATTACCTATATGTGAAAATTAAATATAAGAAAGTCACTCCAGATTTGTATATAGGTGTAGGGTCAAATTTAAAATTGTTTCTAATTTCTGCAAAGTAAATCGGCGTTCTAATTGTTCTAATTGAAGAAATCCATCCTTACTTTCATCTGTTATTTCCCAATTTTTTATTTACCATGTTTGTTTTGATTGTATTTTATTTGTAGTTTCATATTTCTCGGGAATGAGCGGAAGTTGCATGGTTAGTTTTTCAGTCTATTGATATACAGAACTTTATTCTTAAACAGAATTTAATGCTTTTTATATGGTTAATATTTAATAAATAAAAAAAATAATTAGCATTGGGTAAATTTTCTTGCATGTTATTTCCCCTTCATCAGCAAATTTACCTATTGTTTTTACTAGAATAAATTGTAAGTATCTATAAAATAAATGATTCATTTTTCGAAAAAACTTTTTCAACAAACGTTGCTAGACATTTTAATTTTTTTTTACTTTTAAGTAATATAAATATTATATAAAATTCAAAATGGCCATAAAAGGCAAAATTACTAGTTAATATAGTGAAATAAAAGGTTTGCTTGGTAATTTTTCAATTGGTGTCGTCAAATTTTAGAAGCAGGTATAATGTGATTTGAACTCTGTGATAGCTTGAAACTGTTTTGACACTGATTAATTGATAACTAATCATGATTAATTTAAATCGATTACTTTCACCTCTGAAATTCGTCTACCCTTCTACATTGTGCGGAAGGGTGCAGATGTTGGAACGTAACGATTACCGACTAAGCCCCCATCCAATTTTCAACGTTACGTAGGGTGAACTGGGGAAGGAGGCAATTATGTCACAGTACTGTATATTCGTTACAGAAAAGTAAATAAAAACAACTGAAACAATATAGCAACGTTTTTACAATCCTTCATGTAAAATGAATGGGATGAGGCAAACCGAATGTATAATAAGTTGGAGTGACCTTCATTCGACTTTCTTATTTTTTCACTATTTAAAAAAAACTTCATTCTGTTTTAAATTCAGCCTACGATATCCATGAAACATAATCAATTTGTATTGTAACTGGATAAACGTAAATATAAAATAACCATTTTCAAAGATAATTTTTCATCAAACGGTAAATTTTCGGAAAATAAATGCCATTTCCGAGACATTGAAAAAGGTGGCACGAGTGAATTGTTCCATCCTGTTAAGATATTGTTATCAAAAATAAAGATGCACATCTGGGCCTTATACAAATCAAAAGTATGCAATTTTATAATTTTACCATCAACAGTTTTGGCTATAGAGCGTTCACACACAGACGTCATTCCGAAAATAGATGACTATACACAATTCTTAAGTTTGAAGTTTCACAGTTTTACGTTTGACAGTCTTGGTTCTAAAGTAGTGCTTCTTCAACTTTTTCCACTCTCGCTCCTTTTTATTCGAGCATACTTCTATACTACCTCTGGTATAGAGGTATTTAACCATTGGCAAATTTTTCGTTAGCCCCACAATAAGTTACGTGACCCTATCTTGGGTGTTGACCCATAATTTAATAAGTCCTGCTTTAAAGCGTTCACAGACAGACACACAGGCTCCAAAATAGTCACATTTAATTCAGAGAAAGTAGAAATCTCGAGTTTGAAAGTTTCATAATGATCAGACTTAATTATTATTAATTATTAATGCGTATAAGATGCTTAGGATTAAGGCACCTTTGTGTTTTGCTTATTTTTTGTGTTTATTGCGATAGGTATAATGAATTCCGAAGATGAATAAATGACATTGTATTTCTTGATAATACACGAGGAAATATACACGCATAGAAAAACTATGGTTATAAACAGTGTTACCAGATGAAAGAATCAAATATTCTTCTTATGCCCGCTATTATAAACGTCAAATAACTAATATACTCTGTAGATTTAATTTACTAACCAAGTAAAATACTTTACTCCATAGATTTCCGTATTATAAACGATAAATAGATTTACTTCCCTAGTAAATCTCACAATTAAATTACTCCCATGAATTTCTAGCGATTAAAATTTATTCTGTTAATTACTTGACAGATTCATGTTGTGTTTTTTATTTAAATATTAATATTTAAAAATATTCTGGTGTTGTTTGCCAATTTCTAAACAAAAAAATATAAATTTGGCATTATGCACAACATAATATTTGATAATCTGATACATATATCAAACAATAACATTAAATATAAAAAGAAAAATATTTGGCGCAATACACACAAATCATCACGAATAACAACTATTATATATTTTATATTATATATAAAATACTATTGATTATATTATATAAAAAATAATACTTAATAAAATAATAACCGCAAAGACCATCAAATAATTTATTATTCTTTAATTTATTAATAAGTAGTGTTTTTTCTTCTATTATTAATTCCATTTCTTTTTTTTTTAAGTAATAATATGTCTGCTTTATCTGTCTCTGTGTAATTTTTCCCTCATTCTCGTATTTTATCCATTATGTTTGTCAACAACTAAATTCTAACTTCAAATAATGAACCGTGAAATATTTTTCTGCTGTACCTATCATTAATATAATAACCCAGAAATGTTTGTATGTGAGTGAGTGAGTGTG
Source organism: Leistus spinibarbis (assembly GCA_933228885.1). Classification (NCBI taxonomy): domain Eukaryota; kingdom Metazoa; phylum Arthropoda; class Insecta; order Coleoptera; family Carabidae; genus Leistus; species Leistus spinibarbis. The sequence goes on along the minus strand of OW121803.1, from coordinate 3,310,593 downwards.
TGTGTGTGTAGAACGCTTTTTTTGTAAAAGTGCAAATTGGCATAGACGGGGATCGAACTCACGACCTCCAGGGTAAGAGGCGAGAGTCTTAGCCGCTATACCATGGCGACAGATAAGAATGTTATATATAATATCAAATAGTTTGTACTGAAATAAAAGACTACACCACAGCAATGAATAAATTTCTAATCAAGTAATCTGCCCTACGTAAAAATAAAAGTTTATACGTCAGAATAATTCAAATGTCAATTTTAAATATATTCCGAATCTTGAAAATACATATCGAGTTGTGTACATTATGCCATTATGTTTTAGCATAGGATCCATTATCACTTTTAAACTGCCGTGGCACTGCAATATTCAGAATCTAGCCTGATTATTTGATTCAAAAATAATAACGAATCAAAAGTCAAATCATTGAAAGTGTAGTGTAAAAAGGTTTGTAATACACATATTTTTTGAATAATCGTTTCAATTAGTAAACAGAATCCGTAAGTAAATTTATATTCCCGATTTTAGTGTAATAATACACGCATGGATTTATTAAATCAACGTAAATATCTTGATTATTTTTATGTATTAATACAGAATTTGTTATTTATTTCTGCATTTCTGCAAATAAATACTGTCCGCCAGTTGTACAACTATTTTTGACGTTGCATCGTCATTCAGAAATTCGGATAACACAACCTTTTTATACATGTTGACAAATATCGTAAATTCAAACTATAAACTTCGGCCAAGTGTATGAAGTGCCATCAAGTAGTACTTCAAAGTTACCGCGCATTTTCCGACTTTGTTATCAGAATGAATTGTTTCAATTGCAAACATTTATGCAAATAATGATTATTAACAATTTTAATTAACTGTCCAAATTTCAAAATCTTTAAGTATTTTATTATATTGTATAATTCATAGGCATTTAAAAATCAATATCCGTCAAAACTGACCTATATTCTGTGTACTATATGGGCACACGGTGCCCACGGGTGACCCTAGGTAATGAATAGATGAACTAATTTAGTCGGTAAATAATTATAAACAATAATTTTTAATTTTTAGTAGACCGTGGAAGTTTGCTGCTCGCATCGCATACATATCTTATAAGGCCTAAGTACCTAAGCTTGTTTTATTTTAATATCTAGTCTATTAATTAGAAAATACTCGTTTTTATCCCACACAATAACTCTCCAAAGATGAACCTTGTCGTCATGAAATTTACGCAGTTTATTGTGCTAGGCAATCCAGTTGAATTTATATTTTCAGCTCGTTAGGTCGATCCCTTCCCGATTTATGTTTGAATAAGTTAGCCTGGTTAACAGAAATACCCAAAATGACAAGAGTCTGGTGAAATTAGTTATTAGTGTTAGTTTCCAATAAAGGACATAGATAATTGCCATTAAAAGTTATATCACCGCAAATCATTCTCTCGCAAATTCATAATAATGAAATATTATCTATACAATTTTCTTTTTCATTATAAACATATTTTCTTTTTATTAGTACTAAGGATTTATTTTTCTCCTTGAATAATTAAAAGTTCGCCAGAAGCATTGCTGCATCTGATATTTGTTATTTATAGCATTTTTCTAATTTCTTGTAGAACATTAACTTTGGGAAAATTATTTAGCACATAGGAATTTGAAAAAGGTTATATTTTCGATTTTTCACAAATCAAAAACCAAAATTAGCACAAAGCAGAGACAAAAGCAGATCTACTATGTGCTACCATCTAGCGGGAGGGTCATGCAATGAATGAGCTCATAACAATGTTGCCTACCCACACACTGTACTGTGTACTACGATGTATTTACGCAGCGAAAAATTAATCAATATTGCCATCTAGCGGGCACAGTAACAAATATAAAATAAGTATAGTTACAGGTAACATTGAGTTCGAAGATTGTAATTGGTGAAATTTTCAACCTCTAAATAATAAATATTCTCTTCAAACTTGATTTGGGAACATGAAACAATTTACAACAGTGAAAAAAATAATTTTATTGAATAATTTAAATATACAAATATATTAGTTTTACTATTACTTTCTTGGACGAAATCTATAAAGAAGTATTGTAATCATGAAAGTTTTCGAACTCGAGATTATAATGGAAATACACGTTTTGACCATCCCTGTACCGAATCTGACGTAATAAAGTCTGTGTATGTGTGAACGCCCTAGAGCCAAAACTGTTGATGCAAAAATGAAACTTTAAACATACAATTTATGAAGAAACTTTTCAAACAAAAGTTGTGCGAAATATTAATATCTTTCATTATGAACATTACTATATTTGCCGTAAGTGTAGCCGTTCTAGTGATATTGGAGATAGAATAAGAAATGTATAGAGTAAACATGTACTACCGGTTTGAATATTATTTTCAAAAATAGGAGGTGCACATCTAGGGTATATACAAGTCTTAAGTTTGAAGTTTCATAATTTTTCGTTCGACAGTTTTGGCCCTAGAGCGTTCACAGACACACACACACACACACAGACGTCATTCCGAAAATAGTCACAGGCGAGCTTTGGGCATAGGTGCGACTCTTGTTTAATACACCCTTAATTTAAAACTGCATATTACAGAGTAATAAGTAAGTATTGGGATCACCAAAAAAATCGAACTCGAGATTTCAACGGATATACACGTTTTGAGCTTCCCTGAATCGAATGTGACTATTTTCGGAGTGACGTCTGTGTGTGTGTGTGGGTGTGTGTGTGTGTATGTGAACGCTCTAGAGCCGAAACTGTCCAACGTAAAATTATGAGACTTCAAACTTAAGACTTGTATATGGTCTAGTTGTGCAACTCCTATTTTTGAAAAGAATATTCAAGCCGGCAGTGCATGTTTACTCTATGTATTTTTTGTTCTATCTCCAATATCACTGGAACGGCTTCACTTACGGCAAAAATAGTTATGTTCATAATGAAAGATATTAATATTTCGCACAACTTTTGTTTGAAAAGTTTCTTCAATAAATGTACCAGTTACGAGAAAACCGCTACCGAAAATTTTAAGAATCTTGTTTACGTTGTCATGGATTCGAATGTAGCTTAATTCATCGGATCATCTGCGCCTGTCAATATTTCGACAAGAAAACAAAATGGTCTGAATTAGATAAATGACATTTCAGAATATTTCTGTTGAGAATTGGTTAGTTTTGATAATTAGTACTTCAAAAGCATTACAAATTGGTATTGGTATAATTTTCAACCCATTCATTTATATAAGGTAAGCTTGGTTTTTTATATTGTTTCTGTTGGATTATTATTTCTTTATATTATATTTTTATAATCAATAAATATTGATGAAAACTACGTAAAAGAAAGTCCCGCATTGGCCACAACCCATTTTTTTTTAAATGGAATGGGTAGTTGAAACTTTTTCTATCTTCAAATAATATTATCTATTTTGAAATTATAAATTTCGCAAACCCGACAATTCTAAGTAAAGCTGAAAAAAAATTATTATTTTCATGCATTTCGGAAATTGTGAGCATTTCTCTCATCACGAGAGTAAACGTGCATGCATGAAAAAATTACTTTCGGTAGCGGTCGGGCTTGATCGTGCATCTTCGTTTGCCTCCGGATGTTCGGCTACATTCGCTATAGCGCATTAGTTTTAAAACTCATCCGTTACAAGTGCAATATACATTGTATGGACTGTGAAACTAAACTAAGAAAACACGAAGAGGATTGTCAATTCAACTAGCTTATGTGTTAAATTATTTTATAAAAATTAAATTTAATTTTAATATTTAAAATGAATAAATAAAATTTGAAATACAAATAAACTGACTCCAATTAATAATCTGGGTTATGATTAAAAGAAATTTTAATTATTGCCTTCTACAATATTTTACCTTTTGAAGATCACATAATAATCAGATAAGTATAATATTTTGAATTTGTTAATCACACATTTAAAAAAAAACTATCTAAAAATATGTTGAGGTTATGATTTATAAATTTAAATAAAAACTATTCGCGCGAGATATTTGACGCATGCGCACAGAGCGTGAGCAAATCGCTCACCACGCGAGTAAAGATCACCGAAAAGTTCACGTGAGTTCTGACGGGTTAAAGATGTATTGTTTATTCCTGAAATTGATGGAAATTTACTATCGGTAAAAAAATTGACAATGAGTGGATTTGTTGTCATTTTTGAAAATGATAAATGTAGAGTAATGAAAGATGGAAATGTTATAATACAGGCATCTTTGCAAAATCAATTATATAAACTAAATTTGATAAGTAAAACGATGATTCTGAAACATGTAATTACAGAATGTGATATAAATCTACTACACAATAGATTTGGTCATAGAGATGTTAATGCAATACATTTAATTGAGAAACAATGTTTAGCAAACGATATTAAAATAACTGGAAAAATATCAAATAAAGCATGTGAAGTTTTTTTAAAAGGAAAGATGACGAAACTTACCTTTCCAAAAGAATCAACCAATCGAAAGGCTGACATTCTTGATTTGATGCATTCAGATGTTTGTGGTCCAATGCAAACATTGACTCCAAGCGGTAATCGTTACATATTGACATTCATTGATGATTATAGTCGTTATTCATTTGTATATTTATTAAAAAATAAAAGTGAAGTACCGACCAAATTCATGGAATTTGCTGAACAAATGAATACACAATATAATAAAAGAATAAAAATTTTAAGAAGCGATAGTGGTGAAGAATATACATCGAAAACAATGAAGCACTATGTGCAGAAAAATGGAATAAAACAAGAATTTACTGCACCTTATACACCAGAGCAAAATGGTGTTGCACAGCGAAAAAACCGCTCATTAACTGAAATGGCTGACTGAGAAGCTGTGATAAATGCAAATTATATGCAAAATAGATTACCATCAAAAGCTTGCATCAGAACACCATTTGAACTATGGCATAAAATGAAACCATGTTTAGGTCATATAAGAACATTTGGTTGTGATGCTTACGTGTTTATACCAAACTAAAATCGGTGAAAATTGTATGAAAAATCAAAGAAACTAATATTTTTGGGATATAGTGCAGAATCTAAAGCATATAGATTGATTGATCCAGAAACCAACAGAATAATAATAAGTAGAATTGTAAAATTTCTAGAATTAAAGAATGAAAATACGGAATCAATTCAAGTTGACAATAAACAAGAAGTTATTGTTACAATTTCAAACAAAACAAAAGAAAATGTAACAGACGGGCAAACTCAAAAAGAAATGTATGAAACATATGAAACTGAACAAGCAGCTAGATCTGATATAACACTATAACTTAAAAATTATAACGATCCTAGAAATTTCGAAGAAGCAATGAACATGTCAGATTCGAAAAGTTGGTTAAAAGCAATGGAAGAAATTCAAGCGATGGAAAAATGCAATACATGGGATTTAGTTGAACTACCTGATAATCGTAGAGCAGTTGATTGTAAATGGATTTACAAGTTAAAACTGGATCCAACAAATAATTCTATACGTTATCGAGCAAGGCTTGTAGCAAGAGGGTTTTCACAAAAATATGGAGAAGACTATGATGAAGTGTTTGCACCAGTAGTAATACAAACAACAATACGAACACTGCTAACTATTTGTGGAATGAAGAAGATGAAAGTATAACATCTTGACATAAAGACAGCATTCTTAAATGGTGATCTTAAAGAAATAGTATATATGAGACAACCAAAAGGATTCGAAGATAAGAATAAACCAAATCACGTATGCAAATTAAAGAAAAGTATATATGGACTAAAGCAAGCTGCAAGAGCATGGAATGAAAAAAATAGATCATGTATTAGTTACTAATGGATTTAGAAAGGGCGAAGCAGATTGTTGTTTATACGTCAAGAAAATAGAAGAAGACTATGTATACATTTTATTATATGTTGATGATATAATTGTTGCTGCCAACGACAATTAACAGATAAACGAAGTTAATAATATTTTAAATCAGCATTTTGAATCAAAGATGCTTGGTGATTTAAAATACTACCTTGGGATTGAAGTTGACAGAACAGAAGATGGCATATTCTTAATACATCAAAGTATATAGAAAAATTGATAAATTTTAGGCATATCAGATCAATTCATACTATTTTTAAATTGGTTTTATCGTGCTATTAAAACTAGTTTTTGAGTTTTAAAGGAACTATAATATACTAGGGTCACCCGTGGGCACCATGTGCCCATATGGTATACAGAACATAGGTCAGTTTTGACTGATGGCGAATTTTCATGTAATTTAATAATAATAACACGGTTTTGCTTCATTTTTTATCGTTTGACTATAATAGTAATACAAATTTCCACATCGCAAATAATAATAAAGAAAAAATCGAGTCCTTTTTTTGATCGCTATTTTGTTCTTAGATCACTATGCTGAGATTAACTAATCGATCGCTTATCATGCACTGTGTAACATCCGATAAATTTAAACAAAATTTGATTTTAACCTTGTATGGTGCATATGTGTTGTATCATTTAGACAGTTTCTATGATTGTATATATAAAACAGGATTATAAATTTACTTACGATTGCTGTTTATTATTTGAATCGATTATTCAAATAATATGTATTACAAATCCTTTTTACACAACATTTTTAATGATTTGACATTTGATTCATTACTGTTTTTGAATTAAATAATCAGGCTAGATTCTGAATTTTGCAGTATTAAACTGATGTAGTGTCACAACGGCAGTTTTAAAAGTGATGATAATTAGTTATATGCTAAAATACAATGGATTGTGCCATCAAAAATAAAAGAATAAAATTGCCAACCAAACATGTTTCTAAATATGTTTGAATTATCTCTTCAAGATTTTATTTCTCTAATAATCAGAATTATAAATTTATTTACTTGCAGTTATTATAATTTGACGAACTATAGAATCTTACCGCAATTCATATTTTCAAAAATCACTGCTTCTCGGCCATTTTGAAGTGAAAATATTAACTATGAATTAAAATAAATGTACGGAAACACGTATTTGCTAAAAATATATGCTAATTAGGCAATAATATGCACTTATTTCATATTATATACTTAAAAATTGAAATTATAACATGCTACTCCCCTTAAACTTAAGATTAAACTTTGAATTGAAGATTTATCACAAAAACTTTTTTGACATTTCATTCTGACGTTTGATTCGTTTTTGTCTATTTCAAAGCAGTCTGAACTTCAGAATCGTAGTGATTGTTTTATTTCAGTATAAACTATTTGATTATTTTTTATAACATTATTAACAGTCACCATGGTGCAGTGGCTAAGTTTCATGCCTTTCACCCTGGAGGTCGTGAGTTCGATCCCCGTCTATGCCAATCTGCATTTTTACAAAAAAAAGCGTTCTACACAAACTCACATACACACTCACATATACACATACAAACATTTCTGGGTTATTATATTAATGATTGTGGTTGTATGATCGATATAAGAAAAATATTCTGTAATACCGTTCTCTGTATGTTATTATAAAGATATTAAATAGTGGTTATCAATTTGCAAAAATTCAATATTTATGTAAAATAGCAAATGTATTTAAATAAAAGAACACTTGGTTGTTTCACAATATTTTAATTTATTACGACACGTCTTTCGACTTCTCAGTCATCATCAGGATCATCTCCTGATGAAGACTGAGAAGTCGAAACACGTGTCGTAATAAATTAAAATATTGTGAAACAACCAAGTGTTCTTTTATTTAAATATTAACATGTTTCACCAAGTGCCAACCACTATATCCATTAATAATAGCAAATGTATGTTCAAATCAGCTTTATAGATTTTAGTAATACAGAGTTATTAGTAGAACTGCATCTTATTTATCATAACAAATAGCGTATGCAGAGCTTTTCCAAGAAATAGTTGATTTATTTGTTGCAACCAATCACAAGCCATATGCATCTAAATAATTTTTGGGGTAAAGTGGGAGACAGTAGATACATAAGGGTTGGTCGTTGCCCTTGATACACCACTTCTATTTAGAAGACCGTTAACTTGGGTTTTCTCAGATAATCCAACATTTTTTATGAACATTTGAGTGGTATGTGTTTTATAATATGTGATTACGAGTGTGTGTTTTTTTAAAGGACATATTACCAGATTTTCTTGGTTTGGTTAATTTTATAACGTGTTTACACGACTATTTGACAATAAATATTACCGCATTTTATTTTATATTTTATTGTAATAAGACTATAAGTGTTTACACGACTTACATATATTACATCGTTATAAGAAAGTAAGTAAATACATATGTATTTTTTATAATATTTGGGTACTTACATATATATTATCTCGCATCCCCATCGCAAACCCGTCCTAACAAGTCGCTTGAAAAAGGCTTGCGCACGAATATCGCAGTGCCATCCCATAAGTGCCCCGGATATAATAATAATAATAATATATATATATATTATTATATTTCTAGTGAAAACTGCGTAAAAGAAAGTCGAGTACAGGCCACTCCAGATATTTTTATCAAAATAATTACAAAAAATTGTAAGTTTTATATATATATACATAAATTTTTAAATAGTTAACAAAAAGGTGATAATTATTAAAAACCACTGCTCGCGCATATCTTACCTAAAGGCGAACTCTACGCATTGGTGCATTTTACGCGTACCAAATCTTGTTTATTGTTAATATATAAATATATATAAATAAATAATATATATATATATATATATATATATATATATATATATATATATATATATATATATATATATATACTAGGGTCACCCGTGGGCACCATGTGTTTATATGGTATATACATAGAATACAGGTCAGTTTTGATGGGTGGAGAATTATCTTGTAAATCATATAAAAATAAGGGATTACCCTTACACGGTTCTTTCTTCAGTTTGTATAGCAAATCTAAAAAAAAAAAAAATAATTTGGTATATTTTTCCAGCCAATCAGGTGTCTAAATACATATGTTTAAATTAACTCTTCAAGAATTTGTTTATTATATAATTTATAATGTAATTTATAAATTTATTTACTGCATTTATTTGTAGTTAAATATATTGTACAATGCACATTTAATATTATTCAATAATTTGATGCATGATTTTATTAATTTTTAAATGACTATAAATTATAGAATATAATAAAATAATTAAAGTTTCTGTTTTTGTTAATAATCATTATTTGCATAAAAGTATGAAATTAAAACAATTCATTCTGATAACAAAGTCGGAAAAAGCACGGTAACTTTGAAATACTACTTGATGGCACTTCATACAGTAGGTGGGGTGTTCAAAGAAGTTAGTAAGCTAGCAAATTAAGTCGGCAGACTTTGCCTAGCAGCAGAGAAATATAATACCCCATTGCACACCAATTACGACATCTGTCTTTGGTTGAAGTTTATAGTTAGAAGTTACGATATTTGTCAACATGAATAAAAAGGTTGTGTTATCCGAATTTCTGAATGACGATGCAACGTCAAAAATAGTTGTACAACTGGTGGACTATATTCATTTGCAGAAACAAATAACAAATTCTATATTAATACATAAAAGTAATGAAGATGTTTATGTTGATTTAATAAATAGATGGGTTTTGTCATTTTTAATTATTAAAATGAAACACAGCAACTAAATTGACAGATGTACCTTAGTTATAAAATATTTTGCTGCTAGCAGATGTTAGCGAAAAAAGCGGCGCTAGCTTTGCTACCTCTTCAAAAATATAATATTATTTCATAATTGGTCTATTGCTTTTAGTAAATGTTGTACCTGCGGCATTACTGCGAACTGTATAATACAAACAATATTTTGAACATTTGTACACGTGCATTAAAACAGTCTCCATGCATGCATTATTACACAAAAATCGGGATTATAAATTTACTTACGGTTTCTGTTTTCTAATTGAATCGATTATTCAAAAAATATGTGTAATACAAACCTTTTTACACAACACTTTCAATTATTGACATTTTATTCGTTATTATTTTTGAACCAAATAATCAGGCTAGATTCTGAATTTTGCAGTGCCACGGCAGTTTTAAAAGTGATAATGGGTCCTATGCTAAAACACAATGGCTCGAGCCATTAATAATAAGAAAAAATATACACAACTCGATATGCATTTTTAAGTTTCGGAATATATATAATATTGACATTTTAATTATTCTGACGTATAGCCGTTTACTTTAACGTAGGGCAGATTACTTGATTAGAAATTTATTAATTGCTGTTGTGTAGTCTTTTATTTCAGTATAAACTATTTGATTATTTTTACTTTCTTTTACAGAGTAATAAGTAAGTATAGGGATCACCAAAAAAATCGAACTCGAGATTTCAACGGATATACACGTTTTGAGCTTCCCTGAATCGAATGTGACTATTTTCGGAGTGACGTCTGTGTGTGTGTGTGTGTGTGCGTGTGTGTGTGTGTATGTGAACGCTCTAGAGCCGAAACTGTCCAACGTAAAATTATGAGACTTCAAACTTAAGACTTGTATATGGTCTAGTTGTGTACCTTCTATTTTTGAAAAGAATATTCAAACCGGCAGTGCATGTTTACTCTATGCATTTTTTGTTCTATCTCCAATATCACTAGAACGGCTGCACTTACGGCAAAAATAGTTATGTCTATAATGAAAGATATTAATATTTCGCACAATTTTTGTTTGAAAAGTTTCTTCAATAAATGTACCAGTTACGAGAAAACCGCTACCGAAAATTTTAAGATTCTTGTTTACGTTGTCATGGATTTGAATGTAGTTTAATTAATCGGATCATCTGCGCCTGTCAATATTTCGATAAGAAAACAAAATGGTCTGAATTAGATAAATGACATTTAGAATATTTCTGTAGAGAATTGTTTAGTTTTGATAGTTAGTACTTCGAAACCATTACAAATTGGTATTGGTATAAGTTTCAACCCATTCATTTATATAAGGTAAGCTTGGTTTTCATATTGTTTCTGTTGGATTATTATTTCCTAATATTATATTTTTATAATGAATAAATATTGATGAAAACTACGTAAAAAAAAAGTCCCACGTTGGCCACAACCCATTATTTTTACTTTCTTTTACAGAATAATAAGTAAGTATTGCAATCATGAAAATTTTCGAACTCAAGGTTTCAACGGATATACATGTTTTGACCAACCCTGAATCGAATGTGACTATTTTCGGAATGACGTCTGTGTGTGTGTGTGTGCGTGTATGTCTGTGTGTTTGTCTGTGAACGCGCTATGACCAAAACTGTCGAACGTAAAATTATGAAACTTCAAACTTAAGACTTGTATATGCCCTAGATGTGCACCTTTTATTTTTGAAAAGAATATTCAAACCGGAAGTGCATGTTTACTCTATGCATTTTTTGTTCTATCTCCAATATCACTAGAACGGCTACACTTACGGCAAATATATATATAAATATTTCTTCAAAAAATGTACCAGTTGCGAGAAAAATGTTACGAAACATTATAAATATCTTGTTTACGTTACCATGGATTAAATTGCAAGTCGAACTGAAAGCATCGTAACCTATACCTATGTTTTTCTTTTTCAGATGGATAATTCAATGCAATTGGAGTATTTAAATAGGCAATACTTTTACCATGCACACTACTATAAAACCATGGAGCCTTTATTGAAGGTATGCCTATATACATTGGTGTGATTAGTAAATAATAATATTAATTAGTGGTCAAAAATATTCCGGAAATGTTTAAATAACTTCCCTTCCAATAAATGTCTCCAAAATTTTCCGTATATTAAGCGGAACAACACTGTGACGGTTTTAAAATATCGATTTTTACTTTCATTTTACGAAATAATAAGTAAGTATAGGGATCACCAAAAAAATCGAATTCGAGATTTCAACGGATATACACGTTTAGAGCTTCCCTGAATCGAATGTGACAATGTTCGGAATGACGTGTGTGTGTGTGTGTGAACACTCTACAGCCGAAACTATCGAACGTAACGTCTAGTTGTGCACCTCCTATTTTTGAAAAGAATATTCAAACCGGCAGTGCATGTTTACTCAATGCATTTTTTGTTCTATCTCCAATATCACTAGAACTATATATATATATATATATATATATATATATATATATATATATATATATATATATATATATATATATATATATATGCAGTGCTGGCGCCAACGGGCGAGCCCCCCCGTATAAGTTTGGGAAAATAAATGAATTTACAATACGTTAATACGAGTAGTACATATAAATATATATATATATATATATATATATATATATATATAAATATATACATATATATATTTATATATATATATATATATATATATATATATATATATATATATATATATATATATGTGTGTGTATAACTTATAATATTTATAATTAAAACTACATATAAGAAATTCGAGTGAAGATAATTACAGTTTTTTTTTTTCAGCTTATGACAATAGGCGACAGATTACGGATTATTGAAGAAAAAATTATAATGAATACTATAAAATTAAAACAAACAATAATATTACCGCATGACTTCTCTATAAATTTTATAAGATGTGTTGTTCGAAAGGTGTTGCCCTATGAGTGTTTTGGGTCCAGCCATAATTTTAAATATTTTTTTAAGCATATTATTAATTTATGCACTTCTTCATCATGCGAGGCAGTTCCATTGAAAGGCTTAATTTATGGCTGGAATTTTGAAAACGTTGAATGGTTGAAAAACGTTGATAATAAAGAAACTATTCTTGTACAGGTAAGTTTATAATAATAATAATAATAATAATAAAAGATTTATTTAGCAGAAATGCTATACATGGAACATAAATATACACAAATTTACTTATGATATAAAATACAAATAAATATCTATTCATGTGTATTTTATTTTTAGTTTGTAATTTGGATGATTGAGTATACAAAAATTAAAATTTTAAGAATGTTTTATTATATTCAGAAAGATATAAAAACATATAAAATTATCTTTACATCTAAAAGAAGTTATTCAAGGATAATGGATAAGGTTAGTGTTAACTACTAAAGTATATATATATATATATATATATATATATATATATATATATATAAATACAGGTCGGACCATTTGAGTTGATCAACTTAAATATCTTAAAAACTAAGTGAAATCAAGAAAAATATTTGCTGGGGTCTTTTAAACGACCTTGAAATCGTTTTTGAAGGTTCTTCAGCTTGACTTCGTTTTTTAAATGGATACAGATATTTTTGATATCGGCAATCGAAGGAGCAGGAAAGATTACGTTCAGAATAATGTAGCGTAATTTATTGTTGTGACCTTGAGAAGATTAATTCAAAATAAATTTTGCTGGGAACAGTGCAAAATTATCAAAGGCGTTTAAATTTGTGCCTTTTTTTTTGCTTCATGGGTAATTAATAATTACTTATATAGTGAGAGGCAAGGGGAACTCACTCTAAAAAAGCACCCCTAAGGAAACAGAAAGTCCACGTCGATCTTTCCGGGTAACGCTAATAGTAAGGTCATGGCCATTGACACTTGCATTTAATCGATTTTTTTAAAGTACTACGAACGTTTATTTATGCTTATTAAAAATATAACCTTGAATTAACCTTCTCTAGGTTACAACAATAAATTACGCAACATCATTCCGAACATAAAATTTCCCGCTCTTTTGATTGCCGATATAAAAAATATCGGTTACCATTTAAGAAAAACGAAGTTAACCTTGCCCAAACATTTTTCTTGATTCCACTTAGTTTTCGAAATATTTGGGTGGATCGGTTCGAATCCCCCACCCTGTATATTAGGGTGCTTCTTAAAAATGTATTTTTGAAAAGTTGACGGGGCATCTGCCAATTTATTACCCCATCTGAAAAACTAGGTTGGGGAAAAATTTATTAAATTTAATTAGGTTGTAGGGCTCGCTACCGCATACCAAAGTTTGGTCAAAATTGGTAAATATCACTTAATGCGATCACAACTGCGGAAGGTTAAATCGTACTATTTTCATGCCTATCTTATATTTCTCACGCATTTGCAACGTCTACCTTTGGCCTTCTCGCACACTTTTTGTGATCGACAGTACAGAAGAAATTTTGTCACGGTCACGCATGTTGCGCACCCAATACTACGCGCTTAATTTATCCTACCCTTGTTTGGTTACCTCATGTGACTTTTATGTTTGATTATTTGAAAACTAAAATATTTTTATTGTGTTTCGTGAGGTGATTGATAGTAATTTCATACTCATAGTTAACTTAGAGCTAACAGAGTTAGAAAACTTTCTTAATGGCATCCAGTTCGACGGCATCCTGTAGCAATGCGGCTGCTACTACAAGACGAAAGTCAGAAATATGGCTGGTCGGCCAGACGTCATCAGCACTAAGCCGAAGTAAACTTCCGTTAAAACAAGAATTATTAAGTTTGTTTTTTTCACTATAAAGGTGCCAGCAAACAAAACATCAGATATTCTTGCCATTCTACTGCAAATGACGTCTTTTAAATCTGGGAAATAGCCGGGATACCAACCATTAAAAAACACGTAGTAGCAAAAATAGAAAGCATGTTAAGGGATTGGCAGAAACTTAAAAAAAAAGGTAAACAAACCTAAACGTTCGAAAGAAAATAAGAAGATTGGCAGATGATACTGGAAGAACTCCTTAATATTGCTCACCCCGAGGCCTTAAACATAATTCGTATTCAGGAAGTCAAAGATTTGCTGATTGCGCAGCGGAAAAAGGTCGTCCAGGCAAAATTGGCAACTTGGATAGAAAACTTTTGACAGCACTCATGAAAACAAAGATGGACTGAAAAGTAACAAGAACGTGAGAAAAATAAAATGAGAAAACGGAAACAGGAAGATATTGCATCGACCACTAAGCGATGTGGAATTCAACTCTCAACTTCTTCAAGTGACGCTGACGCAATTGTAGCTATTGTTCCTAGTTTACATGAAGAGCCCCCAAAAAACGCGAGGTAGAAAGAAAATTTTCAATGAAAATTTAGCTGCTAGTCTTGATGTTGCAAAATTAAGTGATCGAAAAGAAGCTATTATCCTGACTACACTTAAAAGTGTTGGGTGTGATCCCTCAAACTATAATATCAACCATTCTTCTATCCGTCGACAACGAATCAACTTTCGAAAGAAGATTGCCGAGTCTTTAAAAAGTGATTTTAAGCCAGAAGTGCCTCTTACTATTCACTGGGATGGAAAAATGATTGAAGATATCAGCGGCCATGAAGCCGTAGATCGCCTTCCAATTCTTGTATCTGGTAAAGGTATCGATCAACTCCTTGCAGTACCAAAACTTTCTTCTGGGAAAGGAGATTAAGCCGCGTCGGCAGTTTATGAGTAAACATTAGCGTGGAGACTTAATGGTCAAATAAATTGTATGAGCTTTGACACAACTGCAGCGAATATTGGACCACGAAACGGAGCTTGTATTTTGTTGGAGCAAAAGATGGAAAATGATATGCTTTGGCTGGCCTGTCGTCATCACATTATGAAGATTATGCTTGAAGCTGTAGTTCGTCAGGCACTTGGCCTTCCACCAGCCCAGAAATATTAATTTTTATAATATTTAAACAAGCCTGGAGCACAATTATTAAGACAAATTTTAAAACTGCTATTTCTGTTCTATTCACGGTAGTGAAAAGTATTACTACTGACGTGATAAATTTTGCGCAGGATCAGCTCACAAAGTTCCAGCCACGAGATGATTACAAGGAGCTCCTAAATCCACCTTCATTTTGCTGGATGTTTCTAGATACAAATCCAGAAGGTCAACGAGGAATTCCTTCAGAATCCATGTTTTTATATGAAATTCTGAAAAATAATTTTTCGATTTTCATTTTAGACTTATTCCCATTGTACTCAAATGAGTACAGTAACAATATAATCATGTAATAATTGACTAAATTATTATATTATTTAGTTTACAACAAAATCAATAACATACTTACCAACACACAAAAATACTCAGCGAATAAAAATAAAACTATGCCTTCTTATAAATGGACAAGTTCAGACAGGAATAATCCAAATAAAATGTTATCAAATAATTATATTTAAATAAATACTCACCTAAATAATTTTCTTGCTTTCAAAATAGATACTGTTTATAAAAGATAAAGTTGTACAGCGGCGCAAAATGGGTTAGGCAGTATAGGAAGAACTACCCAGATTCAAGAAAATCTACATTGCTTGCATAAACTTTGTATTTTCTTATAAGTACATCATTTTAAATATTGTTTTTTCGTTCAATTAGCTTATAAATAATATTAAATATTGATGGTAAATCATGAAAAATAAAACCTATACAGTGCTAAATAAAATGTAACTTTTCATTAAAAATATCAAATAACAAAGCCCGGTAGGGACTAGGGGTGGGCATGTCTAAAAATTTGATATCGATTATCGATATATCGTCAACTTTCGATAAATATCGATATTTATTGATAGTTATCAATAACTATCGATAAGTATCACAGCATTATGTGGGGCTTTTGGAATCTAATATGCAAGCTTTCTTATATATGGACTTAACTTAGAGCTTTTAAATAATATTTTGAACCAACGCTATAAAACAAAACTACCTACTTATACATGAATAGCGATATTTATCGATATGTATCGATAATTTACGATATGTACCGGTAATTTACGATATGTATCGCTAATTATCAATAACTATCGATAAATATCGGTATTTATATTTTTTTATTGATAGTTATTGATAATTATCGATAGGTCAATTTATTTTTGTACTTATTGTTGCAAAAGCCTGTCCTAATGCTTCGTTTACGCATGGCTGTTCCATGCCAAGTAACGCATATACGCTCCGCCGACAAAAGATGGATATACAGAAAACCTATGTAGTGTTTACGCTAACTTTTCCACTGCCGACGCAACGACGTACGTGAATATTTAAACTTTATGGCATAGCGCATGGGCGAAGCTTATAACATAGGAACACAGATGGCCAGCCTAGTCTGGGTAATACAGATACCTTTATTATTTTAGTTAATTTATTAGAATAGAGGGGACCAATATTTAAATAAATTAGAAAAATGGTATTTTAAAGAAATTAACAGTTTAAATGCAAATATACCAAAGAATACAAGATCAAGGCTGACAGGACAAATTGACGTAGTAAACTGTGAGTGTCCGTGATATAATTACCATTGATTAGGTTTCATTTTTAATAGTTCCAGATATTGACGTTAGGGAAGAGCATATCGTTCAGTTACATGCCACAAAAATCGCCACGATAAGGCAAAACTTGGTCGGATGCATAAACGGTTACTTGGTCGTCGACGTACCGCATATGCGTAACTTGGCATAAAACAGCCATGCGTAAACGAAGTATAAAAGCAGATGGGCATTTTATGGCAGCTGCTTTTTTATTATTATTAAATAATAGTGTAGGCTACAACCTCTATAAATTTTGTTGTGGAACTTTGAGGAACTTGAAAACATTTTCGATTTTCACAAAAACGAAAATTACTTCATTATTTTGAGTTTTGTAAAAAGTTATTAGTTGATTTATATATTTTTAATGTGATTTTTGTAGCACATAATTATTCTACTTACTCTCATGATGAGGATCCATTTTATAATTTTAAAATCGACTGTTTACAAACGATATAGCACGCGTTTCAAGAAAAACTGTTATTTCACTCTTGCTTGGCGAACTAGATAATGCACAGACGCAGGTATAAGCAAATGACCTTATCCAATTATGGAATTACACACTATCAGTTTACCCAACTGTATAATTGAAAATCCTTAAATAAAAAAAATATTCTTCGACATTTGACGAGTTTTTCAGAATATTACCCCACTGTGGATTGGCCCGAACAAAATTTTTTTTTTTTTACTTTTCTGATTCTAATAAAACGTATATTATTCATACCAACATGTAAATATATTTTTATGACATTTTAGGCACGCCATTCCATGATAAAGCAAGAGCAACTAATACCAAGCACTGATGTACAACAACAAAAGTTAACGAAACAGTCCTATTCTGTTTTGACATTATGCCCTAAGCCAGATTTAAAAAGCTACAGGCCAATCATACGTACCAAAATACTGAGGTTTGTATTTATTTAATTGACATGAATTGTCAGAAAATGTTGAGAGATTGTTTAAGATAAACCTTCGAGCTCGCTTAAGCAACATACTCAAACTATTGTTTTTAAATGTCATCAATGCGTATTTGCGTAAAGAATTCAGCTATAAATATCAATTTTATTGTTGTACTTTTCTTTTTAAGGGAATTATATAAACATAAGGGCGATTGAATTTTAAATGCACGCGGATTCAAATGGGATACCAAATATCTGTAGAATATATGGTTTAAATCATCTTGGTACCTTTAAAAGAGTAGAGGGCACCAATATGGTCTTAAAAATGAACATACATGCCACATACTTACATATATGTTACAGATATATTTACAAATAAGAATTAGTTTATCATCGTTGATATTAAATATTTTCAACATATTTTCTAGTGATAAGAAGATAAGGCAAAGAATAACTCCACATTTGTATGGAAGAGGCTTAAATTTCAATCGAGAACTGTATTCTAGTTGGCAAGAATGCGTCAGATCAACCGAAAATCAAATTTTATTCGGCATAAAAATGGATTTAGAGGATGCTTTTAGCAATATTAATATAGGTAATTCTTAATTTATCATATTATTTAGTAGTTATTTTAGCGATGTAAAATGACCTGTGAATAAAAAATAATTGCCTTTATTGATAAATGGTTTCGTTAAATTACCGGTAAATTAAAACTTTAGGTTATTTCCCTAAAAGTAAAATTTTCATGTCTTTCTGGTTGTTTGATTCCAAATATATGATAAGATTATCACGGGCATTTTCAAAATACTACTCTGAAACAAATAATTCGTATGCGAGATATAACTTACGGTGAAGTCATAAGCGCTGGAATCCGAATTGTAAATCCGGCGCTACACGATGCGTCGAACGTTGGCCGAAGGTTTGAGTTTGGTGTGACAAATGTTTCTGCTACACGGTATGTCGAATGTTTGATTTGGTAGATCTGGTAAAAACGTTGGATATAGTTGCTAATATTCCACAGTACACCGCCCTTTTTTTTAATGATTACTAACAGGCGCACACGAAT
Source organism: Leistus spinibarbis (assembly GCA_933228885.1). NCBI lineage: Eukaryota > Metazoa > Arthropoda > Insecta > Coleoptera > Carabidae > Leistus > Leistus spinibarbis. The sequence continues at coordinate 3,291,460 of OW121803.1, read as the reverse complement.
GACAACCATACTGTTTGCACACTAAACTTGGTGGGAGTAGTACAACTTGTCCATTCTAGTGCGTTAGAAAGAGATAGCCAATTTTTACACGGAAACTTGAAACGTGAAACAAGGCAATTAAAAACAGTCCTTAATTCTATGATTTCAGTCGGCCACGTTTCTGTGTTTCGAAAACTATTCATACGAAATAAAGAGTGATTATGGAGTGTTTTTTCTATGTAATTCATTGTGTGGAAAATCTAATTTTAGCGAAAAAAGAAAGGACATAGAACGAAAATGAAAAGTCGACGGATGAATCTGATGAAGATTAATTTAGTTTTTTTATATGCATAAATATACGAGGGCTGTCCGACAAGTACTTAGCCTCACCGGTCTATGGCGCCACTGTCGCAAGAGACATAACCTATTGTGTAGTACATTATCTTAGACGGCTACTGTTAAAATTTCAGCCGAATCGGACTCGTAGTTTTGTTTTGACCGCGTGTGAAAGCGGGAGTATCCGCAGATTTACACAATACAAATCATTTATAATTCCAAAGGAATTGACATCTTTTTGACAATTACAAGCTTTGTACGATATGTGATTTTGTATTATAAATCAACAATCAAAGGGAATTAAAGTATATTTTATATTTATCAATTAGAAATCATTTATGTAACTTTTAACCATTCAGTTAACCATTCAGTCTTTTTAACAATTATGAATGTTGATGGTTAGAAGTCTTTTTGAAGGCTTGAAGTCATTTTGACGGCTTGAAAACTTTTTGAGGGTTTTTGAAGCCGTTGATTAATTTAATTTAATTTGTTCATATTAATTCATTTTCAAAACTTCATTATCAATAGGGCATCAATAAAATTGATTTAAATCCCTAAATACATTAAAGCTCTTTTTAATTCCTTCTGATTTGAATTCCTGTCCAGCTCAGAATATGTCGATCGCCCGAGAGTTGAATCTGAACTTACCCATAAAGTTAGGCACAAATATACGCAAATACAAAATTGGTTACATTTTTATTGTTATTAGATTTAATAACAATAATACTTGCTAATACAAATGTATTGGTACATCATTATTTTATATATATTTGGAACATTTTGACATACTGGGAATTAACTTGTGCTTTCGCTATTGGCCGCTAGTTGTTTACAGGTAACAACCAAATATAGTAGGTCGATCAACGGAGTTGCAAATTGCTGGAAGGTTGGACGGCGGTTAGTCGCTAGTTGTGCAGATTTACAATGCGGATCTCTTTCGCTCTGTATGATAATTCTTCAGATATTTGCTTGATTTGTATTTTATATATACACCGATGTGCAAATATGCATCTTTATTCATTCCAAACCGTATACAAATTGATTATAACACTTTAAACATATATCCAAAGTATTACCACTATAAATTTCGCCAGACGAGCCACTATAATTTTTTTAATAAAATGTTAAATATGTTTTAACCTTCCCGAATCTATCTATTTTTATTAGCCACGCCCTCTGTAAAAAGGAATCTGCAACCCTATTTTGGTAGCTTTACTTGCAACGGTCGCCCTCATGCTCGAAGACAAAAGTAAGCGCCTGTGGTTGCTGGAACCAAAAAACTTTCCCAGAATGTCAAAATCAAATGTGTTACATATCTAGTATATTAAGTTATATTTCTGAGCAATATTCTCCAAACGTAATGAATTTGATATATAATGTGAATGTGCTTGCTGGGTTACTTTTAATTTTTAAATGTTGATCCTTATTGAACAAGATTTTACTTATCAAGTAATTAACTCATAAAATAGTGCTATTTGCTACATGTTAGTCAGAAATTAAAATACTAATACACTTTTTAAATTTGACAATACACGAGTGAATGTAGCTATGTATAGTAGCAGACGCTCTGTAACGCTAGCACTTACAGAGTTATTCTCAGAAAGGCCATCTCCGCAAACCCATAGGAGTTTCATTTACAAGACATCTGTACAATACAGATCTAGGATTTTTAAGCAAATTCACAGAATCGACCTTTTACATTTCTCAGCTTACATCATTGTGAGTGGAATTGTGAGAAAATATATAAATATCTAATAGGTTATAGATCTATATCGTTTAGATTATCTATAAGTTGCCCTATAGATTTTTTGATAAACCTATTCTGAGCGTATTTCTATAAGAGAAAGATTTTACTATTTCTATAAGAGGCCATGTTATAGATTTTATTTTATAAATTTCTTTGTGTAACTGCATTCAGACGAAATTGACAAGTGTAATTTTCAAGGAAATTGAGTGTTGCTGGATTCTAAATTTCTATTGTGCACTGGAATTATTATATTATTTATATAATTACTTTAGTATGTAGTGGAATTTTAGTATAGTGCACATGATTTGTTAAATTTTCTTCAATGTTTATCTCATTTCGCTTGTCTAAGCGGAACTTTTGTATGAAAAAGAAATGGATTCAATGCATCCCTTAAATTTCTGCGCATTATCCTCATATAATTTCTACCAAAATAATTTATATATTCTTAAACCCCAGTTGATACTTGATACATATATTGTATCTCAACTTTGCTGTTAAAATCTGCTTCTAATAATATTGCAATAAACAATTCATTGTTAAAATTATAGTTAATATTCATTTTGCTAAATATGAATGGAATATTCAACTTTCATAAGGTACTTATGGCCGTTCACAAGCTAACCATAAAGATATTGATTTCAACAGCTTATAGATCTTGAAGATATTCTCTCAGAATGCCACTGTAAGATAATGTATCTTTCATTGTGATACTTAAGTGACAATAATATATTTCTTTATATTTCTAGATGAATTAAAAGGATACATCGATTTATTTGTAGAGGTAAGAATTTTAAAAGATTTGCGATAAGTTTATAATAACAACATTTATGTATAAGGAAATTCAATGTTGTCATTCAATTCATTAGGATAATATGTTTTTTGGAACGTTTTGCAAATGAAATCTGAAAATAGTAACTATATTTAAACTCATCAATGTGATGTTGCAACGACATAACATGCATATGTTACAACTCAACGACATCCCAGGGAAGTCGCATGTAAGAAAATGTTCACTGGGTCACTTTTCCATAGAATTTTGAAACGGAAATTAATACTTCATCTATTATTTTATGTGAAACGATTTTGATATGAAATTACTTAGACGATCTCTAAAGGAAGTATTGTAATCATGAAAATGTTCGAACTCAGAGGTTTTAGAAGAATTACACGTTATGACCCTTTCTGAATCGAATCTGACTATTTTCGGAATGACGTCTGTTTATGAACGCTCTAGAACAAAAACTGTTGAAAGTAACATTATGAAACTTAAGACTGCTTTATGGCTCCGAGGTGCACCTCTTATGCTTACAATAAAGTAAAATAAAATAAATAATGGCGCAAGTATTGGCGCGCCGCCAGCCGCCGTAAATGATTTTACATCTATATAATATTTGTCTGCGCACAGGTCTATTGTAAACCCCAGGTGTAATTAAAAACAGTTCTTTTTAAATTTTATTCAAATCACGGTGTGGGAGGGTGGATTCCGCTGCTCCTAATCTTGATTTACTTGTAACTGTTAGCATATTAGTTTTTATTTAAATTTACTGTAAATATTCTTCTAAAATATATGCTTTCGTGTGTTTTAGGATGAAATTTCGAAGGCAATATTGCTCAATACACTAAACACCCGTTTGGTGAGATTTGGGAAACAATTTTATATTTGGAACAGAGGTCTTATGCAAGGAATGCGGATATCTCAGTGTCTATGTAATTTATCCAGGTATGTTCTAATTTTGTTTTAAATTAATATAGCGGCTCGACTGTTAAGGTCATTACCGTTTAAGAGGAATCCCCATGGTTGCCCGTCCTTACGTCGGTGTAAAGGGGGAAGCGCACGAATATCGTAGCGCTATAAGAGCCAATGCTATTTACTACTTGAAGCGTTCTAGTTGAATCGTTCGTTTGACCCTTATAATACTTGCTAATACATTTTTTTGAATAAAACTTTTAGAATATTCCGGTAGAAAAATAGTCAATGTATGCTTGTCTAGTTTTGAATTTTTAAATTTGTCATCTCAATAAAAACTATGGACATTTGAAAATAGGGTAAATATAGAACAATATAAATAGAAATCTAAGCAAAATATTGAAAATCGAAAACTAGAGAAGCCTAGAGCTATGTATTGGCTATCTGAAAAATAAAAATTTCATTCATTTTAATGTTGTAATAAAGGAGTTTTAAGGGTTCGACGAAACCTTGTTTAGCTATGTTTTGCTATGTTTGCAGCGGGTATGGGGATTTCTCTTAACAGTGTGAAATAACTGATGGCTGCTAGCTGTTCTAAATATTAATGGTGCTATACTTTTAATCAATTTCATATAGTTCCTTTACAAATAAATATTTCTAACAAAATGAGATATAAATTTGTTAGTATGTATATTTTTGTAGAATTTTATTTATTTTAATTCATTAGTAATATAAAATCACATGCAAGGCTTGTAATTGGTAAATAGGCTTCAATATCATTGAATTATAAAAAATTTGTAATTGATAAACAGGTCCTAATTCCTTTTGTTTCATAATACAAAATCACATAAAATGCATGTAATTGTCAAAATGATGTCAATTCCTTTTGAATTATAATAGATTTGTAATTGATAAATAGGCTTTTATTTCTTTTGATTAATGACACAAATTCACATAATTGACTTGTAATTGTTAAACAAGAACTGATGCTAGCGCCAGTGCTACCAGCTCGCCGTTCCTAAAATACAATACTAAAAGCGATAGCAAATCATTATTGGATCATATTCAAATTATTGTTTCATACAATAATGTATTAATATACGACGAGTCTTTAAAATTTGGTATATGTTGTTTTGAATGTTGCATGACATTTCTTCTGCATTTAATATGAAATTAATGAATTTCTGAGTTTACGTATATAATTCTAATTCATCGACATTATACTCACAGAGCCGATTTAACCAATCCAACCAATTATGATCCCGAGATTTATTTATTCCTGTACCATAACAGTATATATTTCATATTAAATGCAGAAAAAATGTCATCAATCATTTAAGACAACATAAACCAAGTTTTAAAGACTCATCGTATATTAATACATTATTGATAAAACAATAATTTGAATATTAGAAAAACTTGAATTTGGATATGTTCAAGAAATATATAATTGCAATAATTAATTATTTCACAATTATCAAAATGTTCATATAAATGAATAAAGTACGCTAAAAATTTTAAGCCCGCCTAAATACTGCCCACGGTCAAATTTTATGTAGACATAGTTTTTCCAAATTGTGACCCCAGGGGCTATAAAGAAATAATAAAGATATATATTAATCTTTTTTTTTTATAATATCAAAAAATCTTCAAGAAATCATAAGACATTTTATATTTATAATGTTTTTACAGATTGTGAACCTGAAGGTAAAAAAAAATTATTAATAATAATAATATTAAAATTTAAAATGTTGTTGATTGTCGGATGATTGCAACAATAAATGTTGTCCTCTAACAATTGCTATCGCTTTTAGTATTGTATATATTGCGATCGGGTTCGCCGGAACGGCGAGCTGGAAGCACTGGCGCCTGCGCCAGTTCTTCTTTATGAAAATGAAAAGTACTGTAACATTTATCTCGACTCGGTGGAGAATTAAACACTTAATTTTTACTTAATCGCTACGAAATTAATTATTTTATAACACGTATTCTACAATAATGTTTATTTTAACAAACTATATTTATGTCTACTATAAAGTATTTCTTTTACACTATTCACTTGGTTATTTACTTCTCACGAACTATATCTCTATTTCCCTCGCACTATTGATTTCTGATTCACGGACAAATAATATCAGCATATTTATTTCTTTCTATACACGATCGACATTAATTTATTTCTGCTCTCCGTAGCATGCTTATATACAACATAAATATTCTAGATTACATCTGGAGTCTTTCCATAAGGCCCTGGAACAATGCACGACTTAGACCAGATTGTTCTAGAGAGTTCCGTTACAATATTATTATACGAATATCTATCTGAAATATTTTGATTATAATATTTAATTTTGAAAATACGTTTTTGTAGATCAATATTTGATGCTAGATTCCTGAAAAATTCAAAGAAGGGTGTCAATTTCTACCACAGGTCTGTGGATGATTATTTTCTATGTTCTGTAAAGGCTGAGCATTTAAATAGGTAAGTCCACACAGTGATGGTGATTTATAACTTTCTGCAGCCTGTTACTTTCTTTTACAAGGTAATAAGTAAGTCTTGTTTTTATTTTATTTTAGTTTAGCGTTAGAAAATACATAAGAGAAGCAACATTTTAATATTATGTCGTTCATTAAAACCAGATTATAGTTTGTTAAATCGACCACAGTGAATGTTTGTAAACTTATATTAATAAATATGTTTCATACTAATTTACATTATATATTTATTTTTTTAGTTTTCAACAAATAATGCAAAGAAAATGTAAAATAGCTACTCACAAAACAGAGACCAATTTATACGAAAAGAAGAATATTGTGTACTATGGGAGAATTTTCGATTTGGAAGCAAAAGAAGTTTTATCGCGAATTAGTTGCGACTCATACCGGTTTAAATCCAGTAAATTTTTCACATTACAAAGTGAATTAAATACGTAAGTTTATATACATATACATTATAGATTTATCCATTAGAATACATTACCTTAAATAATATATGTTTGAATTGGCTCACCACTGGGATTTCCGAAACTATAAGAACTTCATTATGTTAATTAGACAAAACTTACCGGGCCTACCATAATGTAAGCGTAATCACATTGCTCCAATGGTGTCAAAATCAGCTTGGCTTTATTAAAATTATATTTTTGAACCTAAACAACATTATCAAGCATAGCTATCTATGTCTTCAGCTTGCCGAATAAATGCAAACTGCACAGAGCGTCCTACACTGTATGTTAAGAAAAAAATTTAAACTGAGAATTTTATACATTACTAAAAATCACTTAGCTAAATCAGGCGATTATCTTTTCTAATTTAACCGACATGGCAGGTTTCATAGTGGAACGTTTATATTGATTCGGGGGAGAATTTAGAACACTTATTTTTACGTAAATGTCACATACTTTATTCATTTGTAACATTTATTCTAAAATAATATTTATTGATGAGATTAAATGGAATACAAATATAGAACAACGTATTTTATTAAGAGAAAAGATATATACGCATTGTTATACGAGAAAAACAATACACTATATTTAATTTATAATAAACATATGTCGATCATTTGCTGATGACAGCTACAACGACATGCTTGATAGTATTGTTAATAGGGACGCTATCGTTTGTTCAACATTTATTTTAACTATAAAGTATTTATTTAACACAAATATTAACTTATTTCTTCATTTATTGATTTCTCACGAACTGTTTTCTGTCTCTCTCTTTCTGAATATTGATTTCTGACTGACTCACAGACTGACTAGTTATTTCTACTCACTGCATATTTATATTTGGCCGACTACCTAAGTAGAACTTTCGGAGATCTCAATCGTCGGTGAATTTAAATGTACAACCTATATAAGTACCTAGTCGTGCCATAAGTTCTGTCCCAAACTAAAGGAAGTATTTTAAGAATACGAAATATAAAATAATACATTTATTTTATATATTTTATTAAGTACATTATAAAGTTTCATTTTATGTCCAACTTATTCAAAATGTCCACCTGCGTTCACACACGCTTTTAAACGCCGCGGCCAATCATCTATTACGGCACGCACCACTTCCATCGGTATCGAGGCCGCTGCTTTCACTAAATGACGCTTTAATAATTCAATATTTGAATGAGGCCGACTGCAGGCCATTTCCTCCAGAACTGACCGAAATTTGTAGTCCAGCGGATTAAGGTCGGGGCTTTCAGAGGGTCAGTCTCCTGTTGCGATAAAGTCAGGTAGCTTCTCGGCGAGCCACCGTTGGGTAGTTTTTGCTTTGAGCCGGCGCAGCATCTGCTTTCTGTGAGCTATGAGCATAAACACGATCACTTTGTTAATTGTATTTTTCTTCCACAGTGAAAATCTTTTCATCAGTGAAAATAATATTCCGATGATTATCATTAGCGTGCCGCTGTAACAGAGATTTCGCTCTTACTCTCCTAATTTCTTTCAAAGCTGTTGTAAGTCGTTGTCCTATTACTCGACGATAAGCTCCAAGTTTCAGATCATCTTTTAACAACCGAAACATACTTCTTTTCAAAATCCGAATTTTTCTGGCCATGATTTTTTGCTTCCGCAACGGATTTCTTCCAATCCGCTCTCAGACAGCTTTAACTACTTCAGGAGTCCGTGCAATTCGTGGACGTCCACTTCTTGCTCTGTCATCTACTGACAAAAGCTCCTTGTTTCGATTTATGGCACGATAGATACATTTTTGCGAAATTTTTAACGGTTTAAGCAAGTAAAAAATTCACTTGCAGTCTTTCCGCACTTGTGTAACGCGATAACCGCAACACGATTTTCTTTAACACCCCACTCTATGATATCACAACTGAACCTCAACTATTGCTAATGTGTTAAAGAGATGATTAAATAACATAAACAAGTCGAAACGTCCCCCCTTAACCACACCCCTTATTAGTGGTAGTCATTGTTTTGATTGGGACAGAACTTATGGCACGACTAGGTATATGTAATATGCACAAAAAGAAAAATGCGTCTACTTACCTCTTTCGTCCAGTAATTTTAGTAGAAAATTCATGTGCATTGCGGTAAAAGTTCCTCACGGCTAAAATTCGGTACACTTGTTCTTTCGATGGTTATAAATGAAATATAAAAAGTTCTTTAAGATATGAGATTGGGAATCCATGGTATTTCATCATATAGTACAAAAAAAACTCATTTTCGCAAGTATCTCCAAAAATGCAAGTTTTTTTTTCTAAAAAGGCTATATATAAAATTAAAGTTCGTCTAATTTTCTACGAATAACGTTTTTTTTTTTTTTAGACTGTTGTACGATAGTACAAGACAGGTTGGGTCATTGGGTTGTTGGGTCATGTGTCTGTAAAATTCTCGGATCAAAAAATATTCTTAACAAAAAGTGTATGTCTCGTCATCTTGATTACGAAAATTCATATATCATTGGATTATGACGCTCGCTCGCTACTCCGTATGAACAGATACCTGGCTGATTTTAATGAAATTTGATATACATTTAATTTCCATGCCCATGAAGTTCCCATCACATTTGAAATACAATTGTTTGTACAGGTCCAGCGTTATACGCCCTCAAATTTTGGAGCCTTCTTTAATACTGCCCTTAATTATTATTAATAATTTTTTGTAAATTTTATAAATTTTTTTTCAAAATTTTAACATTTTTTTTTTGTATACATCACTGGTTTTTTAGTGGTATTCTGTAGTCCTAATCCACGACTGGTATATTTGCGTAAAACATATTTACTGAACATTTTCTTCGATTTTACTGTTGTTGCGCGTCATTAAACCAGTCGAGAATTAAACCAGCTTTAATTTTATACGGTACCTCTTTGCTGAAAACCCTTATATATTTCGGGAATAGTTGCGAAAACGGGTTTTCTTATAATTTATCTTTGAATATCATAGCTTCCGAAGTCCAAATCTTTGGCGACTTTTTACTTTCTTTTACAGAGTAATAAGTCTGTGTGTCTGTCTGTCTGTGTGTGTGTCTGTGAACGCTCTAGGGGCAAAACTGTCGAACGAAAAATTATGAAACTTCAAACTTAAGACTTGTATATACCCCAGATGTGCACCTCCTATTTTTGAAAAGAATATTCAAACCGGTAGTTCATGTTTACTCTATACATTTTTTGTTCTATCTCCAATATCACTAGAACGGCTACACTTACGGCAAAAATAGTAATATTCATAATGAAAGATAATAATATTTCGCACAACTTTTGTTTGAAAAGTTTCTTCATAATTTGTACCAGTTATGAGATAACTGCTACGAAAAATCTTATTTACCTTGCCATGGCGATACCTACAATTGTGACAAATTTTATTATTTTTAAAACGAATCAACCATGAGTTACATCATTTGTTTCTTGTTTATTGAATACAAACAAGCATTACTTTGACAGTTATCTGTATGAATTAATATTTAAAATATTGATTTCTTATTAGAATAAATTGTATCAGGTAAATTATTATAGAATCAATTTATATTATATATTTGCTGACATAATTAATTAACAATTTCCGAGTTTTACTGTGAAATTTGACTGTTTAAGAGTGAATACGATAAGTAATTCAAATTCAGATCCATTATAAATTGGTATAATTATCCAGTTATTTTCATTATATATATATATATATATATATATATATATATATATATATATATATATATATATATATATATATATATATATATATGTATATTCATATCTATCTATTGAAAACTACGTAAAAGAAAGTTGAGTGCAGGCCACTCCAGATATTTTCATTTAATTTTAACCATCAAAAGAACATGTGTACAAATTTCAGCCCTCTGGTGACTTTTTCCGCATTGTAATGCTAAAGTGTCAGGACTGGACTAGGCTATTTATAGAATAAACACTTTCGTAACATAATATTTAGTACACGTTTAAAAACAGGAAAAAGTGTAATAAATATCACTATAAAATATATTATTTTGTTTCAGATACCTGGGTAATATTAATTCTTTCAAGAGCCACGAGTGGAATTTCAATAGATTACTGATAAATGTAAATTATAATTCGCAGCAAACAGTCTTAAATAATTATTTTAAAGCTATGCTAGAATTATTTTTCAAAATGGATTGCGCATTGTCTCTGAACTTCATTAAACCACCAAAACTATCCACGAATTATATTTTAATGTTGGTGAAAAATTATGTGGCGATGGTCAGAAGAAGGCTGATTAAAACGAAAAAAAATATAGGTTAGATTATTGATATTATTTGGATTCTGTAAACATATTACTGGATTGCTTGGATATTTGTTTTTTGACCGTGAACGTTGACGTGTGATAATATGATACGGTCTGATAAGATATAAATCTGCAGAGTCCTATACAAGATGTATAACTAAGGGATTTGTACTGATATATTGTGGAATTATAACGTTTTTGTTCACGGTGGAAAATTTCAACAATGCTTATTTTTCCTTAAACGCTACTGACTATTTATTTATACACTAACTAGGTTTACAAGTGGGCGCCATGTGCCCATATTATATACAGTCCATTCTACATCGATATAATAATATACTTCTTTGCTATAGTGTTTGGTCAGGTGTCTGTAACATTCTCGGTTCAAAAATTTTTATCAACAAAAAGTGTTTCTCTTGTCTCTCTGATTAAGAAATTATATATAACCAAAGAACATAGATTTAAAATCTATGTTCTTTGATATAACTTATATTATTGGATTATTGGATCGCCCGCTCGGCCGTAAGACCAGCTTTGTGGACGTATCTCCTCTGAAGGTACCGGGCCGATTTTAATATAATTTGATATACATATAAGGTATACGCCCGTGAAGTTCCCGTCGCATTTTAAATCCAATAGTCTGTACCGGAGTCCGGAGTTATAGGTTCCCAAAATTTAGAACCCCCCCTTAATACTGGCCTTATAAAAATAATTAAGACACTCAAAAATTCTACTAAAAATTCTAAGATATTTTATGTCTACATGATATTTTAATATATATTGATGATATTTTTAATGAAATTGGCTTATTTAAAACAAGTATTTCTGTTGTAGTGCTTTCTTATAAAAAGCTGACTGTTTCTTAATTTTGTTTTAAATGCATGGTACGATTGCTATGGAACAATATTTATATGCATTTATAACCAGGAAAATGGAAATGTATTATTATTATTATTAAACTAGGGTCACCCGTGGGCACCATGTGCCCATATGGTATACAGAACATAGGTCAGTTTTGACTGATGGCGAATTTTCATGTAATTTAATAATAATAACACGGTTTTTCTTCATTTTGTATCGTTTGACTATAATAGTAATACAAATTTCCACATCGCAAATAATAATAAAGAAAAAATCGAGTTCTTTCTTTGAACGCTATTTTGTTCTTAGATCACTATGCTGAGATTAACTAATCGATCGCTTATCATGCACTGTGTAACATGCGATAAATTTAAACAAAATTTTGTTTAACTTTGATTTTAACCTTGTATGGTGCATATGTGTTGTATCATTTAGGCAGTTTCTATGATTGTATATAAAAAACAGGATTATAAATTTACTTACGATTGCTGTTTATTATTTCAATCGATTATTCAAATAATATGTATTACAAATCCTTTTTACACAACATTTTTAATGATTTAACATTTGATTCATTATTGTTTTTGAATTAAATAATCAGGCTAGATTCTGAATTTTGCAGTATTAAACTGATGCAGTGTCACAACGGCAGTTTTAAAAGTGATGATAATTAGTTATATGCTAAAATAAATGGATTGTGCCATCAAAAATAAAAGAATAAAATTGCCAACCAAACATGTTTCTAAATATGTTTGAATTATCTCTTCAAGATTTTATTTCTCTAATAATCAGAATTATAAATTTACTTACTTGCAGTTATTATAATTTGACGAACTATAAAATCTTACCGCAACTCATATTTTCAAAAATCACTGCTTCTTGGCCATTTTGAAGTGAAAAATATTAACTCTGAATTAAAATAAATGTACAGAAACACGTATTTGCTAAAAATATATACTAATTAGGCAATAATATGCACTTATTTCATATAATATACTTAAAAATTGAAATTATAACATGCTACTCCCCTTAAACTTAAGATTAAGCTTTGAATTGAAGATTTATCACACAAAAACCAATTTTGACTGATTTCATTCTGACGTTTGATTCGTTTTTGTCTATTTCAAAGCAGACTGAACTTCAGAATCGTAGTGATTGTTTTATTTCAGTATAAACTATTTGATTATTTTTTATAATATTATTAACAGTCGCCATGGTGCAGTGGCTAAGTGTCATGCCTTTCACCCTGGAGATCGTGAGTTCGATCCCCGTCTATGCCAATCTGCATTTTTATAAAGAAGCGTTCTACACATACACACTCACATACAAACATTTCTGGGTAATTATATTAATGATGCGATTTTTTAATTAATGGTATATTATTCTGAATACTTCTCAAACAAAAGTTGCTAGTAATTTCAATATATTTAACTTTTATGAGAAACACTTTATTCTCATCTGGTTTTCGATATATGCTGAAAGTAGCAAGACTAAATTATTACTTCCAAATAATTGTAAGATTTTGTTATCAAAAATAGAAAGGTTTTTTCGGAGCCAATACAAGCCTAAGTTTAAAAATTTATAACTAACAGGCCTGATACAGACAGATACACCCACTCACACATACAGACGTCATACCGAAAATAATCGGAATCGATTCAGGGATGCTCAAAACGTGTATTATCGTTAAAATCTCGAATCCAGATAATTTTTGTGATTACTAAAGCTTCTTGTATACATTCGTATTAGAAAGTAATTAATTTTGAAAGACATCAAGTAAATTGCGTTTGCTGTGAGTGTATAACAAAATATTATGCTATTTCAACTTACACAATCTTAATAATAAATTTATTATTTTCAAAATTTATTTTTCAGTAACTGGAAAGTAATTTATTTTTTAAAGAAATCAAGTATATGGCTTTTATTGCGAGTGTATAACAAATAAATTATGCTATTTTAACCTACATAATAAATATTCTTAATAATAAATTTATTAATTTCAAAATGAATTTTTCAGTAACTGGAAACTATTTTATGAAATAATTTCAAACAAAAGTTGTATTAAATCATAATCCCATTTGTTCTAACTAGTGTCATTACTAATGTTCATAAACAGTAGACTATTTACATACTTTAAGATTAAAGTTATAAATTTGTAATTATCTTTCTTAATGCGCTTACAAATTCACAATCAACGAAACTCAAAACGTCTATTTTCATTAAAATCTGTGTGTTCGAAAATACTCATTTCATTCTTTTTTTTTCATTTGTACATCATCCAAGATAGTATACATATGTAAACCATCGTTCAATAGCATTGCTCAATATCATTAACATTATTTAGTATCTATTTAATTGTTGATAACATGCTACTTTTTATTTTTAGAGAAGCCGCTAGGGATACCACGAAGAGTGATGAAAATAATTGGAATCAAGGCTTGTATCTTAGTCTTCCAGAAGCGATACAACACATACTCGAAAATTATAATAGCATTAAAGAAAATTTTGAAAACAGACGTAAAGGAATGTTTCTATAATGAGACCAACCATTTAGTTGGAACTAGATACGAGAAGTTACCAGACGAGTTTAAGGCTATAGGTATGTTTATATACTCACTATTCGCAATTGAGATTATCATTGGAACTGCTGATGCACACCGTAAGATGGTCACAGTTTGTTATATATATTTAACGCGAATGTGTATTCTTATGGGTGAGCAAAATTGTTCCGGCACACAAGACACAACATTATGATATCTTTTGAATCGTGGTGAAACGGATATTTTAATTAGTTTACGTTTATTTACAAGAACATGGCTTATATTTGGAGCAGGCTGTGTTTAAACATTTCACCGATAGATAGTGTGCAATTATCTCGATCGCGATTATTTCGCATTGGTTTGATCCAATCGACAATGCTTTACGACAATTGGTGTATTCTTTAAACCACACTATTTGCGAAACTAAAAATTTAGAGTGGTTATTTCAATTACGTTAACATTGTAACGAAATGCAGTATTACAATGACAAACTATTAACTAACAAATCTTAAGTGTTTGAAACGTAATTTTTCTGTTACTGAATCAGTTTAGCTACTAGCGCAAACTGTAAATGTCAGGGTTATGTTCCGAATCTTAGGGTAACTAGCTCATTCCATGTTCATTTTTTAGTACATGCAGTATAGACAATGCTATTCTTACGGACATTTTTGTGTGATGTTAAGTTTCACTTATATATTATGCTGATATTTTTATTATATTAAGATTGTTGTTCAGGCGCGGATCCAGAGAGGGGGAGATGGGTCAAAAATAAATTATTATTTTATGTACAGACTCAAATATAAATTACAAAATATTTGAAAATAAAATTTGAACTATGAAAATCGGATAATATGAAATATTATTAAATTTTTAGCATGTGAGTCGTTTGTCGTATACTCATAAACACTATAGCATTTAAATACAAGCACTTAGATTTGTAAAGACGCTTACTTTAAGTCTGTATTAATTATATTACCAGCTATTATTAATATTTATGTAGGTATTAGCATCGATAAATAGTAACAATTCCGCTATGAGATTAGAATTTACTTACATAGTTCGTGTCATGAAACGGAATTAGCGCTCATTTTGTGAAAAATAATTAATAGTTTGTATTTTTCTATACGACCATAAACGACATTTGACTTAAAAATTTCTGATGAATTTTCTAATACGAAGGAATATGTATAAATAAATCATTTGGTTCTAATAGAATTTAGATTCCTTTAGGAATCAATAGTTAGACAATGCCAGTAGTAACGAGTACGTGTAAGTAAAATTATTGTAGTTCGTTGGTGCGTTTTACGCGTACCAAATCTTGTTTTATTATTCAATCAACGACAACATATAAGGTCGCAATACATTGCATTTACCTAGATGATCTTTAGAATTACATTGTCACTAAAATATATTTTGTTTACTTTATATTCATCATTCTGTTATTATTTGAAATAAAATAGTATGCACATGCGTTAACACTTTTGTATCACTTTACTCTGAAGTTATACAAATGTATTCATAATGAAAGTACTGCGTGTTTGTCACGTGGTATTACCTTTACCCTATCCTCACTCTCCCCTTATTCTTTGAGTTGGAATATACCCTTATGAAACAAACAATCCTAATATAATTTATAATTTTACACAATAAGTGTACAAAGTTGACTGGCGGGCATATTTCAATGAAGCAATTGTTTTATTGCATATATATATATATATATATATATATATATATATATATATATATATATATATATATATATATATATACATATATATATATATATATATATATATATATATATATATATATATATATATATATATATATATGTATATATATATATATATATATATATATATATACATATATATATATATATATATATATATATATATATATATATATATATATATATACATATATATACATATATATATATATATATATATATATATATATATATATATATATATATATATATATATATATATATATATGCAATAAAACAATTGCTTCATTGAAATATGCCCGCCAGTCAACCTTGTACACTTATTGAATTCTCTTCTCAAATGCCAGTATTAAAAAATAATTAGTTATAAATAAGTTTTCTTAATTTTTTTACTATTTTATACGTATATATGGAAGTATTGAAATCATGCAAATATTCAAACTTGAGATTTTATCGAATATACACGTTTTGAACGCCCCTGAACCGAATCTAACTATTTTTGGATTAACGTCTGTGTGTGTGAACGCTCTAGGGCCAAATATGTTGAAGGAAATATGATTAAACTTAAGGCTTGAATATAGCAATGGGTGTATAACTTCTGTTTTTGAAAGCAATGCCTTTACCGGAAATCACAGTTTATTCTTGGTATTTTTTCAATATTTCGAAAATGGCATGAGTTAGAGAAAAAATGTATCATATAAAAAATAAATATCTTTAAATTTTTAGCAACTTTTGTTTGGTAATTTTCTCCGAAAAATGTACCAATTTACTAAAAAATATTTATAGAAATTCGTGATTTTATAATTACGTTTCTCTAGTTACAATACATATTGATTTCGATTCATTGCAATCGTAGGGTAAATTTGAAGTAAAACAAAATATTCTTATTAACTAGGTTAACCCGTGGCTACCATGTGCCCATAACATATACAGAATACAGTTCACACCTCCATTTGTCTAATTCTTATTTGACGTGTGGCGAATCGTGGTTACACTGTATAAATATGGAATTTCCCTTACGCGGTTTTTCCTTGTGAGCACGGTTTTATATGGTCTTAATTTTTCCGTAAATCGTTTGTATTGTATAAAAAGAAGCACATGGAAGATTTGCTGTTGTATTTATCATTTGCATACAATATCAATATAAAATATCAGATGACAGTAAACTACACAACACATAAAATACACATCAAATCATAAAATTAATATTTCAACAGATTTTTCACAATTATATTATTATTTACTTTGACATTTTATTTTGACATTTGCTTCGTTTTTGTCTATTTATCAAGGAAGATAAACAAACATATAAACACATACATCTGAATATATAATACATATAGCGAAAGGTTAAGATGTCTAGTGAAGGTCACTCTAGATTTAAAAAAAAAAATATATATATATATATTGAAGATTGTCGAATATACGTATGAAAAAGAACTTCTAAATTGTAATATCACTAATATTTTTTTCTTTTCAGAAATGAAGAGGTATCCATCGAAATTCTCCTAAATCCACAGGCCATTTCTGGTTTTATAAATGAAGGTGATAGAATTTTGAAATATTCAAGATTTTTTATATTTTTAGGTTATATCAAAAATATATAGAAAATTTTATAAGAATTTTTATATTTATAATATTTTTACATATTGTGGTCATAATAATAAAAATAATGTATATTATATTTTAAATATAGTAGCTCGTACGCATTCGCTACATCAGCGGTTATCTTGCAATTGTTAAATAGCGAAGCTAAAACCATTGGTGCCTCTGTACCCAGTAGCTATGCTTGTTTATTAAGTATTTTTTATATTTATAATATTTTTACATATTGTGGTCATAATAATAAAAATAATATATATTTCTATATTTATTTCTATTTCTATCCAGTGCCGAATTATATTCAGGGTCTATATAGTGTAGATATTAATTGTTTTACAGTGTATTTCATACTTTAAGTTCACGGTAAATTTAATGTTAAAAATTATATATTTTTACTTCGAATATTCGTCATTTACTTCCCTCTCTTGTAACGAATTCAGAAGTGGAATTACACTATTGGGTAAATCCTCGTTTTACATTTTACTTTCTTTTACGAAGTAATAAATAAGTATTGTAATCATGAAAAATTTCGAACTCGAATGTGACTATTTTCGGAATGACGCCTGGGTGTGTGTCTGTGATTCTGTGTGTTTGCCTGTGATCGTTCTAAAGCCAAAATTGTCGAACGTAAAATTATGAATCTTCAAGCTTTAGACTTGTGTATGGCTTAGATGTGCACCTCCTATTTTTGAAAGAATATTCTTACCGGATATATTTGTATACATAAATATATATATATATATATATATATATATATATATATATATATATATATATATATATATTTAAATATATACATAGTTATATATATATATATATATATATATATATATATATATATATATATATATATATATATATATTTATAAATTTATATATATATATATATATATATATATATATATATATATATATATATATATATATATATATATATATATATATATATATATATATACGTGTTATTAGCAAGATGTTCTAATCCAGTGGTGCGACAACTATGTTCTTTTGCTACCCCGCATTGTGTACAATTTTGTCGCGACCTCTAGGTTAAACGTAGTCTTATAATCAAATACATTTCTTTGAAATTGGCGACCCACAAAAATTTTCTCGATACCTGAATTGACCGAGAAAGGGATCGAACCTGCGACCTCTAACCAACTGAGCTAATGGGTCTGTTGATAGCAACAGCATCACTATAGAGTGAACTTTGGGCACCCTTGTTGGAGTTGAATTAGGTAAATAAAATTGCCTCAGATAAAACATGAATTGGCCCATGAGGGGATCGAACCCGCGACCTTCGCGTTATTAGCACGACGCTCTAACCAACTGAGCTAATGGGCCTGCTCTATTGTGAACTTTGGGCACCCTTGTTGGAGTTGAATTAGATAAATAAAATTGCCTCAGATAAAACATGAATTGGCCCATGAGGGGATCGAACCCGCGACCTTCGCGTTATTAGCACGACGCTCTAACCAACTGAGCTAATGGGCCTGCTCTATTGTGAACTTTGGGCACCCTTGTTGGAGTTGAATTAGGCAAATAAAATTGCCTCGGATAAAACATGAATTGGCCCATGAGGGGATCGAACCCGCGACCTTCGCGTTATTAGCACGACGCTCTAACCAACTGAGCTAATGGGCCTGCTCTATTGTGAACTTTGGGCACCCTTGTTGGAGTTGAATTAGGCAAATAAAATTGCCTCGGATAAAACATGAATTGGCCCATGAGGGGATCGAACCCGCGACCTTCGCGTTATTAGCACGACGCTCTAACCAACTGAGCTAATGGGCCTGCTCTATTGTGAACTTTGGGCACCCTTGTTGGAGTTGAATTAGGTAAATAAAATTGCCTCAGATAAAACATGAATTGGCCCATGAGGGGATCGAACCCGCGACCTTCGCGTTATTAGCACGACGCTCTAACCAACTGAGCTAATGGGCCTGCTCTATTGTGTACTTTGGGCACCCTTGTTGGAGTTGAATAAAATTACCACAGATAAAACATGAATCATTGTTGCAGTTCCATTGAATAAAGGATTGTTCACAGCGAAACAATTAGTAATTAAGCTTAGAAAATTACAAATAATAATCTAGTTTGTGTTAACATTCCAAGCAACACAATTTATGATAAATTTTGTTGCTGTGAACGTTAACCTTGTATATCATACAAAAAACTGGAATTATTACTTATAATTTCTAAGCTGAATTTCTAATTCTTTAGCTGTGAACAATCCTTAAGTCGTACTGAATCCAAAAATATATAAAACTCATATACATAGATGTTAGTTAGTTGATCGTTCGTAGGGGATAGGGGTCCAAAATTAGGATATTTAAAATTTAAAATTATATTAAATAATTTTTTATGACCTTTGGGTAACCAATATGAGAAATTATTGTACATATATAATATCTTAGAATTTCTCGTAGAATATGTAGATGTTTTTATTTGTCTCTAAGGGCAGTATTAAAGGGGGCTCCAAATTTTGGGGCCTTATATATCTCTGGAAATCTCTGGAACATCCAAGTATATGAGGTGTATAAAATTTTGGATTCAGGGCGACACGACGAGACGAAATAAAATGTAAAAGACATTCGTTGATCCGAGAATACTGGAGACACACGACCGATTGCCTTAGTTTTTACTTTCTTTTACAGAGTAATAAGTAAGTATAGGGATCACTAAAAAAATCGAACTCGAGATTTCAACGGATATACACGTTTTGAGCTTCCCTGAATCGAATGTGACTATTTTCGGAGTGACGTCTGTGTGTGTGTGTGGGTGTGTGTGTGTGTGCGTGTGTGTGTGTATGTGAACGCTCTAGAGCCGAAATTGTCCAACGTAAAATTATGAGACTTCAAACTTAAGACTTGTATATGGTCTAGTTTTGCACCTTCTATTGTTGAAAAGAATATTCAAGCCGGCAGTGCATGTTTACTCTATGCATTTTTTGTTCTATCTCCAATATCACTAGAACGGCTTCACTTACGGCAAAAGAGTTTTGTTTATAATGAAAGATATTAATATTTCGCACAACTTTTGTTTGAAAAGTTTCTTCAATAAATGTACCAATTACGAGAAAACCGCTACCGAAAATTTGAAGATTCTTGTTTACGTTGTCATGGATTTGAATGTAGCTTAATTAATCGGATCATCTGCGCCTGTCAATATTTCGACAAGAAAACAAAATGGTCTGAATTAGATAAATGGCATTTCAGAATATTTCTGTAGAGAATTGGTTAGTTTTAATAATTAGTACTTCAAAAGCATTACAAATTGGTATTGGTATAATTTTCAACCCATTCATTTATATAAGGTAAGCTTGGTTTTCATATTGTTTCTGTTGGATTATTATTTCCTAATATTATATTTTTATAATCAATAAATATTGATGAAAACTACGTAAAAGAAAGTCCCGCGTTGGCCACAACCCATTTTTTGTACTTCGTACGGTGACCTATAAGTCAATCGTTAAAGAAGATACCACAGTTGGTCTTATGTGCGATTTAAGGTAAGGTTAGCGTTCATGTTACAGACACACGATCAAACATCATAGCTGTTAGCTAAGAAGATATGGATCGGAGACACTTGTCCGGTAAATATGTTATAACTTTTATAATAAGGGTAATAAACAATATTCACTAGATTGTACACGAAAGTAAACATCGGGTAAACATAATACATATTTGCATAGGCCGCGAATCGATCTGTTGCCTAAGTGACTGACGCATATTCTACCGACGCGACGTGCTGTTCTAACTAGTTAGTTCTTATTGCACAAGAAATAAATAATCAACATATCGCCGTGTTCAATAAATCTCGCAAAAAACTTCAAGGTTCCACCGAGATTTGAACTCGGATCGCTGGATTCAAAGTCCAGAGTGCTAACCATTACACCATGGAACCGATATAATTGGATAAAGTAGATTATTTACTGTAACTCTTTAAACAGTATTAACTGAATTGATATGTAACAATGAGATATAAAAATAACCTGAGTTTCATTATACTACTAAAATTATACCTTAATAGTTTAGTGTATTATTAATTAAATGTGTATGTTTTTAGCTCATTGTACGGTAGAATAAGACAGCTATAGTGTTCGTTTGCGGATTAAAAAAAAAAAAAAAAATGCTCAGAAATTCGTATCGCGTCTGGCGTCTTCCTGATACCGAAAATAATATGTAAAACTTATATGTATATTTAGGTATATGTCGCTCGCTAGCTCAGTCAAAAGAGCTGAATTTGTGCCTAAATCTGTTTTGAAGGCACTTGGCTGCAGTGGCGTATTTAGGTATATCGGCTACGGGGACTTGTATAGTAATATTAATGTGATAATGTCTGTTATGTATATTATTACTAATATTATTTCTGTTAAGGGGGCATTAACATCAAATTGGTAAAAAATGCTCATTTTTATTACATTTCTTTTTTCGAAATCTTGTTTCTATTGTTTCCATAAAATTGAATTTTACCATGTTTAAGTTAAATGCTTAAACATTAAATATATATATATATATATATATATATATATATATATATATATATATATATATATATATATATTTCTGTTTGCCTCATGGCTCCCGTACGCTCCTTTTATTACAATCTTACAACAAGCAATATGCGATGCGAGCAGCGGCTTTTAATTATTATGGCCTTTTTGTTAACAATTTGAAAAAAATGTTATAAGCATAAAAAGTCTTACAATTTTTTGTAGATTACTTTGATAATAGAAATTTTTAGTGCATTTTTTATAATACAAAATTATCATATTTAATAATATTTTTCGGGCTTTAACAATATGAAAATATCTGGAGTGGCCTGCACTCAACTTCCTTTTACGTAGTTTTCAATAGATAGATATTAATATACATATATATATATATATATATATATATATATATATATATATATAATATAATGAAAATAACTGGATAATTATACCAATTTAGAATGGATCTGAATTTGAAGTACTTATCGTATTCACTCTTAAACAGTCAAATTTCCCAGTAAAACTCTGAAATTGTTAATTAATTATGTCAGCAAATATATAATATAAATTGATTCTATAATAATTTACCTGATACAATTTATTCTAATAAGAAATCAATATTTTAAATATTAATTCATACAGATAACTGTCAAAGTAATGCTTGTTTGTTTTCAATAAACAAGAAACAAATGATGTAACTCATGGTTGATTCGTTTTAAAAATAATAAAATTTGTCACAATTGTAGGTATCACCATGGCAACGTAAATCAGATATTTGAGTTTTTTCGTAGCAGTTTTCTCATAACTGGTACAATTTATGAAGAAACTTTTCAAACTAAAGTTGTGCGAAATATTACTATCTTTCATTATGAATATTACTATTTTTGCCGTAAGTGTAGCCGTTCTAGTGATATTGGAGATAGAACAAAAAATGTATAGAGTAAACATGAACTACCGGTTTGAATATTCTTTTCAAAAATAGGAGGTGCACATCTAGGGTATATACAAGTCTTAAGTTTGAAGTTTCATAATTTTTCGTTCGACAGTTTTGGCCCTAGAGCGTTCATAGACACACACACATACACACACAGACCCACAGACGTCAAGCCGAAAATAGTCACATTCGATTCAGGGAAGGTCAAAACATGTATATCCGTTGAAATCTCGAGTTCAAAATTTTTCATGATTACAATACTTACTTATTACTCTGTAAAAGAAAGTGAAAATGTTATTGGCATAAAAAGTCTTACAATTTTTTGTAGATTACTTTGATAATAGAAATTTTTAGTTCATATTTTATAACACAAAATTATAATATTTAATAATATTTATCGGGCTTTAACAAAATGAAAAAATCTTGTAGATATAAAATATCTTTGAATTTGTAGTAGAATTTTTGGGTGTTTCAATTATTTTTGTAACGGCAGTATTAAGGGGGAGGGGGATTTTATAAGGTACATGCGAATCCATGGCCACGTAAACAAGATATTTATAATGTTTCGTAGCATTTTTCTCGCAACTGGTAAATTTATACAAACAAGAGTTGTGCGAAATATTAATGTCTTTCATTATGAACGTAACTACATTTGCCGGAAGTGTAGCCGTTCTAGTGATATTGGACATAGAACAATAAATGTATAGATTAAACATGCACTTCCGGTTTGAATATTCTTTTCAAAAATAGAAGGTGCACATCTAGGGCATATACAAGTCTTAAGTTTGAAGTTTCATAATTTTTCGTTCGACAGTTGTTGCTCTAGAGCGTTCACAGACACGCAGGCAGACGTCATTCTGAAAACACTCACATTCGATTCAGAGTTCGAAATTTTTCATGATTACAATACTTACTTATTGCTTCGTAAAAGAAAGTAAAAATAATGTAAACGGGATTCTAAAGATTCATTAAAATACTGTGCACTGAACCTCTAAGGTGAATTTTCCATTAAAAGCCCATATGGTGCTCTATTAAAAAGAAAGTGGGAAAAAATTTCAATTCAAATCGCTTGCCAAAATTTGAGATTTTATTCAAAATGCACTTTTAGAGGTTCAATGCGTAGAAGAAACAATTTCAAATAGAATGTTCAAACTAGAAGCTAATTGGACATATAGTTTTTTCTGAATCATTTGCAACAACTTTGAAAACGTTAATTCGAGAGAAACGCATTAATTTTAATAATTTAATTTTTTTACTCTTTTATTGATAAATAATTTATTAAGTATCTTACTAGTAATTATCTATTCCTTTTATTTTATATGTTTTTTACTTTCTTTTACGAAGTAATAAGTAAGTATAGGGATCACCAAAAACATCGAACGTAAGATTATGAAACTTCAAATTTAAGACTTGTATTATGGTCTAGTTGTGCACCTCTTGTTTTTGAAAAGAATATTCAAACCGGCAGTGCATGTTTACTCTATGCATTTTTTGTTCTATCTCCAATATCACTAGAACGACTGCACTTACTGCAAAAATTGTTAGGTTCATAATGAAAGATATTAATATTTCGCACAACTTTTGTTTCAAAAGTTTCTTCAATAAATGTACCAGTTACGAGAAAATTACTACTAAATATCATAAGTATCTTGTTTACGTTGTCATGGATTCGAATGTAGCTTAATTAATCGGATAATCTGCGCCTGTCGAAAAGAAAACAAAATAGACCCAATTAGATAAATGATATTTCAGAATATTTCTGTAGAGTATTGGTTAGTTGTGATAGCTAGTACTTCAAAACCATTACAAATTGTTATTGGTATAATTTGCCACCCATTCATTTATATAAGGTAAGCTTGGTTTTCATATTGTTTCTGTTGGATTATTACTTTCTAATACAATATTTTTATAAATTTCAATATCTTCAACATTTATCAGAATCTCTTTTTCTCTAACTCATGTTGTTTTCCAGATTTACTAAAAGCACGAGATTAATCCTTTATTTCCGGTTAATATATTGTTATTAAATGTCTGGAGTGGCCTGCACTCGACCTTTTTTACGTAGTTTTCAGTAGATAGATATATATATATATATATATATATATATATATATATATATATATATATATATATATATATATATATATATATATATATATATATATATAATGAAAACTACGTAAATGAAAGTTCTGCGTTGGTCACAACCCATTTTTTTATATAAATATACGTCTTTATAATCAAAATAAACAGAATCGAAAAGTGAGATGGTTTGCTTAAGTCATATAATCTTTTTTAAGTCGAATATCGCAACACCTTTTAAGGAATATATTCTAGACATATTAAACTACCAAATAAAAATAAACGATTCTTTTTCTTTTCACAATGTGAATACTCTCTTAAGTATGTATATTATTTTAAGAAATGATAATATTATTTTCGAAGTTAATAGAGGGGCCAGGCCTCCTAGGCCCCCCTATAAATACGCTACTGCTTGGCCGATTTTTACCAATTTTAGTATACAGATAATATGAATTCCCAATTTGTTCCCGTTGAGTTGAAATCTTATAGCCCTTATGCATCCGGAGTTATTGGGCTCGAAAAACAGTGCACACTATGATACGACCCCTAATCAGAACTGTGAAATACTTCAAGTACAAATACTTAAAGTATTTTTACTTCCTTATAATTATAATAATAATTTAAAAGCATCCTAAAATTTTACAAATAATTCTAAGATATTTTATGTCTACAAGATTTCTTCATATTAGTAACCCAAAGGTAATAAAATATGTAAAAATTATAATTTAGAAATTTGCACTAAATTTTCAAGAAATTGTAAATCTATTTAATATCTATTACATTTATTTCAAATTGGGAACTCATAGGTCATTATAATTAAATACCATTACTTTAAAATTTTAATATTATTCCAAGCGTAGAATAGGACGGGGAAGTCCGCGCTTGCATCGTATATATCACTTTTAAGAGAAGCTGAAGGCATAAGTGCTTGTACCTAAGCTTGTTAATTTAATGATTATGATTTTTAATTGTTTTGTTATGGCTTTTTGGGTTAACAATCTGAAGAAACGTTATGGACATAAAATTTTATAAAACAAGCATTGGTGCAAGCACCAATCACAATCGGAGCTGAGGCAAGTATTCAAAAAAGTACTTAAGTATTAAGTAATAAGTACTTTCCAAAAAGTACTTTAAGTACAAATTCCAGTAATACTTAAAGTGCTTATAAAATGTATTTAATTATTAGTTCTAGTATAGTACCAGTACCTGTCCACCAGAGAGTACCCTGTATCACTGTCCAGCGGAGAGTACCCAGCTACCTGTCCACCAGGGAGTACCCTATTCTACCTGTCCAGCGGGGAGTACCCAGCTACCTTCCCACCAGGGTGTACCCTGTACCAGTTGTCCGACAGGGAGTACCCAGCGCTCGACCAGTATCGACCATTGTTGTATTTAGTTAAGTTATACCCGGATTTAGTTTTAAGTATTGGCTAGTTTGTAAGACAAATAGCTTGTAAGAAACATAGTTTGTCAGGATATATGTATTAGTATGTAAGTATCTAAATAAACATTTATAGTTCTTTGTACAACGAAACACACCTGACTTTTTAATTCATCGTTTTCTCTCAAAGGACCCGACATCGCTGAGAAATAATCCGCGCGAGAGGCAAGCAAAAGTCCCAGACGATCAACGGTCCCAACCGACCGAAAATCAGACCGTTACATATATATATATATATATATATATATATATATATATATATATATATATATATATATATATATATACATATATATATATATATATATATATATATATATATATATATATATATATATTAGTTAGATAACCGGTGCGTGAAGTTGGCACCCCAAAATATAGCACTAATTCTAGTTTCCAGTTTAATAATCAGTGCTTACTAAGTACCTCAGGAAATAATAGGGAGATTTATGGAATAAACGATTTAGTGCCTACTTCACAATAGCACTAAGCTTTTTTTTCCTATTTATAATTAGTACCTAATTAGTGCTTATTATGAATGTGGTGCCAACTTCACACTAGCGCCAAAGCATTAAATATCTTGATATTTTACAAAATTAATATTTAATGTCAAATTAGAGTTAATTGATTCCCTAAAAAGCATATTTTTTACTAAAGCAGTACCAGAAATAGCATTATATCAATATTGAAAGCGTGAACTAAGGAACCAAGCTAGTGCTAATTTTATATTTTGATTATGTTTCTATAAATGAATAATTAGAAATTGTATTAAAAGACCCAAATGTACTTTAAAATTACTTGAAAATAGTATTTCAAGTACAAGTATTAAGTACTTGCTACAAAATTATTTTAAGTATTGTACTTAAATTACCAAAATACTTTAAGTACTTTTTTATGTATTTGTACTTGAAGTACTTCCCAGCTCTAATCACAATAAATATAATGATACCCGAGATTAACTCTGATCACAATCCCATCATTTTTACAATTAACAACCAACGACTAGAACATCATATAAAACGAATCACCTTATACAAAAATACAAACTGGCAAGCATTCCGAAAAACACTAGACCAACACATAATCATAAACAATAACATAAACACAACAAACGAACTGGACAAACAAATAACGCAAAAAACGCAATTACGTCAGCCAAACGCAAGCACTCAGAAAGCATAATGATACATTCGCACAAAGACAAACTACCACAAAACATACTAGACACAATCAGCGACCGCAACCATACCAGAAAACAATGGCAACAGAACTACGACCCCCAGCTCAAATAACGCATCAACACTTTGAACACCCAAATCAAATCGCTAATTAGAATTCACAGAAACACAAACTCAAAAACTATCTACGCTAAATCCCTTTGACAATTCCCTTTGGAAAATAACCAGATCATTCAAAAAACCTTACAACCCCATCCCCACACTCACACATAACAATATGACACTTATCACTGACGAAGAGAAAGCTGAGACAATCGCGTGCATATTTGAAAATGTGCACAAGACAGACACTACTGATACTAACGAACAGACGAACATCATACAATAGATATACACATTCCTAAACCATACACACAAAACCCACCCCAAAGAACTAGCCAAACTACTCACCTCACCCCTAGAACTATCCCAAATAATAAAAACTCTCCCTAACCGAAAATACCCAGGTCAAGACCAAATTGAAAATCTCAATATAAAAACCTCTCAACCATATCTAATAAACTCAATCATAAAACTCCAACATTTCCCCACTGCCTGGAAAACTGCCACCGTCCATCCCATCGCCAATCCAAACAAAGACCGCAAACTGCCAACCAGCTACCGTCCCATAAGCCTCCATAACACCCTGGCAAAACTCACGGAGAAAGTCATCCTCTCCCGACTAAATGAAATAGACCAAAGACTAAAAACTACCCCTGACTGAAAATTTCGATTTCAGATCGAAACACATCACTGTGCAGCAGGTAAGTAGAATTGTGACTGACGCAACATTTAATTTCAACAAACAAAAAGTCACTGTGATGACCCTATTAGACATAGAAAAAGCTTTTGACAAGGTATGGATAATAGGACTCATTCACAAATTAATTAACTTCAACTATTCACCAATCCTTGTTAAACTCATACACTCCTAACTAACACTTCATAAGTTCCAAGTAAAAATAAATAATAATCTATTCCACCTAAAACCCATAGTGGCAGGCATCCCACAAGGCAGTGTCCTAGGCCCTAAGCTCTTCATCCTGTACCTTAGCGACATACCAACTTATCAAAGGACCAACATTTCATTATTTGCAGATGACACAGCCTTGTACTCCCACTCCTCCAGTGCGCAAATCGCAAGCAAACATATACAGATACACATAAACAAACTACAAAAATACTGGGACTAATGGAAAATCAAAATCAACGCGACTGAAACTGAAGCCATTGTTTTCTCACGTAAATTGACACAACGACGCATACTGACACCACTCACCATCTACGACAAAAAAATAGAACCAACAAAAAGTGTGAAATACCTAGGCGTACATCTAAACCACACACTGAAGCACGGATCACACATGAGGCACACAATTGAAAAAACTCAGCTTGCCATCAGAAACCTCTACCCCCTCCTAGTTAAAAACAGTCCTGTCACCACCAAAAACAAGATCCTCATCTACACATTCAACATACGCCCAATCATGACCTATGCAGCCCCAGTCTGGTACAACGCATCAAACTCCGCTTTACTACCCCTTCAGAGACTCCAAAACAAGTGTCTTAGACTAACTACAAACGCCGACAGATACACTAGAATAACGCACCTCCACCGAAAAATCAGCATACCATAGATACGAGCCTACATTGACAAAATATCACATAAATTTTATAAAACACAGCTAAACTCAAGCCCACTCACACGTAAAATCACAATACACAGACATGATAACACCCCAATCATGTAGAAAGACAAGCTCCCCTACCAAACGCTTCCAATATTCCTAGAAAGCTTTACAGAGCGCCACACGTAACATTAAAGCACTCAATAACACTGACCACACAACACGTCACTAAAGCCTAGAACAACACAGAACATTATTACTCATCACACTAAAATATATGTTTCATCCATCATCAATAAAAATGTTAGTAAGTAAGATTTTAACCTAATTATATTAGTCTATTAGTTCTATGTAAAATAATTTTCATTATTGAAAATGGGTCTCCTCCTTTCCCATACACAGAACCTGACCAACAAACAACAACAAATAAATAAAAACTAACACAACTCACTTACAAATACCTCACGCTCCACACACGCAACAAAAATCAAACTGAGATATACACTCCCCCTGTGAGTAGGATCTCTGAAAAAAACCAGTCATGTGTTCCAACATAATGTAAAAATCATTCAAAAAATAAAGATATATTAAAACTAAAAAAAAAAAACTAAATATAATGAAAACGATTGCAATTGTTCGAGTACAAAACTTATTGTTGCAATCACCAACAATCAATTAATCAACAACATTTTAAGTTTCAATATTATTATTATTAATAATTTCTTTTGACCTTCAGGTTCAGAATCTGTAAAAACTTTAAAAATATAAAATATTTTCTAATTAGCCCCCCTTAATACAGCCCTTATAAAAATTATTACAATACCCAAACATTCTAAGATATTTTATATCTATAAGATTTTTTTTATTGTTAACCCAAAGGCCATAAAAAATATTAAATAATATAATTTAGAATCTTAAAATATGCACTAAATTTTTTTTTAATCTACAAAAAATTGTAAGACTTTTTATAACTATTTTTCCATATTTTCTGATTAAAGCACAATATCCCTAGAAAATGATAAAAGATAATATAAAATGCCATCCATTGTTGGGTAGATTAACTTATCTAGCCATCAATGGATGGCATTACAGTTCCCTAAATTATATGCTCGCTACATGATTTTGACAATATCAATAATAATTTAAAAATATCTGGAGTGGCCTGCACTCTACTTTCTTTTACGCAGTTATATCAATGTAGTGTCAACTTCACACTAGCACCAAAGCATTAAATATCTTGATATTTATCAAAATTAATATTTAGTGACTAATTAGCGTTAATTGGTTCCCTAACAAGCATATTTAATACTAATGGAGCGATTCTGAGCCAGTCTATAGGGCTATAAGGAGAATCAGAAATTTTGAAAATGTTTTAATTCTAGAATGGGGACATATTTTAGTATTATTTATTACACATATCATGTATCGTAAGTATATTATGTTCGATATATCTTAAAGAATCAGTTTAGAAATGATATGCAATTTAATTATAATATATATTACACTATCAATATTTTACGGATTGTACTTATATATGAAATAAGTTCATATTATTGCCTAATTTGCATATATTTTTAGCAAATACGTGTTTCCGTCCTTCTATTTTAATTCATAGTTAATATTTTCATTTTAAAATGGCCAAAAAGCAGTGATTTTTGAAAATATGAGCTGAAGTAAGATTCTATAGTTGGTCAAATTATAATTGTGTGTGTGTTAAGCACACGTTATAACCACTACACTACGGAAACTGATACGTATTACTTTGACTGAATACGTTTATAATTTACTAAATACGCTTAGTATCTATTAAAAGTATCCTGTTTCCGCCCGGGATCGAACCGGGGGCCTTGTGCGTGTTAAGCACATGTGATAACCACTACACTACGGAAACTGATACGTATTACTTTGACTGAATACGTTTATAATTTACTAAATACGCTTAGTATCTATTAAAAGTATCCTGTTTCCGCCCGGGATCGAACCGGGGGCCTTGTGCGTGTTAAGCACATGTGATAACCACTACACTACGGAAACTGATACGTATTACTTTGACTGAATACGTTTATAATTTACTAAATACGCTTAGTATCTATTAAAAGTATCCTGTTTCCGCCCGGGATCGAACCGGGGGCCTTGTGCGTGTGAAGCACACGTGATAACCACTACACTACGGAAACTGATACGTATAACTTTGACTGAATACGTCTATAATTTACTAAATACGCTTAGTATCTATTAAAAGTATCCTGTTTCCGCCCGGGATCGAACCGGGGGCCTTGTGCGTGTTAAGCACATGTGATAACCACTACACTACGGAAACTGATACGTATAACTTTGACTGAATACGTTTATAATTTACTAAATACGCTTAGTATCTATTAAAAGTATCCTGTTTCCGCCCGGGATCGAACCGGGGGCCTTGTGCGTGTTAAGCACATGTGATAACCACTACACTACGGAAACTGATACGTATTACTTTGACTGAATACGTTTATAATGTACTAAATACGCTGAGTATCTATTAAAAGTATCCTGTTTCCGCCCGGGATCGAACCGGGGGCCTTGTGCGTGTTAAGCAAATGTGATAACCACTACACTACGGAAACTGATACGTATAACTTTGACTGAATACGTTTATAATTTACTAAATACGCTTAGTATCTATTAAAAGTATCCTGTTTCCGCCCGGGATCGAACCGGGGGCCTTGTGCGTGTTAAGCACATGTGATAACCACTACACTACGGAAACTGATACGTATTACTTTGACTATATACATTTCGAATGTACTATATACACTGAGTATCTATTAAAAGTATCCTGTTTCCGCCCGGGATCGAACCGGGGGCCTTGTGCGTGTTAAGCACATGTGATAACCACTACACTACGGAAACTGATACGTATTACTTTGACTGAATACGTTTATAATGTACTAAATACGCTGAGTATCTATTAAAAGTATCCTGTTTTCGCCCGGGATCGAACCGGGGGCCTTGTGCGTGTTAAGCACATGTGATAACCACTACACTACGGAAACTGATACGTATTACTTTGACTGAATACGTTTATAATGTACTAAATACGCTGAGTATCTATTAAAAGTATCCTGTTTCCGCCCGGGATCGAACCGGGGGCCTTGTGCGTGTTAAGCACATGTGATAACCACTACACTACGGAAACTGATACGTATTACTTTGACTATATACATTTCGAAAGTACTATATACGCTGAGTATCTATTAAAAGTATCCTGTTTCCGCCCGGGATCGAACCGGGGGCCTTGTGCGTGTGAAGCACACGTGATAACCACTACACTACGGAAACTGATACGTATTACTTTGACTGAATACGTTTATAATTTACTAAATACGCTTAGTATCTATTAAAAGTATCCTGTTTCCGCCCGGGATCGAACCGGGGGCCTTGTGCGTGTGAAGCACACGTGATAACCACTACACTACGGAAACTGATACGTATAACTTTGACTGAATACGTTTATAATTTACTAAATACGCTTAGTATCTATTAAAAGTATCCTGTTTCCGCCCGGGATCGAACCGGGGGCCTTGTGCGTGTTAAGCACATGTGATAACCACTACACTACGGAAACTGATACGTATTACTTTGACTATATACATTTCGAATGTACTATATACGCTGAGTATCTATTAAAAGTATCCTGTTTCCGCCCGGGATCGAACCGGGGGCCTTGTGCGTGTTAAGCACATGTGATAACCACTACACTACGGAAACTGATACGTATTACTTTGACTGAATACGTTTATAATTTACTAAATACGCTTAGTATCTATTAAAAGTATCCTGTTTCCGCCCGGGATCGAACCGGGGGCCTTGTGCGTGTTAAGCACATGTGATAACCACTACACTACGGAAACTGATACGTATTACTTTGACTATATACATTTCGAAAGTACTATATACGCTGAGTATCTATTAAAAGTATCCTGTTTCCGCCCGGGATCGAACCGGGGGCCTTGTGCGTGTTAAGCACATGTGATAACCACTACACTACGGAAACTGATACGTATTACTTTGACTGAATACGTTTATAATGTACTAAATACGCTGAGTATCTATTAAAAGTATCCTGTTTCCGCCCGGGATCGAACCGGGGGCCTTGTGCGTGTTAAGCACATGTGATAACCACTACACTACGGAAACTGATACGTATTACTTTGACTATATACATTTCGAAAGTACTATATACGCTGAGTATCTATTAAAAGTATCCTGTTTCCGCCCGGGATCGAACCGGGGGCCTTGTGCGTGTGAAGCACACGTGATAACCACTACACTACGGAAACTGATACGTATTACTTTGACTGAATACGTTTATAATGTACTAAATACGCTGAGTATCTATTAAAAGTATCCTGTTTCCGCCCGGGATCGAACCGGGGGCCTTGTGCGTGTTAAGCACATGTGATAACCACTACACTACGGAAACTGATACGTATTACTTTGACTATATACATTTCGAAAGTACTATATACGCTGAGTATCTATTAAAAGTATCCTGTTTCCGCCCGGGATCGAACCGGGGGCCTTGTGCGTGTGAAGCACACGTGATAACCACTACACTACGGAAACTGATACGTATTACTTTGACTGAATACGTTTATAATGTACTAAATACGCTGAGTATCTATTAAAAGTATCCTGTTTCCGCCCGGGATCGAACCGGGGGCCTTGTGCGTGTTAAGCACATGTGATAACCACTACACTACGGAAACTGATACGTATTACTTTGACTATATACATTTCGAAAGTACTATATACGCTGAGTATCTATTAAAAGTATCCTGTTTCCGCCCGGGATCGAACCGGGGGCCTTGTGCGTGTGAAGCACACGTGATAACCACTACACTACGGAAACTGATACGTATTACTTTGACTGAATACGTTTATAATGTACTAAATACGCTGAGTATCTATTAAAAGTATCCTGTTTCCGCCCGGGATCGAACCGGGGGCCTTGTGCGTGTTAAGCACATGTGATAACCACTACACTACGGAAACTGATACGTATTACTTTGACTATATACATTTCGAAAGTACTATATACGCTGAGTATCTATTAAAAGTATCCTGTTTCCGCCCGGGATCGAACCGGGGGCCTTGTGCGTGTGAAGCACACGTGATAACCACTACACTACGGAAACTGATACGTATTACTTTGACTGAATACGTTTATAATGTACTAAATACGCTGAGTATCTATTAAAAGTATCCTGTTTCCGCCCGGGATCGAACCGGGGGCCTTGTGCGTGTTAAGCACATGTGATAACCACTACACTACGGAAACTGATACGTATTACTTTGACTATATACATTTCGAAAGTACTATATACGCTGAGTATCTATTAAAAGTATCCTGTTTCCGCCCGGGATCGAACCGGGGGCCTTGTGCGTGTGAAGCACACGTGATAACCACTACACTACGGAAACTGATACGTATTACTTTGACTGAATACGTTTATAATTTACTAAATACGCTTAGTATCTATTAAAAGTATCCTGTTTCCGCCCGGGATCGAACCGGGGGCCTTGTGCGTGTTAAGCACATGTGATAACCACTACACTACGGAAACTGATACGTATTACTTTGACTATATACATTTCGAAAGTACTATATACGCTGAGTATCTATTAAAAGTATCCTGTTTCCGCCCGGGATCGAACCGGGGGCCTTGTGCGTGTGAAGCACACGTGATAACCACTACACTACGGAAACTGATACGTATTACTTTGACTGAATACGTTTATAATGTACTAAATACGCTGAGTATCTATTAAAAGTATCCTGTTTCCGCCCGGGATCGAACCGGGGGCCTTGTGCGTGTGAAGCACACGTGATAACCACTACACTACGGAAACTGATACGTATTACTTTGACTGAATACGTTTATAATTTACTAAATACGCTTAGTATCTATTAAAAGTATCCTGTTTCCGCCCGGGATCGAACCGGGGGCCTTGTGCGTGTGAAGCACACGTGATAACCACTACACTACGGAAACTGATACGTATTACTTTGACTGAATACGTTTATAATTTACTAAATACGCTTAGTATCTATTAAAAGTATCCTGTTTCCGCCCGGGATCGAACCGGGGGCCTTGTGCGTGTTAAGCACACGTGATAACCACTACACTACGGAAACTGATACGTATTACTTTGACTGAATACGTTTATAATTTACTAAATACGCTTAGTATCTATTAAAAGTATCCTGTTTCCGCCCGGGATCGAACCGGGGGCCTTGTGCGTGTTAAGCACATGTGATAACCACTACACTACGGAAACTGATACGTATTACTTTGACTATATACATTTCGAAAGTACTATATACGCTGAGTATCTATTAAAAGTATCCTGTTTCCGCCCGGGATCGAACCGGGGGCCTTGTGCGTGTGAAGCACACGTGATAACCACTACACTACGGAAACTGATACGTATTACTTTGACTGAATACGTTTATAATTTACTAAATACGCTTAGTATCTATTAAAAGTATCCTGTTTCCGCCCGGGATCGAACCGGGGGCCTTGTGCGTGTTAAGCACATGTGATAACCACTACACTACGGAAACTGATACGTATTACTTTGACTATATACATTTCGAAAGTACTATATACGCTGAGTATCTATTAAAAGTATCCTGTTTCCGCCCGGGATCGAACCGGGGGCCTTGTGCGTGTGAAGCACACGTGATAACCACTACACTACGGAAACTGATACGTATTACTTTGACTGAATACGTTTATAATGTACTAAATACGCTGAGTATCTATTAAAAGTATCCTGTTTCCGCCCGGGATCGAACCGGGGGCCTTGTGCGTGTGAAGCACACGTGATAACCACTACACTACGGAAACTGATACGTATTACTTTGACTGAATACGTTTATAATTTACTAAATACGCTTAGTATCTATTAAAAGTATCCTGTTTCCGCCCGGGATCGAACCGGGGGCCTTGTGCGTGTGAAGCACACGTGATAACCACTACACTACGGAAACTGATACGTATTACTTTGACTGAATACGTTTATAATTTACTAAATACGCTTAGTATCTATTAAAAGTATCCTGTTTCCGCCCGGGATCGAACCGGGGGCCTTGTGCGTGTTAAGCACACGTGATAACCACTACACTACGGAAACTGATACGTATTACTTTGACTGAATACGTTTATAATTTACTAAATACGCTTAGTATCTATTAAAAGTATCCTGTTTCCGCCCGGGATCGAACCGGGGGCCTTGTGCGTGTTAAGCACATGTGATAACCACTACACTACGGAAACTGATACGTATTACTTTGACTATATACATTTCGAAAGTACTATATACGCTGAGTATCTATTAAAAGTATCCTGTTTCCGCCCGGGATCGAACCGGGGGCCTTGTGCGTGTGAAGCACACGTGATAACCACTACACTACGGAAACTGATACGTATTACTTTGACTGAATACGTTTATAATTTACTAAATACGCTTAGTATCTATTAAAAGTATCCTGTTTCCGCCCGGGATCGAACCGGGGGCCTTGTGCGTGTAAAGCACACGTGATAACCACAACACTATGGAAACCGATATGTATTACTTTGACTGGATACGTTTTAAATGTACTATATACGCTGACTGTGCGTGTGGGGGTAATTTTATGATCTTGTATTTTTAATGGGGTGAATATTCGTATGTTGGTGAATTTGCGTGAGAAAGAAATGGCTTCAGTTTTTGTGGCATTTATTTTTATTTTCCATTTGTCCCAGTATTTTTGTAGAATGTTGATGTGTATCTGTAGCTGTCGGTTTGCTACTTCTGCGCCGTATCGTCCGCGTACATTGCGATGTTAGTCTGACGAAAGTGGGGATATCGCTTATGTAGAGGTTCAACAGTTTTGGTCCTAGGACACTGCCTTGCGGTATTCCAGCTCTAATAGGTTTGGGGGAGGAGTAGGTGTTGTTGATGAGAACTGGATAGGTAGGAGGGTATTAGTTTGATTATTGTAGGTGGGAATCGGTGTCTTATTAATTTGCTAATGAGCCCTGTTATCCAAACCTTGTCGAAGGCTTTTTCAATGTCTAACAGGGTCATAGTGGTAACTTTGCTCTTGTTGTAGTTTAGTACATTGTCTGTCACTATTCTTGTTACTTGTTGTACTGTGTTATGTTTTGGTCTGAATCCAAATTGAAAGTCCGGTGTGATTTTATTTTTATTGTCGAATTTAGTTAATCTTGTGAGTATTATTTTCTCTGTCAGTTTTGCGAGGGTATTTAGTAAGCTGATGGGTCGGTAACTGGTGGGGTTTTTACGGTCTTTATTGGGTTTTGGTATGGGGATTACGGTTGCCATTTTCCAGACTTCTGGGAAATGTTGTAGAAGGATGATTGCATTTATAAGGATTTTGTTTTCGATTTTATCGGGTCCGGGAGCTTTTTTGTTGGAGAGGGTTGTATTATTTGTACTATTGCTTTGGGGGATGTAAGGATTTTCGCTAGTTGTCTTCTGTCTGTTTCGTGGTTCAGTTGTAGGTATTGTTTCGTCGTATATTAATACATTATTGTATAGAACAATAATTTGAAATATATATTCCAATATTGAATTATGTCACAATTATCAAAATGTTCAAATACTGCCCTCTGTCAAATAAAATAAAAAATAGAATATAAGATATTTTATGTCGACAATATTTTCCAAATTGTGAGTCCAGGGGCTATAAAAAAATCTGGAGTGATCTGCACTCGACTTTCTTTTACGCAGTTTTTACTAGACATATATATGAATTTAAAACATAATAAAGTCGAGTGAAGGCCACTCAGTCTGTTTTCAAATACATAAAGTATAAAAATGTAAAAATCATGTTATATATCTTTTTTGTTCATTTCATTTGTAGGACTGATGAAGGGTGTACTAATATCCGAAACTGTTGCATTTCAGAGATTTATAAGTTAATCGTTAATATGAATCCATCTTCCGAATCATCATCCACTCAATTATTATAATATCGGTGAATAGTGGAATGTATTCTGAATATGATATAGGCACTTGTTCCCATGGATACACCTAGTATTCCTAATCATTTGAAAACCATCGATTTACGTCTCGAAAGATTCGCTTGTACATTGAAATAACAAGCCTATATCATTTTGCTAATGAATTTTATTTATCCGACAAAATACATTTATTTTTATTTAGATTTAAACTTAAATTAAAAATTAATTTGTTTTAATTACAAAATAAATTAAATCGACAATAAAAACAATAGAATTTTTGTTCTTATAATATAAGAATTCTTAAAATTATACAATTGAAAAACACATTTGATTTAAATACGTGGCCCTGGTTTAATAACACTAAGTTCAGTGGAATTTGTTAGGGTTTCCATGTAAATATATTGCTTAGCCTCCAAATCTGAAACAGAACATATTTATAAATAATAAAAATATTATTCGTTTAAAAAGCGATTGCATTTATTGTTGTCAATACTTACGGAGTAAACCATGGAATGTTTTAGCAACGTTATAACGCGTAGGTGGAAAACACAGTTGCCCAATTGTTAACGATGAGTTTTCCTTAAATAAGCCACGAATAAGCGATAGTAAATTAGCGTGCCTAAAAATAAAAAATATTTTTATTAAGAAACTTACGCCGTTTTAAAAATATACATATATACCTTCTTAATTCGATATCAAATGGAATTGGAGTTGATGTATGGACCCTAGCAAATGAAATTTACCAAATAAAACATATTTTGACGTCTAAAGTTTAAGTTTAAACAACTAAAGTAAAACAATAGTGGGAAATATTTTTCACGTTATATGTTGTGTGGAAAACGAAATTTATTGTTTTAAACCATAGCTAAAGTGAAACTACCTTGGCGGGAAACAACACCGTCAGTATTTCAATGCGGGTAACAATTAAATATGAAAGACTTCGAAGATGAATAGGTGTTCTTCTTGAGTCTAGATACTAACTAAAACTTACTATTATTTGTCATCAAATTATTTGGGTATAGTTAATTGGAACTTAGATGTTTATAGATATTGGAGTTTAAACGCTATAACCATCTAGAATCGGCTTTACTTGTTTAATTGTTACCTACGATTTAATACAGTATTTCAATCGCAGCCTTAATGAATAATAATACGTATATTTAAATAAAATTATAAATACTTTTGGTATCTGTGTTCAAAAACGCGGTGGTTGTTGTTTAATTATATCATTAAACAACTTCTTTTCTATTATATAAAATCTAGATTCTAGACTAGAGTATACAAGTATACAAAAAAAAAGAGTTTTCCTGTATACGGCGTTCTTTTCTTCGCATCTAAGATGGAATAAACTAGGGCTGTCAATAACCGCCAAAAACTATAACCAGTCATTAAAATAACGATTATCTGAAAACCGGTTTTCCAATTACTATATTAACCAGTTGTAAACGGTTAATAATAACTGGTTAATCAGCTTACATCTATGAAGTTACCGGAAACCGGTTAGTTTCTCTTCAAAAATAGTAGTAACCGGTTCACCGGATAGTTTTCACAGCCCTAGTCTTTATTCCTATTTGTTCACAAATAAGTTTATTAACGTAAATTGTTGTATAAAATTAATATAATGACATATCAGTGGCGGCTCTTGCATAGGAGCTTCAACCCTGTAGCACCCCCAGAAAATTTAAGAAAAAAAATATAAAATTAAAATTTATGGTTGGAAATTTAAAATGTACAACTTGGTAAAAATCATAAAAATATTTGATATGATCATTGTGTAAATCGAATGAATGAAATTGTCATTAAAGCGACGCTTGAAATCGTATTTGGTTACGCTGCTGCTATTGCACACAGCGTCGCCAACACACGCTCAAGTAAGTGTTACGGGAGCTGCTCAATCGGGTAGCGTCATCGTCATATAGATCTCTCAGCTAGGAGAGATTAAGTAAAACTAACCTCGGTGATAACGGCATCGGTTTATTTATAATTGAAGACTGGACTATATTCTCGTCAACAGGAGGTACCAGCATCAAATTCTCATCGTCAAGGGCAGGTATTCTGTAATGTCTAAATCTTGGTGCATTCTATAATTATGTTTTCGATAACTAATACAAATACCTCGACAACTGTGCCGGCACCACTGCAATTTCTTCAGTATAATCAAGATTGGTTTCTGCTTGTTCCAATACGGAAGGAAGAGCCTGTTTCTGAAGATCAGCGACAGTTGTAATATCTCGTGGCCCACTTTCAATTGAAAGATTACTTCTACAGCAGAGAACACACATTGGTTAAATTTGTTCATAAAAATAATATAAAAACAAGTTTTCTTCACTATTAAATATAAAAAGTAAAAAGGTTTGCTTCTGAGGAAACATAGTTATTTAAACTTCATTTATTTTCACTTATCAATGTTGAAAATATAATGTTTTTAAATAACTGATTGCATTTCCTGGAAAACTAAACCCTTTTCATATAAATATGGGATATTGATTCGATTTATGCGTCATAGTCATTCTATCGTATATAATAGAAGCGTGAGAGTGCCAAAGGCACTAAGTACCAAAAGATAGCTTTACCTTTTATATACGTAATGTATAAATAAAAAAGTATTGTGAGCACAAAAAATCGAGCTCGAAATTTTAATGAAAATATCCTTTTTGTCTGTCTGTGTGTGTGTGTGAATGTTCTGCAGCCTAAACCGTTGAACATAAAAATACGATGTTTTGAATTTAAGAATTGTATAACCCGGGAATGAAAACCTATTATCTTTTAAAGGATATTTCAACCAAAAGTGCTTGTTTTCATTTGTCATTTTTTAAGTATCTTGAAATCGACATGAATTAGAAAAAAAGTGATTAAAAAAGTTCAAGGTATAAAAATTTCCATCAACTTATGTTTATATATATATATATATATATATATATATATATATATATATATATATATATATATATATATATATATATATATATATATATTGCTGTTGTGATGTTCTATGTTAATGCTTTTACATATAATCAATGAATAAATAAGATTAGAAATTAAATATAATATCCAGTAATGCTAGCATTCACAGCAACAAAATTAACACTATTAATTAAAAATGTTGGTACTGTGAACTCTAGCATAGTTTATCATAAAACAAACTGGAATAATTAATTGTAATTACTGTATTACTAATTGATTCGATGTGATTAAAACTTAAGAATTTCACAATGAAAAGAAATCATTGTTATCAATGATGCAATGGTATCGATACTTGATACCGACATCTAAGTATCGGCCAGGCCCTAGTGTATGACGCTAAATCGAGTCAACATCTTGAAAAATATCAAAAATAAATAATAATAATAATAATAGTAAATACTTGTCACGGACATCCCGAACAATTGAAATTAGATCTTCTTCACTATGATGTACAGAAGCTAAAATTGTTGCTAGAATATCTCTAGGATCTTCAAATCGTGTTGTTAACTGCGATCGACGGGAATCTTGGTTTACAATCTGTTCGACCTAAAATCAAGTTATCAGGTTTGAGAATATTGTATCTAATCAAATGAATAGAATCAATTGCAATGAAATGACCATTGTTCATAATTGGATTTACAAGGTTCATGTGAAAACACTGCTTTGTGCGTTTCATTCCCTGGGAAAACACCGCTTCGTGCATTTTATCTCACAGTAGCGCTCAGTGAACTGTGAATACAAAACATTCTGCATTTTCTTTTAAATGTCAATGGAATACGGCGGAATGATCTTTATTGTTAGGATACTCATTTAATATTCGATATTTTTATAAATATATGTACATATATCTATAACCATATGTCGTGAATGAATTATAAATATTGTATTTAAATAACATGTTACTAAACTTAATATTTACAGATCTCTAACTAAACCAGGAACAGCGGAAATTAATCATTATTGTATTTTAGTAACATCTAACGAGAAAGATCATTCCGCCGTATTTCCTTAAAATGTAAAAGAAAATGCAGAGTATTTTGTATCCACTGTTCACTGAGCCTTGCTGTGAGCGCTGTGCGGCGGCCAAAAGCCAAAGTCTATGCTTCCAAACAGAGGCGCTGTAGTCGAAGGCAGGGTTTGAACATATCAGTGTTCGCAATGGGCATAAAATGCACGAAGCGGTGTTTTCCCAGGGCATGAAATACACAAAGCAGTGTTTTCACATTAGAGTGAAATACATTTAGTGGGCAAAACGAAGCTGTGTATGAACAAGGCAGTGTGAACAATTTAGAGCGTTGAACGCATTCCCCCAGCGATCCCCAAAATTCGTTGTGTAATTCGGCTTTTAGCTTTGTGTTTACGCCGCTACGTGACGTTGTTGTATCTTTATTAATGTTTTCAGTTGTTACTGTGTCAATTGTATCTTTTCTATTTCAATCAAATAAAACGTAAAATGTCTAATTCCTATCGTGTATGTTATTCAACTAAGCAACCAAAATATCCTGACAATATAAAATTAAAAAGAAATGCATTGTTAATTCAATTTGTATTTCTGATATAATTTTTTTTTAAAACTATCAGTTGCATCTAGTTCGAAGAAATTCCATTCCGCTTTCGGTTATTTCTATAAATTAAATAACAAAATTGGCTACACACAATATTTGGCATCCTATTTGAATCTGTTAGAATTTTAAATCAAATCGTCAGTGCACTTCCGGAGTTATAGGGCCCCAAAATTTAGAACCCCCCTAAAAAAAAAAA
The DNA here is from genome assembly GCA_933228885.1 of Leistus spinibarbis. Classification (NCBI taxonomy): domain Eukaryota; kingdom Metazoa; phylum Arthropoda; class Insecta; order Coleoptera; family Carabidae; genus Leistus; species Leistus spinibarbis. Next base: position 3,248,232 of record OW121803.1, on the reverse strand, counting down.
ATCAAAACACTTAAAAATTCTACAAATTACTGTAAATGTAATTGATTAAACTGTCACATGTGTCTGTAATGTTGTGTTTTTATGTCTTCTGCTAAAAAATGTTGACGTTTATCGTTTTATCTACTTTAGTAATGTATCAAACAATTTCAATTTTAACATAACAATAATATAGAATTTAATGTATAATGAATATATTTCTTTAGCTCTGAGGAAAATTCAAATATGGATCGAAACGTAAGCGTGAATTGGAAATGTTTTATTTTTATCCGAAATTATCCCTTAACCGTTGACGCATCCTTCACTATAATTCTTACGGATAAGAACACGTATTTAGTTTTATGCATGCGTATAGTTTAAACTAATTAATAATCAATCAATCAATAATTTGGAGAAACCCCTATTACTATTTGTTATGTGAAAGAGTCAAGAAACGAAATAAAATTCATACTAGTACTTACGTCATTACTCGTATATGTAATGCCGCGATTCCATCTGCGCGGTGATTCAGCGTTTATGGGCGGCCGGATTCGTGGAAGACGCACCCGTTTCCGCCGAGGTGGAGGCGCTAAATCGCCATTTGCTGCATTTGCAACATCCGCTTGTCGTGGTTCCAGGATACTTGTGTGCGGTTGCACTTCATCAACAATTTGTGGTACTTGCACCTCTTCACTGGGCATATCTATGCTATGAGCCACCGGTGGCTGTACAAATCTATCTCTTCCTATAACGGGCGAAACTTGCATATCAAGTTCTTGTATTATTCTGTCTTGCTCCTTTTGCGTCAATTCCGCATTTGGTGTATGCAGAGAAATTTCACCTTGTTCAAAAATAAAACAGATTGTTAAATCTAAATCATTCTATTCATAATCAGTTAAAAATACATGATTAACTCGTCGTACACAAATATGTGCTCGCTCGTGTCTTAAACAGTTTTAATGATACCGAAAATGTAAATAACTCATATTCTTGGATGTATGTCGCTCAGTCGCTCGTAATACTTGATTTTGGTAAATATATGGTAGGTATACATATAAGGAACTAATGTAATCATGAAACATTTATTTTGTTATGTTATTTTAACGGATATACACGTTTTGACCAACCCTGAATCGTTAAATAAAGTCTGTGACTTTGTCCGTGACCAGACCAAACCTGTACAGGACTCGGAAGTATGTCACCTTAATGTTAAAGTAATGGTTTACTTTTGCTACTTATTGTATATCTCTAGAGCGCTAAATGGTGAAATCTCGCCATATAGAATTGGGATGATGGTATGGTATGGCGAAAAGAGCATATACATTATTATCTTGTACCATTGTTATTATTAATTAGTATATAATGCATAAAATTACTTTAGAACGTGTTAAAATTAAATATTTATTTGATTAACAAAACTAAAAAAAGACTGATTGAAATAATAAATCGTATAAAAGTTTGAAACGATTAAAGAAAATTTGATATGCCAAAAGACAGAACAAAATACAAAACAGCAACGGTTATATATATATATATATATATATATATATATATATATATATATATATATATATATATATATATATATATATATATATACATGTGCACCAACATCTAGTAATAAAATTCCCCGTTATCTACTTGCAATATTCTAAGTACACATTCAAAACACCAGGAAAGTATGACGTCAAAAATCCTTGGCGAGAATACTTTTAAAAATACATATCTCCGAAACTAGCGGGTTTAAAAAACAAACAAAAATATGGTCATTTTAGAATTCTATAATCTTACATAAGAAAAAATTAAAAATGTCTCTTGGATCATCCCAATTGTAGAAATGTGACGTCACGTTGCTTAGCATCCGACCAATTTCGAAAAATTCAAAAGTATTTGATAGGTTTTATTTACATTACATTTGATGAAATGCATATTTGAAATCCAAATCGGAACAAACATTTATTACAATTTTATTATAATCTTTAATTATCTCCTGCGTATTTCTCATCTTTATTTATTATATTGTATATACCATGTCGTTGCTGCTATTACTATCATAAAATTTGTCTCTATCTGAAGTAGAATCTGATGAACGCAATAGAGCGGCAATTCATTGACGACAACATTTTCCATATTTGTCATTTGAATATATTTCCTAATTTTGTTACGCGCCTAAAAATGCATCGTACTTCTAGGAACCAGTATTTTTTATTCGGTCGCAGTATCAATATATCGGTTTTAACAGCTATTTAGCGTAACGTTATTATAAATTGCTGATTATGAAATTTAGAGCACTAATAGTTGGTGTATAAAAAAACTCATCTTATTACTACAACATTATGAAATCGCAAGATTTCTATGCCACCAACCAAAGCAAAAGTTAAAAGGTTGCCATCTGGAACCGTTTTTTCAAATAATTTCGTAAGTAGCATTCATCTATACAAAATTAAAATAGCTTCACTCGTCTCACAATAATATATATTTCCATAAAAATAAATATTAAAAAAATTGATGCTTCAGGCCAATAATTAGACACAAATAAGTAATTATTTAAATAAAACAATACCTGTTCGTCTGCGTTTCGAAGGCGACACATGTTCAGTTTCTGAAATACTTGATCTGCGTTTATTTAAATCGGTCGCTGCTTCCAACCTAAGGATAAATATGCATTTTTTAATGTTTATATTAAATGGATATTAGAAGTGATAAACTATTGATGTATTATTTAGATTATCGATATACATTCGATATAAGAAAAAAAAAAAAAAAAACAATTCAATTAGAATATGCAAAATATTCAGATGATTTCCACCCTAGTAACAACAGTTAAGCTGTATTCAGAACGATGCAATTAGTAATTAAGAGTAGAAATTACAAATAATTATCTAGTTTTTATTATGACAAGCAATGCTAGCATTCACAGCAACAAAATGAACACAATTAATTATAAATTTTGATGTTGTCAAAGCTAGCATTGCAAGTAATAATACAAATTGAATGATTACTTGTAATTTTTGAGGTTAATTGTTACGTTGTGAATACACCTTTATGTTGTTATTTATGTACAAAATTGGTTAAAAAAATGTATTTATTTATTTATATATATTTATTTATTTATATATATATATATATATATATATATATATATATATATATATATAAAAAGTCCTATTTTATAGATATTATCCCTGGTTAACGATAGATTTTTTAGTTTTATACAGTAATATATATCGATAGTTTCTTCAATTGACTATCGTATTATCGATGGCAGATAGTTTATCACCACCAATAGACATGTTTAAAAATGTTGATTCTGATTAGTAATGATTGCAAACTTTGAAATTGAACAGATATTAACTTGTAAAATTTCAAAAATTTTAAGGGAGTATACTTATATATTCTTATAGATTTGATAGACAAGTACTTTGGATAAAGTGGTAATATTACTCTTCAATAATTGCCAATAATATATTTGAGAGCTACGAAAGCAAGAACGAATTTTAATATTCGTTGTACAACGGTAAACGTACGTTTACCGCTGTTTAACCAAAATCGTGTATATACTTATACTCGCATAAGTTACATATTAATAAAGGATCGATTCAAATGGAAAAATATAAAAGGAATGATCAGATAGACAAACTGTATAAGGTTAAAGGAACTGACGTAGGAGGAACGGTAGTAGATTGGGCAACGGTTATGGTACCCCAGGAATTAGGGTCTAGCATTAACAGTTGAAGATCAATCTGTCCTTCATCGCCAAAAAGTTCCTAAAAAACCACAAAACATTCTCTTTAATATTCACGTCAATGTATTTTAACCTGTTCATAAATAATTTCAACTGAATATTCATAAAAATTGGGGTCAGTATAAGGCTACTTGAAATTGACTTATACTCCAAACACAAGGACAATCAAAAAAAGTTGAAGTGGGCTTCACTCGACTTTCCTATACTGTTAATATTTTAAAATAACAAACAGTGCTAATAGAATTAAAAATCTAAATATAATAGTAAGTAAATTAATATAACAAATATTCCTTCGCATAAATTAAAAAAAAAAATCGATTTAATGGGATGATAATACAAGTTTTAGAATTTTAAGCAAACTAATATTGCGAGGGATATTATCAATATAGGAAAATTATTCCTAACCCTTGCTTGACACACTGGGGTCCAAACCACCCCAGGTCTATTTTTCCTTCATTTGAAATACGTAAACCAAAGGGGAGCGGGTCTATAGCGACATTTGTTGATAGTTGGAGTAACCCACTATCCTCTCAAGCCAGTGGCATTACGCTGGCACCGTGTCAAGTAATGTTGAGTTTATGTAATTTGAGTGAATTTACAGCCCTCCTACTACCATTAGTTTTTTTTTTTTTAAATATTTAGTATTTTCTACTAAAAATATTTTAAGTCGATAAATTGTGAGCTAAGGCCAATAAAAACAAAACTTTTTATTTTATTATATCACAAAATTATTCCAAAAATTATAAGATATTTTATATTTACAACATTTTTACAGATTGTGAACCTGAAGGTCAAAAAAAATAATTAAAAATAACAATATTGAATTTTAAAATGTTGACTGATTGATTGTCGGAAGATTGCAACAATTAATATTTAACTCTAACAATTGCTATAGTATTCATTACTGTATTTCATGTGATTGTTGCTCGCCAGTACGGCGATCTGGAAGCACCAGTGCTTGTTTGTTATTATTTCTAACATGTTTTACTTATTTTCAAGTAAAAATACTATAAAAATTAGGTTTTTAATAATGTTCATTTATTCACGAAATTCCTTCCTCATTTCTAAGAATAATACCATTTCTGAAACTAATCTACTTTTTTTTTTCTTGTAGTATTATATCTCAAGCAAACTCGGCTAAATTTTTAGCCATTAATCACAAAAAATAAAAAAGTTATGATTATTTTCGTAAAAATTGAATTATTTTCAGTGTGTCAAGTACGTCACTCCGCAGAAGTGTGTCAAGTAAGGGTTAAACAAGGCTATCCCGTGCGCACCATGTGCCCGCATCATATACAGAATACAGTCAACTCCTCACTGATATATCTGTGTATATATCTAATTTTCTTTCTGGAACGCTATGTAAATCTTACGAACTAATATACATAACCCATGAAGTAAACTCATTCATTGTAAGCAAACGATTAATTTTCGTTTTCAATGTTGACATTTCATGACACAGAATCTGGTATATTATAAAAGAATTCTTCTCATAACCGACGTGACTTAAGCAACATTTTTAAGTTAATAGAATATACCTTATCATCTTTATATTAAGTTTTATATAAATAATTTCAAAAAACGCGTGCCATCTAGACCGATACAATATCTACAATATGGCCTATTTCTTATAAGGATATTTTATTATTGCAGCTATAAAATGGTAAATAAATGTTTTTTCTTGGAATTTGCCATTTTACAGCTACAATAATAAAATATCGTTGTTCAATATTGTATGGTACCAGACGGCAGGAATCGAACCCCAACTTTCATCGTGTCAATCGAGAATATTACCCCTACTCCACGCAACGTTTCTTGACTGGTGTTCTATATTTAATCAATAAAACTGTCCTACAACCTTGAATAGATACTCCAAACAGTTGTAAACATATTATTGGTGGGCTAAAATATTTTATATTTTAAAATTACTATTTTTAATGGCTTGAGCCATTGTATTTTAATATTTGGCCATTTATCACTTTTATAGAAATGCTTTGACACTGCAACATTTAAAGTCTAACTCCGCCACTGGTTATTCACTTGATAGGTAGACAAACACGTATCAAATTTTAAAATTCTATAATTATATTGAAAATTTATTCAAATATTCATTTGAAGATTTGATGTGTATTTGGTGTATTGTGTAGTTTGCAGATAGTGTCATCTGATTATATTATATTGATATTGTATGCCAATGACAAATTTTGCTTTCTGCTTTTTATACAATACACGGACAAAATTACGAACATACAAAATCGTGCTCACAAGGAGAAACCGTGTAAGGGAAATTCCTTATTTATTTTTTAGGTCAACATTTACAAAAAAAAAATTACAAAAATATTCGCCACCCGTCAAATTATTCAGTGAATCATTTGGATCAGTGAGGAGTGACCTGTATTCTGTATATGATATGGGCGCATGTTGCCCACGGGTTAACCTAGTCAAATATAAGGAACTAAACTAAACTAAAGTAGCCTAATTTCATTGTAGCTAATGGCCGTTTAAGGGGTAAATTCCTTTTCAAAAATAAAAATTAATCTGGTTTCGTTCGGTGAAAGTCTATTTTTGAGGCAATTGTTAGCACAGAAGTGTAAAATTTCTTAAAACGGTCCTACTGTTAACTACACAGTAGTGTTTCCATGGATAAATTATAATATGATTGTTGATAACAAACCCATTCCAAAAACAAATATTTCGTGCCGATATTCCTTATAGAATACGTATACTTATTACCTGTTCCGGCGCACGAGTGTTTGGTACTTCATCTCGAAGTGTGATGTTTATTGCGTCTGTTACATTCACATTTGCCAGTTGAGCTTCTAGATCAATTATGTATGGTTCTAGCAGTGGTTGTTCTTGCAGTGATGGTATCGTCCGTTTGGTTCTCGGTTTTCTTTTCTTCTTTGGCTCGTCTACAATGGTACAACATATACAATGCTATAGAATACGAAATTAATTTTCAATTTATGATACTTATGTATAACAAATGTAACGCAAATCATTTTCACCTAGTATTTCTGGATTTCTGAAATTAGAAACAAAAAAATTATTTATTATAAATTATCTAATTGGAATTTGACGATGGTTATTCATTAAAAGTTGTTATTTTGCAAGATTGTAGTCATTTATTTTAACAAAATTATTATTATTATTACAATTTTAGTAACATTTCACTAGCAAATTCTTCAGCGCTCTCCTCAAGTAAAACTGTGTGACATCTCAGAATGTGATATTAATTTGTAGTAGTATTTAAGTAGTCATAAGAAGTCGAAAATCTAAGGCGATTATATAGTTGTAACTCTTAAATATACGTCAATAATCGTCTATATAATCGTCTGAAAAATGTACGACTTAAGCCAACTCATTTAACGTGGCTAATATCCATGAATAGTCAATAGTAGTATAGCACAACTATAATCGTTTTCAAAAGTGGTCAAATGTCGAAGAAATTACTCAAAAAGTACGACCATAGTCGGATTTTTTGATCAAATGCATTTGTCTAGATTTTTGATTTTGCTTTCTATATCTGCATCTAAAGTAACGTAAATTGCACTTATAAATATTTCAAATATAGAAAATAAAATAAAATAAATAACATTGGCTCTTATGGTTAAGTTATTTGTGTACTCTTTTTCAACATCGAATATTCATATAAACAACCAGTATTACAAATATGACATTTTTACACCAACCACAATCAATTATATTCCGTCGAATTACAATTACTGATCAATAAATAAAGACGAATTTCAAAACATTGTTACACTTTTGGTTATTGTTATAATTCTTAATTAAATAAAACTACTTAAAACCTCCTATCATGATGAAGAAATAAATTGAACAGAGAGAAATACGAATGAATAGTCATTCGATACGTTTTCGTACAAAGAATGCCTGGCAAAAATATATATATATGTATTTTTTATCGAACTCCAAAATAAACAATTTTGTATAGTTTTTATTTTTTACCTCCGAACATAAATATTTACCATAACGTAAATAACTACAATGTTGTTAAAATACAATTCTTAATTTTTAGTATATTCTGTATTTGAACAAAAACAAAGCGTAGGCACGGTTTCCTGTTCCGAAATGGACTTGACTGCGACTGGAATTTTATGAATTTGGGTGTATTTCAGAAAGTAGTTCATGAAATCTTGGTTCTTTTTGATTAATTTCATATTTTCTTTGTATCTTGTCATTCATAACCGGTGAATGTTCTGAATTATAATAGACATTTCAACCACAAAATAACCAGAATCGTACTCGCGCTTTTGCCTTTTGTTCAACATCGGAATAATATTAATATTGTTCTTTAATAATGAAATAAACTTACATCTCAGTTGGAGGACGTCTTATAATTTGAATAAAACAAAAGATTTGACCTGAAATTCGACCAAAAATGAACCCAATATTATCTTAAACTATCCGTTACTTACTTTGAAAGTTTATAACTTGTTGTCGGTATATTAGTGCTGTTCCATATATCAACTTAGACGAAAGATATAATGACAAGCGCTTTTTGGGCGATTGAGATTGGGACATGATATACTCCAGTAATTCAGCACTGAAAATATAAATATACTTTATTAGAATTTACTTTGAAATTAAAACATAATATTATAGTTATAGTTGTGAACATTTTGAAGAAAGTTAATTTATAGATCTGATCGTTACGAAACTACAAAGTTTTCCCCATGCATTAAATCCGATAAGAAATGAAAACCACACTCAAAACGCTGCCACTTTTTTATTGCATTTTACTAATTATGATATTTTGTGTATACCATATATAGAAATACAACAAGCTTAGGTACAACGCACCTATGCGTTCAGCTCGCCATATAACTTATAAGGCAAGCTGACGAATATAAGTAATAAATGCGAAAAAATAATTGTTTTAATTATTATGGCTTTTTGGTTAATAAATTGAAAAAATGTTATAGATGTAAAAAGTGTTACAACATTTTGTATCCAGTGCTTACAGCTCGCCGTACCAGCAACAATCACATGAAATACAATTAAAATGAAAACGATAGCAATTGTTAGAGGACAACATTTATTGTTGCAATCATCCAACAATTCTTCCAACAATAACAATCAATCAACATTTTAAATTACAATATTATTATTAATAAAATGTATTTGACCTTCAGGTTCGCAATCTGTAAAACGTTTTAAATATAATATGTAATTTTTGTTTTGTTTTTTTTTTATTTCTTTGTTATAATACAATTATTATTTTGGTCAAACTGTCGATGATGGGCCTCACGTCCAAAATGGATGAAACTTTGTGGAAAAATCCGCAAAAAAATTAGGATTATGGGAAAAATAATCGCATGTGGGGGAAACCCTTGGATGACCTTGAAATTAATTAATTTGTTTTTATAGCTATTTATCAATTACAATCAATCTGTGCGTGCCTAAGAGTGTGTGTTTCTCCAGCCACGATTTCTGTTACCAACTTAAAAATAACAAAATCCCCTTGATTGATTTTGGCTCTACTATTAATACAAAATTACTTCCCATCACTTAAAAATTAAACAACCACAACGTAACCACAAACAGTGATTTTATGTACAAACGAATTATTTACATTTTCGCTGTTTGTGGTTACGTTGTGGTTGTCTAATTTTTAAGTGATGGGAAGTAATTTTGGTTTTAATCGTTGCGCTAAAACCAATCAAGGGGATTTTGTTATTTTTAGGTTGGTAACAGAAATCGTGGCTAGAGAAAAGGGTGAAACTGTCGATGATGGGCCTCACGTCCAAAATGGATGAAACTTTGTGTTAAAAATTATAATATTTAATAATTTTTTTCGGGCTATGAGTTAGCAATATGTAAAAATCTTGTGGGCATAAAATATCTTAGTATTTTTAGTAGAATTTTTGAGTGTTTTACACACAAACACACTCAAACAAACACACTCACACAAACCCACTCACACACACACACACACACATACACACACTCTTAGGCACGCACAGATTGATTGTAATTGATAAATAGCTATAAAAACAAATTAATTAATTTCAAGGTCATCCAAGGGTTTCCCCCACATGCGATTATTTTTCCCATAATCCTAATTTTTTTGCGGATTTTTTCACAAAGTTTCATCCATTTTGGACGTGAGGCCCATCATCGACAGTTTGACCATTATTTTTTATAGCCCTGAGTTCACAACTTGTAAAAACTTTGTTGACACAAAATATATATAATAAATAGAATTGTTAGAGAAAAATTCTGAAATATATAAAAATTGACTAAGGGATCGTGTAGCAAATTGGTGTAAATCGTTCCTGTACCTTCAGAGAAGTAGAGGTCACAAATTTGGTCTTACGAGCGAGCGAGCGACGACTAACATCCAAGTATATGTTCCAAGTTTATAGCTCGCCGTACGAAGTACCGAATAAGCTAAAGCATTGGTCTGTAACACTCTCGGATTCAAAAATATTCTTAACAAAAAGTGATTGTCTCGTCGGTCGCCCTGAATCCAAAACTTATACTTAAACTTTTATTTGGATGTTAGTCGTCGCTCGCTCGCTCGTAAGATAAGATTTGTGCTCTCACTCCTCTGAAGGTACAGGAGCGATTTACACCAAATTTGCTACACATGATATTTGGCATTAAATTTGAATCCGCTCGCAGTTTAAATTCAATCACCCGTATATTTCCCGAATTTGGATCCCCCCTTAATATAGCCCTTATAAAAATAATTAAAACACCAAAAAATTCTAAGATATTTTATGTCTACAAGCTTTTTGCATATTGTTAAACCAAAAGCCGTAAAAAATTATAAATTATTATAATTTTTAATTTTAAATATGCACTAATTTTTTTATTTATCTACACTGTAAAACTATTTAATTACTATAACATTTATTCAAATTGAAAAAAAAAAGAAAACGCTGATCGCACATCAACATATTCTATTTTTCTAGGTTAACAGGAATTCTCTGGACAATTAAGTGAAATGGTTTCTAAAATTATAACTAATAATATAAAAATATCATTACCATATATGTGCAATATCGATATTATTGACATCTTTCCTTTGAATCAAATTAACGCCGCGAGTTGCTGCTTGCCAAATGAATGCAAATTTTCCTTGTCTCTTTCGACACAGTAAGTCCAGATCAAAAAACATTTTTACACTGTATTTGATGCAATCAAAGTAAAAGCAAAACGTACTATGATTATTTAAATCTGTAGTAGAATCAACAGGTAAAATATTGTAAATTCACATGAACACTACTTCACTGACCTAAGCACAGTAACAAAATCAACGCAGCCGGTGTTACGCTTTGTTTATATAAGCAACGGAGGTCTTTGCACACTGCACTACACCAACAATCAACAATGCTCCAAAACGCAACGGTATCATTTTAACCAATCAGAACACGCATTAAAGCTTTTCGCCTGTCTAACATATGTAATCAAGCTCCTCATTGGCTAGCACCAATATTTTACAATTTCTAAGCTTGTATTCAGGATAAATTAGTATCACACACAGGGTTGAATTAGAGATATTTTTATTTGTTATATATACGATAAGAAATAAACAATCATTGTAGGCATAATTCTTCCTATCAGCATAAAATTAGAAACAGAATTTACACAAAACACTAAACCACGAATCTAAAATGCCAGAAAATTTCAAACATTTTATGCCAAATTTACAATGTAATTACGTACCTACTAATAGGCATTGCAGTCACAAATGGCACCACCACGTTGATCAATGTGCAAAATCAACTTGTTTAAAATAATTTAATTATTTAAAATAAAACAAGCCAATGCCATCAGCTCACCGAATGATCTAATAGGCTGATTATTTAAGCGCGTCGTACGTTAGAAAACTATAGTGTTTGGTCATGTGACTAACATTCTCGGATCATAATATTTGGAGCCCTTCTTAATACTACACATAGTCAATTATTGATAATTTTAGAAAATTCTATTAAAATTGATTTAAAAAAAAATATTTTAAGGCATCAAAGTATTTTCAAATTGTGAGCCCAGGGGCTATAAAGAACTTTTGATCGGGAGGATCTATAACATACTGAAAATTCAGCCAATTCAACCGGGAGCCAATTTCCATAAGGATTCTGCGGGGTCCTTTATAATGTTCTTGATTCATTGATTGTTGGATGATTGCAACAATCAATTCTGTACTCAAACAATTGCTATAGTTTTAATTATTGTGTGTATCATCTTGTCCCTTCAACAATATGTAGTAATAATTAGGTTATCTGCCTTAAGAACTTCAGTGGTCATTTACCTCACAGGTAAATTAAAAACACAAGATTCGGTACGTACAACGCACAGATGCGTTATACGCAGCTCGCCTTATAGCTACACAGTAAAAAGATTTTCTGTAAAATCATTATAATTATTATAGGCGTCTAGAATGCCTGTAATAATTATAGTAAAAATACATACCTATGTAAAATTACATACGTTCAGTAAAATCTCATATCCATCATTTACATATTTTTCAATTACATATTTCAGTAAATTTTTACATAAACATGTGAATTTATCAATAATCCGCTATGGAAAAATACACACCGCTTTTGTATAATGTAAACATATATAATTATGTGTAAAAGTTCTATACATTATTTAGAATTGTACATAAGGTGTAAGTAATATTCCATAAATATTTGAGAATCAAGCATACATAATATTACATAAATGCTCTGTATATTTACATAAATGTATACTTACGTATACCTACCATACCAAATTGGAAAGGAAAAGTTAAAGGTTATACATAATAAAACAAAATTTTCATTTGAAATATATATTAAATTATAATTATATTCGGTTTTTTATAAATGCACTTTTTGGCGCATTTAGCGTCATACATTTGCAAAATTTAAAATAACACATGTGTTAAGCGAAATTTTTGGGCAAATGTGTTAAATACAAAAACTTAACTCATTTAGTCCTAAAATTTTATTTAACACTTGTGTATGCTTCTTTTTACGGACAGAAATATAATTAAAAATGGAAAGAAAATTATAATTATTCTGATATAATTTATAACTTAAAATTAACGCTACAAAATAAAATTAAGATCATTTGTAAATAAATAACATTGATAAATATTCAATATTTCAATAAATACCTTTGTATAAATTCAAAAGTAAGTGATACAACATTAGGATATTTAAGATTTAATACGTAATATTAAGAATACATACCAGCAAAAGCACTAATCATACTATCATATCCGTGATTTATAATTGCTTTTTCTATGCAGATGTGGAATATGGAATCTAAGAATTAAATTAGATTTTAGAGAGAGAAAATAAAACAATACAATATTATTTTAGTGTATTGTACTCACCACTGTGATTCAAAATGCATGGTGTTACAATTTTGATATTTTTGCACGTGTCATCTTTGGTTGTATATTTCTAAAATGATATTGAAATATGTCTTTAAAATAGATATATGCTTTAATTTTAAATTAGAACTTACATCCAGTAGAATTATCAAAAAATTTAAATTATCCTTGAAATGGTTGGTGAGTGCGTTCAAAAATGTTAAAAGTCATACTTCTCGTGCACAATTACGTTCTACCATTGAATATATTTCACTGTTTGACAACAACCACAAGCTGCATCACGAAAACGATCGATATTCACTACAAACAAGACATCTGATTGGTGGAGACTACCGACAAAGAATGTAATTTACACACATTTTGTAAAAAAAAATAAAATGTAAAATTTACTTCATATTCATTTACCTTTAATATTTTGGAGGTACTTCTACGGAAAACAAAAGACCATTTAATTCATGTCAACATATTCAGAGCATTATGTGATATATATATTGTTGACATAACAATTTTTATGTAAAAATGTACATATTGATTACGAAAAAGTAATTTAAATTTCAAAATTACATAATAATTATAAAATATAAATTTTACATACGCTCTATATATATTTTTACATGATGTATTATAGTAAATTCGCGATTTTATAGAATTTTCGCTTATGTAACAAAAATTTATAGAAATTTACATTATACTATGTAAATAAGTGTTTTACATAATAATTATAGTGTTTCTAGCTCGTCGTACAGTAAGACAAAAGAGCTATAGTGATTGGTCGTGTGTCTGTAACATGTTTGGATCGGAAAAAAATCTTAACAAAAAGCTCTTGTATTTTTGTCCTGAATCCAAAAATATTTATAACTCATATACTTGGATGTATGTATCTCGCTCGCTCACTCGGTCGGTCCGTCGCACAGTGGTTCCAAATGCCGAAAAGGTGGCCAAAACGTCCTAAAATCCATCTTTTATTTAGGGACTTTTTCCTGACCTAATAGAAACCGCGCTTCATAACCCTCAGACTTGCATGTGGCGCTCTCGACGCGCATTGTTATCCAAGCGCCGCGCGTGCAAGGGCTGAGCGCTCTGTAGCTTCGCACCAAGTTTTTTTGTGCAACAGTGCCCTGGGTCGGAAGAAAATGACCACATTTAATGAAAGTGAGTACATATAAACGTTTTTATGTGTTTACCGAAAATTTTCTGTCGTATTTAGAAAATTTAACATGTAGAATACGTTTTTTCAAGTTTCAGTTACGAATTATAATCTTTAACATTAGATAATTCCGAAGTCACGCGGAATCCCACTCCCTAACTATTTGTCCAGTATAGTTCAACTATTTTATTATTAGGTTCACGTCTCAAAAGTTGCACAAGTTTGTCCGATTTTGTGTATTTTATTATTTTCTAAAAAAAGCACAAAATTACTCCAAGTGTCATAACAGTACATACTTTACAAATCAATGCTACTTTTTTGTTAAAATAATTACATTTAAGGAATAAATTAGTAAAAATAAAGATTAACAATTAATGATTAACAATTAATAATAATTGTATAACTGCATTACAATTAGAAAAATTGCAATTAAATTGAAATAGTGTGAAACAAAAATAATGAATTTAATTGTTTATTACAGAGATTAAATTCCAAACAGCGTTTCGTTTTTATGAATATACGGGGACAAAAACAGATGTTTTGTTGATTCTGCGCACTCGTCCGACGACGAATATTAATGTAAACTAGCAATAAGGAATATATACGAGATTTTATACAAATATGACCATTTTTTAAATGTTTTCCACCATATTGAATCCGCCATTTTGTTTTCTTTTTAATTTTGTGTAAAGATTCGTAATCAGCGAGGTCAGAATACCCTATGTACGAAATATCATACAAATATGACCTTTTTCATTTTTGTCCACCATATTGGATCCGCCATTTTGTTTTTATAAAATTTCGTGTAAAGATTATTCATAAGCGACATCAAAATACCTTATATACGAAGTTTCATGAACATAAGACCTTTTTTGTATTTTGGTCCGCCATATTGGATCCGCCATTTTGTTATTTTTAATTTTGAGAACAGATTTGTATTAAGAGACCTCAAAATACCCTTCATACGAAATTTCACGCAATTTGAATGACGTCTTCAGGTTTTGGCCACCTTTTCGGCATTTGGAACCACTGTGCGTCGTAAGACCTGAGTTTGTGACCGCAACTCGTCAGAAGGTACCGGGCCGATTTTAAATAAATTTGATATCCATTTAATTTCCACGCCCGTGAAGTTCTTGTCGTATTTTAAATCCAATCGTTTGTACAAGTCTGGAGTTATATGGAGCCCCCATAAATATTGCCCTTGGTTAACTTTTACAAATTTTAGAATTTTTTACTAAAAAGATATTTTATGTCAACAAAGTTTTCTCAAATTGTGAACCCAGGGGCTATAAAATAATAATAAATATAAATAAAAAACATTTCTTTTTTTATTATATCAAAAAACCTTCAAAAAATTATAAGATATTTTATAATTAAAATGTTTTTACAGATTGTGAACCTGAAGGTCAAAAAAAATAAATTAGTAATAATAATATTGAAATTATCAAGATTTGGTACGCGTAAATCGCACCAACGCCTTTAGGTAATGTTATGTTTTAGGATTTATATTAAATATAACTATTATGATTTAGTATAAACACTATTTATTTAAACAAGTAATTATTACAATATTGATCTTTACTGGAGTTACGTAGGTTACCATTTTAGATGGCTTCTATCTGAATCTATTTACAGTGCTTTCAGGAGTACGAACATCAAATACCCAACACCTCCCTGTTTAATTTACAATAACTATTTAATATAAGTGAAAGTCATTGAATTTAGACGGAACTTTCTTGACTCTTTGTTGTCTAATTGTTTGATTGTTATTGTTTAAGCAATTTCCATCTGAATTCATTACATTATCATCACTGTAATTTTCACTTAAATCACTAAGCTTAGGTTGTATCTCAGTTTTGTTTAAAGAATCTTTGGTTAAGAATCTTTTACAATATAAGATCTAGGCGTATTACACTTTTGAATAACAATTCTAGGTTCCCATAATTTATATTTTTTAATTACGATATTGTCACCTTCGTTAAAGTCTCGCCTTTGTATACTATGTTTATCATAATAAGCTTTAGCTAGTTCTTGTTTTTTTGTCTACTAATTGCTTAATTACGTTTTGATCATATGTATTTGTTTGAAGTAAGTTAGTGACTATTGGTAATTTTGTTTTTAATTGTCTACCCATTAGGATTTGAGCAGGAGACAATCCTATTCCTTCAATAGGCATAGCTCGATAATTTAATAAAGCTAAATCTAAGTCAGAGTTTATCCGTAAAATATTTTTAGATATTTTAACAGCACTCTCTGCCATCCCATTCGATTTTGGATATAATGGACTTGTTATAAATTTAAATCCCCACTCACTGGCAAATCTACGACATTCTACGGAATTGAACGGCATATTATCTGATATTACTGTTTGTGGAATTCCATGACAAGAAAATACGTTTTTAAATTTTGCAATTATTTCTGACGATGTTTTAGATCGT
The DNA here is from genome assembly GCA_933228885.1 of Leistus spinibarbis. NCBI lineage: Eukaryota > Metazoa > Arthropoda > Insecta > Coleoptera > Carabidae > Leistus > Leistus spinibarbis. Next base: position 3,231,571 of record OW121803.1, on the reverse strand, counting down.
AAGGGAAGTATTTCTAACCATTTTGAGTAATAGTCCATAATAATAAGATAATCTTTATTACCAAATGTACATATGTCTGTAGCAATTTTTTGAAACGGACATTCAGGAATTATATGACTTATCATTGGATCTTTGATATTGCTCGGTCTATATTTTTCACAAATTTTGCAACTTAATATTAATTTATCTAATTGCAAAGTCATTCCTGGCCAATAATATAATTCTCTGGCTTTAGACTTCGTTTTGTTTAAACCAAAATGACTTTCATGTAACATTTGTAATGTTTTATTTCTTAACTTGGAAGGAACTATTAATCGATTTTCGTAGAATACTAAATTGTCTGCTATGTGAATGTAATTTTTTAATTTATAAAAATCTTTTACTTCAGCACTAAGTAAATGACTGTTTTTAGGCCAACCTTTGTAATAGTAGTTTTTTATGGCACTTAGTACTGCATCATTCTCAGTCGCTTTTTCAAAAATTTCCCTATCCTTGTCATTAATATTTAAATATTTGCTAACGGCGTGTACAATTTCTAGCATAGTCGGATCATCTGTTACTTTATCTGGTAAATAAGATCGCGATAATGTATCTGCAACAAACATCAATTTTCCTGGCAGATATTGTACATCGAGATCGTACTTTAATAACTTTAATTTTAATCTCTGTAATCTGGCAGACCCTATCATTTTTATGCTTTTTTCATAATTGCTACAAGCGGTTTATGATCAGTATAGACTTTTACATGTTTCCCATACATATAATGATGAAATTCTTAGTTGCAAATACGATTCCGAGGAACTCTTTTTCAATTTGCGCGTAGTTTTTTTCACATTCTGTCAAACTTCGAGATGCGAAATATACCGGTTTCCCATCTTGTAATAGACAACCTCCTAGTCCTTCACCGGACGCGTCGCAATGCACTACAAGATCTTTATTTTCATTAAAATTAGCTAATACTGGTGCACTAGCTAACTTTTCTTTTATGTTATTTAACGATTGTGTATGACAAGGTAACCATATAAATTCATTTGTTTCTTTTAATAATTCTCTTAAGTTTGCTGTGAGATCTGATAGATTGGGTATGAAACTTCTAAAATAATTTACCAAACCTAACAATCTTTGTAGCTCTTTTTTAGATTTTGGGATCTCTAATTGAGTAACCGCTTTTGTTCGTTCTGGATCGGGACTTACTCCTTCTTTATTGAATACATGTCCCAGATATTTAACATCTGTGAGTTGATATTGAACCTTATTTTTATTAAATTTAACATTTAGTTGCCTAGCTCTTTCTAATACTTTATTTAGAATATTATCATGTTTTTCTATTGACTCTGCTGCTATTAGCAAGTCATCAAAGTAGATAATTACACCTTCTATATCACCAAAATTTCTCTGATTTATTTTTTGAAAGTATTCAGATGCTAAATTTAACCCAAATGGCAATCTATTAAATTTATAACATCCAAAAGGTGTACTAAATGTACATAATTTAGAAGACTTTGTTTCTAATTTTACCTGGTAAAACCCATCTTTTAGATCTAGTACATTAAAGTACTTTTTATTTGACAATTTGTTGCACACATCTTCTGTTGACGGTATCAAAAAATGTTCTTTTTGTATGTTTCTATTTAGATCCTGGGGATCTAAACAAATTCGTAGTGTTTTATCTGGTTTTTCAATTATTACTAAGTTACTGACCCATTCACTAGGTTCATCTACTTTATCAATTATTTTGCTTTTCTCTAACTCTTCTAATTTTAATTTTAACCTCGATTTAATTGACAGAGGAACACGTCTAGGTTGTCTAGCCACGGGCTGTGCACCTTCTTTTAATTTAATTGTAAGTTCATCTTTGAATTTACCTAAACCTATAAACAGATCTTGATTTTTATTTATAAATTGTTGTTTATCACCTAAATTTTTATTTTCTATACTGTTTATGTCTGCTCTTATAATTAATTTTAGATCTATACATGCCTTTAAACCTAACAGTGGTTTTGACTTTGATTCTACAACAAGGAATTCTTGACATGTCATTATATCATTGACTTTACAATTTAAATTTATTGTTCCAAGAGGTTTTACTTTAAACCCTCCATATGTTTCTAACATTATATTAGTGCGTTTTATTTTTAACTCACTATTTATCATTCTCAGACTATTTAGTGGAAGTATGTTAACCTCAGCACCTGTGTCTGGTTTGAATATAATGTCTTTATTTTCAACTTTTATTGTTTTATGCCAAACTTTATCTATACAATTTTAGCTTTTAACTTGCGGCTCACTTACTATATTTACCGTTTCAATATACAATTCTTCAATTTCTTCTGGTCTTTCTTCTACTTCTCTAACATTTTTCATACGACATGCTCGAGCAAAGTGATTTTTCTTCCCGCATTTTTTGCAATCTTTACCAAAGGCTGGACACGCCCTCGGCCCATGCTTGGTTTTGCATCGCTGACACTGGAACTCACTAGTTGTTTGTACTGGATTCTGCTGTTCACTTCTTTTTTCATTTTTCATTATTCTTCTGACTTCTTCAACTATTTGGTCCTTCTGTTGAACTTCTTTTATTCTCACTTTTGTGATTTCATTATTTTTGGCTATTTCTATTTGTCATTTACGCCTAATACTATCCTGTCTCGAATCATATGGTCTTCTTGCTGTCCAAAATCACATGTTTTCACTAGCTTTTTTAAATCTTGTACAAAGTGATTGATGCTTTCATCTTCATGTTATTCTCTCTTATAAAATCGAAATCTTTCATACACCACATTTTTAGTTGGCGTCATGTACGTTTCGAATTCTTCAAGAACTCTGTTATAGTCTTTATTTTGTACATCAGTGAGTTTGAAATTATTATAGATTTCAATACCATCCTCACCAATAATGTTTAACAGTATTGCAACTTTAACTTCTTGTGACATTTCAGTTTTCCCGCTCGCCAGCATATATATTTCAAAACGCTGTTTGAATGTTTTCCAGTTTCTCGTTACATCACCTTCGAAAGACAATGACGCTGGTAACTTCGTTTCCATTTTTATTTTATTTATTTATTTTTAACCTCACTTTTGGCCTCGTGCTAACTATTAACACCTGTTTTTAAATTTTCTTAACAACTCGACTGCGCCATGTTATGTTTTAGGATTTATATTAAATATAACTATTATGATTTAGTATAAACACTATTTATTTAAACAAGTAATTATTACAATATTAATCTTTACTGGAGTTACGTAGGTTACCATAATAGATGGCTTCTATCTGAATCTATCTCAGGGAGTAGGGGAGTGGGATCTTAACGTTAAAAAAGTGGTAGGGGGTTTTATCAAGATCAAGTAGTACAACCGGTTGATGCAGATGACGCTAGTGAGGCAAATTTAAGATTCCCCGGCAGTTTTAGGTATGGGTACGCCCCCTTTCACTGAAATATATATATTATATATAATATATATATTTCAGTGATTTTCTCTAAATAATAACAAATGATTTAAAATACAACACTTTATATAACATTTAAAATACATAGCTTTATATAACAATTAAATGTACAATTATATATAAAATAGCATAGTAAAACCTAACTAGTTACGAAAATACACGGTTAATAATGCAATTTGTGCAATCTTTTCGTTATCGCATGGCATTCTAAACTTGAATCAGATATTTTTCGAATGGTTTATATACAAAACTTTAAACTAACAATACAATTTTTGAAATTAATAATTTTATCGGTTGAAATCCTTTTATATTAACAAATTTAGAAGATATCTTATAAAAACACGTTAGGAAAAGCGATTATGTGTAACTCGTGCAAATAACCCATTCGTTACAAAAACGGACGCATCCTGATTTCATAATAAGGTATTAAAAATATAATTCTGTATTTAACTGCTTTAAAGCACAATTCTATATATAAGTATAACTTTATTTTAACATATACAATACATATGTTATTTATTATCAATACTTGCGCTGTTTAGTTTCTTATACGAATATACATATATTAAGTATTGTAATCACGAAACATTTCGGACTCGAGATTTTAACGAAAATACACGTTTTAACAATCCTTAAATCGTTTCTGATTGTGTCCGTCAATATCTGTCTGTATGTGCATCTGCGATCACAGCAATGATGGTAAAATTATAAAACTCTAAAATTTAAAACTTGTATAGGACCCGAAAGAAGGGCTCCAATATTTGAATTACATTACGATAGACATTGCTTCAAAGCAATCGTAGATACAATTTCAAACAAAATAAAGCATAATTTATAGATAGTGTCAGTATAAGAAAGTCACACTACAGCTTATTAACATTATTTACATATATCAAATATATTATTCATAATCAATATTTGCTTACTTTTAAAATCGAACAGATTTAAAAATAATTATTCATAAAAACAACTCCGACGATTTTTAGATCCTTGTACTTATAATTATTATATTAATATTAAAATTACCGTTTCGCGTTGTAGGTTGCAAAAACCGGATCTTGTGAAGTCGAAGGACGATCGGTCGTCTGTAGCTCCAGGATTGCGTTATTTCCTATAATAAAATAAATAAATATACTTCCTTTAGAATGCATGTATCTATATACTAGGGCTGTAAATACCCGTCAATTCAAGAACCAAGTACTCGAAAAACCCGGAACCGGGTACCCAGATTCAAAAACACGGATCCGGGTACCCGGTTTCAAAACCCGGATCCGGGTTTTTTAAATGTTTAAAGAACTGGGTAAACCAGGTACTCGAACCCGGTTTTTTTTTACAGCACTACTATATAATGCAACCAATTTAATGCAAAATTGTTTATTATTTATGTTAGGTTATTATATATTTCCGAATATGTTATATAGAAAAAATTTAAAATATTGATTTTTGTTATATATGGATGAACTAAAATTATGGCGTACTACACTTTTTTGGAAAATGTAACATTTGCTGAAAAATCACCTTTGAAAATGGTTATTATATATTTGTTTCCTTAGTTACAAAACTTATTAGTTTTGTTTCATAGCAATTGTTAGGTGATTTTAAAACAAAATAAAGTATTGTTATAAAATCAGCTACTTTGAAAGATAGATGGAGTATTTATAGTTATCACAGCTGTAAAAATGTTGTTTCAAAAAAATCCTACTATCGGAATTAAAATGAATCATGCTACACACTATTCATATATATTTATCGTCAAAAGATCAAACTATTAAAAATACCTAATTTTTTTTTTATACAAATATAATTTTGCATTAAATTTGTTTTGGACCGGGTTGCGCTCGTATATAAAAATAGTAAAACTAACCTGTTAAGAACAAAGTTCGATATGCCCCCCTTTCCAGAATCCGGACATTGGATCCCGGATAGGGACACGGTCTAATCCACCGGGGTTCAAAATGATTTACGCACACAAAAATCATCTTCTAACACGTGGAATACGGCGGGGTTGTTGATGGTTTTCAACCCTCGTTCTTAACAAGAAACAGGGTAAAACGTTCTCGAATTGACCGGCAAGCTGGAACGCTGTAGCTGTAGGTCCGATTCCCAAGCGGCATGATTCCTAATTTTAATTTAGAATAAGATAGTCTTCATTTGAAAATATAACCTACAATAATTCAATACTTACGTTTCCAAACTTCACAAATCACAAGATTATATTACACAAGTCTTTAATGTCTGGTGTTGTGTAAAATATAAAATAAATAACAAAAACAAAAGAAAATGAACTATAACACTATAACAAAATGTAATAATAAATAACAAAAACAAAATGAACACTAACCAACAAATAATAACAAACGATTCTAACAAAACAAGTAGGGAAGTCTTAAAAAAGACTTATTTTGACACGGGGATATGAAATTGATTTTAATAAAGAAAAACGAACAATTAAAACAGCACAAAACAAAGAAAATTCCAGTCAAAGAAACGTGTTATTGTCAGTTCATGTTTCATTTCTCACTGCGCATGTACAAATCATGACACTGCATGGCACACCACACAAATAATAATATGCATTGCAAAATATAACTTTATTCAAGCTACTCGCCAGTCGCACCAATAATTGGCGTTATATGTATACGTCCCGCGTTACACTTAGGGATTTACGTTTTGAAAAATTAGTTGGTGGCGCACTCTCTGGGCATTTAAAAATTATATTCTTTGTAAATCATGTCACTAGCGCCTCTAGGGAGCGCAGGGTGTATTTTTATGAAACACTCTCCGAGTGGGGGTATATTTCTTCTCACTCCCGCTACTCTCTGATCTATCTACAGTGCTTTCAGGAGTACCAACATCAAATACCCAACAGGTAAGATATGCGTTGCGAGCAGTGGTTTTTAATTATTATGGCCTTTTTGGTTAACAATTTGAAAAAATGTTATAGACATAAAAAGTATTTTTTGTAGATTATATTGATAATTCAAAACTATTATGTATATTTTTTTTTTCAGGTTTTGGGTTAACAATATGAACAAAGTTGGTCTTACGAACGAACGACCGAGCGAGCGACATATTCCAATGATATAAGTTATATACATTTGCGTAATCATGGAGACGAGAAAAACACTTTTTGTTAATAACATTTTTTGATCCGAGAATGTTACAGACACATGACCAAACACTATAGCTGTCTTATACTATCGTAGGACGAGCTAAAGAGTAAAAACAAAATAATTTGTTATTCATTAATGAACAAACTTAGAATATAGAATACTATCGTTTGATGAACTAACGTACGATGAACTAAAAAATATGAAACTGTTAAATGAGAGAACTTAGTTGGCCTTGTATATTGTTATTCGGTTATTCACTTGTTACTTTTTGACATATACAAAACTGTGTATCATTACTATTTCAATAAAACCTAACTCATAACAGGTTATGGGGCCAGAACAACGCCAAAGTGAATCTGCATATTTAATTTTGGTTGAATAGTACAACAAAATTTGATTTATTTTCCGAGTGATTTTTCTTTTGTGTAACCTTTAAAAATGTCCATAATGAGCTCTCTAGGAACAGCAACCGACGCAAAGAAAATCACAAAAACTAAATCAAAAATCATTTTATTAATTGATTCGATTAACTACGTTCACGTGCAGTCTGCTAAAACTGCTAAAGACGTATGGGACAATCTGCGGAGTGCATTTGAGGATACAGGTTTGACGAGAAGAGTTGGACTCTTACGAATTCTTATAACTACACAGATGCAAGATTGTAGTTCGATTGAAGAATACGTTGACAAAATTATAACAGCGCATAAATCAACAGGAATTGGTTTAAATGTAAGCAACGAGTGGGTTGGAACACTTACTTGCGGGTTTACCGGATGAATATAAACCAATGATTATGGCAATAGAAAGTTCAGGTGTAAAAATTACTGGCGATTCCATTAAGACCAAATTACTACAAGATATTACCGTTTTAAAATCTTCCGAAGGTAGTTCTGTGGCACTTTATAGAAAGAACTTTCAAAATAAAAATAAATTTATTCAGAATTAGAATAAATCTAATGGTCCAAGATGTTATGAGTGTAATAATCATGGATATTTCAAAATCTTTGTTGAAAACCAAACTGGCAAAAGAATCAAAACTTTCCGCACTGACAATGGTACTGAGTATTGTAATCAACCGTTTTTTGTTTATTTGCGCAAAACCGGGATTCACCATCAGACCACCGCACCGTATACGACAGAACAAAACGGAATGGCTGAACGAATGAATAGAACTATTGTAGAAAAAAACTCGTTGTATGCTTTTCGATGCTTACTTACAAAAGAAATTTTGGGCCGAAGCAGTTTCAACCGCAGTTTACATCATAAATCGATCACCCACAAATGCATTATCCGAGAAATCACCAGAAGAAGTATGGTCAGTTACAAAACCAGTTTTGAGTCATCTTCGTGTATTTGGAAGTAAGGCAATGGCACATATTCCGAAACAAAAACGAAAAAAACTTGATCCGAAATCTAAAGAATGTATAATGCTGGGCTATTATGAAGAAACGAACGCATACCGATTATTTCAAATTGATAAAAAGAACATAATGACAAGCCGTGACGTCGTCTTTATAGAAAATCTGCAAAATGAGGTACGTAAGGATGAAGATACTTATCATTATTATTTTCCGACAGAAACAAATCTAGAACAAGAGATTTCTGAAGACTTGCGTGATTCAGTGGGGGATGAAGAACCAATCACTGAATTTACCAACAACGAAACTACTGCAAGCGAATCTTCCGTTGTTTCGACAATACAAAATCGAGAAAAAGAAGAATCACACTCAGCTTCAGACAACATCAAGATTCCCAGAAGATCAACCAGAGTTCTGAAACCAGTGAAAAAGTATATAGCAATGGCAACTTCTAACGAATCAAGCGACCCGCTGACCATGAAAGAAGCTTTAAGTAGATCCGACGCTGATCTATGGAGACAAGCTATGAACGAAGAATTTGATTCATTAATGGAGAACAAAACTTGGACGTTAAAAGACCTACCAGTTAATAAGAAACCAATTGACTGCAAATGGATATTTAAAACTAAGAAAGACTCACAAGGTATGATAAATCGTTATAAAGCTCGTTTAGTTATAAAGGGATGTGCACAACATAAACATATTGATTACGAAGAAACATATTCTCCGGTAATTCGATACAGTTCCATTCGATTATTAATTGCCTTAGCAGCAAAATTTAATCTAGATATAGACCAAATGGATGCAATAACCGCATTTCTTCAAGGCAATTTGAACGAAGAAATATATATGTTGCAACCAGAAGGTTGTATGGACTAAAACAGGCTAGCAGAATGTGGAATATAAAACTAGATACTACATTGAAAAATATTGGTTTAACAAGATCAGAATTTGATCCTTGTATTTACCACAAAATCAGAAAAGATAAAATTTTAATTGTAGGTATTTACGTTGATGATCTCTTGATATTTTCAAATGACAAGAAATCAAAACTTTCATTAAAAAGTGAATTAATGAAATGCATCAAAATGAAAGACATGGGAGAAGCTAATTTCTGTTTGTTAATGAAAATAACACGTGATCGAAGTACTGGCAAAATTTCGTATGACCAAGAACAATATATTAATGATATTCTGGCCAGATTACACATGAGCGAATGTAATACCATTTCGACACCCATTGACCAAAATAAAAAATTGACGAAAGACATGTCACCGAAAAACGAAGAAGAACAAGCTGCGATGAATGATATTCCATATCAAGAAGCTGTAGGTAGTATCATGTACGCTGCACAAGTATCAAGACCTGACATCGCATATGCAATAAGTTTAGTCTGCTGCTGCTTTAAAGGGGCATTCACCTTTTGCGGATTCAAAAAATCGATATTTTTTTTTTGCAGAATAGGACACTTTGAAGTGTTGACTATAAGTCTCTGAAGCCGTTTTTTGAAATTCGAGTTGGAAATATGTGAAATTGCGATTTAAACAAAACAATGTTTTTGCTCAAGCACGGCGATTTCGCGCGCGTCAGTCTGAAGCTGAAACTTTAAACGCGTTTTTCTCGAAACCATATTTTTTAAGTCGCGCGGTAGAATATCTCGACAACAAATTAACCGATTTAACTCTCGATAAGTGCATCTTAAAGGTAATAAAATTCTCTAGGAGTTGATCTTCGACGAAATGTGTCCGACAGTTGCTAATATTTTTTAAGGCCCGCAAAAGGAGAAAAAAAGTGGCAAAACATAACTTTTTTCGTACGATGGTCGCCATTTTGCTAATTATGGTCCAAATGAACCACCCGAGGATCAATTCCTAGACAATTTAATATACTTTAAAACCCTTATTTCTTATTTTTTTTCAAACAACTGGGACCAGAGTTATGCTACCGCGCGCCTAAATTGAGCTGCCCACTTTGCACCTGGACATCTTCGCCGGGGCTAAACGTACCCTACTTTAAAAAATACCTTATGAAAGAGAAAAGTTGAATAAATACGATACAAAAAACCGCATGCGAATATCTCAAACGTACCCTGAGAAAAAAAATGTTAAGAAACAGCTTTTTTTTTGTGCTCAAAAGGTGAATGCCCCCTTAATAACAATCCTGGAAAACCTCATTGGATTGCAGTTAAACGGATTATGAGATATCTGCGGAAAACTTCAAATGCAAAATTGGAATTTTCGAACAATAGTAATACTAATATTTTGGGCTATTGTGATGCAGATTGGGCAAGCGACGCTGATGAAAGACGTTCAGTAACAGGATACTGTTATCTCATGCAAGGTGGTGCTTTATCTTGGAACAGCAAGAAACAACCCACTGTTGCATTATCTACGACAGAGGCCGAATACATGTCCTTTTCTTCTGTGACTCAAGAAGCATTATTGCTAAAAGGACTTGAAAAGGAACTCGTGATCAACGCACCGTCAAGTATTACAATTTGTTGTGATAACAAAAGTGCTATAGATCTTGCGTGTAGCAACAATTATCGTGCTCGTACAACACATATAGACGTTCGACATCACTTTATTCGTGAAAAAATCGTTAATAAACAGATTGAATTGAATCATGTTAGCACGAACGGCATGATTGCAGATATGTTAACAAAACCTGTTTTTAGTACAAAACATATTTATTGTAGCAAATCTGTAGGTTTAAAATTATAAGTTCTAGTGGGGGTGTTAAATGAGAGACCTTAGTTGGCCTTGTATATTGTTATTCGGTTATTCACTTGTTACTTTTTGACATATTATAAAAAACTGTGTATAATTACTATTTCAATAAAACCTAATTCATAACAGAAACTATTAAGTTTCTCAAAAATGAAACGTTGCAATCAGTAGAGCATAATGCATGCTACCATATTATGGGAAGAATAGCGCCTACTACAATAACTTGCAGAAATTCAACGGAAACAAATCCAACTATTGCTATGAAACATTTTCAAAGGTAATATTTCAGTAAATGGTACATTTTTCAAAAAAGCCTTACAAACAAATGTTGCTAGACATTTCAATATCTTCAACATTTATGCGGGAATTACTTTTGCTCCAACTCGTGTTGTATTCGAGATTTGCGATAGCATTTTTGTGTGGGATGTGGAAGAAACCTTACTTACTAGTTTCTTCTAATGTACAATATGAACCGGTTGTTCAATATCTTTCTGTTTCGTCCTTACTATATCGAAAGTAGAATTATTTAGAGATATTGTCATGAATATATTGACCATGAATTTAAATACATTTTTAGCTCGCCATACGAAGTACAGAAGAGCTCAAGCAATCAATCGTGTGTCTGTGGCATTCTCGGATCAAAAAATATCTTTAAAAAAAGTGTTTGTCTCGTCGCTCTGAATCCAAGAATATATTATACCAGGTCTACCCGTGGGCACCATATGCCTAAATTGTATACAGAATGCAGTTTACTTCTCGCCGATCCATCTATCTAATTGAATGATTTGACGGGTGTGAAATATTCTTGTAATATCTTTGTAAATCATGGTTACAATATATAAATGTTTTTCAAATTGATTGATATTATGTTTACTTTTAATGTAAAAAAATTGACGTCTAGTTACCTCCACCTTACTGTACTCTGGAATCCACACCCTGTGGGCCTCTGATTGCCCCGAATATCCGAGAAATACGCCTTGTTGCATCGGGGCTCCAATTTTCCCAGATTTATGGATCGGATCAAACAAATTACTTTAGAAACAAATTCATTAAAATAATTGATGTTCTGCGTCTTACCAGGCCAGGCTTCGTACGGAGTCTGCTGGCATTCGAGACTACTGGTGGGGCATCCATATTTGATGAAATTTGCAGTGTTGATCGCCTCTACCCAAAATGGTGATGGTAATCCTGATTGTAGGCAATAGGCACCTTGCAGTCTCCACCAACGTTCGATTCATTCTTTCGGCTACGCGTTCTGTTCGGGGTTGTACGGAGATGTCAATCTCCACTGAATTCCATCGCGTTTCAAAGCTGCGTCGAATTCCTTGTTTTTTTATAAAACTATGTTACTGAATCATGATAGAATGCTACAGTTTATTTGTACTTTTTAGTAAACATATCTTAGGATAAAATATAATAATTTCATTTTTCTGTATTTCAAGAACTAGTTTAGATATAATAATTTAAAATATAAATTTCAATCTGAAGTCAAGGTTTGTGCTATTTTTGTTTGAGAAATAATGTCAAATAGACATAGGAAAACATCGACGTTTTATTAAAATTTCCTTGTATTAGTAAAGAAAGGATAAAAGAATGTTGACAAAATATATTTAAAAAAATGTAAAATTTAAAGCATATTTTATACATGCTATTAGGAAACCAATCTCAGGAATTAATATATATAAGCAAAATCTTTTTAATAAATATTTATTATATTTTTTACAATTTTGGTATGCTCATCTTAACGAAAAAAGTCGAAAGAAATGGGTCAAAAATGATATTTTCAAATTTTTGAAGAATTTTTTTTTCACTTCAAAATAAAAAATATTGCGTTCAAAAACGTCAAAACACTATAAATATTTGAATTTCCCGCCAGAAAATTCGAAAAAATTACCACGAAATTGCCATTTCGAATGCATCAAACCGCATGTCAAAAGGTTGAGTACCAAAGATATTTGAAAGAGAAAGAAAAACCGCATTTTTGAGGTTACGGGTACTAGGAATGATTTTCGAAGCTGAAAATCTAGGGAAATGATTTCTCTTGACCCTCAATCCAATTGGGGGACTTTTCACTATTTTATCCTGCTATAATCTTTTGGGGCCCTATAACTCGGCAAGTATACGAGCGATTGGATATAAACTGCGAGCGGATTCAAATGGGATGCCAAATAATATGTGTACCAAATTTGGTGTGAATCGCTGAGGTACCTTCAGAGGAGTATAGTGTACAAACTTGGTCTTACGAGCGAGCGGGCGACCGAGCGACGACAGTATATAAGTTATATATATTTTTGGATTTAGAGCAACGAGACAAACACTTTTTGTTAAGGAAATTTTATGATCCGAGAATGCTACAGACACACGACCGATTGTTTTAACTTCTTCGGTACTTCGTACTGCGAGCCAAAACTCAGTACGCCCTAAACACGTTCTGTCGATCTATTTGTGATAACTGGCAGCAAATGACAAATATTTATTTATTTTGTTTCCCTGTCAAATGGTTGTCAGGCATAGTTCATACAATTTATTAAAAATAAATTGCATAAATGCGTATCTATGGCAAAAAAAAAATATATATATATTTTAAATTTTCCGTAGCAGTTTTCTTGTAACTGGTACATTTTTCGAAGAAACATATTATACAAAAATTTATTATATTATTTTCATATATTAATATATTATTATATTATAATATTAATTTAATTCATTCATTATGAACCTAACTATTTTTGTCATAAGTGCAGCTGTTCTAGTGATATTGTAGATAGAACAAATAATGCATAGAGTAAACATGCACTTCTGGTTTGAATATTCTATTCAAAAATAGGAGGTACAAATCTAGGGCATTTGACAGTTTATATGTACTGCTGTACGACGAAATTAAAATATTAGGAGTAACTTTTAGGAAACATATCTTAGTTTTAAATATTAAAAGAAAGATTTATAATAATGTAATTCTTGTGTTTTTCAGGCACGATATCATGGAACTTTAGATATAATAATCTATTAGGAAACCAATCTCAGGAATTAATATATAAACAAAATCTTTTTAATAATTATTTATTATTATATTTTTTACATTTTTGGTATGCTCATCTTAACTAAGCTAAAATTATATATACATGTTCCTTATCCTTAGGCAGTGCAGCTTTGGGAAACTTTGATTTTAATTGTCTTGGTTACTGGTTTCAATCCAAAGTCGGGACTTGCACCCTTTTCGATTTGATTTTTCCAGAGTTCGGAAACGTTGGATCTCTGTACACAGTGCACATCAACGTTCTTGACGATCTTTTTGGCGGCTTTGCATCCAGATCGGCAAGCTGGCAGCGGGCGGACAGTGAAGCAGATGGTATGACCATTGTTCTCTTCGACGTATTGGGTCTGTTGTTTGCTGCAAGAGTTGCTACCTTCATGACGGCTCTGTTCGTGGTGTTGTTGTTGTTGGTCATGGCGACGGTAGTCACGTGGGCTGATGACGTTAGCGTACATAATTTCTCTTTCGTAGCAAGAAGCTTGTTGAGCGCGAGCCTGACGTTCCTTTGCTGGTCCTTGAGAAGAAGAATCGATCACAGCATAAGTGGAAGCGAATTCAAGTGGATTGCGGAGGATACAGTTCTTTGGAGTTAAGAAATCAGTTTCGTGTTCACCGTCGAAGGTACCGCAGAGACCGCGTACTTCTCCACGGAATTGGTCGCTGTTGACAGTGGTGAGCTTGGCGCGTTCACCATCGTAGATCACATAGAAGTCACCGTTCACTTCCACCTTAACGTTGCCATTGGGAAGAGCGTAGATTTGGACGAGATCTTCTTCAACATCGTAGCTGTGATGGTCATCGATTTGAATTGGTTTCTGGTTTACTTGAACCTTTCCAGAGACGAGGGAACCAGAGTGAGCATTGCCAGTGGCTGGTGTCAAATCGATTTCGTAGTAGTTCTTTTCATCGTTCAACACAATCTTTACATCTTTTTGTTTGTTGTCGGCATCACGTACGAGAACAACGTAATCATAATCATCTTCATTGCTGAAACGGCTTTGTTTGTCTTGTTCCTGTTCTTGTCTACCAGCGCGTTGAACGCGATGATGCATCTGTACATGCCATGTCTTACCAAGATCGATTGGATAAGATTTATTGTCAAAAGTGTTTACACGACTTTGGTCAACAACGCAAGTTGCTATAAGAACGACAATAAAAATTTGTATTTTAATAATTATGTTTATAGAAAGTTTTATTAAATTACTTACGGTTGAAAACAAGGTTCTGGGCAGCACCATTAAGACGATCATAAGTGTCAAATACTGGATGTACAGCAACGATAGCCTTAACGTATTTGTTGACACGGATGTCGTTGTATTCAGCTTGCATCTTTTCGGTTTCGATGGTGACGTTAACGGATTGGAAGTCGGGTTCGAAATCAACATCGACATTGACCTGATTGGCATGACCGTGTCCTTCCAAGAGATTTTCATCAAGGTATGGGTATCCGGCATGACGAACAGCACTGTAGAATTTGTGAGTCATGTTGCGGGCATACGGTGACATGTTTTCATATTTGATTTCAAAGCTGTACTGATCCATGAAGTTAGCACGAGCAGTCATGTTTCTGCAGGCGTACAATTGTTGGTTTCCTTCCTTCATTTGTTCACGGCAAAGTTTAGCCAATGGGCGTTCTTGCAAATATCTTTGACGATCTTCGCTTTTTTCCAATTCTCCCTATAAAACACAACGAATATGTACAAAATATGTTGAAATATAAATGTTGCTGCACAAATTACCTTCAGGTTGATCTTAGTTCCAGATTGACAATCCTCACCATATGCGAGTTTCATTTGAGTCTTGGTAGTGGGGTCGAATTTCAAAGCATAAGTAAAGTCCAAAGCGTTGGTGTTTGGAATGCTGCTTTCAGCGATGAAGCAAACTTCGTAGTCTTTGTCGTCGGAAGCATCCTTGTTGTAGTAGAAGAGAACACGAGATTTCTTGTCTACGGAGCTCTTGCCAACGGCGAAGGTGGCATTGTATT
This sequence comes from Leistus spinibarbis, assembly GCA_933228885.1. Lineage (NCBI taxonomy): Eukaryota > Metazoa > Arthropoda > Insecta > Coleoptera > Carabidae > Leistus > Leistus spinibarbis. The sequence goes on along the minus strand of OW121803.1, from coordinate 3,215,909 downwards.
CACGGTGTTGTTTGCCTTCGAATTGAACAGACATGTCGTAAACGTAAGCCTCAGCATTGTGGATTCCAGCAGCAGCCTTCTTCAAGAAGAATTCTTGACGTTCATCATTATCAGATAATTCAGAAGCCTTGGCGTACATTTGAGAGAATTCTGGTTCTGTAGCTTGACTCTTGCCAGAGAAGTAAGTAGAGTTCCAGCCCAACAAGAAGTTGACGCGATCAGCGTGAGAAAGTTCATCTTCGTATTGAACGTTGATGTTGGTGTAAATGAGAGCATCTTCGGCAAATGGAGCCATAAGGTAAGACAAACCTTGGTGACGTTGGTATTGATCGTATAACCATTTGAAGTCAGCGAATTTACGTTCGGTGGTGGCGTTGACGCGGAAAGCCATACCAGCCTTCTTGCCAAATACTTGTTCATAATGTTGTGCTTCTCTAACATGAACAATTTCAGAAGTAGAAAGTTGGGAAACAGGTTTCAGAGAAAGAATGTCACGTTTGGCAGTATATGGCCAGCTGCTGTAGTGGAAAACTTCATCGCTTTCATCATCCAAAGGTTCAAAGGTGGCGCTAATTTCTTGATTCTCAACATCAATATCGATATCTGTTTTCAATGGCAAGTAAACTTGAACCTTCTTGTCGAAACCAGCGATATATTGTTGATGGTCGAAGGGAGTGATAAAACCAAGTTTGGCTTGAGTCTTGGAAGAAACAACTGTGCGGATTTCAGCGGTGATGTTAACAGTTTCAGGTGTTTGCAATTCTCCGTGCTTGTTGGTGATTTCAGAATCAGTGATGACACGGATTTCTCCATGCATGCTGACGAGGGTTGGAGTATCATATCTGTAGACGAAGGGAAGACCCATGGCAGTTGGGAAACTGATGATCATTTCGTATGGATTGTAGAATTTGGTGTAGTTGAACTGTTTACCTTGTTTCCAAGAATCAGCCATATCTTTCAAATCTATGCCGAAGTCAAATAAAATATTACCATTGCTTTATTTACTCACAAGCGTTCTAAATAACAATAATACACTTACATTCAGGAAGACGTTCAATGGTTTGATTGTCGAAAGTAAAGAAACGTTTTACTTCTCCCATTCCAAGTTGTACATTTCCTTCAAGCTGTTCACGCTCGTCATATTTGATTTTCAACAAACGAGCAACATATTCGCCAGCCCATTGAGATTGTTGTTTGGCGCTTGGGTATTTGGTAGCTTCATCATCTTCGGTCTGATCGTCGAGAACTTGGAAGAGATCTTCTACGTTGGAAACCATAGCAGCCAACTAAATTAGATAGGAAAATTAGAAATAAATCATTTTAATTAAAAAGTTCTTTGCTTACGTTAATGTATTGACGTTTGACACCAGCCATGTTGCCACGGAGAGAGTACAAGAATCCTTGTGGAATAATACTGTCTTCGCTTCCCAAATATCCAGCGTGTTGTTTGTAAACGATGTTCATTTCACGTACGACGTAATCCTTAAGATATTGTTTGCTGTATTGAAGACCGAATGATTTTGGATTCAAAAGTGGTGCAGCAGCTTGAGCGTTGGTAGCCAATTCGATGTATTGTGGGTGTTGCAATTGAGAGGCAGTTTCGATGGCGGATTTAACAGCAGAGTTGACTTGGTTGCTGCTATCGAAATGAGTGGCATGAGCCATACGTTGGAGCATGCTAGCTGGTGGGTCAGTACGCATGAGCTGATGTACAGCAGCAACACGAATTTCGGATGCTTCTCCTTCATTCTGGTAGATCTTATACAAGACAGAGCGAGCGGTCTTGGGGTATTCACGAACAAATTGGTCCAAAGATACAATCATCAAGAGACGTTGGAATTGAGAAATTTGTTTGTGGCCTTCAAGGTAAGGTTCGAAGACAGGCAAGATTTCACGGTGACCAATGTTACCCAAAGCACGGATGTACACTTGGATTTTGTGGCTGTCGGCTTCTCTGATGGCTTCCTTCAGTTCTTTGGCGAAGTGTGGAATGTATTCCTTGCGAATGGCTTCGTTGTTTTGGTTGTAGAATTTACCAAAAGCGTGAACTGGGAATTGGTTGTGAGATTCATCTTTGTCAACGTAGACCTTGCGTACGAGCTCAGCGAACGACAAGATGGCGGTGGAGTTAAGGTGAGCTTGTTCTTGTACCTTATCGTCAGTAGCCAATTGATAGAAAGTTTTCATGTACTCGTCAGTTGGTGTGCGAGTGTTGCGAGCAAGAGTGGCGATGATGGAAGCAGCTTCTTCACCACGGATCTTCATGTTTTGGATCCAATCCTTGATGGTAAGCAAAGCGGGTCCAGTGCCTGCTTGGGCAACGGCGTCACGGTATGTTCTCCAAGAATCAGTTTGTTGACGTTGTTCTTTGTTCTTAAGGTTATACAGTTCACGGCTAGCTTCTTGAAGTTCCTTGTAGTTCATCGTGCGGATCAAATTGCTGAGGATAACAAACTTGGCAAGAGTATCTTCCTTTGGCATATCGCTAGGATTCTGGAGTTCCTCGCCAATTTGTTTAGCGAGTTTCTCAACAGTTTGGACAATGTTGAAATTTGGGGAGTTCTTGATGGTTTGACCCATATAACCAATAGTGTATGGCAGAAGTGGAGTCTCTGGTGGAGAAGTCAAAGAAGGTTTGCCTTGTTGCCATTGTTCACCAGATTCACTTGAGTCGGAGCTGGATGAGCTGGAAGAGCTTGAGCTTGAATCATCGTAACTACCAGATTGGTGTTCTTTTTCCATGTTTTGATCAGCAGACCGACGTTGTCTGTGTCTGTTGGATTCATCGCTGGAACTGGAGCTGCTGGAGCTACTGTCGCTATCGTATTTGTGTTCTTCGCTGTTGCGGGAACCTTCACGAACTTCATTGCTGCTAGCATATGGACTGTTGTATCTGTAGACGAGGTTACCAATGTTTTTGGGTTGAGATAATTGTTCGGATTGTCCGGAGACGGCATTGACACTGGTCAATGTAATGTTTAACTGACTGACAACCAGACCTTTTTGGGTGGCACTAGGAGTTGGTTTCATCACAATTTTGTTGGTTGTGACAGAAGATTGGATGGTGTGGCGTTTGAAGGTACCAGACAAGATGACACGACTGACAGAAGATTTCAAGAAGAAATCGCCCATGCTGGCGGATGCTGGTTCCCAATCGTCTAACTCGGTCAAACCGTAATGATAAGCGATACGCTCGTCACAGTTGGAGTAGTTTCTGGTCTTAACAACGTCGATGATTTCACCATCTCCCTTCAAGTGTGGGAGTGGAGCCAACTCAGGTTTGCTTTGCAAAAGGTATTCGGGCAATTCGTTGATATCGTAAAGAGTCTCGCATTTACCAGTCACGGAATCTTCCATGGTCTTGTATTCAGCGTTGTTCCATTGATGCTCATCGGCTTGGTTGTAACGGCTTTTGATCATGTTTTCTCCTTGTACGTCAACTTGAATTTGACTGACGATACTTTTAATGATGTTGGCTTCCCAGTTAGGGATGGCTTTGTCCACAATGAGTTCCTGCACGGTACCATTCTTCATTTTGATTTCGAATGGTTTGTTAGAGAGTTGCATTGGGCGGTAGCTGAGCTGAGAGTCTGGGATCTCGGATCTCCAGCCACCGGGCAGCTTAGCGTGCACTTGAGCATACTGGGTATCATGCAATTTAGCATACAGGACACCTTCACGTTTTGGTCGAACGGTGAACTGGGCCTTAATCACAATACCAGCATACTGGTTGTCTACTTGGTGCAGGCTGGCCAATGTACGACCACGCACTTGATATTGGTATTCGGTATCGCTCTTCCAAGCTACACAAATCAATTGGATGTCATAACTAAATGTTATAATTGGAGATTATAGAGAAAGTCAATTTTGATACATTTTATTTAATCCATAGAGATTATTTCTTTATTATCTCTTATTTATTAATTAAATATTTTTTTCAAAGTGATTTCATCATATTTATCGATGTATTAATAAAAATAAAATATAGATATATATATATATATATATATATATATATATATATATATATATATATATATATATATATATATTTGCATGAAGCGTATATGTGTATAAGTTTCTATACTTTGCTAAAATATTGCACGCTAATTGTTCTAGTATGTTATATTTCATTTAAAAAAAAAATTGTAATCGTAAATATGTGATTCTAACCTAGATGAATTTAAATTTTAAGCTCTTCATTAATATCGATTTCCTAATGAGTATTTCGTTAATCAAGTAATTAAGTTATAAATTCAAAATTAACTTACCATAGTCGGAAGCAGCAGAAAATCCAACTGCAAATGAAAAAATTAAAACATTAGTAATTTTGTCTCTTAAAACATAAATAGTTGTTTATAAAATTCAATAGTATAACACAACAAATAAACCATACATAAATGCCGTAAAATATATTATAATTTGACACTTGTTCATATTAAGTCGTCTTAACGTAGTTTACGAAAGATAGACTAATTTTTGTTGCCTCTTCTCTTCAGAAGGTACATGAGTGATTCGAACGTATATTTGTGTAGATATAATTTGAAAGACATTAATACTTTCGGGGTTAAAGGACCCAAAATATGAGTGCTTCCCTTAATCATACCCTTAGAATATTTTTATAACTTGTACAAATATTTATAAAAAGCTGGAAAATTTTTGAATTTATACTGATATAACCCAAAGGCTATAAAAAATAGTAAAACATTTTTAAAAATTAATTAACCGTTTGTTTTTCTTGTATCTGACCTTAAGGTTTTTCACCACCAATCGTATTTGCATTCATTCATTTACTAATGTACGATAGACAGTGAAACATTATATATATTATACAAAAAAAAAATATCTGGAGTGGCCTGCACTCAACTTTCTTTTACGTAGTTTTCAATAGATAGATATTAATATATAATGAAAATAACTGGATAATTATACCAATTTATAATGGATCTGAATTTGAAGTACTTATCGTATTCACTCTTAAACAGTCAAATTTCACAGTAAAACTCTGAAATTGTTAATTAATTATGTCAGCAAATATATAATATAAATTGATTCTATAATAATTTACCTGATACAATGTATTCTAATAAGAAATCAATATTTTAAATATTAATTCATACAGATAACTGTCAAAGGAATGCTTGTTTGTTCTCAATAAACAAGAAACAAATGATGTAACTCATGGTTGATCCAATTTAAAACTAATAAAATTTGTCACAAGTGTAGGTATCACCATGGCAACGTAAATAAGATATTTGAGTTTTTTCGTAGCAGTTTTCTCATAACTGGTACAATTTATGAAGAAACTTTTCAAACAAAAGTTGTGCGAAATATTAATATCTTTCATTATGAATATTGCTATTTTTGCCGTAAGTGTAGCCGTTCTAGTGATATTGGAGATAGAACAAAAAATGTATAGAGTAAACATGAACTACCGGTTTGAATATTCTTTTCAAAAATAGGAGGTGCACATCTAGGGTATATACAAGTCTTAAGTTTGAAGTTTCATAATTTTTCGTTCGACAGTTTTGGCCCTAGAGCGCTCACAGACACACACACACACAGACACACACACACACACACACACAGACACACACACACACACACACACAGACACACAGACGTCATTCCGAAAATAGTCACATTCGATTCAGGGAAGGTCAAAACATGTATATCCGTTGAAATCTCGAGTTCGAAATTTTTCATGATTACAATACTTACTTATTACTCTGTAAAAGAAAGTAAAAAGTTTCAAAAATAGTTTCTTCTTTTCGTATTTCAATACTATCACGTGAAGTGTTTCACCTACAGGTTTCATTTTATCAATTAAAATGCTTTACTTACCCAGAAGGCACAAAATATATGTTGACAACATGTTGAAGTTGCTGTCGAAACTTCGAGTGTACCATTACCAATAAACATTCCATCTTATATACTAAAATATGAACCATATTTCGAAAAGTCAGCATTGATAAATTTGTGCACATAGTAACGTTTCTAAATTCATTGATAAGACACACGCTATACAGAAACATCAATACGTTAGCAGAAATACTAGATAATTATACACTTATCATAAAATAAAGAATACATAAATGTCTGTTACTATTGCAGCTGTATATTTAACAATACCTTCATTAGTTTTGAAAAAACTAATTGCGACATAACTATGCACACACTTGCATTATTCGCAAGTGTTTATATTTAACTTAACATTTTCTTTGGTGGGCATCTGGTTAAACATTAAATATTAAAAAATTGACATGAACTTTCACATTATATTTCTTTATTTGTCTACATAAGTTTCGACCTCTTGGTCACCATCAGGGCAGATGCCCACAATTTAATAAATATAAAAATATGACCCACAACATTGGGATCTTGCAACTATATATGCGAGTTACTAGGAGTTTATTTATGCTTAATTCATTTTAATATTTACAAGAAATATTTAATTAATTAATTTAAAATATACAGGGAATGTTGAAAGTTACGGAATGGATATATTTTTTGACTTGATTACTTATTATAATCAATAATATGTTGTTTAACTCTGTTGTGAAAAGGTCTTCAAACCGGTACTGAGCCAAAAAACGGAAACTGAAAACAGCTGTATTTTTTGTTGGAGCGAAATCCAGGGCTGAATCGGTGTATTTAGGTTAGGTACATGACCAAACAAGAGAAACTATGATATAATACATGTTTAATACAAATGTAAACATTAAAAAAATTATCACTCGAACCGAAAAAAAAATCTTTTGTTTTTCTGAATGAAAACCGGAACCGAACTGATTTGTATTCTCTTAATTGAACTGGAACGAAAACCAAAACGTAGAAATAAAAACGGTTCGAAGCCGTGGTTGTAAGTCTAATTAAGGTAAAGGTGTTAAAGTAGAAATTCAATAATATCTACCGAGTTCAATAAAATTGTAATAAATAATGGCGATAATTGATTTGTTATTCAACAGGACAGTGCACAGTGGCCCATTTCCCGAAATAGGCGGAAAAAATGTAAAAAGTTTTGGACTAAAACAAAAATTGGTATACAAAGGTTTTTAAGGTTGCTGATCATTAATTTGATATTAATTTTTTCAAAATTCATAATGGCGAATCCATGATGGCGGACAAAATTAAAAAATACATTGTAATTCAAATAATATTTGGTATGAACGGGTTTCGACAGTGACTGGTTATTAATTAGATTATTTTTGTATACAATCCAAAATGGTGGATACAAAATGGCGACTTCATAATGAAGAATATCATTTATTCAAATAAAATTAGTTCATGAAGGTTAATTTTTAAGATATGCAAGGGTGCTTCGTGGCACGAGGTCTCGCAAAAAATCAAAACTTTATATCCCAAACTTCATTACAAGCAAAAGTAAACCGACGAACTTGATCAAACTCACAACTATTTTTATAATTTTCAAAAAATATAATGCATAAAAAGTTATGTTTGACGTCAATGTTTATACCAATTTGTACCACACTAACAGTGGTTGTGGTGCTGGTTCGGTTGTGGTTATCTCGTGGTTGCTAAAAATAAATAATAATTCGGAACGGATTTGTAGTGGGAAATGGTACTAAAGCGTAAAATGCAGAAAACTGCACTGTCACTTGCTGGCCAAATCAATGAATAAACATGGAAGCCTGGAATTGTTTTAATGAATTTATTTTAAGTGATGAATTTAGTTCAGATGAAGGTCATAATATTGAGGATGTTGGAAGGTAGTAAAATTGTATTTTAGGATACTGTAATAATTATTAATTTAATTATATAGTCAATAGACAGCCGAAAATGCAAGATTATGAAATGTTGTCGATATCTTTCCGGACGAAGAATTCTCGAACGCATAGACAGACCTTTGAATACATCCTTGAACTTATAGATGAGAAAATAACAGTATCTTTAGGTGTTGTTGGTAGAAATACCGTTGGAGCTAAAGAACAATTATTACTTACCATTTGGTGTTTTGCTACTCCAGATTCATACAGGTGTGTATATTAAATAAATCTTATATTACGTGCAACATAGTCTGTCTTGTAATTGACATTTCTTTTAAATTGTAGGTCGATATGTGGTAGATTTAATATTGGAACAGCGACAGGATTTAGGACATTTTATTCATTGGCCTACAAATGAATATGCAGCTGTAGTAATAAATAGATTTGCCGATATAGGATTTGGAAATACTGTAGGTTGCATCGACGGGTGCTACATTTCTATACCATTTACAAAAGATAATGGTCGGGCGTATATTTGTGAAAAAAGATTTTCCATGCATTGTTCTACAAGGAGTTTTGTAATCATCGGCTCCTTTTTACTCATTGCTATGCGGGGGAAGTGGGGTCAGTTCACGATGCAAAATTTAAAAAAACAGTGAAACATGGTTGTATATGAATGATCGTGCAGCAGAAATGTTTCCAGGAGACTGCCATTTACTTGACGATAAAGCATATCCGATATCACCGATATAAAGCATATCCGATATCACACCTTACAAAAACTAAGAATATTACTTTATATGTAAGAAAATACTAATAAAAAATTACAACTAAAATACAAAGAATATTGCATTATAATATTTGTTAAAGATGTAATAAAAAAAAAATTAAATACTAATAAGAATATACTCGAATGTGATGTTTGTGGTAGTTGCTAAATTCCTTTCCGATATTTATAAAATAAAATCAGTATATTCGTAATTTTTATTATTTATGCAATTACAAATTCACTGATATATATATATATATATATATATATATATATATATATATATATATATACATATATACATATATATATATATATATATATATATATATATATATATATATATATATATATATATATTGTTGATGTACTCGCATAACAACGAAACTTATAATTAAAATTATTATGGTTTAATTTTTTTAATTTTATTCTCAAAACGACTATTTGTTTTAAGTTCTTTGAGTAGCAATGACCAGGACCTAAATTTTGATTGACAACATGAATTGGCTACTTATATATGCGTTATAATACGACACGATGCCGTCTACATTTTTATAGAGAATCATTCAAGAAGAAAAGTTTTTCGAGTTCGACTTAGATTTACAGTAAAACTTGTTCAGATGATAAAACAATCTTGGAGGTTCCAAACTGATTGATAGTATGAACATGGTTGTTGTAGTATACATAATAACAGTGAAGGTGGTATTAGTTTTATCATAATGAACATAATTTTGATAATCTTTAATTTATTAATTTCAACTTGTATACTGTGATAAGACTATCCATATCATGTGCACTAACCTGAAAAAGGTCAAATTGATAACTCATTCATAACTTCATTCATATTTTAATTTAACCGCGTGAGGTCTGCAAGGATAGAGTAGAATGCAAGAAGATTATAAGAATGTAATTGTAAGATTGAAAATGGTTGTCTGCCACCCCAGTCATGGGAAAGGCATGACGTAGACGTAATGTGTGTATGTATATATGTATTAATCTGAATTTTTTTTTCATATTTTAATTGACGTAATATTTTTCGTGATAGATAAGAGAAAGTATTGTGCCCACAAGAAAAAATCAACCTTGAAGTTTCAATGGCAATATCCGTTTTATAAATGATTTCGAATTCCCGCGCTTATTTTGAAATTTTTTGTAATCTGCTTATGTAGACTTGCAGGTACAAGCGTGTCGGCTAGGCTTAAATTTTTGCTTGTATTGCAATCAATTAATTTCAAGTCTTCAAGAAATACACTATGTATGTATATATGTATATTCATCCATAAAATATATTTCAAGACAAAATTGTTAACATCATCATAGTATTAAAAAAGAAAAAATAAAATAATGTGCACACAATGGTATATAATGTTTCAACTTTTATGATGCATCTTTTCTTATTATATATATATATATATATATATATATATATATATATAAATTTATCTCATTTATATAATATTTTATGCAATAGTAATATATTTATTTTATTTTATTTGTTGTGGCCCTGAAAAGGACCGTTTTTCCATAACAGCATCTTTAATTAGAATTTATTCACTCATATCACTATCATCGTCATTACTTTACGAGGATATATTTATATTCGAACCAATTTTCGAACATCCAATTCATCATGATAATCAGCGGTATTTTTTTTTTTGCAAGAAATGTTAACTCTGCTCCTTCAATAAAGCCTTCTTTAAAGCAAGATATATGCTAACAAAAAAGGTCTCTTGTTACAATTCTTGCATGTCAAGATAAGAAGTTTTTGTCAAGATGACAAATCCCTTTAAGATGAGAAGAGTCAAACGAATTAGGGGTTGTATTTTGTAAGTAAACTTAATTGATTATCATAAATACTTGATTTACACGTAAACGGCTTATTAGAATAACACATTGTAATTATTAATTGCCACAAAAAAACCAACTGTGTGCGAAGCAAGCTTATTTATTTAACAATTAAAGTATAGAAATATATACATTTTGTGCAATATTTATGTTAGGGTAAAATTTATTTAATAAATTTGTAAATAACAATTTCACAAGACATACGATTGCTTTAAAATATTATATAACTTAATAATTCTTTGGAATTGTATATGTATATATATATATATATATATATATATATATATATATATATATATATATATATATATATATATATATATATATATATATATATATATATATACTATAATGAATAAATCGGAGACGCAATTATCCATCAGTGGTGTTGTATCGAATATGAGGCGTGTTTCGCCGAACTCAATGATCATGATTATGAGAATCACGTTTCTTTATTCGTTATAAGTTATCCCTACTCTTCCATTTTGTGATCAGAAACTGACAGTCCCCTTCCCCTTGCGAATCATACTATTTCTATGATTACATGGATTGAATCACAAAACTGGCGAAGACACACGCTTATGATGACGAAATGGTCACATATATATACATATATATATATATATATATATATATATATATATATATATATATATATATATATATATATATATATATATATATATATACATACAGTGACACCCCGATTTACGCGAACTCGGAGTTACGCGGTTCTTCATTTTATGACACCATCGATATAGAGGAAACGTTTTTACATAACTAATTTTTTTTTTTGTATTAAGATTATGATGTATAAAGAACTGCAATATTATTAAATATTATTCTTCTAAACTAGTCTTTTTGTAAGTACCTGGTCCCAATAAAACAAAATTTGTATGTACATATTTATATGTAAAGTTGTACCACAACTTACGCCAATTCGAATTACGCGATTTTCGCGGGACACATATACATATGGTCTACAGAACGAAGGTAAAATATTTTAAACATGCATTCAAGATGTGCTAATTATATTGCTTTACATAAAATGAGTTGTTTTTTTGCAAATTTATTAAACACGTATTTGTGCGTATCTTAAACTTTGATCTTGATGCCTAAACTTCAGGCTCCTATTATTCCTATATTCACAGTTCGGCCATCGTCCTGTGCAGATAATATATAAATCATCTGGAGCAAGTTACAACCACTGTAACTCGCGTATGTGGTTGTAAGATCACGATGTTGTTGGTAGAACTAAATACAATTATGGTAATGTTACTGTCAATTATTTACATAACTAACGCAAGTATTACCTCATTTACAGCTTGAATAGAAACAGACATTTATGTATTCTTTATTTTATGATAAGTGTATAATTTTCTAGTATTTCTGCTAACGTATTGATGTTTCTGTATAGCGTGTGTCTTATCAATGAATTTAGAAACGTTACTATGTGCACAAATTTATCAATGCTGACTTTTCGAAATATGGTTCATATTTTAGTATATAAGATGGAATGTTTATTGGTAATGGTACACTCGAAGTTTCGACAGCAACTTCAACATGTTGTCAACATATATTTTGTGCCTTCTGGGTAAGTAAAGCATTTTAATTGATAAAATGAAACCTGTAGGTGAAACACTTCACGTGATAGTATAGAAATACGAAAAGAAGAAACTATTTTTAAAACTTTTTTTTTTTTGTATAATATATATAATGTTTCACTGTCTATCGTACATTAGTAAATGAATGAATGCAAATACGATTGGTGGTGAAAAACCTTAAGGTCAGATACAAGAAAAACAAACGGTTAATTAATTTTTAAAAATGTTTTACTATTTTTTATAGCCTTTGGGTTATATCAGTATAAATTCAAAAATTTTCCAGCTTTTTATAAATATTTGTACAAGTTATAAAAATATTCTAAGGGTATGATTAAGGGAAGCACTCATATTTTGGGTCCTTTAACCCCGAAAGTATTAATGTCTTTCAAATTATATCTACACAAATATACGTTCGAATCACTCATGTACCTTCTGAAGAGAAGAGGCAACAAAAATTAGTCTATCTTTCGTAAACTACGTTAAGACGACTTAATATGAACAAGTGTCAAATTATAATATATTTTACGGCATTTATGTATGGTTTATTTGTTGTGTTATACTATTGAATTTTATAAACAACTATTTATGTTTTAAGAGACAAAATTACTAATGTTTTAATTTTTTCATTTGCAGTTGGATTTTCTGCTGCTTCCGACTATGGTAAGTTAATTTTGAATTTATAACTTAATTACTTGATTAACGAAATACTCATTAGGAAATCGATATTAATGAAGAGCTTAAAATTTAAATTCATCTAGGTTAGAATCACATATTTACGATTACAATTTTTTTTTTAAATGAAATATAACATACTAGAACAATTAGCGTGCAATATTTTAGCAAAGTATAGAAACTTATACACATATACGCTTCATGCAAATATATATATATATATATATATATATATATATATATATATATATATATATATATATATATATATATATATATCTATATTTTATTTTTATTAATACATCGATAAATATGATGAAATCACTTTGAAAAAAATATTTAATTAATAAATAAGAGATAATAAAGAAATAATCTCTATGGATTAAATAAAATGTATCAAAATTGACTTTCTCTATAATCTCCAATTATAACATTTAGTTATGACATCCAATTGATTTGTGTAGCTTGGAAGAGCGATACCGAATACCAATATCAAGTGCGTGGTCGTACATTGGCCAGCCTGCACCAAGTAGACAACCAGTATGCTGGTATTGTGATTAAGGCCCAGTTCACCGTTCGACCAAAACGTGAAGGTGTCCTGTATGCTAAATTGCATGATACCCAGTATGCTCAAGTGCACGCTAAGCTGCCCGGTGGCTGGAGATCCGAGATCCCAGACTCTCAGCTCAGCTACCGCCCAATGCAACTCTCTAACAAACCATTCGAAATCAAAATGAAGAATGGTACCGTGCAGGAACTCATTGTGGACAAAGCCATCCCTAACTGGGAAGCCAACATCATTAAAAGTATCGTCAGTCAAATTCAAGTTGACGTACAAGGAGAAAACATGATCAAAAGCCGTTACAACCAAGCCGATGAGCATCAATGGAACAACGCTGAATACAAGACCATGGAAGATTCCGTGACTGGTAAATGCGAGACTCTTTACGATATCAACGAATTGCCCGAATACCTTTTGCAAAGCAAACCTGAGTTGGCTCCACTCCCACACTTGAAGGGAGATGGTGAAATCATCGACGTTGTTAAGACCAGAAACTACTCCAACTGTGACGAGCGTATCGCTTATCATTACGGTTTGACCGAGTTAGACGATTGGGAACCAGCATCCGCCAGCATGGGCGATTTCTTCTTGAAATCTTCTGTCAGTCGTGTCATCTTGTCTGGTACCTTCAAACGCCACACCATCCAATCTTCTGTCACAACCAACAAAATTGTGATGAAACCAACTCCTAGTGCCACCCAAAAAGGTCTGGTTGTCAGTCAGTTAAACATTACATTGACCAGTGTCAATGCCGTCTCCGGACAATCCGAACAATTATCTCAACCCAAAAACATTGGTAACCTCGTCTACAGATACAACAGTCCATATGCTAGCAGCAATGAAGTTCGTGAAGGTTCCCGCAACAGCGAAGAACACAAATACGATAGCGACAGTAGCTCCAGCAGCTCCAGTTCCAGCGATGAATCCAACAGACACAGACAACGTCGGTCTGCTGATCAAAACATGGAAAAAGAACACCAATCTGGTAGATACGATGATTCAAGCTCAAGCTCTTCCAGCTCATCCAGCTCCGACTCAAGTGAATCTGGTGAACAATGGCAACAAGGCAAACCTTCTTTGACTTCTCCACCAGAGACTCCACTTCTGCCATACACTATTGGTTATATGGGTCAAACCATCAAGAACTCCCCAAATTTCAACATTGTCCAAACTGTTGAGAAACTCGCTAAACAAATTGGCGAGGAACTCCAGAATCCTAGCGATATGCCAAAGGAAGATACTCTTGCCAAGTTTGTTATCCTCAGCAATTTGATCCGCACGATGAACTACAAGGAACTTCAAGAAGCTAGCCGTGAACTGTATAACCTTAAGAACAAAGAACAACGTCAACAAACTGATTCTTGGAGAACATACCGTGACGCCGTTGCCCAAGCAGGCACTGGACCCGCTTTGCTTACCATCAAGGATTGGATCCAAAACATGAAGATCCGTGGTGAAGAAGCTGCTTCCATCATCGCCACTCTTGCTCGCAACACTCGCACACCAACTGACGAGTACATGAAAACTTTCTATCAATTGGCTACTGACGATAAGGTACAAGAACAAGCTCACCTTAACTCCACCGCCATCTTGTCGTTCGCTGAGCTCGTACGCAAGGTCTACGTTGACAAAGATGAATCTCACAACCAATTCCCAGTTCACGCTTTTGGTAAATTCTACAACCAAAACAACGAAGCCATTCGCAAGGAATACATTCCACACTTCGCCAAAGAACTGAAGGAAGCCATCAGAGAAGCCGACAGCCACAAAATCCAAGTGTACATCCGTGCTTTGGGTAACATTGGTCACCGTGAAATCTTGCCTGTCTTCGAACCTTACCTTGAAGGCCACAAACAAATTTCTCAATTCCAACGTCTCTTGATGATTGTATCTTTGGACCAATTTGTTCGTGAATACCCCAAGACCGCTCGCTCTGTCTTGTATAAGATCTACCAGAATGAAGGAGAAGCATCCGAAATTCGTGTTGCTGCTGTACATCAGCTCATGCGTACTGACCCACCAGCTAGCATGCTCCAACGTATGGCTCATGCCACTCATTTCGATAGCAGCAACCAAGTCAACTCTGCTGTTAAATCCGCCATCGAAACTGCCTCTCAATTGCAACACCCACAATACATCGAATTGGCTACCAACGCTCAAGCTGCTGCACCACTTTTGAATCCAAAATCATTCGGTCTTCAATACAGCAAACAATATCTTAAGGATTACGTCGTACGTGAAATGAACATCGTTTACAAACAACACGCTGGATATTTGGGAAGCGAAGACAGTATTATTCCACAAGGATTCTTGTACTCTCTCCGTGGCAACATGGCTGGTGTCAAACGTCAATACATTAACGTAAGCAAAGAACTTTTTAATTAAAATGATTTATTTCTAATTTTCCTATCTAATTTAGTTGGCTGCTATGGTTTCCAACGTAGAAGATCTCTTCCAAGTTCTCGACGATCAGACCGAAGATGATGAAGCTACCAAATACCCAAGCGCCAAACAACAATCTCAATGGGCTGGCGAATATGTTGCTCGTTTGTTGAAAATCAAATATGACGAGCGTGAACAGCTTGAAGGAAATGTACAACTTGGAATGGGAGAAGTAAAACGTTTCTTTACTTTCGACAATCAAACCATTGAACGTCTTCCTGAATGTAAGTGTATTATTGTTATTTAGAACGCTTGTGAGTAAATAAAGCAATGGTAATATTTTATTTGACTTCGGCATAGATTTGAAAGATATGGCTGATTCTTGGAAACAAGGTAAACAGTTCAACTACACCAAATTCTACAATCCATACGAAATGATCATCAGTTTCCCAACTGCCATGGGTCTTCCCTTCGTCTACAGATATGATACTCCAACCCTCGTCAGCATGCATGGAGAAATCCGTGTCATCACTGATTCTGAAATCACCAACAAGCACGGAGAATTGCAAACACCTGAAACTGTTAACATCACCGCTGAAATCCGCACAGTTGTTTCTTCCAAGACTCAAGCCAAACTTGGTTTTATCACTCCCTTCGACCATCAACAATATATCGCTGGTTTCGACAAGAAGGTTCAAGTTTACTTGCCATTGAAAACAGATATCGATATTGATGTTGAGAATCAAGAAATTAGCGCCACCTTTGAACCTTTGGATGATGAAAGCGATGAAGTTTTCCACTACAGCAGCTGGCCATATACTGCCAAACGTGACATTCTTTCTCTGAAACCTGTTTCCCAACTTTCTACTTCTGAAATTGTTCATGTTAGAGAAGCACAACATTATGAACAAGTATTTGGCAAGAAGGCTGGTATGGCTTTCCGCGTCAACGCCACCACCGAACGTAAATTCGCTGACTTCAAATGGTTATACGATCAATACCAACGTCACCAAGGTTTGTCTTACCTTATGGCTCCATTTGCCGAAGATGCTCTCATTTACACCAACATCAACGTTCAATACGAAGATGAACTTTCTCACGCTGATCGCGTCAACTTCTTGTTGGGCTGGAACTCTACTTACTTCTCTGGCAAGAGTCAAGCTACAGAACCAGAATTCTCTCAAATGTACGCCAAGGCTTCTGAATTATCTGATAATGATGAACGTCAAGAATTCTTCTTGAAGAAGGCTGCTGCTGGAATCCACAATGCTGAGGCTTACGTTTACGACATGTCTGTTCAATTCGAAGGCAAACAACACCGTGAATACAATGCCACCTTCGCCGTTGGCAAGAGCTCCGTAGACAAGAAATCTCGTGTTCTCTTCTACTACAACAAGGATGCTTCCGACGACAAAGACTACGAAGTTTGCTTCATCGCTGAAAGCAGCATTCCAAACACCAACGCTTTGGACTTTACTTATGCTTTGAAATTCGACCCCACTACCAAGACTCAAATGAAACTCGCATATGGTGAGGATTGTCAATCTGGAACTAAGATCAACCTGAAGGTAATTTGTGCAGCAACATTTATATTTCAACATATTTTGTACATATTCGTTGTGTTTTATAGGGAGAATTGGAAAAAAGCGAAGATCGTCAAAGATATTTGCAAGAACGCCCATTGGCTAAACTTTGCCGTGAACAAATGAAGGAAGGAAACCAACAATTGTACGCCTGCAGAAACATGACTGCTCGTGCTAACTTCATGGATCAGTACAGCTTTGAAATCAAATATGAAAACATGTCACCGTATGCCCGCAACATGACTCACAAATTCTACAGTGCTGTTCGTCATGCCGGATACCCATACCTTGATGAAAATCTCTTGGAAGGACACGGTCATGCCAATCAGGTCAATGTCGATGTTGATTTCGAACCCGACTTCCAATCCGTTAACGTCACCATCGAAACCGAAAAGATGCAAGCTGAATACAACGACATCCGTGTCAACAAATACGTTAAGGCTATCGTTGCTGTACATCCAGTATTTGACACTTATGATCGTCTTAATGGTGCTGCCCAGAACCTTGTTTTCAACCGTAAGTAATTTAATAAAACTTTCTATAAACATAATTATTAAAATACAAATTTTTATTGTCGTTCTTATAGCAACTTGCGTTGTTGACCAAAGTCGTGTAAACACTTTTGACAATAAATCTTATCCAATCGATCTTGGTAAGACATGGCATGTACAGATGCATCATCGCGTTCAACGCGCTGGTAGACAAGAACAGGAACAAGACAAACAAAGCCGTTTCAGCAATGAAGATGATTATGATTACGTTGTTCTCGTACGTGATGCCGACAACAAACAAAAAGATGTAAAGATTGTGTTGAACGATGAAAAGAACTACTACGAAATCGATTTGACACCAGCCACTGGCAATGCTCACTCTGGTTCCCTCGTCTCTGGAAAGGTTCAAGTAAACCAGAAACCAATTCAAATCGATGACCATCACAGCTACGATGTTGAAGAAGATCTCGTCCAAATCTACGCTCTTCCCAATGGCAACGTTAAGGTGGAAGTGAACGGTGACTTCTATGTGATCTACGATGGTGAACGCGCCAAGCTCACCACTGTCAACAGCGACCAATTCCGTGGAGAAGTACGCGGTCTCTGCGGTACCTTCGACGGTGAACACGAAACTGATTTCTTAACTCCAAAGAACTGTATCCTCCGCAATCCACTTGAATTCGCTTCCACTTATGCTGTGATCGATTCTTCTTCTCAAGGACCAGCAAAGGAACGTCAGGCTCGCGCTCAACAAGCTTCTTGCTACGAAAGAGAAATTATGTACGCTAACGTCATCAGCCCACGTGACTACCGTCGCCATGACCAACAACAACAACACCACGAACAGAGCCGTCATGAAGGTAGCAACTCTTGCAGCAAACAACAGACCCAATACGTCGAAGAGAACAATGGTCATACCATCTGCTTCACTGTCCGCCCGCTGCCAGCTTGCCGATCTGGATGCAAAGCCGCCAAAAAGATCGTCAAGAACGTTGATGTGCACTGTGTACAGAGATCCAACGTTTCCGAACTCTGGAAAAATCAAATCGAAAAGGGTGCAAGTCCCGACTTTGGATTGAAACCAGTAACCAAGACAATTAAAATCAAAGTTTCCCAAAGCTGCACTGCCTAAGGATAAGGAACATGTATATATAATTTTAGCTTAGTTAAGATGAGCATACCAAAAATGTAAAAAATATAATAATAAATAATTATTAAAAAGATTTTGTTTATATATTAATTCCTGAGATTAGTTTCCTAATAGATTATTATATCTAAAGTTCCATGATATCGTGCCTGAAAAACAGAAGAATTACATTATTATAAATCTTTCTTTTAATATTTAAAACTAAGATATGTTTCCTAAAAGTTACTCCTAATATTTTAATTTCGTCGTATAGCAGTACATATGAACTGTCAAATGCCCTAGATGTGTACCTCCTATTTTTGAATAGAATATTCAAACCAGAAGTGCATGTTTACTCTATGCATTATTTGTTCGTACAATACTACAAATGGGCTATAGTATCTGCAACAGAAATCTACAAAAGTGTATATTATAAATATTTATATATATATATATATATATATATATATATATATATATATATATATATATATATATATATATATATATTGGAATCAGGAAAACGTGAATTAACTCTGTTGTGCCGTATGACGAGTATATTTGTAAATAAGTTTTCACCTAAACTTGTTTTTGCACTAAGATAATAATATGGGAAGCTGACAACATTGTTGCATCTGTGCTTGTTTTATAGAAAACTGGGTGAAATTTATGGAAAGCAAAAATGACTGGATGTGAAAAAGGGGTGAGATGAAATCGAGAAACTCCGGATTGGAACGCCGCTGGAAAAAGAAGTAGAAGTACACTGTGTAACCTTGATATCCTGGTAAAGAGCACATCATTCTTGGTCTTTGCCTTAGCCAGAGATATAACGTTATACTCCCATTGCTACTGATGATGACAACTTAGTTGTCGAAATAAGTATTTAGCTCAATTAAAATACTTTGTGGTTAAGGGGTTTTTATTATTATTCAATATATTTAATCGGTTAAATTGCAAAAAATTGCCTCCCCGACGGGGAATCGAACCCCGGTCTCCCGCGTGACAGGCGGGGATACTGACCACTATACTATCGAGGACTTGTAATTGCAAAGTAGCAAGATGTTTTTTGCTGGAATTATTAACCATGATCCAACGAAAAATCAGCAAGCTTAGGTGCATCGGCCAATGCCATGCTCACGTATAGCGAGGATAGAACGGTAAATCAAGATGTAGTAGTTTAAGCCCAGGTCGCATAGATCTCGCCGGTACCTTTAATGCATGTCTTCTACGACCTTGAATGTCATTGCACTAGGTCCCCACCTCTCAACAACGGCACATTTGCGCGCACCCTGGGAAATCGTTGTCATGACATATAAAAGAACCAGTGTTCTCTTATAGATCTCTCTCTAATATCACATTTGTAACTAAATGCAGACCTAGGGATATATATATATATATATATATATATATATATATATATATATATATATATATATATATAATTTAGGTCCCTGCCACTTCGATCTAAAATGCTGATACAGCGCATTCCACATATAATCCTTTTACATGTAGAACACTTGTTCACATATAAATACTATGTTTAGCAAAATGAAATATTCTTTGTAATCATTTTATATTCTTTGTAATTATTTTTATACATATTAGTTTTCAGTCAAGAATTAACTGCTGTATTGTAAACATCAATTTGAATGTACTTTGTACGAATAATATACTTCTTTTTTACCAGCAATTTCTCTGAAATTGCATAATTTATATATACAGTGGGACCTCGGGTCACGATTTATTTATTCGTTCTTTGCCTCCGTTCGCGAGCCGAAACAACATCTGATTTATCTACAATTATTGCTGAAAATATAATAATTTTGAAACTATTAGTGTTTAAATATGTATAGAATAGCCTAATAGATATACAGATACGTTCAGAAATTTACCATTAGTAAGTAACCGATATTTGTTTTTATTATGAGTAACTGTATCCTAAGAAGATAAGCCCGGGTAGCTCAGTTGGTAGAGCATTGGACTTTTAATCCAAGGGTCCAGGGTTCAAGTCCCTGCTCGGGCGATAATTTAATATTTAATTACGGTAAGTGAATTTAGAAAACAACCTGGAAGAAAACGGTGTCCTCACCGAGGTCCTCACAGCTTACAATGAAACTAGCGTTTCTTAAATGATGTGTACAGTTTGTGTGGCGGAATTAATTTTTATTCGTTATTTTTGAATATCGAATTTAGGAGCTTTTGCCGAAATAGGTTTTCTTTCCCGATATATTCAAATGTTAAATTCAAAACATAATTTATTTATGTACAGGCTGTAGAGCGTTCACACATAAAAGGGAAAACATATATGTTCTTATTATAATACAAATAAAATATGTACAGCAGTAATACTATATATTCGCATATTTAATAATTCTAACAGATCCAATTACTCTTATGGTACTAGTCTTTTTTTTAAATTAATAGTGATGTGATATTCAACACATAAATTACTCCCGTACAACGAGCAAATCTTATATGTTTGAAAAACTTCAGAGGAATATTTGACAAAACCCGAGGCCAAATCATTATTTGTTATTATGGCTTATAAAAATGTTCGAGAAATCAACGAAGGCCCCGGGGAGATTCGAACTCCCGATCTCCTGTTTACTAGACAGGCGCTTTAACCAACTAAGCCACGGCGCCATTTTTTTACATTATTTTACATAACAATTAATTTCTCCTTTTACCATTAAAGCTATAAAATAGTTTGATCTCTACTGTGATTGCCGTGACCAGGATTCGAACCTGGGTTAAAATATTTCCCTCTCTTCACAACCCGAATAGTTATTTACTTCATTATTTATAATGATAATATCGAGATAATAAGAGATGTTCATATGTACAGATTAAACTTGTGATACCAAATTACAAATAAGTTTGTAGAACCGGGAATCGAACCCGAGCCTACTGGGTGAGAGCCAGCTAACCTAGCCAATATACCATACCGTATCATTCATGTCCATGGACAGATTCAGTTTGAGGGGCAAGTACGAGTGTTTTTAATTTTATAGTTAAGATTTTGTGTTTACGAATCTCAAATAATAATATTAGTACAATTATTTGGTGGTTTCACTTCGAATTCATTATATATATATATATATATATATATATATATATATATATATATATATATATATATATATATATATATATATATATATATAATATAATGAAAATAACTGGATAATTATACCAATTTATAATGGATCTGAATTTAAAGTACTTATCGTATTCACTCTTAAACAGTCAAATTTCACAGTAAAACTCTGAAATTGTTAATTAATTATGTCAGCAAATATATAATATAATTTGTTTCTATAATAATTTACCTGATACAATTTATTCTAATAAGAAATCAATATTTCAAATATTATTTCATACAGATAACTGTCAAAGTAATGCTTGTTTTTTTTCAATAAACAAGAAACAAATTATGTAACTCATGGTTGATCCGATTTAAAAATAATAACATTTGTCACAAGTGTAGGTATAACTATGGCAACGTAAATAAGATATTTGAGTTTTTTCGTAGCAGTTATCTCATAACTGGTACAATTTATGAAGAAACTTTTCAAACAAAAGTTGTGCGAAATATTAATATCTTTCATTATGAACATAACTATTTTTGCCATAAGTGCAGCCGTTCTAGTGTTACTGGAGATAGAACAAAAAATGTATAGAGTAAACATGCACTTCCGATTTGAATATTCTTTTCAAAAATAGGAGGTGCACATCTAGGGTATATACAAGTCTTAAGTTTGAAGTTTCATAATTCTTCGTTCGACAATTTTGGCCCTAGAGCGTTCACAAACGCGCGCACACACACACACACAGAGACACAGACGTCATTCCGAAAATAGTCACATTCGATTCAGGGAAGGTCAAAACATGTATATCCGCTGAAATCTCGAGTTCGAAATTTTTCATGATTACAATACTTACTTATTACTCTGTAAAAGAAAGTAAAAACAGTATTTGATGAAGTAATATAATAATAAGCTAAATGGTACAATCTTAATTTATTACAGTGGAGTATAGATATTTTATGACAATTTGTTTGGGATAAAAAAAATTATTAAACACTACGTAAATGAAGGTCGAGTGCAGGCCATTCCTAATTTTTATTATTTAGAAAACGATATAGGTTCAATAAAATGTGATAGATATTAAAATCTCTTATGGGTTTTGTTTGAAAAGTTTTCTCAAAAAGCGTACCACATCTACTAGAAAGACACTTTTGAAAACGATATAATGAAAGTTAATAGCGGAGTATTTTCTAAATATGAAAACAGATTATAAATATATGATTTATTTTTGATTAATTTTTTATTTATTTAAAGAGGAGCTGTCCTAACCTAACCTAACCTAACCTAATATCTAGACTTGTTTTAAATAGCGGAAAATATGATTATATGTGCATGTAGAAGAAAATTTAATACAGATTTGTGTTTCGAGCTGTTATGTTCCATTGCCAAAATTGACTCCAGACTTTGGACGAATTTCAGTGTCGAAATTCTGTTTCCAGGACTGCCCATAATTTACTAGTGCTGCTTTTATGAAGGCAATATTATCCCACTCAGAAATTCAATGCAAGTTTGACAACCACATGCATGATATACTAATCTTCGATATGTGAAACATGAACTTAGCAAATTCCTTGTCAATTCGTCCAGTCGACGTCATCAAATGATACCCTCTACTTGAAGTAAGTTTATAAAAAACATTCGGTCGTATGTCTGTTGAACTTAAAATTGTGAAACTATGATACAATTTTCGATTATTAGTGTGGAGCATTGGTTTTGATCCTATAACATGCTTTAAATAAAATAGGGAAACAGCGATAATGTATTGTATTTAGTTGGGTTCTATTTATATGTAGAAAGCTTATTCGGAAAGAATCAAAGGAATCTATTTTTTGAATGCGCCGACGTATGTGATGTGATTCATAAAATTACTCAAAAGTGTTTTATCACAAAAAATAGGGACCAGGGTAAAATATTAAATCATTTCATTCCCAAACCCAGAAAATAATGTTCGTCTTTCCAGATCCAAATACATCCGAATATTGAATCTTTATCTGAAGTTGTTCCAAAGGAACTATTACCAAAATATTATGGAGGCAATGAATTTGCACTAATCGAACTACACAATAAGTATTTTCAAATACCTGCAACAGAAAACTGGGTGAAATTTATGGAAAGCAAAAATTAGTGGATGTTAAAAAGGGGTGAGATGAAATCGAGAAACTCCGGATTGGAACGCCGCGCCGCTGGACATAGAAGTATTTGGAACAGAAGGAACATTTCGAAAATTAAACATAGACTAAGCTGAATTTCCTTTTAATATTATTACCCATTGTGTTATACTGTATATTTTTAGTTTTTCTGGGAAATAGATTTTTTATATAAACCAAACAGATAAATCTTCAACTCGTATGGAAATTATTTATAATGCCATTTAAGGTATGTTCCGTAATTGCGCTAATGTAACCGGGCATATTTTTCAGATAAAAGTTATAAATATGTTTAGTACTCTCATGAAAACGAATATTCGGAAATCATAGAATCGCATTCATATTTCAACAAGTGTACAAGCAATTATTTTTTCAAATTTAGGTAAGTATTAAATAATTTTTTTGTATACATTCGTAAAGATAATTATTTAGTGGTGGTCATTAATATTAACTGTGGATTTTATAAATGAAGTCAAGGTTATCTAATATAAAGGATTGTTATTGAAAACGATATTTCATTAAAACTATCTTAGCATAATTTGTAATTTTGGTATAAGAAAGAATGTCTTGTTGCACCAGTACCGAATTTCTCCCCAATCTAATAAAAACCGATTAAATACATACTAATTTTAGCTCGCCGTACGAAGTATCGATGAAGCTAAAGCAATCGGTTGTGTGTCTGTAGCATTCTCGGATAAAAAAATGTTCTTCGCCCTGAATTCAAATAAATATATAAGGATGTTAGTCGTTGCTCGTAAGACCAAATTTGTGCCCTCTACTACTCTGAAGGTACTGGAGCAATTCACACCAAATTATTTGGCATCCCATTTGAATCCGCTCGCAGTATTAATCCAATCGCATTCATACTTCCCGAGTTATAAGGCCTCAAATTTAGAGCCCCCTTAATACTGCCCTTATAAAAATAATTAAAACATTAAAATAAAAACACTCGGTGTAAGTTTCACAAAAATAATTTATTGAGACGACTAGTTTCGGTTGTTAAACCATCTTCAGGTCTGACATGAGAATACATGAAACAAGCTTATATACTAAAATTAACAAGATTTACAGTATAACCTTACATACTAAAATACAGTGAATACACAAATTCGTTCACAAGGTTAAGGGATTAAGCGGTATATGAGGAATTTCCAGAAGGTGGGTAAAAACAAAACTTTGTCGGAGAAGGATTAAAGTAAAGAGAAATTATGGCAGGTAAGTTGTCGATCTTATAAATACACTTACTAAGGTAAAATTTGGTTCAAATATGGAACAATTTCAGAAAAATAAATGTCTAACTGTTCATTGAGTATGGGTTCTTTTCGGGTTATGGCTTTATTTATTTCTACGAATTCTAGAAATGATAGTTTATCACCTTTCTCTGCTATGTGTAATATTTTTAAGTTATCTATTTCGCAAGTATGGTTTTCTTCTATTAAATGATTGGCTAAGTTAGAGTCAGTTTTTTCCAATTTCCAGGAGCGCATGTGTTCATTGAATCTTTTTCCAAAGCTTCTACCTGTTTGACCTATATAAAATGAATCACAATTACTGCAATTAATTTTATATATTCCAGATGAGTCTAGTTTATCTTTGGAAAATAATTTATTGTTCACTAATAAATTCTTTAAATTATTGTTATTGTAAAAACCTGGTATAATGTTGTCTGATCTAAATTTATTGGCTATTTTGGTCGAAATATTTCCTAAGTATTTAAATTTCATATAATAGTTTTTGTCCTGAGAAAGGTTACTGGTACCGTTATATACTTCTTTTTTCAGTGTTTTGTTATTAATTTTGTTAATTATTTTATATATTAAATTAGGGTCATACCCATTGTTAGTTGCAATTCTTTGGATAGTTTTTAATTCGCTATTATAATTTTTAAGGGACATTGGTATATTTATAAGTCGATAAAGTTTTACCCACGTGTCAAGAACTTATCAACTACTACCTTTGATGAACAAGAGATCCATATTTTAAATCAAGGTCTGTCATTTGCCCCTACGTTACCGTGTAATACTTCAGATATTTTGGATTTAGCTTTCGACACCGAATTAGCTTGTAAGCGTGCAAATATACAGTCTGGTATTTTCAAACGTCAGTTCAATAAATGCATCGAAACTCAACTTGTTTTAAAAGAGAATTACTCCCAAATCCATATTATAAAGTCTATTAAAAAGAAACTTCAAAATAATAAATTAATACTGTCCAAAGCAGATAAAGGTAATACGATTACTATATTAAATGAATCAGACTATATCCACAAAATTAATAACTTTATTAATGACAGCAATATAACCATCCTATCAAAAAATCCTACCGATAAATATCAAATAGATTTAAAACAGATTATTAAAAAATGTATTACTCTTATACCTAGAATGTCTCAATTTAAATATGTCCACATGAACCCTAACGCGCCTATTCTCTATGGCTTACCCAAATTACATAAGAAACTTTTTCCTATCAGACCAGTAGTATCCTATATAAAAGCTCCTACATACAAAATTTGCAAGTTTTTAAATACTCTTCTCCCCGAATTAATAGATTATCAACCTAAATATACTTTGAAAAATAGTTTAGATCTAATAAATAAGCTTAAACACTTAAAATTACCAAGTAATGCTAAACTTGTTTCCTTTGACGTTTCTAGCTTATTTACCTCAGTACCCATCCTCGAACTAAAAAACATCCTAAAAATACACTTAATTAATTCAAATGTGGATAGAATGGTTAATACTGAAATATCTTCTTTGTTAAATGTTTGTCTAGATCAAAATTATTTCCAATTTCAAAATCTATTTTACAAACAGAACGATGGTTTACCTATGGGTTCTCCCCTCAGTCCTCTCTTAGCTGATATATATATGAACAATTTCGAAAACAACATACTTAATTCTAACAATAACTTAATTA
The DNA here is from genome assembly GCA_933228885.1 of Leistus spinibarbis. NCBI lineage: Eukaryota > Metazoa > Arthropoda > Insecta > Coleoptera > Carabidae > Leistus > Leistus spinibarbis. Next base: position 3,188,996 of record OW121803.1, on the reverse strand, counting down.
AAAATGTAATATTCTGGTATCGCTATGTGGACGACATTATATGTCTTTTTATGGGCTCTGATAGACAGTTAGACCAATTCCTGAATTTATTAAATACCCAAAATAATGCTATAAAATTCACAATAGAAAAAGAAAAGGATCGCAGTTTAAATTTCCTGGATATTACTTTAACACGTTTAGAAAACTCTTTTGACTTTAATATTTATAGGAAAGAAACTTACACTGACACAATTATACCGTTTTCATCTAATCACCCAATGAACATTAAAATGTCTTCTTTTAATAGCTTTATTTATCGACTTATAAATATACCAATGTCCCTTAAAAATTATAATAGCGAATTAAAAACTATCCAAAGAATTGCAACTAACAATGGGTATGACCCTAATTTAATATATAAAATAATTAACAAAATTAATAACAAAACACTGAAAAAAGAAGTATATAACGGTACCAGTAACCTTTCTCAGGACAAAAACTATTATATGAAATTTAAATACTTAGGAAATATTTCGACCAAAATAGCCAATAAATTTAGATCAGACAACATTATACCAGGTTTTTACAATAACAATAATTTAAAGAATTTATTAGTGAACAATAAATTATTTTCCAAAGATAAACTAGACTCATCTGGAATATATAAAATTAATTGCAGTAATTGTGATTCATTTTATATAGGTCAAACAGGTAGAAGCTTTGGAAAAAGATTCAATGAACACATGCGCTCCTGGAAATTGGAAAAAACTGACTCTAACTTAGCCAATCATTTAATAGAAGAAAACCATACTTGCGAAATAGATAACTTAAAAATATTACACATAGCAGAGAAAGGTGATAAACTATCATTTCTAGAATTCGTAGAAATAAATAAAGCCATAACCCGAAAAGAACCCATACTCAATGAACAGTTAGACATTTATTTTTCTGAAATTGTTCCATATTTGAACCAAATTTTACCTTAGTAAGTGTATTTATAAGATCGACAACTTACCTGCCATAATTTCTCTTTACTTTAATCCTTCTCCGACAAAGTTTTGTTTTTACCCACCTTCTGGAAATTCCTCATATACCGCTTAATCCCTTAACCTTGTGAACGAATTTGTGTATTCACTGTATTTTAGTATGTAAGGTTATACTGTAAATCTTGTTAATTTTAGTATATAAGCTTGTTTCATGTATTCTCATGTCAGACCTGAAGATGGTTTAACAACCGAAACTAGTCGTCTCAATAAATTATTTTTGTGAAACTTACACCGAGTGTTTTTATTTTAATTTTTTCATTATGTTTCACCGAGTGGCAACAGCATCATCCATTAAAGTTATAATTAAAACACTCAAAAATTCTACTACAAATTCTCAAGATATTTCAAATGAACAAGATTTTTTTATATTGTTAATCCAAAGCCCGATAAAAATTATTTAATATTATAATTTTGAATTTTAAAGTATGCACTAAAATTTCCTTTTATCAATATAATCTACAAAAAATTGCATGATTTTTATAACTTTAACATTTTTTCAAATTGTTAACCAAATTTTTTGATCCGAGAATGCTACAGACCCACGACCGAATGCTGTAGCTTCTTCGGTACTTCGTACGGCGAGGTAAAAACCACTGCTCGCAACGCATATCTTACCTAAAGACGAGCTCTACGCATTAGTGCGTTTTACGCGTACCAAATCTTGACACTTTCAATATTAGAAGAATTACTGGAGTGGCACTCGACTTTCTTTTACGTAGTTTTCACTATATATTTTTAGAAGAAACATTACAAACAAAAGTCTTGCAAAATATTAATATGTATCATTATGAACATAGCTATTTTTGTCATAAGTGCAGATGTTTTGTTGCTATTGGAGATAGAACAAAAAAATGCATAGAGTAAATATGCAGCTCGGGTTTGAATATTATTTTCAAAAATAGGAGTTGCACATCTATGGCTTAAGTTTGAAATTTCATAATTTTACATTCGACAGTTGAACGTTCACACACACAGGCACACAGACGTCATTTCGAAGGCTTACTGATTACTTTTTAAAAGAAAGTAACTATATCAGTCTATTCGTAATTGCATAAATAATACCTGAGGTTTTTTTTTTTAATATTAAGTTTCGGAGATACAAATACCGATTTTACGACCATATGCTTTTATGATCGAATAAATAATGTCCGAGGTGATTAACTGTCTTCAACATTTAATTTTTAATTTAAATTTTTTATTTCATAGTTGGCACAATTCAACACAGTCTTGCACCTTAGACGTGCTTCGTTCATTTTTCTCATGAATGTACATTGTTTCGTTAAGTTTCTCAATATATTATTTTATTTCTATAATCCATATTAATATTTTCGTTAAATTAAAGATGCTTCTTAAATAAAAATTACAAATACAATTGATGCGCTTAAAGAATTCTAATATTTCTAAGAATAACAACAACATTTATTTTTTTAGTATGCGATTATATATTATCAGATTTTGACTAACCTTACTTTTGCAATGACATCTAATTTAATCTAACCTAACAAAAGTTATATTATTTATGGATCAAATATAAATTCAACATTCTCAGCTGCACTGAAAATAGAAATTCAAAAATAAACAATCGCCCGGCTAGCTCAGTCGGTAGAGCATGAGACTCTTAATCTCAGGGTCGTGGGTTCGAGCCCCACGTTGGGCGAATATATTTTGAAATTAGTACATATATATTTAATCGGTTAAATTGCAAAAAATTGCCTCCCCGACGGGGAATCGAACCCCGGTCTCCCGCGTGACAGGCGGGGATACTGACCACTATACTATCGAGGACTTGTAATTGCAAAGTAGCAAGATGTTTTTTGCTGGAATTATTAACCATGATCCAACGAAAAATCAGCAAGCTTAGGTGCATCGGCCAATGCCATGCTCACGTATAGCGAGGATAGAACGCTAATTCAAGATGTAGTAGTTTACGCCCAGGTCGCATAGATCTCGCCGGTACCTTTAATGCATGTCTTCTACGACCTTGAATGTCATTGCACTAGGTCCCCACCTCTCAACAACGGCACATTTGCGCGCACCCTGGGAAATCGTTGTCATGACATATAAAAGAACCAGTGTTCTCTTATAGATCTCTCTCTAATATCACATTTGTAACTAAATGCAGACCTAGGGATATATATATATATATATATATATATATATATATATATATATATATATATATATATATATATATATATATATATATATATATATATATATATATATATATATAATTTAGGTCCCTGCCACTTCGATCTAAAATGCTGATACAGCGCATTCCACATATAATCCTTTTACATGTAGAACACTTGTTCACATATAAATACTATGTTTAGCAAAATGAAATATTCTTTGTAATCATTTTATATTCTTTGTAATTATTTTTATACATATTAGTTTTCAGTCAAGAATTAACTGCTGTATTGTAAACATCAATTTGAATGTACTTTGTACGAATAATATACTTCTTTTTTACCAGCAATTTCTCTGAAATTGCATAATTTATATATACAGTGGGACCTCGGGTCACGAACTTATTTCGTTCTTTGCCTCCGTTCGCGAGCCGAAGCAACATCTGATTTATCTACTATTATTGCTGAAAATATAATAATTTTGAAACTATTAGTGTTTAAATATGTATAGAATAGCCTAATAGATATACAGATACGTTCAGAAATTTACCATTAGTAATGTAACAAACGCGGGCTCTAAATTTAATCAACCCGCGTTGCCTTACCTCTCAACTATATGCGTCGAGCGATATCAGTCTACTCACCTGAAGAATATGGAGATGATGCAAGCTTCTTCGTAATACACACGAATGCGGTTAGAGTTAAAGACGATTTTACAAATTAATACTTTAATGATACAATAATAAAACGATAAGTACGAATAACAACACAATAGGCCAGAAGGCTTACTAAATGAACTTATACTAATACAGTGATCTAACCGCAACTTGAACTGAGACCCTGAATGACACACGCCATCGGGGTTTTATACTCAGCTCTGACCCAAATCCAAACCGCTGACTTTGCAAACAAATCCTGACCTAGCTACATTTAGTTTACATTAATGTTTGTCCATTTCGTAGCCAGTTGCAATACTTGTATTGTTTTGCCTAGCTCAGCAAATCTAAACTAGGTTAGTATGCAACTTGCTGGATTTGTTACAATGCCTTCCCCTTAAGACTGAATTACATTGAAGATGAATTCAGTCCTTAGGTGGATTTAGGTCAGTTGCTCTACTTACTAACTAATGCTAATGAACAGTCTATATAAACGCACTTCACATCCTTTGATTATGGCACACTAAATTCGTTGCGTGCGAATCCACGGAAGTTCGGGTGGCCGCCCCCGACTCCTAGTTTGATAACGAGGAGTGAAGGTTGGTTCCGCCTCTGGCGTGTCTCGTGCTGGTTCGGGTTCGCTTAGAGTGGGGAGCGAGTTTTCGTCCAGGGAAACTGTCGGTGTTTCCCTAATTGGAATTGGTTCTGGACCGGATCTAGGAATATTCGGGATGATGGGGTAAGTCGGGATAATTGGCACCACTCTACTCTCTTCTGAATCGGAATCAAGTGAGTTTGCCAGCGGCACTTCTCTCAGTTGTTCCAGTTCTGCAGACGAAAGGTGGCAAAATTTCAGGCGGTTGACGTGAACCTTCATTTCCCTCCTACCAAAAATCTCCTTAATTTCCGCATTTACCCCCTTCATGTTTGTGATCCTATATGGGCCGGTCCATTTCTTGGCTAATTTATTTGATAAACCGGCTTTAATGGCCGGGTTAAATAAGTAAACTCGATCACCTTCTTTCAAACGTACCGGTGCAGATTTTTTTATTAAAATTTTTGTGTACTCGATCTGTAGCTTTATCTAAATGTTCTCGCGCTTTCTGGTGTGCCGTTTTTAATTTTGATAAAAATTCCGACACGTAATTCCGATCTGATTCCTCCCTGGATTTTAATGGTCTAAATATTTCGTCATATGGTAACTCGATATCTCGACCGAACATTAAATAGAATGGAGTGTCACCCAGCGCGGCGTGAGTCATACTACTGTATGCTGACACTGCAAATGGTAGCCATTCATCCCAGTCGCGATGTTCTTCGTTTATGTAGTGTGATAACAGGTCCTTAAGTGTGCGGTGTGATCTTTCTAGGCTGCCGTTGGTTTGTGGTCTATAGGCGGTTGTGTAGAGACGTTCTATACCCAGCATTTCACACGTTTGCTTCATTATTTTGGAAACGAAGTTAGTGCCCAAATCCGTCAACAATTGTCTCGGAGTGCCATGTCTGAGAATGATTCCTTTCACGAACTTACGAGCGACAGTGCTGGCGGTCTGGTCTTTCATAGGAAATGCCTCTAAATAACGAGTCGCGGCGTCTTGAACCGTCAAAATGTATTTATATCCCCGGTCGGTGGTGACTAATGGGCCTACGACGTCCATTGCTATCCGATAGAAAGGCCTACTTGCTGGAGTAAACTTCATTAGTGGCGCTGGACGCGTGTGAGGAGAAGTTTTCCTTTGAGCGCACGAAATACATTTGTTGATGTATTCCTTTATTTCAGCGCGATAGTTAGGCCAATAAAACCGCGAATTTACTCGTGCCCATGTTTTGTCAAAACCCCCATGTCCCGACAATGGTGAATCATGACATGTTTCGAGGATCTTCTTCCGCATTCGCTCCGGCACAACCAACTTATCCTCGAAACGCTCGTCCTCTGATTGTTTATATAGCACCCCGTCTTCGTCCAAATAAAATCCTGATTCTTCATTTGATTCTGCTTCTTTGAAAAGTGATTGTAGCCTCGCATCGTTTTGTTGATCCAGTTTTATGCTTTCGCGATCCCAGATTACTGGTAAATATTCTTGTCGTGTTAATTGGCGGATTGGTTTTATTCGTGACAATGCGTCAGCATTCGAATGTACCTTTCCCGGTCGATATTCGATTTTGAAATCATGTTCGGTCAACAGGAGAGACCAGCGCATGAGCCGATTGTTTGGCTCTTTCATGTTCATCAACCATTTTAGAGGTTGGTGATCCACTATTGCGGTGAACGAACGGCCGTACAAATAGCAACGATAGTATTTTATACCCCAAACTAGGGCCAAACACTCTCGTTCTGTTGTACCGTAGTTTCGCTCGGCTGCATTTAGCTGGCGACTGGCGTAGGCTACTGGCATCTCGTGTCCATCGTAAACCTGACAAAGAACTGCACTAATCGCGAATCCAGATGCGTCTGTGCATAACACGAACGGCAATTTGAAATTTGGGAATTTTAATATTGGGCTCTGAATTAAGGCGTCGCGTAAAATTTCGAACGCTCTCTGTTCTGTTGCTGTCCATAAGAATCGTGCATTCTTTTTGGTCAGTTCTGTCAATGGTTTTGCAAACTCAGCAAAATCTTTAACAAACCGACGGTAGAATCCTGTGAGTCCCAGAAAACATCGAATCTCTGTAACTGAAGTCGGAACTGGGTAATTCTTGACCACTTTGATCTTATCCGGATCTGGTTTAATGCCCACGTTACTAACAATGTGCCCCAAATACTTGGTCTCCGTTTGCATGAATTTACATTTCTTTGGATTTAGTGTAAGGTTGGCTTCCCTTAGTCGATCAAAAATAAGTTTAAGTTTATTTTTGTGTTCTTGAATGTTGTCCGAACTAAAGCAAATGATGTCATCCAAGTAAACAAAGCAGTGGGTCACCGTTAATCCCGCTAATACCGTGTACATTAATCGTTGCCAGGTGCTGGGGCTATTTGCGAGCCCAAACGGCATGCGTTTACACTCATAATGGCCCCAATGCACTGAGAAGGCCGTCTTCTCTCTATCGCGGGGGTCAACTTCCACTTGCCAATATCCTTTGGTCAGATCCAGTGTGGTGAAACGCGCCGCGCTCCCTAGCTGGTCCAGAGTGTCCTGAAGGTTAGGTATTGGGAAGAAGTCCCTTTTTGTGATTGCATTTAGTGCACGATAATCTACACAAAATCTCACAGAACGCTCTCCATCGGATGTTTGTTTTTCTACCAGTATAACAGGTGCGGACCAAGGTGACGATGATGGTGTTATAATATCGTCGGCGAGCATCTCGTCGATTAATTTCTTCATCGTATCCCGACGACTAAAAGGGACTCTATACGGAGCCCGAGCTACTGGTGCTGCGTCTCCTGTGCATATTCGATGCTGCACGGTATCGGTTTTACCTAACGGCTTATCTTTTCGCTTGAATATATCTGCATATTCATTTAAAAAACAAGATAACAAATGTCGGTCCGTCGGTTGTAAGTGACCTAGGTCAAATTCTTGCGTCAGCGAATAGTTTTCAATGTGGTTGACCGCACGCGAGTCACGTACGTTTGGTTCGGATTGAATTTCTGCTGACACTGCTGTCGCAAGTGGCATGCGGCCTTCCAAGGTTACTTCGTTGTTGTTTACGTTTAGTAATTGTATTACTACAGAATTATCTGTCGAATTTGCGTTCTCAATTAAGCTTCGCGCTACTAAAATTCCGTGTTCTCCCAATTCGATTGGCTCGATAACAGATAAGCCTTTCGCCTCCTGCTTATCAAGATAAGCTCTGGTCTGAACGATATGACGGGCTGGAATCGTCAATGTTTCTCGCAATCGGACAAAATTTTTAAATTCTTGTCGCGATTTCTTTATATTTTTCTGAAGGGTGCCCCCTTCGGATAAATTCGTGCGAACCTCGGTAGGTTCACCTGACAATGTTTGATAAAACTGAGAAGTGTCCTCCTCAATCAAATCCGTGCGAACCACCTGTGGTTTGCTTGTCAGCGGCTGATGATCAGGCTGAAGAGTGCCTTCGTCAATCTGATCCGTGCGTGCCCTAAGTGGCTCGCTTCCGGGCAACGTTTGATTCCATTGGGAAGTGCTCCTCACAATTGAATCCGTGCGAACCTCCTTTGGTTCGCTTGCCAGCGATCGGTGATCAAATTGCTGAGTGCCCTCGTCAATCCGATCCGTGCGTGCCATGACTGGTTCGCTTCCTGGCAACGGTTGATTCCATTGGGAAGTGCATCTCTCAATTGAATCCGTGCGAACCACCTTTGGTTCGCTTGCCAGCGGTCGGTGATCAGATTGATGAGTGCCCTCGTCAATCCGATCCGTGCGTGCCATGACTGGCTCGCTTCCTGGCAACGGTTGATTCCATTGGGAAGTGCTTCTCTCAATTGAATCCGTGCGAACCACCTTTGGTTCGCTTGCCAGCGGTCGGTGATCAGATTGATGAGTGTCCTCGTCAATCCGATCCGTGCGTGCCATGACTGGCTCGCTTCCTGGCAACGGTTGATTCCATTGGGAAGTGCTTCTCTCAATTGAATCCGTGCGAACCACCTTTGGTTCGCTTGCCAGCGGTCGGTGATCAGATTGATGAGTGCCCTCGTTAATCCGATCCGTGCGTGCCATGACTGGCTCGCTTCCTGGCAACGTTTGATTCCATTGGGAAGTGCTTTTCTCAATTGAATCCGTGCGAACCACCTTTGGTTCGCTTGCCAGCGGTTGGTGATCAGATTGAAGAGTCCCCCCGTCAATCCAACGCGTAGTAACATGATTGCGCTTCCCCTTTAAGTTTTAATTTTATTGCGGCTACGATCTGAATTTCCGACCAGTTGAAACACTCTGCAGTTGCAGCTACCCCGTCGAAGAAAGCTTCTAAATCTGTCCCCCCTGAATAGTGTTCGATTGATTTTAAAGCGCTCATCGCGGATGGGTCTGTGAAAATGGGTCCAGTTACGAATCGTGGACTACTCGTCTCCTCTGCCCACTTCGTTCGAGGTGGTGCGGAAGGATCTTGGGGTGGTAAATGGTAGGAAAACGGTTTTCCAGATATGCCTGGGGTTTGTATGTCTGTATATATGGATGGGGGTGGTGCAAGGGTTCTCGTGGTCTCCGAGCTGTGTGCCATTGTTGTCGTGGTTGTCGTAGTGGGTGTTGTCTCTCCCGGTGCGGGACGATCATACCCCACTAACGGCATTTTTCTGTGATATCGCTACAACTACAGATAGTCAAGCCGTTTCGAAATACAGTACCGGTGATTGAAGATCACACGGAGTTACTGATCCTACCGACTGCGCCAATGTAACAAACGCGGGCTCTAAATTTAATCAACCCGCGTTGCCTTACCTCTCAACTATATGCGTCGAGCGATATCAGTCTACTCACCTGAAGAATATGGAGATGATGCAAGCTTCTTCGTAATACACACGAATGCGGTTAGAGTTAAAGACGATTTTACAAATTAATACTTTAATGATACAATAATAAAACGATAAGTACGAATAACAACACAATAGGCCAGAAGGCTTACTAAATGAACTTATACTAATACAGTGATCTAACCGCAACTTGAACTGAGACCCTGAATGACACACGCCATCGGGGTTTTATACTCAGCTCTGACCCAAATCCAAACCGCTGACTTTGCAAACAAATCCTGACCTAGCTACATTTAGTTTACATTAATGTTTGTCCATTTCGTAGCCAGTTGCAATACTTGTATTGTTTTGCCTAGCTCAGCAAATCTAAACTAGGTTAGTATGCAACTTGCTGGATTTGTTACAGTAAGTAACCGATATTTGTTCTTATTATGAATTATGAAATCTTGTCAGTTTATTTTTAAGTGTGGTTTGTTTGGGTGAGTAACTGTATCATTAATATAATAACCCAGAAATGTTTGTATGTGAGTGTGTATGTGAGTGAGTGTATATGTGAGTGAGTGTGTATGTGTAGAACGCTTTTTTTTGTAAAAATGCAGATTAGCATAGACGGGGATCGAACTCACGACCTCCAGGGTGAAAGGCATGACACTTAGCCACTGCACCATGGCGACTGTTAATAATCTTATAAAAAATAATCAAATAGTTTATACTGAAATAAAACAATCACTACGATTCTGAAGTTCAGTCTGCTTTGAAATAGACAAAAACGAATCAAACGTCAGAATGAAATCAGTCAAAATTGGTTTTTGTGTGATAAATCTTCAATTCAAAGTTTGTAGCAGTTGAATATCTATGGCGGTATCGACCTCGGTTATTGTCAAAATAGCGAGTTACGCAGAAGAAGGGTCCCGTTACTAATTTTAGTTGGCTTCACCATACGTTTTAGTTTGTAAGACCATTTTTTATTAGTTATAAAATCAGCCTTCAGCCCTTGTAAAACCTTCCAATAACCTTGGTGGAAATATGTACCTTTCGGACGCAGGTTATTGTATGCCGCGTTCTAAGCAGAATTTAGATGTAAGACCTTCAGTCATTGTTGTTATTTTTTAGAAAGTTTAGCGCTATATGAGCACCAATCACAACCCCCAAGATAAGGGAGTGGGAGATGTTTTTGGGGTGCAACGTGCAACTAGAGACCAGTAAAAAGATGGCAGAGAAGTCCGAGACTCGAGCTGAGAGCGTTGTATCGTATAATCAAGTGTGTAGGAAAACTAAACTTTAAATTAGAATCAGTGATGTGTATGTATCTGTAAGTAATCATTTTATTTTATTATATGTTGTGCCATTCCGTCTACGTTTTTATAGAATAAATAATAATTAAATCATATATTTTACTCGACCTGTGTCATTATTTTAAAGTTTGTTCAGTTAACTTTAAACTGAACTGGTGGCAGCGGAATACAAGAAACTACCATTATTGTAAAAACAGCAATCGTATTATTCCTATTAAGATACCTAGTGGATTAGTCCCACTACTTCAACTGGTAGCCAGCGGCGGGATCGAACAAAACTTAAAATCAGTGCCATATTAAGTAAAATTCTATTGTTATCAAAGTAAAGCAGAAAACTTGATTAATATATCTTTATTGAATTTAAACCATCAATTCAATTTAATTAGCTGCAATTTAATATATATATATATATATTTTTATTTCTTTCTTATTGTACTATTGTTGTTTTTAATTATTACAAAATGTCTATAAACGGTGATAATGGAGCAGAGGCAATAGCAGAAGCAACGTCACTTACTGGCCTTCTAAATAAAGTACCTGTGTTTACTGGGTCCTCAACCGTAACGGTAAAAGAATTTATTAGTCAATTAGAACATGTAGGCAAATTAGGTAGCTGGACAGAATCAAGTAAGATTTCGATAGCAAAAATTTGTATGTCCGGCGAAGCACGATTTTTTGTTGAATCTAACCCCGATTTAGAAAATATTATTGATTGGAATTCCTTCAGAAGCATTTTAATTGAAAGATTTGCCCCAAAAGAAACACCCGCTGTAATTTCGCGTAAATTTCAAAGATGTATCCAACGTACTGGTGAGAATATTGATTCATATGCAAGTCGCCTTCGAACAATAGGGAATCATTTATATGACGCAGGAACAACGACTGGAGAAACATTACTAATTAGGAAATTTCTAGATCGACGGTTAGTAGAACAGTTTTTAGAAGGATTACTACCTTTGCTTCGTAGAACCGTATTATTGAACGATCCACAAACATTTGACGCTGCTATTAAAATCGCTAAAAAAGCAGAACTAGTTGAAAAACAATTAGGAACAGTTGAGCCATCGTTCGAATCAATTAATCACGTGAGAAAGGAGCAACAGGAAGTTGAAACTGTCGTTGCAATTGCGGAACGGTTGCTCAGAGATAAATTTCATTTAGATCAGTCAAATAAAGAAAGTCCCAATAATAATCGCGATAATCAATTTAATCAATGTAATCAAGGGAGTCAATACAATAATCAGGGAAACCAGTTCCAAAATCCAGGTTACCAATATGGAAATAGGGCAAATCATTTTAATAGTCGAGGGAACAGGTTTAATAACCAAGATAACAATTATAACCGCGGAAATCGTTATAACCAAAGTAGCCAATTTAACAATCCCGGGAATTATAAACACCAAAATAATTTTTATAACACAGATTCCAATTCAAGACAAAGCAATGCAGTTAATTACAATAGAAACGAAGATAACAGAACGAATAATGTGCAATTTTCTCGGTTCGAATCTAATAATAGGGGCAATTATGGGCAAAATTCGAGACAACAATATTCAAACCCGCGAAGACAGGATTATTCGCGAAAAATGTGTTTTAGATGCGAAGAAATGGGGCATATTTCTAAAGATTGTCCAGTAGCAAACAACGTACCGCAATTTGCTAGTGCCATTTGCGACCGTTGCAACCAAATCGGTCATGTTATGTCGGAATGTACGGTGAAATTAAGCGCGCTACATTTAAACTCCAACCAGTCGGCGAATCTTGCCCAGATTCCGTCGACTTAAATAATTCCGAAATTATACGAGAAGTAGTACCTGCTATCCCAGAAAATAAAAATGCCAGTAAAGTTATTTTAAGTATCGGGAATAATTTATTTAACTTTTTATTGGACACAGGTGCTAGTGTGAGTGTGATAAAGGAATACGTTCTGAATGGGCAACGCATAACACCAATCTGTAAAAATAAATTAATAGTTGGTATCTCTGGTCAAGCATTACCTGTTAGGGGAACTGCCGAGATCAGTATTAATTTATTAAATCAGAACATTAATCATAATTTTATTGTATGTGAAAATAACTTACCTCTATCGACCGATGGATTGTTGGGTTTAGATTTTTTAAAGAGATATGGTGCCGAGATAAGTTATGTTCACAATAAATTAACGTTAGGAAATGAGATATTGCAGATAGCAGCGATAGATGAAGATCTTATTAATAAACAGGAGATTAGCGAAGAAAAGTTAGAAATTTCAGATACTCAAAATGAAGCCGAAACCCAAGACAATGATCCCGCAGAGCAACTTGAAGCGTCCGGACCACGGAATGTGGTGCGCCTCAAGGGAGATGTGGAAATTTCTCCGCGAAGCGAGGTCGTTTGCCTTGGATTTCGCGAAACCGTGCAACGGAGCACCGGAGCGATAATGGTGGAGCCAGTAGAGACAGGCATCCACGGAATACTAGCGGCCAGAGTAGTTACGAGCGATAGGAATCAAGATATTCAAGTAAGACTGATGAATGTTAGCCAGAAAGCACTGAGGGTATCTGGGAAAACAATTATTGGTTACGAAGAGGCCGTAAGTATAAATGAAATTAATGTGGAAAACAATGTTAATGTATTGCAAGTAGAAGAAACCGTATTTGAAAATATGTTTGAAACCAACCACCTGAAACCAACGGATCAAATAAGGCTAACTCGTTTATTAAATGATTATAAGGATATATTCATGTTACCAGGAGCAAAACTAGGATGTACGGCAAAAGTGGAACACCGCATAATCACGGACGATGCGCACCCGATTGCAAAGGCGCCTTACCGCGTACCGTTTGCGCAAAAACATATCATCAGCGAGAAGATATCGGAGCTGCTGAATGACGGAATCATTCAAGAGTCGGATTCACCATGGTCAGCTCCTGTAGTTCTGGTCAATCGAGTAATGTCGGATGGTTCCACCAAAACTAGACTCTGTATTGACTATCGAGCTCTCAACGGTATCACCAAACGAGATTATATGCCATTACCGAATCTACAGGACATAATTGAACAACTGAGTGATGCAGCGTTGTTTACAACTCTGGATTTAGCCAGCGGCTATCATCAAGTGTCCGTAGCAGAAGCGGATAGAGAGAAGACTGGGTTCAGCACGCCGTGGGGACATTATCAATGGAATCGGATGCCGTTTGGATTGGCAAATGCACCTAGCACGTTCCAAAGATTGATGTACTGCGTGCTTAGCGGATTAACGGGTGAGCACTGCTACGTATACCTTGATGATATAATTGTATTTAGTAGAAACAATGTAGACGAGCATGTTCAAAAACTTGAAAAAGTATTTGATCGACTCCGAAAACATAAACTAAAGCTAAAGCCAGAGAAATGTAAATTTATTAAAAGAGAAACAGCGTATTTAGGTCATATTGTATCGCACGAAGGTGTTAAACCCGATCCAGCAAAAATATCCGCGGTCGTAAATTATCCTACTCCGCGATCGGTAAAGGATATTCGGGCCTTCGTAGGACTGGTGGGGTTCTACAGAAGATTTATTAGACAATTTTCGAGGATCGCAAAGCCGCTCACAACTCTAACACGGAAGGATGTGCCGTTCGAATGGAATGAACCACAACAATCAGCGTTTGAGAGCTTGCGGACTTCGATCAGCCAAAGTCCAGTCCTGAAATACCCCGATTTTAGGAAACCGTTTATTCTAGCAACCGACGGTTCCGAAATCGCACTTGGAGCTGTGCTAAGCCAGATAACTGACGATTATGAACACCCGATCGCATTCGCAAGTCGAACTTTGAATCCAGCGGAATCAAAGTATAGTCCTATTGAACGAGAATGTCTTGGAATCATATGGGCAGTGAAATTTTTTAGATGCTATCTGTATGGAAAGAAGTTCACCATCATCACAGATCATAGACCCCTGATCTGGCTGATGAACATCAAGGATCCCAGTAGCAAATTATCCAGATGGGCCATGACAATAGCGGAGTACGACTTTAGCGTAATCCATCGTCCTGGGAAGGAAAACGGAAATGCAGACGCGCTGTCCAGAATCACCATCGGATCGATCGATGATTACACACCAGTGTGGGATCGCGATCGTATTAAACGGGAACAACAACTTGATCTGGAGGTTACAAAAATCTTGCAAAAGATAAAGTCGAAGGAGACATGTAGTGACGAGTATTTTTTCGACAACGATGGACTGCTATATAAGCTAAGAGAACCAAATGAACACGAAGATCGTCTAGTTGCGCCAACATCAATGGTACGAAAAATTATGGAGTCGTATCATGATTTACCGCAATCTGGACATACTGGATACGACAAAACACTGTCCAGAATAAAACAGCAGTTCTACTGGAAGAATATGGCCACCCAAGTGAAGAACTACGTGGCAAAGTGTGTTTCTTGCACGCAACGTAAATCGTCCCCTCATTTTCGCCCCGCTCCAATGCAACGCTTCGAAGCGACTTGCAAACCCTTCGAGAGGACGTCAATGGACATAGTAGGACCATTGGTTACCAGTGACTCAGGTAATAAATATATTCTGACTTTCATTGATAACTTCACCAGGTACCCGGAGGCAATTCCTCTCCCGGACCAAAGAGCATCTACGGTAGCAAAAGCGTTCGTTACCGCGATTGTAACCAGGCATGGGGTGCCAAAACAATTATTAACCGATAAGGGCAGCAATTTCCTTTCGGAAATGTTCACTAACGTGTGCGCATTGCTCCGGATAAAGAAGCTGCAGACTACCGCGTACCATCCAATATGTAATGGGCAGATCGAGCGTTTTCACAGGACACTGAAGGACTGTCTGTCGCATTACGTCCAGAAAGACCAGAAGGACTGGGATCAGTGGTTGCCCTTCGTATTGATGGCACTACGAAGTTCTACGCATTCGGCCACTGGCGAGACGCCATTTTTTTTAATGCATGGACGCCATTTCGAAATGCCTTTCGATGACGTCCTTGCTCCGCAGCGCGTTAGATATGACGCAGACGACAACTATGGTTCCGAAATGATGTCTAGGTTGCATGATGTGTACGCCACCGTGCAGAAAAGATTGGAAAAGACTTCTGAAGGAAATGAAGCAGCCTACAATAAGAGGACAGCACCAGTTAAATTAAAGGTATTAGATTATGTATATTTACATGATACCACTACCAAACCAGGTTTGTCTCGGAAACTGGGAAAACCCTGGCTCGGACCGTTCCGAATTATGAAACAAACCAGTCCGGTCAATTTTGTAATCAAGGATCCAAGCACAGGAAAGGAGCAAGTGGTCCATGTAAATCGGCTGAAGCCATGTCTGCATGAAATTAAGGAAGAACCCCCACCAACAACACCTCCTGTAGCAGTAGACGTGCCTGATAATCTGTTCGATTTATTGGATATACCGCCTGCACCCAATATTAGAATTGAACCGTTTATAAACCAACTGGATTCGGATAGTGACAGTGAAATTGCTATGGACACTGACATTAGTGACGTAGAGTTAAGTGCCAGTGACAATTCAAACAGCAATGGTGATATTCCAACCCCAAACAATACTGAAGCCACTCAGGACAGTGATAGTGACAATTCCCGACGCTACCAAACACGCAGCACTGGCCCTGCTCCCGATTTTCCTTGGATATCATCAAATAGAATTTAATTTACTAATAAGTGTATAATATGTCCTTCTTCTTAGAACGTTAATTAATTAAGTTGTTACGAATAAGTTACGACTATTTTATTCTTGATTCAAGGGGTTACTGTATACTGGTAGGAGTTATCTTATGGTCACCCATCCAAACTAGCGGCGTAGAACTGGACAAAGGCATGGTGTTCCTGAAAGAGGAAGAAATCATTTTAACGGGTGATACGTGGATTCTAACGACCGACGTCAATTTGGATGATTACGCGAACGCGCTCAAAATCTTCAGGGAACTTCTGAGCAACGCATCCCGAATTGACATTGACTTGGGAGAAGATATAGATCCTACCTTGATCTACTCGTTAAATGAGATCATAAATAAAGAAACAAGGGTAATTATGAATGACGTTAACAAATTGGAGTTAAAATTAACTAACCTGGTACAGACAGTAGCACCGTATAAAACGCGTAGTAAAAGAGGGCTAATTAATGTTGGCGGACGTATTTTAAATTTCTTATTTGGAACGTTAGATAGTAAAGATCTGACCGATATTAATGACAAGATTAACAATTTAACCACAGTTTCAGACGGAATAACTAACCTAATGAATGAGCAGGTCACAATAATAAAAAACGTGGAAAATAACAACAATAAAATAAATGGTAATATTGAAAAAATGAAAAATGTTGTTACTCTATTGAACACGAAATTAGAGCATATTATTAAAGACAAAACTATTGCCGAACATAATATCGAAACAAAATTAATTCAAACATTAAATTTAAATTCAGCCTTTAGAACAATAGAGTACATTTTAAACGATTTAAAGGAAAACATAATAGACTTGGGAAACGCATTGGAAGCGACAGCGCTAAATAAATTAAGTCCAATCTTCATAAACCCTACAGTGCTAGTGTCTGCACTAAAATTAATACAGGATCAAATGCCTCTCGGGTTATCATTAGTAACAAATTTTTTTGATAAAGATATTTACCTGTATTACGATATCGCACTCGTTCATGCAGCTTATTTCGAAAATACAATTCGATTATTCGTGGAAATCCCGTTAAAAGCACCAAATCGTTATTTTACACTTTATCGCGCCCTACAACTTCCATACGATTCGGGAAGCAATGGTATAAAATTGCATATTCTGTCAGAATATTCATATTTAGCTGTCTCCGGTGACAAACAAAATTATTTGCAACTAGATCCGGAAGATTTGATCGAATGTCATGGTGTGTTTATAAAAATTTGTCCACCATATAAGCCTGTTAGGAAATTCACCGACGCGTCATGTTTAGCCGCTCTGTATACCGGGAATACCTTGGAAATAAGTAAATTGTGCAAAAGTATAGCCACTAGAAATAATAAATCCGTATTCTATCGTGCGCGGAATGCAAATTCTTGGGTATATAGTGTAAATCGGGATGTATTAATATTCAATTGTCCAAACAAATATGACCAGCATAAATTTAATTCTACGAATGTAATAATCACAGGAACCGGGATAATTGATATTCCTGCGTCTTGCACAGTTCATGGTCCAAACTATGTTTTACTACCGCACTCGACAACAAAATCAAAAATAGAGAGTAAAAGTTATAGTTTAATTATTCCCCCGATTGAGGAAAGCATTAGGAAATGGTCCAATTTCACGCAATTTAATGTAACATCAGACGAAATGAACGAACTTGTGCAAGGCATAAATACAGAAACCTTTAAAGATGGCATCTCTGTCGAACTTTGGCAACAACATATTAAAGAATTGCGAAAACGCAAGTATGAACATCTTACTCAGTCAATTGGGTTCGGTACTATGTGTTTAATAATAATTGTTGTTGCCGGAATAATTGCATTTTTTAAAATTAAAGCCAAAAAGTATAATAAATTAAGTGATCAACTTGATCCGCGGGATAACATAGAATTACCCACGTACCGCACGCAGTTATCAGAACCTTCAGCGCAACCAAAACATACGCGGAAACCGCTAAGACAATTATTTTAAACACAATAGATTGCTCGGTTTTGTTAATCGGATGCCAGAATCGAACAGATGAAAGATTTAGGAAATTGGCACTCCTATCCCTGGTAGCCAACGGTTGTTTTAGGTCAGCAAAAACTATTATTTGCCAGTTTAATTTGTATGTATTCTGAAGGTGGACCTAAAACCGCGGTGATTAGTAATAAGATTTCAATATTTGTTAGCGCGTAAGAATGATTATAATTTTAATGTTAGTATAAAGTAGAGGAATGGCATAACCTCATTTAGTTATTATTTTATTATGTAAATTCAGATTACAACCTTTTAATAGCGTAACTCGCGAAATTTATCGATAGGACGATAGTATAGATGTATAATTGGAGAGAGATACTGCCAAGACTTTTTCTAGAATATAACTGATGTATCGTTGAAACTCGAAGAACTCCCAAGAAAAGAAGAAGCATTTACACCATCGTCGTACTTCGCAGATGACTCCGCCAAGAATGCTAGAAATTCCTGAGCAGGAGGAAGAGCGAAGCGTTACCAACCACCAGAAAATGCTTAAAATCCACGAAGATGTGATGGCTTACATTTCTTGCAGGAATATAAGCATCATCCAAAGCAGGGAGGAGTTGTAGCAGTTGAATATCTATGGCGGTATCGACCTCGGTTATTGTCAAAATAGCGAGTTACGCAGAAGAAGGGTCCCGTTACTAATTTTAGTTGGCTTCACCATACGTTTTAGTTTGTAAGACCATTTTTTATTAGTTATAAAATCAGCCTTCAGCCCTTGTAAAACCTTCCAATAACCTTGGTGGAAATATGTACCTTTCGGACGCAGGTTATTGTATGCCGCGTTCTAAGCAGAATTTAGATGTAAGACCTTCAGTCATTGTTGTTATTTTTTAGAAAGTTTAGCGCTATATGAGCACCAATCACAACCCCCAAGATAAGGGAGTGGGAGATGTTTTTGGGGTGCAACGTGCAACTAGAGACCAGTAAAAAGATGGCAGAGAAGTCCGAGACTCGAGCTGAGAGCGTTGTATCGTATAATCAAGTGTGTAGGAAAACTTAACTTTAAATTAGAATCAGTGATGTGTATGTATCTGTAAGTAATCATTTTATTTTATTATATGTTGTGCCATTCCGTCTACGTTTTTATAGAATAAATAATAATTAAATCATATATTTTACTCGACCTGTGTCATTATTTTAAAGTTTGTTCAGTTAACTTTAAACTGAACTGGTGGCAGCGGAATACAAGAAACTACCATTATTGTAAAAACAGCAATCGTATTATTCCTATTAAGATACCTAGTGGATTAGTCCCACTACTTCAAGTTTAATCTTAAGTTTAAGGGGAGTAGCATGCTATAATTTCAATTTTTAAGTGTATAATATGAAATAAGTGCATATTATTGCCTAATTAGCATATATTTTTAGCAAATACGTATTTCTGTTCATTTATTTTAATTCATAGTTAATATTTTCACTTCAAAATGGCCAAGAAGCAGTGATTTTTGAAAATATGAGTTGCGGTAAGATTTTATAGTTCGTCAAATTATAATAACTGCAAGTAAGTAAATTTATAATTCTGATTATTAGAGAAATAAAATCTTGAAGAGATAATTCAAACATATTTAGAAACATGTTTGGTTGGCAATTTTATTCTTTTATTTTTGATGGCACAATCCATTGTATTTTAGCATATAACTAATTATTATCACTTTTAAAACTGCAGTTTAATACTGCAAAATTCAGAATCTAGCCTGATTATTTAATTAAAAAATGGGTTGTGGCCAACGCGGGACTTTCTTTTACGTAGTTTTCATCAATATTTATTGATTATAAAAATATAATATTAGGAAATAATAGTCCAACAGAAACAATATGAAAACCAAGCTTACCTTATATAAATGAATGGGTTGAAAATTATACCAATACCAATTTGTAATGGTTTCGAAGTACTAACTATCAAAACTAAACAATTCTCTACAGAAATATTCTGAAATGTCATTTATCTAATTCAGGCCATTTTGTTTTCTTGTCGAAATATTGACAGGCGCAGATGATCCGATTAATTAAGCTACATTCAAATCCATGACAACGTAAACAAGAATCTTAAAATTTTCGGTAGCTGTTTTCTCGTAACTGGTACATTTATTGAAGAAACTTTTCAAACAAAAGTTGTGCGAAATATTAATATCTTTTATTATGAAAATAACTATTTTTGCCGTAAGTGAAGCCGTTCTAGTGATATTGGAGATTGAACAAAAAATGCATAGAGTAAACATGCACTGCCGGCTTGAATATTCTTTTCAAAAATAAGAGGTGCACAACTAGACCATATACAAGTCTTAAGTTTGAAGTCTCATAATTTTACGTTGGACAGTTTCGGCTCTAGAGCGTTCACATACACACACACACACGCACACACACACACACACACACACACACACACACACACACACAGACGTCACTCCGAAAATAGTCACATTCGATTCAGGGAAGCTCAAAACGTGTATATCCGTTGAAATCTCGAGTTCGATTTTTTTGGTGATCCCTATACTTACTTATTACTCTGTAAAAGAAAGTAAAAACAATAATGAATCAAATGTCAAATCATTAAAAATGTTGTGTAAAAAGGATTTGTAATACATATTTTTTGAATAATCGATTCAAATAATAAACAGCAATCGTAAGTAAATTTATTATCCTGTTTTTTATATACAATCATAGAAACTGTCTAAAAGATACAACACATATGCACCATACAAGGTTAAAATCAAAGTTAAACAAAATTTTGTTTAAATTTATCGGATGTTACACAGTGCATGATAAGCGATCGATTAGTTAATCTCAGCATAGTGATCTAAGAACAAAATAGCGTTCAAAGAAAGAACTCGATTTTTTCTTTATTATTATTTGCGATGTGGAAATTTGTATTACTATTATAGTCAAACGATACAAAATGAAGAAAAACCGTGTTATTATTATTAAATTACATGAAAATTCACCATCAGTCAAAACTGACCTATGTTCTGTGTACCATATGGGCACATGGTGCCCACGGGTGACCCTAGTCATTAATATAATAACCCAGAAATGTTTGTATGTGAGTGAGTGTGTATGTGTAGAACGCTTTTTTTTGTAAAAATGCAGATTGGCATAGACGGGGATCGAACTCACGACCTCCAGGGTAAGAGGCGAGAGTCTTAGCCACTATACCATGGCGACAGTTAAGAATGTTATATATAATATCAAATAATTTGTACTGAAATAAAAGACTACACAACAGCAATGAATAAATTTCTAATCAAGTAATCTGCTCTACGTAAAAATAAAAGGTTATACGTCAGAATAATTCAAATGTCAATTTTAAATATATTCCGAATCTTCAAAATGCATATCGAGTTGTGTACATTATGCCATTGTGTTTTAGCATAGGAACCATTATCACTTTTAAACTGCCGTGGCACTGCAATACTAAAGAATCTAGCCTGATTATTTGATTCAAATATAATAACGAATCAAAAGTCAAATCATTGAAAGTGTAGTGTAAAAAGGTTTGTACTACACATATTTTTTGAATAATCGATTCAATTAGTAAACAGAATCCGTAAGTAAATTTATATTCCCGATTTTTGTGTAATAATACACGCATGGATTTATTAAATCAACGTAAACATCTTGACTATTTTTATGTAATAATACAGAATTTGTTATTTCTTTCTGCATTTCTGCAAATAAATACTGTCCGCCAGTTGTACAATTATTTTTGACGTTGCATCGTCATTCAGTAATTCGGATAACACAATTAACACCTTTTTATACATGTTGACAAATATCGTAAATTCAAACTATAAACTTCGGCCAAGTGTATGAAGTATGAAGTGCCATCAAGTAGTACTTCAAAGTTACGTCGCATTTTCCGACTTTGTTATCAGAATGAATTGTTTCAATTGCAAACATTTATTCAAATAATGATTATTAACAATTTTAATTAACTGTCCAAATTTCAAAATCTTTAATTATTTTATTATATTCTATAATTCATAGGCATTTAAAAATCAATAAAAACATGCATCAAATTATTAAATAATATAAAATGTGCATTGTACAATATATTTAACTCCAAATAGATGCAGTAAATAAATTTATGAATTAAATTATAAATTAAATAATAAACAAAATCTTGAAGAGTTAATTCAAACATATTTTGGCTGGAAAAATATATAAAATTATGAATATTTAATTATTTTTAGGTTTGTTACAGGTTATACGATACAAACTGAAGGAAAACCGTGTAAGGGTAATCCCTTATTTTTATATTGTAACTATGATTTACAAGAAAATTACAAGATAATTCTCCATCCGTCAAAACTGACCTATATTCTGCGTACTATATGGGCACACGGTGCCCACGGGTGACCCTAGTCCTAAGAAGATAAGCCCGGGTAGCTCAGTTGGTAGAGCATTGGACTTTTAATCCAAGGGTCCAGGGTTCAAGTCCCTGCTCGGGCGATAATTTAATATTTAATTACGGTAAGTGATCTTAGAAAACAACCTGGAAGAAAATGGTAATGGTAAGTAAAAATATATATATATAATCTCAAACAAACGGTCAAACTAACCAATACTCTACAGGAATACTCTGAAATGTCTATTTTGTTTTCCTGGCAAAAACAGGCGCAGATAATAATTATTATTATTAAGTGATATCAAAATCTTTTGCTGACCAATATAAAATGAAAATTCAAATTAAATTACTATAACTTAATAATAACTGGATAATTATACCAATTTATAATGGATCTGTATTTGAAGTACTTATCGTATTCAATCTTAAACTGTCAAACTCCACAGTAAAACTCTGAAATTGTTATTTAATTATATTAGCAAATATATAATATAAATTGATTCTATAATAATTTACCTGATACAATTTATTCTAATGAGAAATCAATATTTTAAATATTAATTCATACAGATAACTGTCAATGTAATGCTTGTTATTTGTTTTCAATAAACAAGAAACAAATGATGTAACTCATGGTTGATCCGATTTAAAAATAATAAAATTTGTCACAAGTGTAGGTATAACTATAGCAACGTAAATAAGATATTTGAGTTTTTTCGTAGCAGTTATCTCATAACTGGTACAATTTATGAAGAAAAGTTTCAAACAAAAGTTGTGCGAAATATTAATATCTTTCATTATGAACATAACTAATTTTGCCATAAGTGCAGCCGTTCTAGTGTTACTGCATAGAGTGAACATGCACTTCCGGTTTAAATATTCGTTTCAAAAATAGGAGGTGCACATCTAGGGCATATACAAGGCTTAAGTTTGAAGTTTCATAATTTTTCGTTCGACAGTTTTGGCCCTAGAGCGTTCACAGACACACACACACACACACACACACACACACACACACACACACAGAAAGACAGACGTCATTCCGAAAATAGTCACATTCGATTCAGGGAAGGTCAAAACGTGTATATCCGTTGAAATCTCGAGTTCGAAATTTTTCATGATTACAATACTTACTTATTACTCTGTAAAAGAAAGTAAAAATAGGAGTTGCACATCTATGGCTTAAGTTTGAAATTTCATAATTTTACATTCAACAGTTGAACGTTCACACACACAGGCACATAGACGTCATTTCGAAAACTTACTGATTACTTTATAAAAGAAAGTAACTATTTCAGTCTATTCGTAATTGCAAAAATAATACCTGAGGTTTTTTTTTTTAATATTAAATTTCGGAGATACAAATACCGATTTTACGACCATATGCTTTTATGATCGAATAAATAATGTCCGAGGTGATTAACTGTCTTCAACATTTAATTTTTAATTTAAATTATTTATTCATAGTTGGCACAATTCAACATAGTGTTGCACCTTAGACGTGCTTCGTTCATTTTTCTCATGAATGTACTTTGTTTCGTTAAGCTTCTCAATATATTATTTTATTTCTATAATCCATATTAATATTTTCGTTAATTTAAAGATGCTTCTTAAATAAAAATTACAAATACAATTGATGCGTTTAAAGAATTCTAATATTTCTAAGAATAACAACAACATTTATTTTTTAAGTATGCGATTATATATTATCAGATTTGGACTAACCTTACTTTTGCAATGACATCTAATTTAATATAACCTAACAAAAGTTATATTATTTATGGAACAAATATAAATTCAACATTCTCAGCTGCACTGAAAATAGAAATTCAAAAATAAATAATCGCCCGGCTAGCTCAGTCGGTAGAGCATGAGACTCTTAATCTCAGGGTCGTGGGTTCGAGCCCCACGTTGGGCGAATATATTTTGAAATTAGTACATATATATTTAATCGTTAACAAATTAGTTAGGAGTCTGTGGCTGATAACTTGAATAATAATAAAAACCCCTTAACCACAAAGTATTTTAATTGAGCTAAATACGTATTTCGACAACTAAGTTGTCATCATCAGTAGCAATGGGAGTATAACGTAATATCTCTGGCTAAGGCAAAGATCGCTGTGTTTTCCGTTTCCCAATCGGTTGTTATTTGTTCTTAAAAAAAAATTCGCAAAAAACGCCTTATTTTTTGGCCTCAAAGGAGTACTACCCCCTTAAGCCCAGGTCGCATAGATCTCGCCGGTACCTTTAATGCATGTCTTCTACGACCTTGAATGCCATTGCACTAGGTCTCCACCTCTCAACAACGGCACATTTGCGCGCACCCTGGGAAATCGTTGTCATGACATATAAAAGAACCAGTGTTCTCTTATAGATCTCTCGCTAATATCACATTTGTAACTAAATGCAGACCTAGGGATATATATATATATATATATATATATATATATATATATATATTTATATATATATATGTATATATATATATAATTTAGGTCCCTGCCACTTCGATCTAAAATGCTGATACAGCGCATTCCACATATAATCCTTTTACATGTAGAACACTTGTTCACATATAAATACTATGTTTAGCAAAATGAAATATTCTTTGTAATCATTTTATATTCTTTGTAATTATTTTTATACATATTAGTTTTCAGTCAAGAATTAACTGCTGTATTGTAAACATCAATTTGAATGTACTTTGTACGAATAATATACTTCTTTTTTACCAGCAATTTCTCTGAAATTGCATAATTTATATATACAGTGGGACCTCGGGTCACGATTTATTTATTCGTTCTTTGCCTCCGTTCGCGAGCCGAAACAACATCTGATTTATCTACAATTATTGCTGAAAATATAATAATTTTGAAACTATTAGTGTTTAAATATGTATAGAATAGCCTAATAGATATACAGATACGTTCAGAAATTTACCATTAGTAAGTAACCGATATTTGTTTTTATTATGAGTAACTGTATCCTAAGAAGATAAGCCCGGGTAGCTCAGTTGGTAGAGCATTGGACTTTTAATCCAAGGGTCCAGGGTTCAAGTCCCTGCTCGGGCGATAATTTAATATTTAATTACGGTAAGTGAATTTAGAAAACAACCTGGAAGAAAACGGTGTCCTCACCGAGGTCCTCACAGCTTACAATGAAACTAGCGTTTCTTAAATGATGTGTACAGTTTGTGTGGCGGAATTAATTTTTATTCGTTATTTTTGAATATCGAATTTAGGAGCTTTTGCCGAAATAGGTTTTCTTTCCCGATATATTCAAATGTTAAATTCAAAACATAATTTATTTATGTACAGGCTGTAGAGCGTTCACACATAAAAGGGAAAACATATATGTTCTTATTATAATACAAATAAAATATGTACAGCAGTAATACTATATATTCGCATATTTAATAATTCTAACAGATCCAATTACTCTTATGGTACTAGTCTTTTTTTTAAATTAATAGTGATGTGATATTCAACACATAAATTACTCCCGTACAACGAGCAAATCTTATATGTTTGAAAAACTTCAGAGGAATATTTGACAAAACCCGAGGCCAAATCATTATTTGTTATTATGGCTTATAAAAATGTTCGAGAAATCAACGAAGGCCCCGGGGAGATTCGAACTCCCGATCTCCTGTTTACTAGACAGGCGCTTTAACCAACTAAGCCACGGCGCCATTTTTTTACATTATTTTACATAACAATTAATTTCTCCTTTTACCATTAAAGCTATAAAATAGTTTGATCTCTACTGTGATTGCCGTGACCAGGATTCGAACCTGGGTTAAAATATTTCCCTCTCTTCACAACCCGAATAGTTATTTACTTCATTATTTATAATGATAATATCGAGATAATAAGAGATGTTCATATGTACAGATTAAACTTGTGATACCAAATTACAAAAAAGTTTGCAGAACCGGGAATCGAACCCGAGCCTACTGGGTGAGAGCCAGCTAACCTAGCCAATAGACCATACCGTATCATGCAGTGCCATGGACAGATTCAGTTTGAGGGGCAAGTACGAGTGTTTTTAATTTTATAGTTAAGATTTTGTGTTTACGAATCTCAAATAATAATATTAGTACAATTATTTGGTGGTTTCACTTCGAATTCAATAGATATATATATATATATATATATATATATATAAATATATATATATATATATATATATATATATATATATATATATATATATATATATATATATATATATATATATATATATATATATATATATATATATATATATATATATATATATATATATATATATATATATATATATATATATATATATATATATATATATATATATATATATATATATATATATATATATATATATATATATATATATATATATATATATATATATATATATATATATATATATATATAATATAATGAAAATAACTGGATTATTATACCAATTTATAATGGATCTGAATTTGAAGTACTTATCGTATTCACTCTTAAATAGTCAAATTTCACAGTAAAACTCTGAAATTGTTAATTAATTATGTCAGCAAATATATAATATAATTTGATTCTATAATAATTTACCTGATACAATTTATTCTAATAAGAAATCAATATTTCAAATATTAATTCATACAGATAACTGTCAAAGTAATGCTTGTTTGCTTTCAATAAACAAGAAACAAATGATGTAACTCATGGTTGATCCGATTTAAAAATAATAACATTTGTCACAAGTGTAGGTATCACTATGGCAACGTACATATGATATTTGAGTTTTTTCGTAGCTGTTTTCTCATAACTGGTACAATTTATGAAGAAACTTTGCAAGTTTGACAACCACATGCATGATATACTAATCTTCGATATGTGAAACATGAACTTAGCAAATTCTTTGTCAATTCGTCCAGTCGACGTCATCAAATGATACCCTCTACTTGAAGTAAGTTTAAAAATAGCATTCGGTCGTATGTCTGTTGAACTTAAAATTGTGAAACTATGATACAATTTTCGATTATTAGTGTGGAGCATTGGTTTTGATCCTATAACATGCTTTAAATAAAATAGGGAAACAGCGATAATGTATTGTATTTAGTTGGGTTCTATTTATATGTAGAAAGCTTATTCGGAAAGAATCAAAGGAATCTATTTTTTGAATGCGCCGACGTATGTGATGTGATTCATAAAATTACTCAAAAGTGTTTTATCACAAAAAATAGGGACCAGGGTAAAATATTAAATCATTTCATTCCCAAACCCAGAAAATAATGTTCGTCTTTCCAGATCCAAATACATCCGAATATTGAATCTTTATCTGAAGTTGTTCCAAAGGAACTATTACCAAAATATTATGGAGGCAATGAATTTGCACTAATCGAACTACACAATAAGTATTTTCAAATACCTGCAACAGAAAACTGGGTGAAATTTATGGAAAGCAAAAATGAGTGGATGTTAAAAAGGGGTGAGATGAAATCGAGAAACTCCGGATTGGAACGCCGCGCCGCTGGACATAGAAGTATTTGGAACAGAAGGAACATTTCGAAAATTAAACATAGACTAAGCTGAATTTCCTTTTAATATTATTACCCATTGTGTTATACTGTATATTTTTAGTTTTTCTGGGAAATAGATTTTTTATATAAACCAAACAGATAAATCTTCAACTCGTAAGGAAATTATTTATAATGCCATTTGAGGTATGTTCCGTAATTGCGCTAATGTAACCGGGCATATTTTTCAGATAAAAGTTATAAATATGTTTAGTACTCTCATGAAAACGAATATTCGGAAATCATAGAATCGCATTCATATTTCAACAAGTGTACAAGCAATTATTTTTTTCAAATTTAGGTAAGCATTAAATAATTTTTTTGTATACATTCTTAATGATAATTATTTAATGGTGGTCATTAATAATTAGCTGTGGATTTTATAAATGAAGTCAAGGTTATCTAATATAAAGGATTGTTATCGAAAACGATATTTCATTAAAACTATCTTAGCATAATTTGTAATTTTGGTATAACAAAGAATGTCTTGTTGCACCAGTACCGAATTTCTCCCCAATCTAATAATAACCGATTAAATACATACTAATTTTAGCTCGCCGTACGAAGTATCGATGAAGCTAAAGCAATCGGTTGTGTGTCTGTAGCATTCTCGGATAAAAAAATGTTCTTCGCCCTGAATTCAAATAAATATATAAGGATGTTAGTCGTTGCTCGTAAGACCAAATTTGTGCCCTCTACTACTCTGAAGGTACTGGAGCAATTCACACCAAATTATTTGGCATCCCATTTGAATCCGCTCGCAGTATTAATCCAATCGCTTTACTACTTCCCGAGTTATAAGGCCTCAAATTTAGAGCCCCCCCTTAATACTGCCCTTATAAAAATAATTAAAACACTCAAAAATTCTACTACAAATTCTCAAGATATTTCAAATGAACAAAATTTTTTTATATTGTTAATCCAAAGCCCGATAAAAATTATTTAATATTATAATTTTGAATTTTAAAGTATGCACTAAAATTTCCTTTTATCAATATAATCTACAAAAAATTGCATGATTTTTATAACTTTAACATTTTTTCAAATTGTTAACCAAATTTTTTGATCCGAGAATGCTACAGACCCACGACCGAATGCTGTAGCTTCTTCGGTACTTCGTACGGAGAGGTAAAAACCACTGCTCGCAACGCATATCTTACCTAAAGACGAGCTCTACGCATTAGTGCGTTTTACGCGTACCAAATCTTGACACTTTCAATATTAGAAGAATTACTGGAGTGGCACTCGACTTTCTTTTACGTAGTTTTCACTATATATTTTTAGAAGAAACATTACAAACAAAAGTCTTGCAAAATATTAATATGTATCATTATGAACATAGCTATTTTTGCCATAAGTGCAGATGTTTTGTTGTTATTGGAGATAGAACAAAAAAAATGCATAGAGTAAATATGCAGCTCGGGTTTGAATATTATTTTCAAATATCTGGAGCGGCCTGCACTGAACTTTCTTTTACGTAGTTTTCGATAGATAGATATTAATATACATATATATTCCTAAGAAACAGTCTACAGTCGAATTTTTAAAAGAAGTCACTTCAAGGTCAAACATACACCATACGACTCAAGATTTTAGCCCCGCCCATTTTGTTAATTGCAGTGGTGTAGGTCATTAGGCACATAATAAACTTTTAATTTTTTTGAAAGTAATAACACAAAATTGAACGAATAGAACACACGAAATCGATCAAAACGAAGTAAAAATTGCACAAACTAAGAACTGACAGAAGCAGAAACAATTGCACAATAATGTGGAAATACGGTAGAAATTTCGTCGAACGCCTATGTGTTCAATAAAAAAAATGATATAATACTGAACATATGTTATACATACATTGCGTTGGACACAACAACGATTGACTAGCGAAGGATGTCTGTACTCTATTCTGAAATCACGAAAACCCGCGCGACGTATGGGTACTCTATCCATCCTTCTCTTATGCATACAAATATGAGAGAGAAATAAAAACGCTATTAGGTATCCGTGGTTCATACCGATGGCCTTGAAGTGACTTCTTTTAAAAATTCAACTGTACATATATATATATATATATATATATATATATATATATATATATATATATATATATATATATATATAATCGCAAACAAACGGTCAAACTAACCAATACTCTACAGGAATACTCTGAAATGTCTATTTTGTTTTCCTGGCAAAAACAGGCGAAGATAATTTTTATTATTAAGTGATAACAAAATCTTTTGCTGACCAATATAAAATGAAAATTCAAATTAAATTACTATAACTTAATAATAACTGGCTAATTATATCAATTTAAAATGGATCTGTATTTGAAGTACTTATCGTATTCACTCTGTCAAACTCCACAGTAAAACTCTGAAATTGTTATTTCATTATGTTAGCAAATATATAATATAAATTGATTCTATAATAATTTACCTGATACAATTTATTCTAATGAGAAATCAATATTTTAAATATTAATTCATACAGATAACTGTCAATGTAATGCTTGTTATTTGTTTTCAATAAACAAGAAACAAAAGATGTAACTCATGGTTGATCCGATTTAAAAATAATAAAATTTGTCACAAGTGTAGGTATAACTATGGCAACGTAATATTTGAGTTTTTTTCGTAGCAGTTATCTCATAACTGGTACAATTTATGAGAAAACTTTTCAAACAAAAGTTGTGCGAAATATTAATATCTTTCATTATGAACATAACTAATTTTGCCATAAGTGCAGCCGTTCTAGTGTTACTGCATAGAGTGAACATGCACTTCCGGTTTAAATATTCGTTTCAAAAATAGGAGGTGCACATCTAGGGCATATACAAGGCTTAAGTTTGAAGTTTCATAATTTTTCGTTCGACAGTTTTGGCCCTAGAGCGTTCACAGACACACACACACACACACACACACACACACACACACACACACACACAGAAAGACAGACGTCATTCCGAAAATAGTCACATTCGATTCAGGGAAGGTCAAAACGTGTATATCCGTTGAAATCTCGAGTTCGAAATTTTTCATGATTACAATACTTACTTATTACTCTGTAAAAGAAAGTAAAAATAGGAGTTGCACATCTATGGCTTAAGTTTGAAATTTCATAATTTTACATTCGACAGTTGAACGTTCACACACACAGGCACACAGACGTCATTTCGAAGGCTTACTGATTACTTTTTAAAAGAAAGTAACTATATCAGTCTATTCGTAATTGCATAAATAATACCTGAGGTTTTTTTTTTTAATATTAAGTTTCGGAGATACAAATACCGATTTTACGACCATATGCTTTTATGATCGAATAAATAATGTCCGAGGTGATTAACTGTCTTCAACATTTAATTTTTAATTTAAATTTTTTATTTCATAGTTGGCACAATTCAACACAGTCTTGCACCTTAGACGTGCTTCGTTCATTTTTCTCATGAATGTACATTGTTTCGTTAAGTTTCTCAATATATTATTTTATTTCTATAATCCATATTAATATTTTCGTTAAATTAAAGATGCTTCTTAAATAAAAATTACAAATACAATTGATGCGCTTAAAGAATTCTAATATTTCTAAGAATAACAACAACATTTATTTTTTTAGTATGCGATTATATATTATCAGATTTTGACTAACCTTACTTTTGCAATGACATCTAATTTAATCTAACCTAACAAAAGTTATATTATTTATGGATCAAATATAAATTCAACATTCTCAGCTGCACTGAAAATAGAAATTCAAAAATAAACAATCGCCCGGCTAGCTCAGTCGGTAGAGCATGAGACTCTTAATCTCAGGGTCGTGGGTTCGAGCCCCACGTTGGGCGAATATATTTTGAAATTAGTACATATATATTTAATCGGTTAAATTGCAAAAAATTGCCTCCCCGACGGGGAATCGAACCCCGGTCTCCCGCGTGACAGGCGGGGATACTGACCACTATACTATCGAGGACTTGTAATTGCAAAGTAGCAAGATGTTTTTTGCTGGAATTATTAACCATGATCCAACGAAAAATCAGCAAGCTTAGGTGCATCGGCCAATGCCATGCTCACGTATAGCGAGGATAGAACGCTAATTCAAGATGTAGTAGTTTACGCCCAGGTCGCATAGATCTCGCCGGTACCTTTAATGCATGTCTTCTACGACCTTGAATGTCATTGCACTAGGTCCCCACCTCTCAACAACGGCACATTTGCGCGCACCCTGGGAAATCGTTGTCATGACATATAAAAGAACCAGTGTTCTCTTATAGATCTCTCTCTAATATCACATTTGTAACTAAATGCAGACCTAGGGATATATATATATATATATATATATATATATATATATATATATATATATATATATATATATATATATAATTTAGGTCCCTGCCACTTCGATCTAAAATGCTGATACAGCGCATTCCACATATAATCCTTTTACATGTAGAACACTTGTTCACATATAAATACTATGTTTAGCAAAATGAAATATTCTTTGTAATCATTTTATATTCTTTGTAATTATTTTTATACATATTAGTTTTCAGTCAAGAATTAACTTCTGTATTGTAAACATCAATTTGAATGTACTTTGTACGAATAATATACTTCTTTTTTACCAGCAATTTCTCTGAAATTGCATAATTTATATATACAGTGGGACCTCGGGTCACGAACTTATTTCGTTCTTTGCCTCCGTTCGCGAGCCGAAGCAACATCTGATTTATCTACTATTATTGCTGAAAATATAATAATTTTGAAACTATTAGTGTTTAAATATGTATAGAATAGCCTAATAGATATACAGATACGTTCAGAAATTTACCATTAGTAAGTAACCGATATTTGTTGTTATTATGAATTATGAAATCTTGTCAGTTTATTTTTAAGTGTGGTTTGTTTGGGTGAGTAACTGTATCATTAATATAATAACCCAGAAATGTTTGTATGTGAGTGTGTATGTGAGTGAGTGTATATGTGAGTGAGTGTGTATGTGTAGAACGCTTTTTTTTGTAAAAATGCAGATTAGCATAGACGGGGATCGAACTCACGACCTCCAGGGTGAAAGGCATGACACTTAGCCACTGCACCATGGCGACTGTTAATAATCTTATAAAAAATAATCAAATAGTTTATACTGAAATAAAACAATCACTACGATTCTGAAGTTCAGTCTGCTTTGAAATAGACAAAAACGAATCAAACGTCAGAATGAAATCAGTCAAAATTGGTTTTTGTGTGATAAATCTTCAATTCAAAGTTTAATCTTAAGTTTAAGGGGAGTAGCATGCTATAATTTCAATTTTTAAGTGTATAATATGAAATAAGTGCATATTATTGCCTAATTAGCATATATTTTTAGCAAATACGTATTTCTGTTCATTTATTTTAATTCATAGTTAATATTTTCACTTCAAAATGGCCAAGAAGCAGTGATTTTTGAAAATATGAGTTGCGGTAAGATTTTATAGTTCGTCAAATTATAATAACTGCAAGTAAGTAAATTTATAATTCTGATTATTAGAGAAATAAAATGTTGAAGAGATAATTCAAACATATTTAGAAACATGTTTGGTTGGCAATTTTATTCTTTTATTTTTGATGGCACAATCCATTGTATTTTAGCATATAACTAATTATTATCACTTTTAAAACTGCAGTTTAATACTGCAAAATTCAGAATCTAGCCTGATTATTTAATTAAAAAACAATAATGAATCAAATGTCAAATCATTAAAAATGTTGTGTAAAAAGGATTTGTAATACATATTTTTTGAATAATCGATTCAAATAATAAACAGCAATCGTAAGTAAATTTATTATCCTGTTTTTTATATACAATCATAGAAACTGTCTAAAAGATACAACACATATGCACCATACAAGGTTAAAATCAAAGTTAAACAAAATTTTGTTTAAATTTATCGGATGTTACACAGTGCATGATAAGCGATCGATTAGTTAATCTCAGCATAGTGATCTAAGAACAAAATAGCGTTCAAAGAAAGAACTCGATTTTTTCTTTATTATTATTTGCGATGTGGAAATTTGTATTACTATTATAGTCAAACGATACAAAATGAAGAAAAACCGTGTTATTATTATTAAATTACATGAAAATTCACCATCAGTCAAAACTGACCTATGTTCTGTGTACCATATGGGCACATGGTGCCCACGGGTGACCCTAGTCATTAATATAATAACCCAGAAATGTTTGTATGTGAGTGAGTGTGTATGTGTAGAACGCTTTTTTTTGTAAAAATGCAGATTGGCATAGACGGGGATCGAACTCACGACCTCCAGGGTAAGAGGCGAGAGTCTTAGCCACTATACCATGGCGACAGTTAAGAATGTTATATATAATATCAAATAATTTGTACTGAAATAAAAGACTACACAACAGCAATTAATAAATTTCTAATCAAGTAATCTGCTCTACGTAAAAATAAAAGGTTATACGTCAGAATAATTCAAATGTCAATTTTAAATATATTCCGAATCTTCAAAATGCATATCGAGTTGTGTACATTATGCCATTGTGTTTTAGCATAGGAACCATTATCACTTTTAAACTGCCGTGGCACTGCAATACTAAAGAATCTAGCCTGATTATTTGATTCAAATATAATAACGAATCAAAAGTCAAATCATTGAAAGTGTAGTGTAAAAAGGTTTGTACTACACATATTTTTTGAATAATCGATTCAATTAGTAAACAGAATCCGTAAGTAAATTTATATTCCCGATTTTTGTGTAATAATACACGCATGGATTTATTAAATCAACGTAAACATCTTGACTATTTTTATGTAATAATACAGAATTTGTTATTTCTTTCTGCATTTCTGCAAATAAATACTGTCCGCCAGTTGTACAATTATTTTTGACGTTGCATCGTCATTCAGTAATTCGGATAACACAATTAACACCTTTTTATACATGTTGACAAATATCGTAAATTCAAACTATAAACTTCGGCCAAGTGTATGAAGTATGAAG
This sequence comes from Leistus spinibarbis, assembly GCA_933228885.1. NCBI lineage: Eukaryota > Metazoa > Arthropoda > Insecta > Coleoptera > Carabidae > Leistus > Leistus spinibarbis. Next base: position 3,153,895 of record OW121803.1, on the reverse strand, counting down.
TGCCATCAAGTAGTACTTCAAAGTTACGTCGCATTTTCCGACTTTGTTATCAGAATGAATTGTTTCAATTGCAAACATTTATTCAAATAATGATTATTAACAATTTTAATTAACTGTCCAAATTTCAAAATCTTTAATTATTTTATTATATTCTATAATTCATAGGCATTTAGAAATCAATAAAAACATGCATCAAATTATTAAATAATATAAAATGTGCATTGTACAATATATTTAACTCCAAATAGATGCAGTAAATAAATTTATGAATTAAATTATAAATTAAATAATAAACAAAATCTTAATTCAAACATATTTTGGCTGGAAAAATATATAAAATTATGAATATTTAATTATTTTTAGGTTTGTTACAGGTTATACGATACAAACTGAAGGAAAACCGTGTAAGGGTAATCCCTTATTTTTATATTGTAACTATGATTTACAAGAAAATTACAAGATAATTCTCCATCCGTCAAAACTGACCTATATTCTGCGTACTATATGGGCACACGGTGCCCACGGGTGACCCTAGTCCTAAGAAGATAAGCCCGGGTAGCTCAGTTGGTAGAGCATTGGACTTTTAATCCAAGGGTCCAGGGTTCAAGTCCCTGCTCGGGCGATAATTTAATATTTAATTACGGTAAGTGATCTTAGAAAACAACCTGGAAGAAAATGGTAATGGTAAGTAAAAATATATATATATATATATATATATATATATATATATATATATATATATATAATCTCAAACAAACGGTCAAACTAACCAATACTCTACAGGAATACTCTGAAATGTCTATTTTGTTTTCCTGGCAAAAACAGGCGCAGATAATAATTATTATTATTAAGTGATATCAAAATCTTTTGCTGACCAATATAAAATGAAAATTCAAATTAAATTACTATAACTTAATAATAACTGGATAATTATACCAATTTATAATGGATCTGTATTTGAAGTACTTATCGTATTCAATCTTAAACTGTCAAACTCCACAGTAAAACTCTGAAATTGTTATTTAATTATATTAGCAAATATATAATATAAATTGATTCTATAATAATTTACCTGATACAATTTATTCTAATAAGAAATCAATATTTCAAATATTATTTCATACAGATAACTGTCAAAGTAATGCTTGTTTTTTTTCAATAAACAAGAAACAAAAGATGTAACTCATGGTTGATCCGATTTAAAAATAATAAAATTTGTCACAAGTGTAGGTATAACTATAGCAACGTAAATAAGATATTTGAGTTTTTTCGTAGCAGTTATCTCATAACTGGTACAATTTATGAAGAAAAGTTTCAAACAAAAGTTGTGCGAAATATTAATATCTTTCATTATGAACATAACTAATTTTGCCATAAGTGCAGCCGTTCTAGTGTTACTGCATAGAGTGAACATGCACTTCCGGTTTAAATATTCGTTTCAAAAATAGGAGGTGCACATCTAGGGCATATACAAGGCTTAAGTTTGAAGTTTCATAATTTTTCGTTCGACAGTTTTGGCCCTAGAGCGTTCACAGACACACACACACACACACACACACACACAGAAAGACAGACGTCATTCCGAAAATAGTCACATTCGATTCAGGAAAGGTCAAAACGTGTATATCCGTTGAAATCTCGAGTACGAAATTTTTCATGATTACAATACTTACTTATTACTCTGTAAAAGAAAGTAAAAATAGGAGTTGAAATTTCATAATTTTACATTCGACAGTTGAATGTTCACACACACAGGCACACAGACGTCATTTCGAAGACTTACTGATTACTTTATAAAAGAAAGTAACTATTTCAGTCTATTCGTAATTGCATAAATAATACCTGAGGTTTTTCTTTTTAATATTAAATTTCGGAGATACAAATACCGATTTTACGACCATATGCTTTTATGATCGAATAAATAATGTCCGAGGTGATTAACTGTCTTCAACATTTAATTTTTAATTTAAATTTTTTATTTCATAGTTGGCACAATTCAACACAGTGTTGCACCTTAGACGTGCTTCGTTCATTTTTCTCATGAATGTACTTTGTTTCGTTAAGCTTCTCAATATATTATTTTATTTCTATAATCCATATTAATATTTTCGTTAAATTAAAGATGCTTCTTAAATAAAAATTTCAAATACAATTGATGCGTTTAAAGAATTCTAATATTTCTAAGAATAACAACAACATTTATTTTTTAAGTATGCGATTATATATTATCAGATTTGGACTAACCTTACTTTTGCAATGACATCTAATTTAATCTAACCTAACAAAAGTTATATTATTTATGGATCAAATATAAATTCAACATTCTCAGCTGCACTGAAATTAGAAATTCAAAAATAAATAATCGCCCGGCTAGCTCAGTCGGTAGAGCATGAGACTCTTAATCTCAGGGTCGTGGGTTCGAGCCCCACGTTGGGCGAATATATTTTGAAATTAGTACATATATATTTAATCGGTTAAATTGCAAAAAATTGCCTCCCCGACGGGGAATCGAACCCCGGTCTCCCGCGTGACAGGCGGGGATACTGACCACTATACTATCGAGGACTTGTAATTGCAATGTAGCAAGATATTTTTTGCTGGAATTGTAGCCATTATTAACCATGATCCATCGAAAAATCAGCAAGCTTAGGTGCATCGGCCAATGCCATGCTCACGTATAGCGAGGATAGAACGCTAATTCAAGATGTAGTAGTTTAAGCCCAGGTCGCATAGATCTCGCCGGTACCTTTAATGCATGTCTTCTACGACCTTGAATGCCATTGCACTAGGTCTCCACCTCTCAACAACGGCACATTTGCGCGCACCCTGGGAAATCGTTGTCATGACATATAAAAGAACCAGTGTTCTCTTATAGATCTCTCGCTAATATCACATTTGTAACTAAATGCAGACCTAGGGATATATATATATATATATATATATATATATATATATATATATATATATATATATATATTTATTTATATATATATATGTATATAAATATATAATTTAGGTCCCTGCCACTTCGATCTAAAAAGCTGATACAGCGCATTCCACATATAATCCTTTTACATGTAGAACACTTGTTCACATATAAATACTATGTTTAGCAAAATGAAATATTCTTTGTAATCATTTTATATTCTTTGTAATTATTTTTATACATATTAGTTTTCAGTCAAGAATTAACTGCTGTATTGTAAACATCAATTTGAATGTACTTTGTACGAATAATATACTTCTTTTTTACCAGCAATTTCTCTGAAATTGCATAATTTATATATACAGTGGGACCTCGGGTCACGATTTATTTATTCGTTCTTTGCCTCCGTTCGCGAGCCGAAACAACATCTGATTTATCTACAATTATTGCTGAAAATATAATAATTTTGAAACTATTAGTGTTTAAATATGTATAGAATAGCCTAATAGATATACAGATACGTTCAGAAATTTACCATTAGTAAGTAACCGATATTTGTTCTTATTATGAATTATGAAATCTTGTCAGTTTATTTTTAAGTGTGGTTTGTTTGGGTGAGTAACTGTATCCTAAGAAGATAAGCCCGGGTAGCTCAGTTGGTAGAGCATTGGACTTTTAATCCAAGGGTCCAGGGTTCAAGTCCCTGCTCGGGCGATAATTTAATATTTAATTACGGTAAGTGAATTTAGAAAACAACCTGGAAGAAAACGGTGTCCTCACCGAGGTCCTCACAGCTTACAATGAAACTAGCGTTTCTTAAATGATGTGTACAGTTTGTGTGGCGGAATTAATTTTTATTCGTTATTTTTGAATATCGAATTTAGGAGCTTTTGCCGAAATAGGTTTTCTTTCCCGATATATTCAAATGTTAAATTTATAATAATAATAAATAATAATATGTTTGAAAAACTTCAGAGGAATATTTGACAAAACCCGAGGCCAAATCATTATTTGTTATTATGGCTTATAAAAATGTTCGAGAAATCAACGAAGGCCCCGGGGAGATTCGAACTTCCGATCTCCTGTTTACTAGACAGGCGCTTTAACCAACTAAGCCACGGCGCCATATTTTTACATTATTTTACATAACAATTAATTTTTCCTTTTACCATTAAAGCTATAAAATAGTTTGATCTCTACTGTGATTGCCGTGAGCAGGATTCGAACCTGGGTTAAAATATTTCCCTCTCTTCACAACCCGAATAGTTATTTACTTCATTATTTATAAGATAATATCGAGATAATAAGAGATGTTCATATGTACAGATTAAACTTGTGATACCAAATTACAAATAAGTTTGTAGAACCGGGAATCGAACCCGAGCCTACTGGGTGAGAGCCAGCTAACCTAGCCAATATACCATACCGTATCATTCATGTCCATGGACAGATTCAGTTTGAGGGGCAAGTACGAGTGTTTTTAATTTTGTTTTTACGAATCTCAAATAATAATATTAGTACAATTATCTGGTGGTTTCACTTCGAATTAACTCTATAGCACTTTAAAATTCAAATAATTTTGGATAGATTGATTCAAAATAGGTGAAATATGATATATTAACAAGCTTAGATACAACACATCTATGCGTCCAGCTTGACTTATAAGTAATGCGTTGCGAGCAGCGGTTTTAAATTATAATGGCCTTTTGGTTAACAATTTGATTAAATGTTATAGATATAAAAATATTTTAAATTACTATGATAAAAAATATTTTTAGTGCATATTTTAAAATTAAAAATTATGTTTCATAATTTCTTATGGCCTTTGGGTTAACAATATGAAAAATCATATCGACATAAAATATCTTAGTATTTTTAGTAGAATTTTTGGATGTTTTAATTATTTTCATAAGGGTAGTATTAAGGGGGGTTCTGAATGTTGGGGCTCTATAACTCGGGAATTATACGGGCGATTGGATTTAAACTGCGAGCGGATTCAAATGGGATGCTAAATAATGTGTGTATCAAATTTGGTGTGAATCGCTCCAGTACCTTCAGAGAAGTGGAGGGCACAAATTTGGTTTTAAGAGCGACGACTAACATCGAAGTCTATGAGTTATATATATTTTTGAAATCAGGCCGACGAGACAAACAAATGTTTTGATCCGAGATTGCTACAGACACACGCCCGAATGCTTCCTCTGTACATCGTTCGACGAGAACACTTACACTGAGAGAAAGGCTCATTTACATTAAATGTTACTTATTAATAATAAACGAATCATTATTTTAAATACAGCCTAACAAACGTATTTTTAGATATAAGTTAACATTAGTTTGGAATATCTTATGTCATTTATTAATATTTAACTTAACGTGTTTTCGTTGAAAAGATATATTTCTCCAAGCTCACCTTATATAAATGAATGGGTTGAAAATTATACCAATACCAATTTGTAATGGTTTTTAAGTACTAACTATCAAAACTAACCAATTCTCTACAGAAATATTCTGAAATGCCATTTATCTAATTCAGACCATTTTTTTTTCTTGCCGAAATATTGACAGGCGCAGATGATCCGATTAATTAAGCTACATTCGAATCCAGGACAACGTAAGCAAGATTCTTAAAATTTTCGGTAGCGGTTTTCTCGTAACTGGTACATTTATTGAAGAAACTTATCAAACAAAAGTTGTGCGAAATGTTAATATCATTCATTATAAACTATTTTCGCCATAAGTGCAGCCGTTCTAGTGATATTGGAGATAGAACAAAGAATGCATGGAGTAAACATGCACTGCCGGTTTGAATATTCTTTTCAAAAATAGGAGGTGCACAACTAGACCATATACAAGTCTTAAGTTTGAAGTCTCATAATTTTTCGTTGGAAAGTTTCGGCTCTAGAGCGTTCACATACACACACACTCACACACGCACACACACAGACGTCACTTCGAAAATAGTCACATTCGATTCAGGGAAGCTCAAAACGTGTATATCCGTTGAAATCTCGAGTTCGATTATATATATATATATATATATATACTTACTTATTACTCTATAAAAGAAAGTAAAAATAAATAGTGTACACTATATAAATTAACTACAATACAATCAAAAACCAAAAGTCTTGAAAAAGACTGAATTTAGAATAATTAATTCGCAAAATTAAAAGTATAAATGCAAAAATACCACAGGAAACAAGATCAAAGCTGACTGGACAAAATGATGCAGTAAACTGTGAGTGTCCGTGATATATCACTATATTATAATATAGTTTCATTATTAATAGTAGTTCCAGATATTGACGTTAGGGAAGAGCAAATAGTTCAATTACATGCCACAATAAACGCCACGTAAAAGGCAAAACTTGGTCGGATGCATAAACACTTACTTGGTCGTCGACGGACCGCATATGCGCGCATATGCGTTACTTGGCATGTAACAGCCATGCGTAAACGAAGCATTACATTTCATGCATAGCAAACCCGGCCCGGTACCTCCAAAGAAGATGCGGTCACATACTCAGGTCTTATCATATAGGGACGCAAATAATTTTTTTCGGAAACAAAAAGAAAACGAATTACATATATGAGGAGTGATTTTTTAAGGGATGAACTTACCCCTTCGAAATTATTTTATTGGTAACCTTCACGTTAAGCGAAATTGCTAAGTATTATTTCGGATTTAACTTATATTTCTAATTTTGCTCTTTTTAGGGTAGAAGTTATGAATGGTAAATTAGAGTTCCTTGTATCTGATTCAATACATATAGACATGCCGCACTCAATTTGTATGGGTTGAACTAAGGGTAGTTCACTCTAAATTTTAATATATATATATATATATATATATATATATATATATATATATATATATATATATATATATAGAATTCATTCAGGGGCGAGGAATTGATAATGAACTACCCTCTAAGTTCGACCTATAAAAATTTAGTGTAACACAGTATTGAATAAGACCCTAGAAATAAAAATTTACCACCTTATATAATTCTCCTTTAATAGCAGAAGTACGTCAATTATGTATTATTTTATTAGAACAAAATACTTCAAGCTATCTATAAAACATAATTCATCGTATAAATATTTTTGAAAATATTGTACAGGGCGGTGCCAATTCACTTCTGGCAATATAGTTAATTTTATAAACGATAGAGGCGCCCTACAACAGACACGCATTTTAGAAAAATATCAGGAAAAAGTGCTTTTTCTGCGCCTTCACAGGGTGTTTGCTTTAAATAGAAGAAATCTGAAGTTTTCAATAATGTGAAATTAAATAACAAACTTTGAAACGGTTGGATATGTAAGAATTATATAAAAATTGGACATATTCATTTAAAAAATTGAACCAAAAATGAAAATTTTAAACCGACCGTTTCAGAGTTTCATCCTTTCCAAACGTAGATTTTTTTAAATTCGGTATTATCTAAAATATGGGCTGTGTGAAAACGCAGAAAAACGTCGTTTTTCACATGGGTTTCTCATCGTCTTAAGGATTTTTTTTTGTCAAAGATTGCTACAGACATACGAATGAATGCTTCAGCTCTTCTGAACTTCGTACGTCAAGCTAAAAAATTTACAAGGTACTATAATGTAATGCAATGACTTTAATATTAATCTTATCTAAATACATTGAAATTGATAGTGATCTAATCACTATAAATTTCCATTAACTTTGAAAATAATCTTGCACGTTTCTGTATTTTTATTAATAAAGAAATATTAAAAGTGTAACAACATAAATTAACTGAAATGGCAAGCACTCCTATTTCTTATATGTTGATTTGCAACATTTTATTAAATATTAATATTTTATAAGCCGAAAAATGATCAGCTGAGGTGATGAAAAAAGAAGTCGAATGATTTTGAATGACACAGTTAGTGTATTGAGCTTCAACGTGAATCCTTAAAGATTATCATAAACTGTATTTCTGTATCGTAATAATTATTCAAAAATTGGTGACCCCGCCGTGATCCATGCCGAATGAACAAATAAATGAATGTTACCGATGACGTCGACCTTGCACAAAGAGCAGAGGGCTTATCATTATGCCGATATTTGGTACGATGTCCCTCATTTTGGTAAAACCCGCTGTTTGGTTCTCGCAGGTGGAGGCACAATTTATATTAGCCAACATTACCGCCAACTCTACTAAGTTCTACCACGTAGTTGCACAGTTAGACAAAAATATGCTGCCGGAGTGAAAAATGTAATGCCGCCGGAGACAAGCAAGCACGAAACATTAAAAACGGAGCTAATTCAAAGACTTTTCATATCGCAAGAAAAGTGCACGAGACAGCTACTTATGTACAAAGAGATGCAGCAGTATAGAATTTTAATTAATACAGCCAAATGTGTGCTGGGGATAACAAAGTTAAATTTCTTAGTTATTCAGTCTCTGCTACAGAAATTCGTCTACCGGCCAATAAGGTTGACATAATTTCGAGGTTAGAAATACCTAAAACCTAAGAACTCAGGTGGTGTTTAGGTACTTAGCATTTTTACACACGTTTCATACCTTATACAGCAATGCATCAGACAACTCTACACTATTTTCTGTCAGGTCCTAAGGTCAAAGGATCGAATACAGTAACCTAGACACTACCAATGAATGAGGAATTTAATTCCTGCAAATCTGCTCTGCCTAAGGCAACTATGTTGGCATACCCCGATTCGACAACAGAACTAGCAATTTTCACGAACGCATCAGATAAGGCAATTGGAGCTGTGCTACAATAAAGAAGCAATAATTCATAGCACTTGTTAGAATTTTTCTCCAGAAAGCTCAGTTTACTACAAAGAATGTACAGTCCTTATGATAGAGAGCTTCTCACCATCTATAAAGCTATACGATATTTCAAACACATGGTGAGGCAAAACCATTTTGTACCTTCACAGACCACAAACCTTTGATAACTGCATTTAAGACTCGTGAATACAACTGTTCACCGCGTCAGTACAGGTATCTGGTATTCATAGGTCAGTTCATTACAGACATACACTACGTTCAAAAAATATTGTAGCTGATACGCTATCAAGGGCTGACGGCATAACCGCACCAATAAACTACAATTATCTTTCACTTTATCAAGAGAAATATCATGAACTACAAACTCTCCTAAAGTATGGTCCCACACTAAAATTTGCAAAGAAATAGGTACCAGGCGTTATCGTTAATTTTCGTCGGCAAGTTTACGATTCCTGTCATGGTCCCAGTCTCAGTAATGGCAACAGTTAAATTGGACACTCAACGCTTTGTTTGGCAGGGACTGCGCAAAGATTGCCGCAATTGGGCTCAGTCTTGTTCACCATTCCAACGTTCTAATGTAACTCGTCATGTATCCGCACCCTACGAAAATTTTCAGTTACCATCTTCTAGCTTCAGTAACATTCATATCAATATTATTGGTCCGATGCCTATTTCATGTGGTTATAAATATTATCTTACAGCTATTGACCACTTTATAAGGTGGCCTGGGGCAATACCTATACAGTATATTACGGCAGAAACCACAGCAAAATCATTAATGTCTGGCTGGATTTCTCGTTTTTGGTATCCGTAGAAAATTACCACAGATCGAGGGCTACCATTTGAGTCCGACCGAGTTTGTTTTTGCAACTATAATGTGTTACGCAAACCCACAATGGATGGAAATACTTCCGTTAGTTTTATTGGGGATGCATGCCGCATGGAAAGAAGACATCCACTCGTCAGTACAAGAATTAGTTTATGGTGAATCGCTACGTCCGCCTGGAGAGTTCATTGATACAGGTCATTCTACTCTTATAGACTGCACAAGCTTCTTCGAGGTTGCAATCACACATCAATCGCATGAGACCAATTCCAACTTCTCAACACTCAAATTAAAAAGTTTTTGTGTTGAAAGATCTTAAATCATTTTCCCACGCATTTCATACAGTGCACACATTAAAAGGTTCTTTGCAACCTCCATTTACTGGCCTATACAATATCGTTGAGCGAGGTCCCAAAACGTTCAAGCTGGAAGTACGAAGCAAAATATTACTTGTTTCCATAGACCTCCGCATCAAGAACCTCTTTCACAGACAAAGCAACAAGAACTGCGCTGCCAAGTTCCGGACTCGATCGACACCAAGACTCGGTCGGGACGACTAGTACAATTTTCTGATTTCTACAAATCATAAATCTTTCAAGAGGGAGGGGTGCTGGTGTGGTAGCAGGACTTGCGCACAGCCACCCTTCATACTGCAGCTGGGATGAGGCAAGGAAAGGAAGCGGTGAAAAATGAAGTTGATTGATTTTAAGATTTTGAATGACACTGTCAGTGTATTGAATTTTAACGTGAATCATTAAAGATTATCATAAACTGTATTTCTGTATCAATATAATTACTCACTTTAAACAGTCAAAGCAGCGCAAATTTATGAATAACTTAGTATATACCATTTTGCATATAAATATTTATTATTGATATCAAGGAGATGCGAAGCGCAATTCTAAATATTTTATATTTTGACAGTATTACGACGCATACTCGAATACTATAGGCCGGTGTAGATACGGTATGGCGAGCTAGTAGGATTAAAGGTATATTCACGGTGAAGAAATAGTAATTAGGCTTGCAAATTACAAGTAATAATTCCAGTTTGTTGTATGGCATACAATGCTAACGTTCACAGCAACAAATTTTATAATTAAACTTGTTAATTTTGTTGCTGTAAATGCTAGAAATGCTTGTCATAATTCGAACTTGATTATTATTTGTATTTTATTTATCATAATTACTGTTTGGTTAGCTGTGGATGCAGCTTAAGGCTCTACACTTAATACAAGCATACAAATTATTTATAGCTGTGAACTTCGCATCATTATACAGGTATACATACTACTTGAATGTGCCCATGTAACAAACAAATTTAATAGAGCGGCATTAATATTTAACCTGTAGCTTATAATAATAATGTGCACACTGTTAACATCCGCCTTTGGCATTAAATAATTAATTGCATTTTTTAGACCGGTCAACTCTGGTGGCACTGACTGCACTTTCATGTTTATACAATGTATTAAGTTTCTGTATGTATAAGAAGATGAGAACGGAAAATCCAATAGATTAGATATGATTTAAAAAAATATTATCAATAATTAGTGTAACACAGTATATATAAGGCAATGATTCCGCTAATGCAGTTATAACTAAACAAAATGTTCAAAAGTGTGATAGTTATTATTGCCTTCTCAGCAGTCGCTATTGGTAAGGTTTTATATTTGAATTAAAATAATAAATATGTACTAACGATTATATTTTCAAAATGATTAGCGGCTCAAAAGTATTTACCAACTCCAAAATTAGATGGGAGAATTGTTGGTGGTAAAAATGCCGATATTGAAGATTTTCCTTATCAAGTAAGAAAATGTATTAAAATTATAAGATATATATATCAATACCAGCCGTATACGTAATATATGCTATGCGAGCAGCGGTTCTTATTTATTATCGCCTTTTGGTTAACAATTTGAGAAAATTATTGAAATATAAAAAGTTTTACAATTTTTTGTAGAATATTTTGACAATAGAAAATTTGAGTGCATATTTTAAAATTCAAAACTATAATATTTAATATTTTTTTATGGGTTTAATTATTAGTAGAATTTTTGAGTGTTTTAATTATATTTGTAAGGGCAGTATTAAGGGGGGCTCCAAATTTGGGGACACAATAACTCCGGAAGCATAAGGGAAATTGGATTTAAACTTAGAGCGGATTCAAATGGGATGCAAAATAATATGTGTACCTTCAGAGGAGTAGAGGGCACAAATTTGGTCATACAAGCGAAAATTTTTGATCCGAGAATGTTACATACACACGACCGAATGCTTTAGCTTCTTACAAATAGCGAGCATAACATAAACGGAGATTGTAATGCCATCTATTGCTGCCTAGATTAGTTACTCTAGCCAGCAATAGATGGCATTAAACATTATATTATTTTTTAAAAAATATTGTGTCTACGGTTCTAATCTGAATATATGTAAAAATTTAAGAGATATAAAAAATCTTGCAGTTTATTAATATAATAAAAAAAATTGCAAATATTTTCTTATGGCCTTTGGGTTATCAATATGAAGCAATCTTGTAGACAAGAAACATCTTAAAATATCATGTTTAATTTTTGGGCGACCGAGCGAGCGAGCGGCGACGACTAACATCCAAGTATATGAGTTATATATTTTTTACTTTCTTTTACGAAGTAATAAGTAAGTCTTGTAATTGCTTGTAACTGCTTTTTTTGGTTATATATATATATATATATATATATATATATATATATATATATATGTATATATATATATATATATATATATATATATATATATATATATATATATATATATATATGTATATATATATATATATATATATACAGTGACTCCCATTAATATTCGGGCAAATGTAATTTAATCAGAAAACATGTATGAACCCGCTTAAGAAATACACAATGTCATTATTTTATTTTATATTATTATTATTTCAGTTATTTACAATGTATATACTTTAAAAAATGTTTACTTTTTCGTTTAATACGCCATAATATTAATTTTCAAATAAAGAAATACAAAAAATGAGATCCCGTTAATATTCGGGCAAGCTATAATGGTTGTAACAGTAATAGTAATAATTAAGCTAAATAATAATTTAATACTTTGTGGGATAACCCTTATTTTTAATCACTTCTTCACATCTTTTTGACATTGATGAGACAAGTTTATTGGTAGCTTCAAAACCAATTTTATCCCATTTATCGCTTTTTAAAATCAACTTTAACTGCGCTTGACTTGTTATGTTATCTTTTCGAATTCGGATATCCAATTCATGCCACAAATTTTCGATTGGGTTCATGTTCGGTGATTGCGGAGGTGTATCGATCACTTTTGGACAATTATATAACAGATATTGCCGTACAAATGTGCTTTATGTTTTGGGTCATTGTCTTGATAAAAATGAAAACTATCACAGTTTCCCAACTTTTCAGCGCTTTACAACAAAGTTATCTTTCAAAATACTTAGGTATTTCATTTTGTCCATAATTCCATCAATAAATACCAGATTTCCAGTGCCCGCAGCGCTCATACAGCCCCAAATCATTACAGTTCCCGCCACCATATTTTACAGTTGATTTTAGATTTATTGGATTAAGCTCTTGATTTGGTTTCCGCCATACATTATCTCGACCATCACTCTTAAATATATTAAATTTGCTTTCATCCGAAAACAGAACATTATTCCAGGAAGTTTGATCTTTGTTTACGTGTTGTTTTGCAAAGTTGATTCTTTTAATTCGATTAACTTTGTTGACAAATGGCTTTTTACGTGCAATGCGACCATTGTAACCAACTTTTCTCAATGTTGTTCTTATGGTCTCTGTGCCTATTACTTTGGCTTGAGAATCCTCCAACTCAGTTCTAATTTTTGGAGCACTGATCCTGGATTATCCTTTATTTTGCGCACTATACAAAGTTTTTCACGCTCATTTAAAACATTCGGACGACCCTTTTGAGGAATGGAATCGATTTTGTCTTCACATTTGTACCGTTGTATGACACCATTGACAGTACTCTTGCGAATATTCAATAAATAGTGAAAAATTATTAATTGACGCTGCTCAAATGAGGTATTCTTCTCTTTTCGGCCCATTTTCCAAGAATTTAACTTTTTGGTGCTAATGAAAAGGGTTAACAATTCAAACTGACGATTCACAACAAGTGAGACACCTTGTCATTACATACAATGTTGTAGTACATACATTTTTACTTACATATGTAGTCATTTTAGTGTAACAAATTGATTGCCCGAATATTAATGAGTCCTCATTTTTTGTATTGTTTTATTTAAAAATTAATATTATGTCGAATTAAACGAAAAAGTAAACTTTTTTTATAGTATATACATGGTAAATGACTGAAATAATAATAATATAAAATAAAATTATGACATTGTGTATTTCTAAAATGGGTTCATACACGTTTTCTGATTAAATTACTATTGCCCGAATATTAATGGGAGTCACTGTATATATATATATATATATATATATATATATATATATATATATATATATATATATATATATATATATATATATAAAAATATTATATATATATATATATATATATATATATATACATATATATAAAAAAAAACGGCCTACTATCATTACCCTACCAAGCATCCCCAATTTGTACTTCTATGTATATACATTGTAAGTTACAGCAAGGTATGAAACGAGGGAGGTAAATAGAATTAGTTGAGATGAACAAATAAATACTTTGTGTGTAAACTTGTCCGTAAGTTTAGTCAATCAAAGAATAAAGTCAAATAAGGTCCTATCTTCTCCATACAGTACATTTAAAGAATTTGAACAATAGTTGTATTCAAGCTACAACAACATGATCATGAATAATAATTCTCTTAAATTTGTTATAACTACTTACCAGCAATTATAACTTATTTTGTTACATATTTTAGTTATCACTTTTAAGAAGTGGTTCTCATATCTGTGGTGCTTCGATCATTTCCGCCAATTGGGTATTGACAGCAGCTCACTGTGTTGCTGGGTAAGATCAAGAAGATATGTTGTCTTTATACGAAATATTATTAAATTTAATTTAATTTTAATTAGCTCCAGCGCTAGATCTATATCTTTCCGTGCTGGTAGCAGTATCAAAGGATCTGGGGGTTCAGTTCATCAAGCCACCGATATTAAAGTTCATCCAAAATATGATTCTTGGGGTTCTGATTACGACTACGCTGTTGTTAAGGTAAGTTATTTACGTATTATAAAAAAACGACATGATGCTTAATCACAACGTTACAAATTCTAAGTCAATTATTTAATTATTTGAGTGATACAGTTATCAGCTTCAGGTTACTTTCTCAAATTGAATCTAAAACAAAGTATTGTAATTATGAAACATTTCAAAGTCGACATATTAATGTAAATACACGCGTTAAAGGTTTATTCTCAGCGATACAATTAGTAAAAGCTTAGAAATTACAAGTAATAATTCCAGTTTGTACATATATTGCTAACGTTTACAGCAACAACATTGATAAATAATTGTGTTAATTTTGCTAGTATTACTTGTCATAATATAAACTGCATTATTATTTGTAATTTCTAATCTTAATTACAATTTGGTTCGCTGTGGATACAGCTTAAGCTTCATTACATTGGTGTTGTATATGTTATTGTGCGCTTTACAATAAATACTTTTGCAGATAAACATATAAAACATTAATTTTTCTAGAATCTTGAAAACGGTATGAGTCATTCATATAAACTAGGGTCACCCGTGGGAACCATGTGCCCATATGGTATACAGAACATAGGTCAGTTTTGACTGATGGCGAATTTTCATGTAATTTAATAATAATAACACGGTTTTTCTTCATTTTGTATCGTTTGACTATAATAGTAATACAAATTTCCACATCGCAAATAATAATACAGAAAAAATCGAGTCCTTTTTTTGAACGCTATTTTGTTCTTAAATCACTATGCTGAGATTAACTAATCGATCGCTTATCATGCACTGTGTAACATCCGATAAATTTATACTAAATTTTGTTTAACTTTGACTTTAACCTTGTATGGTGCATATGTGTTGTATCATTTAGACAGTTTCCATCATTGTATATTAAAAACAGGATTATACATTTACTTACGATTGCTGTTTATTATTTGAATCGATTATTCAAAAAATATGTATTACAAATCCTTTTTACACAACATTTTTAATGATTTGACATGATTCATTATTGTTTTTGAATTAAATACGTTTCTAAATATGTTTGAATTATCTCTTCAAGATTTTATTTCTCAAATATTCAGAATTATAAATATACTTCCTTGCAGATTTCATAATTTGACGAACTATAAAACATCACTGCTTCTTGGCCATTTTGAAGTGAAAATATTAACTATGAATTAAAATAAATGTACGGAAACACGTAATTGCTAAAAATATATGCAAATTAAGCAATAATATGCACTTATTTCACATTGTATACTTAAAAATTGAAATTATAACATGCTACTCCCCTTAAACTTAAGATTAAAGTTCAAACAATGTTTCCGTAACTCGTACGTAGAAATACTGTTCTTGACACTCAAGTGGTAGCACTTTTATTTATATTTGTTGTTTGGTCGGTCAATTGTTTTATTTCAGTATAAACTATTTGATTATTTTTTATGACATTTTAATTTTTTAACATAAAAGCGTGCATGCTGCGTAATTTAGCGGGTTGGTACCAGGGGTGAGGGACGAAGTGAATGTGGATCCTCGAGTAATATCTATTGTTTTGATACTGTTAATAAATGCTTGAATTATATTTGCTTTTAACTTCAATTACAGTATTTTATGCTGTAGTTACCCCACTAATGCAAACTGTGTGGCGCTTAGTTTTCGCTGAATAAATAAATATCTATTTAGATTATATAGTACATAATATATATTTTAAAATTAAAATTTCAGGTTGATAACCCATTCCCTATTGGTGCTAGTGGCGTGCAAGCAATTGCACTGAACGATGTCGACCCTAATTCTGGTGCATCTTCTGTCGTAACCGGGTGGGGAGCAACTTCTGTAAGTTTAATTATGTTATAAACTGTGATTTATTGATCATTTCAGTCAAGTTTTTAGTGTGTAAGGGCATAGGTGCTGATTTTTGGCTTTTAGTATAAGGGCGTTGCACGAGAAGTTAATAAAATAACACCACAAGCAAATTTATTTAAGAGGGCTTAGCTAATAAATTATGAAGAACTCGATAGACTCGGGAAGGTTTAAAATTACTTATTAAATATATTGCAACATTTTATAGTGGCCGATATTTCCAGAGGAAAAACTTTGAATTTATAAAGTTTTCTGATCATTTTAGTATACTGTCCGGAATAAATATAGTTGTATATACATGTATATCAGTGTATATATAAAATAAAAATCATGTAAATATTTTAAGAAACAGCATAGGGGTGAAAATATAGTCTTGCCCTCGCAGCTAGTACACCGTGAGGCGGTTGCCTACATCGCCCCCATGTAGTCGCTTTTTGTATATCTCGACCAAATACGAAGAATTCAAAAAGACTGGTGCGTATCGAGAATAATTTCAGTTAGTAGTATGTAGTATCTCTTGGAGGACCTGACATTAATTTTCAGCTATATGGGTGTATTACTTTGTGATTAGTATTCGTTTGATTCGTATCGTTTTTGAAAAAATTGATGAATTTCCTGTATTAATAAGACATTGTTTCATGAAAGTCAAATCGCCTCAGAACACTAAAGAGAAATTTTATAAACATTAAGTTGAATCTGCACCTTAATTAATAAGACATTGTTTCATGAAAGTAAAATCGCCATAGAACACTAAAGAGAAATTTAATAAACATTAAGTTGAATTTGCACCTTCGGTTAGAACGGCTTATAAGTGGTTGCAAAAATTTAGGATTAGCCATATGAGCACAAGTGACACTGAACTTTGGGTGCATAATATTTTGCACCAACATTTAAACATGAGCAAGCTGAACACAAGAAGGGTGCCGCGATTGCCCATTGTTGAAATCGAAATCGTGTGACGTGATCTAGGGCCGGTTTGCAGTGGTTTTAGGAAAATCCACTGGACCTTAGGCGTCGTTCGTCACTGTAGACTAAATATCCTCGATATACACCAGCCATTTCTCTGACTTTACGCGAACTTATCAAACCACCCTCGTATTGGACGAGATATATATATATATATATATATATATATATATATATATATAACGTTCTTTAATTTTTTTTCCATTGTCTATCCAAAATTTCATTTTATTAATAAAAAATTGCATCAAGTTACTAACTAAGTCAATAATAACTAAAAACAATCAATAGTGATAAATCAATTGGCAGACAAGACTTTTCAAGCAATCATATTTAATAGTTCCTTTTATTTCATCGATTCGTTGTTGCATATATGTATAATCTTGTGAAAATGTATATTTTCCTTGCTCGACCATTTATAATTAAAACCTCCAAAATAGACACTTCTTTATATTTATCTAATTATTATAATGTTTTACCTAAGTGTCAAATTATTTCAAATGCCAAAATAGAGTATTGTAACTATCAACATAATTTAGTATTCCCTTAAATCTAAGAAAATATATTTATATCAAGGTATTGCATCGGTCAAAATCTACCATTAAATCAATTATTCATACGTGTCCATTTATTCTATTCCAATCAAATTCAACAATTTGAGTTTAAAATAAAATTCTTTATTTAACTATAAAATTGCAATTTAGTCTGGCGGTGGATCACCAAAACAATTACAAGTAGTCGAAGTTCCAATTATAGGCCGTGCTAAATGCCAGGAAATGTACAAGCAATACGATATTACAAACAGGTGAGAATTCAGTATTTATGAATAATTGAATAAATGGCCTATAGGCGTAGTATCGTCATAGGCCTATAGGCGTAGTATCGTCATAGGCCTATAGGCGTAGTATCGTCATAGGCCTATAAGGCGCGAAATATAAATAATTTGTATCTTGTGTAATATGAAGATTTCAGAAAAACAAAAAAATTTGTATTAAAATATTGTTTCTTTTCGAAAAATAATTAATATAAAGGCTTGCCACATGACTATTATATTAAATAAGCTCATGGAAGATTTGCTATTATATTTGCCATTGACATATAATATTAATAATTATATAATATATCAAATGCCACTATCTGCAAACTACACATCACAAAAAAATACGCATCAAATTTTCAAATTAATATTTGAAAAGATTTTTCACAATCTTATTATTTACATTGATTCATATTTGTCTATTTATCAAAGAAATAACCAATGGCGGGGCTAGAATTAGATGAAAATAAATTTATAAATAAAAATAATCATATAAACATATACAAATTAGAAACATATAAACATAGACACATATAAACTTATAAATATATATATATATATATATATATATATATATATATATATATATATATATATATATATATATATATATATATATATATATATCTATATATATATATATATGTAAATAATGAACATAATATCCCACTCAACTCATTACACAAATGAGGCATTTACTAACGTTACATTAAAGTTTCTTAGTTTCTATAATAGTATGCTATTTTAATGTAAGAGTAAAAAAACAAATTAAATTGTATATTATTCCAGAATGATCTGTGCCGGTATAACTGAAGGTGGTAAAGATTCATGCCAAGGAGATTCAGGTGGTCCTTTGGTAATTAACGGTCAACTAGCTGGTATCGTTTCTTGGGGTGTTGGATGCGCATATCCAAACAACCCTGGAGTATACGCCAATGTTGAAGATCAA
Organism: Leistus spinibarbis; assembly: GCA_933228885.1. Classification (NCBI taxonomy): domain Eukaryota; kingdom Metazoa; phylum Arthropoda; class Insecta; order Coleoptera; family Carabidae; genus Leistus; species Leistus spinibarbis. The sequence continues at coordinate 3,134,566 of OW121803.1, read as the reverse complement.
AGAGATTGGATCAAGCAAACCACAGGAGTATAAATCAACTGATATATTCAATATGCAAATTATATACTATTGCATAGTTCAATAAAATATGTTCTTACAGTCGCTTGTCAGATTATCCAAATTACTTTAAAATTACCAATATACATACATACATACATGTTGAATGCTCTACATTATATCCTTAACTATTCATTATAAAACTACTTTTGCTATAAGTGCAGCCGTTCTAGTGATATTGGAGATAGACAAAAAAATGCATAAAGTAAACATGCACTTCCAGTTTGAATATTCTTTTTAAAAGACCTTCCCTGAATCGTGAGTCGTCGATGTGTGTCTATGTGTGTGCGTGCAAAAATAGTTTGTTCATAATGAAAGATGTTAATATTTAGCACAACTATTATTTGAAAAGTTTCTACAAAATATGTACCTGAGTACCTATTCTGAGTATCTCAACTCAACCAGATCTCACTCAAAAACGCTGTTGCCATCTATTGGATTCCTTGCGTAAACATGGTATGACGTCATGGATCTCAATCAATTCGTAAATTTTTCTCACTACCTCGGTAGGTAGTTAGAAAAGTTACTAGTAAGAAAATTGACAGATTATTAGTTGTGTGCCATGGCATCCTTGTACATGCGCAGTGACATTAATGAAATCGCTTCATGAGTCGTGAGCGTTATGTCATATAACAATTTAAGAATTGCCCCTAATAAAATAACAATGCTACGTCCAATTCGCTGTATACCGCCTGGCGCGTGCCACCAATGCATAAGCGTACTGAATTTAAACAAAATTATGACAAGAAGCGGAATTTATTCTCTCAATTCAAAAGAATTGTTTATTATAAATGCACTATTGTTAGTTAAACAATTAAATTTTAACTTAATAGTATTTACATGAGCGACACAGTTCGTCCAAATTTTACTGGACATTGTAAAAGCACACAATTTTCCAAAATGTCATTTTATTGATGAAATTGCAACCACGAACGGGCATTCGGTTTTACGATTACCACCATATTATTGCATATTAAATCCGATTGAATTAATTTGGGGCAATTTAAAAAGGAATATACGAAGAAAAAATGCCTCTCCTACAAGTAGTGATGGTGTATTAAATTTGATACGTGAAGAAGTTAACGGTTTATCTCCACAAATTTGGACAAACAGTGTCGCTCATATAAAAACTATTGAGGAAAAATTTAATTGTATAACAAACAATGGTGAATTCATAATAAACACTAATACCTCCAGTTCTTCTAAATTGAGCGAATAAAGCCCGTTCTACATTATACAAGTTTCATACTAGAAACTAGTACAAGTTTTAATACTAGAATCTACTATGAAATTTGGATACAAAATAGTTAAGTACAGTGTGATGTAAATAGAGATATTCGTGTTCTTTGTCTAAAACAGTTCTGCCAATGTTTACAACAAATTTTTATAAATTTGACATTGGTTAAGGGCAGATAATTAATTTTGTTGTGATAATCTGGCAAACTAACCGAAAATTACAAAATAACATATATATATACATATTACTCTTATTTTTATAATAAGATTATACCTTATACAACACTGGTTGAATATCATATAGGTTAACTAACGTTTTGATAATTTCTTGTCACAACAAATATAAATTTTATTAAACATCAAAGCGTGTAATTTTTAATACGTTCTTGTAACGAAACACGGCGAATTGTAACTCCCGTGCGACTTCCATTAGGATGCATATATTGCGGACTGGTAACATTCCAATGTCCGCTTCAAAGGACATTATTGAGTTTATCCCTAGAACATCGCAAAGTTACGCAAATATTGCAGTTCATCTGAACATTGCATGTACATCACAATAGGAAGTTCTTAGTACATTATTAAAGATAGTCTCTACATCATACATTTAGGTTGTTGTTAGTAAATCACTGGACGAGTTACCGGTAGCGTATGTTTGCGTACTCCTAGCAACATTGCATTGTGAAATTACTCTGTAGCTGCGAAAATAGTACCCTAGTACTTCTTAATTAAATAATTAGGTAACAATAAATAAAAACCCCTTTGATACCTTCAAATTTAACATATATTTATTGTATAAAAATGTACTTTTTCTTTTAACATATATTAATTTTAATACACAATATATTATCAAAGTGATGTATAAAAACAAACACATTTTATAAAATAGTATAAGTTTATAACATATAAGATTCAATATAAAATTTAAATGGTATAATAGTATAAGTTATAAATACATGGTACAAACATAACAATTACACATGGTACAAACATAACATAATACATTTTAACAAACAGAAATAATTTAAATAAAAGAACACTTGGTTGTTTCACAATATTTATATTTATTTCGATAAGTGTTTCGACTTCACAGTCATCATCCACTCCTGATGATGACTGTGAAGTCGAAACACGTGTCGAAATAAATTAAAAAATTGTGAAACAATTAAGTGTTCTTTTATTTAAATATTAACATGTTTCACCAAGTGCCAACCACTATATCTATTAATAAAACAGAAATGATATAATAGTATAAAACATTATAACATATATGGTACATTATTTGGGGCCGGGCTACCAAGATTTTCCCGGGCCAGTTGAATTTGCCAGTCCGCTACTGGTAATATGTCTTTGTTTAGCATGCCGGAGCCTTGACACAATGGCAGTTGTCACGGGCTTTGTTCGGTTAGTATTTGCAGCACAAAATATATACAATATTGAGTTGATATTTAATGAATATACACGTTACACTTATAACATTTTAAAAGAATACTGATTCAATTGTGTACAATTTAATATGTTACTGAACACGTCCGTGCTGGTTGAAAACTATATTATTATGAAATTATGAATAAGCAACAAGGAACAGATGCCGTTGAGGCGTTGAGTCGCGCTGCGTTACCAAATGTTAAATATGAAATTATGTGACAGTATTACCGAAATTATTAAAATTATAGAAAAATTATGTTACATATTTTTCATTTGGAATGAACCGATGTATTCATTTAATTACACATTATTATTTCAACTAGATAGTCCAAATTATATTATAAGCATTTGTTTTACAATATAAATAGCATTACAAAATTAAATTAAAATTGGTTATTCGTTCGTCATAACTTTTTCAATTTCAAATGTATGATATTTTGTAAGTACTTCACTGGCTAACATAAATCTACTGAGTCTTTCGCATTTCGCTGGAGAATCTGTTTCTAATATTAGTTTTAATTGGGATCCGCACAGAATGCCCACCGAGTAAACGACTCACCGCTCATTGTGCCCACTCGTAAAACGTTCGGTTCGTCGTGTTTCCTTTCGTGTTTGACATTTTCGTCGATCGAACTTTCTATCATCTGTCCAAGTTAGAAAATGTAAGCAAAGCCTCGAACCTATCGCTACTCGCGCAGAGCTCTGTAAACAACTAGTAGCTAGTAGAGAAAACATGCAAGTCTGTAACACAACGTCGAATATATTAAGAATGATTTTTTATTATGACACAAAAATAAATCCAAGTATGTTTAAATTATTGCAAATATGTATAAAATAATGTGCTGACCAATTAGCATTAGCACTTATTTAAAATGATTTAATCTAATAATAATAAAAATACAACCCAATTTTTGTATGTGTATATATTTGTGCCTAACTAGAGGGGTGCATTTGTTGACATAGTTTAACAGGAAATATTAAGATTTTAATGGACATACAAACTATGAGCTGTCCGAAATTGAGATTGACAATATATTAGACATGATGTCTATTTATGTATGTGAATCTGAGAACGCTCTATCACAAAACCAGTTAAGAACAAAAATATGGAACTGTAATGGTTGTATATTGTTTTTTCAGAAAAACGTTCATTGTTTTGAAAAATAAAATCTACACCGGTAGTAAAGGTTTACTCATGATATTTTTAAACACGGCACAAATCAGGGAAAAGTGATTGGTATTAAAGTTAAGGATATTGAAATTTCTCATTCATAAGTTTTACTTGAAAGGTTTTCATAAAAATGGTTATTTTCATTTGAATATGGCTTTTGAAATTAATAAATTTACATGTTAAATCTATGGTTACATATTTATTAAAATATTAAAACATTCCAATCGCCCGTATACTTCCCGAGTTATAGGGCCCCAAAATATGGACCCCTCATAATACTGCCCTTAGATACATAATTAACTCGTCAGAACTCACGTGAACTTTTCGGTGATCTTTACTCGCGTGATGAGAGATTTGCTCACGCTCTGTGCATATTCTCGCGCATTTACCCGCATATTTTTTATAAATATAGAACAAGTTCTATATTTTAATAACGAAAATTTTCGGAATTATTTTCAGTGTAAAAATGTTGTATTACACGTCCGACAATAACTGTCAACATTTTTGGTAGTAATTTTCGCAATAATTTTCAAAGTAATTCTCGTTTGTGTAAAACGGCTCTTATGCATAACTAAGAATTTATTACATATTTCAAGTATTTACTCATCATTTTCTAGGGGGACAGGACAGGACAACTACTGCGTGACCAATCACCAATTATTTTTCTGCCTTGCTCCCAAAATTATACTTTAACCACTAGATCGCTCTATCTGCTTCATTTACTGCTAGTCATCCATATTGTTATTGATGTGCCGATAAAACAGTTAGTATTACCGCATAAGCACATGGTTTTGAGCCCGCAAATATGAACAAGTATTTTCTCATACATATTTAATCATAAGCGACTTGAAGTAAATAATGATTATGAAAATATACATCTTAAAGATATTGAAAATACGTTTTTTTAACAGTAACTACAAATAAATGGGACATCGATTGCTGAGATAGGACAGAACATTTTGCCTAGTTTTTAGTCTGCCTGCTCTTTTTAAATTGTATTTTACAAGTTGTAACTTGAAATATCATTAGAGAACGTTTTGTTATACTAAAATAATCCCAAAAGTTGTCACGATATATACTAATAATATGTTATTTGACCGAGGGTTATGAAAATGACCTTTTATTTGAAACCAGCCATATATACAATATATTTATAATTTTAAGATTATAATTTTGTATATATTTTCTATAGCATTCAGGCTCATAATTTAAAGGATTTACATTATTTATAAATATGTTCAAATTATTCCTTAGAGCAGTATAAAGGGAGGCTTTAAATTTTGGGGAGGAAATTTCATTAAAATCGGCTTAGTACCTTCATAGAAGATACGTCCACAAAGTTAGTCTTACGGACGAGCGAGCGACATAATCCAAGTATACAAGTTATATAAATTTTCGTAAAAGGGGTGATGAGACAAAATTGTTGAGAAATTTTTTTAATCCGAAAATGCTCTAGACACATGACTAAAAAAAGCTGTCTTGCACTATTCTTATACGACGAATAAAAAAGAAATAGTTCATCCCTGGCAAACCCAACCGCAAAAGGGAAAGTGTAGTTCAAGCTATATTAACCACCCAGTATTCTTTTAAAACAGTCAGTATTAGGCGTTAAGTAGAAATGTGAACTTGACAACAGTTATATACGTTTTAAGGAAATTGGTGTATAGTCCATTGAAGTAGCAAAATTTCCAAAAGAAACATCAAACTGCGGAGACAAAAGGAGGGAGTAGCTAGAACACGAGTAGCTCTTTGATACTCGAGCTATTTCTTGATCAAGTTCGAACTTTTGAAAAGCTTTCGGAATGTGTGTTAGCATTATTTTTCATTTTTTCTAAAACTGTTTTGGTATCACAGCGTGTGATGCTATACGCTAGAGTTTGACTGCCGCTGGTGGTTAACATAAACAAGCGTGCTACTCTTAAAACACTTGACTTAACATCTGGACCAATTATTAGCTTTATCTATAAGGGCTTTAGAGTCGCATTTCCTATAATACATATGAAATGACCTGAGACAAAATCAATGCATATTTTGGAGTCTGTCCTGGTCTTTGCATTGGTTTGGTTATATATATATATATATATATATATATAATATATAATATTATTATTAGAATATAATAGATATATATATATATATATATATATATATATATATATATATATATAATATAATATTATTATTAGAATATAATAGATATATATATATATATATATATATATATATATATATATATATATATATATATATATATATATATATAATATATAATATTATTATTAGAATATAATAGATACTACCTAGGCCCATCCCATATTCATTGTTCGGCTAACCAAGGGGCGTTTTATCGTTTTACGATGGTTGACAGTTTTTAAAATGCAAATACTATAACTAGAAAGGAAAATTAAGGCGATTTGCAGTACGTTCGCAGTTGTTTATTATTTTAATATCTCATTAGTTAAATATGAATTATACAAATAAATCATGTGTCACGATTGAGTGGCATAATATTGCAGTTAGTATATCACGTTTCGTATTTAATTGCATCTCTGATAACCAATTCCACAAACAAATATAAAAGAAAAGATATAGTATTTCAATTCATATCGCACTATATCAACATATGACTATAAACAATATTATTAACTCATACCAGTATTGCCAACTGCAGTGAATTTTCCCAGTCTTCGAGAATTTTGGAGTTTATAAAGGGAAACAGGGAATGTTTCTTTAAAATCAACCATAGATAGTAACTGGGTAAATTGATTTTAATATGTAGTTATAAAATGTGGTCAGTTATCATAGGTTTACAAAGGTATGTCTGTCTAGCATGACGACTCTACCAAGATAATGTTTACTTTATTATACGCAATGTAGCCGTATTATCCGTGTTATTGGTCCCTGAATCCATTTGGACAATTCTTGCAATGACGGCTGCCTATGTGTATCAATGTGTGTACACTGATATTTTGAATTCAAGATTTGTATATTACGGGGAAAATTGCCTCCTAATTTTGAAAATATTATTTTAACCGGAGGTTGCTCGTGTCATACTTTTCACATCTCGAAAAGAACACGAGTGAGAAATCAAGATTAGGTAGAAGCCATTAACTCCCGTTATAAGTAATATATGCGATGCGAGCAGCGGATTTCACATTTCAAAATATTATACATATAAAAAGTCTAACAATTTTTTGTAGATTTTTTGAAATACTCAAAAAAAGCTTATTAAAAAGTAATAAATTATAATTTTTAACATTTTGTGTGGTCTTTGAGTTACCAATACGAACAAATCTTGTTGACACAAAATTTCTTAGAATTATTTGTAGAATTCTGGTTGCATTCATTATTTTTCTAAGAGTTGTATTATAGGGGGTTCTAAATTTCGGGGCCCTATTCAAATGGGATGTTAGATAATATGTGTTGCAAATTTGGTTAAAAAATAAGCATGTTTACATTATCCATATTTTGTCTTTTTTCCAATATCACTAGAGCGGCGGCACTTATGGCAAAAATAGTTACGCACATATTGAAACACCTGTACAATTTAAAAAAAAAATTATACAGATATGCTTGTATAATTTAGTATTTGTCATTAATATTCGGTTATCAAAAATATATCGACTTCGAACGTGTTTCGAGCGTATTGGTTATTAAAGATAAATCTTGAAAATCAGTACATATTAAGTATTATATCTTAAAATATTGTTAAGGTGAATATTAAAGAATCAATCAATATTTTATATAGAAGAAACAGTATTTGATAACGTAATAAAATAATTAGCTAATTGGTATTGGAGTATTACTGTGAAGAGATCCTTTTGACAGTCCATTTTACAGTTTGTTTGTGATCACTCCACATTTTAACTTTCTTGTACGAAGTAATAAGTAAGTCTAGTAATAATGAAAAATTTCGAACTCGAGATTTCAACTGATATACACGATTTGAACTTTCCTGAACAACGTCAACCTTTCGGAATAACGTCATCTGTCTTTGAACACTCTAAAGCCAAAACATTCGTATTTAAAAATGTGAAACTTCAAATGTAAGACTAGTTTATGGTCTAGATGTGCACCTCCTATGTTTGAAAAGAATATTCAAACTAAAAGTGCATGTTTACTCTATGCATTTGTTGTCCTTTCTCCAATAACACTAGAATGGCTGCAACAGTTATGTTCATAAAGAAAGACATCAATATTTTGTACAACTTTTGTTTAAAATGTCACCTATGCCTTCAGCTAACAAGTATTTCTCTATTTTGTTAGAAATAATTTTTTAACCATAAAAGTATTAATGGAAGATTGTCTATGAAACAATATTGTTATTTTTTTCTTGTTCATGTTGGCAATAAAAACAAGTATAGCTTGCCGTATATTATATTTGGTGGAATTTTGAATTTATTTATTTATGTAGAAAGCAAATTTTTAACCACTAATATTTCTAAGTATACCAATTTATAACCAGCAATTTAAGTACGTTATACGATAGTACTAGACAGCTATAGTGTTTGGTCGTGTGTAACATTATCGGATTAAAAAAATGATTAACCAACCTCAGTACTACATCACAATGAATATTTAATGCTAAAACAGCCACAGTTATACCCACCTATATTCCTATGTATAGATAGGCACTTCTTGCACGAATATTTTACCATAACTTGAAAAGTTTATAATATTGAAATTACCCAGATTACTAACTAAAGAAAGCTTATTTAGATTTATAGATTTTCTGCATTTGAGCACCAGTTGATACAGTTTTGTAATATATTCATTATTTTTAAGGGTCACTAAATAAATTATAGGTGGAATTCTGAGCTAATCTGAAAGTCTATAAGTTATAGTATGGTTATAGTTTCAAAATGGTTATATTTCGCAGAAAATTTTGTAGATAAATCAGACAATGTTGTTCAATTTATTTAGTAAAGTCAATAATATTTTTTTTTAAATGCATGTTATAACGTTGTCAATAATTTATAGACTTCTCTATAGATTTACTAAGATATCCAATATATATATGGTGAGTTGAAGATTATGCTTGCTTCAATATATTTAATTGAAGAATGTCTATGCTAAATGAAAAATTTACCAAGATCGATTTTGTGTTTGATCTATCTAAAATAGTTTTGACCGTTTTATAATAATAAATAATTGAATTTCAGCTGGGAACATTAATTTTCAAGCGGTTGGCTACTTTGGGCGATATACGTCAAGGTTAGCATTTTCACATGGAATAACATTTCCCCTCGCAACGCACTTCGTAAAAACAATTCCAAATGACTGGTGACACAAGACGCAACCGTCAAGCAGCAACCACTTATCACTTACAGCAGTGAACTCAACAGGCTTCAGGCTTGGCTGGGGCTGGGGCTGGGGCTGGGGCTGGTGACTGGCAGTTGTCAGAACATCAGTGATGTTGTATGAGTTAATATGTGATTGTGTAAGATTATTATAACTTTTGTTTAATAAAGTGTTAGTTTAACATCGATTGAAAGTGCTTCAAGAAATGGGGTGAGTTCAATTTAAACTTTTGGAACAAATTATAAAATTTGATGTGAACATTTTTAAAAGTAAATATTTTGTTGCATTTTCTTGTAATGCTTTATTAAAATTTGGCTGTTTTTTTTTCTATTTTAATAAAAGGACATATTCTATTTCTGATTTTCACATTATTTCTGCTATGAGAGCATCTTTAAATTGTTGCCTGTTACTTCTACATTTATAATTCTAAATACATATACCAAAATGGTAATAGATAAATATATACATAAAATAAAAAGGAACATTTATAACTAATGGTTAAAGGACGAGCTAAAATATCAATTGTTTAATCATATTTTTCAATTATTTTCGAATTTGCTATAAGAGCAAATTCATGCTTATACATTTTAAATTAACATATTTATTTAAAAAAATATACCTATCATTTAAATGGTCAATAATGTTATTTTATAATAGGATAACGTACTAATGATGCATAAACACGGATGAAGTACCTGTATATCAAGGTGATGAATGTGTCACGTTTTTTCGGTTTCGGACGATTCTGTCCTGATTGTTGTAACTGTTTATATCATTAGTTACATTTTTTTGAAAATATATTCCAATTTATCTCATATTTATAAATATTCTCGGATTTTGATGGAATATTATTGAATTATTAGAACAAATGAAATATTTCATGGTGGTTTTTGCATAAAGAAACCATTGGATTCTTCAAGTGGAAATTTTCCATTGCAAATGCAAACTCTGTGTACAAGACACAAATTATATTTATTTTTTAATAATTTTATCAGAACAAATTCATGGCGTAACTGTACGTATCAATTAACATGCATTTATATAAAATGCATTTATATAAACATCAGTTCATAAGCGCCGACGTAAGAAGATATTTTGGTAATCCTAAATCTTAAATCTTTAGTTTTTCTGCATTTATATAAATTATTTGACATATAACTACGATTTCAACTTGCAAACTTTAAGGGTAGAATCATAATATTGCTATGTAAGCATCTACATTTATAATTCCAAATACATATATTTTACTCTCCATTATATAAAAGGCCAAAATGTATAACAGATTAGCTTGTATTCTTTAAAAAAATTCCATTTATCAATAAGACTGAGCTTTTTATCGAACAGATGATGTTTGGCCAGGTTTAGAAATTCTTTCTGCATGATCAGTACTGCACTGAATAGTAAAATATGTCAAGCAGAATTATTATTTTATGTTCACTATTGCCTAGAAGCAAAAATATCTTCATTCTAGTGGGTTTTTATTTCTACTGTTTGTAACACTACGAGATCATCTTGATAATTTTAGTATACATTTGAATAGTAGGTCATTTATTTGGCTGTCTTAAATGCAATTTTCTTTTCTATTAGTGATGGTTTTAAACTTATAGTTTCCATTCTTTATAATTTGCATTTTTTCTGTTTTTATTTTGTTTTTTTTTAATTCACTGATTGAAAGATCAACTCCGTTGTTGTAGGTTTCAGGGAAGGGTTGAAAGAGATGTATCATTTCTCTGTCTACTCTATCGGCATTGAAATCGTTGTGGAATGAAATTGGTTTTAAAATGGATTTTTCTTTATTGAATGATGTGTTATTTAAAAAACTTAAAATGTGATTATCATGAGATTTGTAGGCAATGAATCGAATTATGATGTATTTCTGTTTATAGATTCAGTTGGTTTTCTAAGAAAGCCAAATCTGAGGTTATGATTATTATAATGAATGTTAGGTCCAAGTTACATGAATCTTATTATATATAACTAACTTTTGAATCACTGTAGAAATTTGAGATTTACAGCCTTTAGTGTGTGTGTGTGTAGTACATATATAAAGTGATCTAAAATACAAACGAAACCTTCGACGCTAATATATTCATCAACTTGATCCACGGTGTCACAAACCGAACCAAATACTGTATTCCAATTCTATTGTGTCCGATTAGTTAGTATAGGTTACCTGTGCCATGATATTTTTCTTGGAAATTTGGTAGAAGAAGTATTTGTATACAATTTTACGTTTAACCTGGCCTAAGCAACGGAATAGTACCTTCACCAATGAAATATATCAGAGTTTCACTTGGCGAATAAATATTGAAATATTTGAACCAAAGAAATAACATATTAATTTTCAGCATACAGCAAAAAGATTCTGAATGTGTGAACGAAATTTTAGTTTATTATTTCCAAAGTTCTTTACCTTAAATCTGAGGGTGTTTTTATTTTTATCAAATATAGAGGTAGTTTTTGTGTAAAACTTATAAGTAAGCGCAAAATTATATATTTATATATATATATATATATATATATATATATATATATATATATATATATATATATATATATTTATATATAATCATTTTTGAATTTGCTATAAGAGCAAATTCATGTTTACAGTCTTACTTGTAAAATATACATAAACATATTAATATATACCTATTTTTTTAATTTTAATTAATATATCTGTGTTAATGATGTTTTAGGAATATTTGGAAGAAAATGTAATTTTATAAATTTTTACGTTTAATCCTGACTTCCGGGGATATTTTACAATTTTATTGAATTATTTTTATATATCACAGATGAACTTTTTTCGATTTTTATTCTTTTGTGTTTGTTGCAACTGTTTATTCCATTAGTTAACATTTTATTGAAAATAAATTCCAATATAACTGATTTTTTGTAAGGTTTTTTCGGGTCTAATGGCGAATAAATATTGAAAGCTACAGAAATGTCATTTTCAATTTCTTCATACAGCAAACTAATTAGAAGATATATACATATTCTCTACTTAAAATTGGAAGCGTTTCTTTTTGTTTATTTTTCAAAACATTATAATCTTTTGTATAAAACTTATAACTAATAGCAAACACATTTTTCAATCATTTTTGAATTTGCTATAAGAGCAAATTCATTCCTAATATATTAGAAACATACCTAAACGACCAATTTTTTTATTCAATTATAGACTACCGTTCTAAGGTTGGATAAACATTGAAGAAATATATGTGATGAAATTTCAGTTTTATTCGATTTTGATCTTGGTGAATATATCGTAATTTGCTATACATTTCAATATAATTAATTTATATTAATTTTTTTAAGGCTAATCCAAAAATTCTATTAAAATATTCGTACAATAGAAGTTATTTATTTCTTTTCTTCATCCATCGAACAAATTTTGAAGATATTTGCAAATTGGTGTTTAATATTATACGTATTTTAACAAATTTTTAGTTTATTTTTTCCATAGTTCTTTCCTAAGAAATTGCGTTCTTCTTTCTCTCAACTCAATAGATGTATTTTTTTTTGTATAAAACTTGTAACTAATAACAAAAAGATTACTAATCGTATTTTGCAATTATTTCTGAATTTGCTATAAGAGCAAATTCATGATTATATTCTACTTAAATTGTACTTGTTAAATTTATAATATACATATAATAAAAACATACATGTTATTTAAACGATTTTTCTTTAATAATTGGCCCCATTATTAAGAATGTATATATCAGTGATGTTATTCGTTGTTTTCTTCACTTATGTTTCTGCTGAGTACATTTTTTGAAATGAATTACAATATGTTTCATTTTTATAAACATTTTTCGAGTCTAATGACGAATAAATATTGAATGAAAGAAATAAATCATAGCAAAAATTCATATTTATTTATTTTCAATAATTTTTGAATTTGCTATAAGAGCAAATTCATGATTAATATATATATATATATATATATATATATATATATATATATATATATATATATATATATATATTTATATAAAAAAATCTTACCAATTATTTAAACGGCCAATTTTTCTATTCAATAATAGGTTGAATAAACATGAATTATATCAAAATGATGTTACTTGTTATCTTCACTTTTCTTTAAAAGAATTTTGTGAGTCTAATGGTGATTTAATATAAACATAATAAAACATAAGCAAACATGCATATTTCTTCTCTTCATTCTGCAAACATATTTTGAAGAAATATGAAAATTTGCGTTATATATCGTATATTCAAACGAAGTAATAGTTTATATCTAAAGTTCTTTACTTAAAACTAGCGTTGCTTTTTGAGTTTTACCATTAAGATCATTTTCTAAACAAAACTTAGTCAATGGCTAAAAGGCTAATTGTATAACCTATTTTACTATTATTTTTTAATTTGCTATAAGAGCAAATTAATGCGTAATTTGTACTTGTTGCATTTAAATATAAATTAAATATATAATATATTGAAATCATATCTATTATTTAAACCGTAATTATTTTTATTAAATAATAGACCAAGGTGCTAAGGGTGGATAGACATGGATGAAATATGTCATTGATTTTATTCATCTTCTTCACTTTTGATTCTCTTAAATCTTAAAGTACAATTCTGTTATGCTTCTTGTAACAGTTTATTTAATTGGTTATTAAATTTTTAAATATATTCCAATATATCTCATTTTTATAAGAATTTTACGAGTCTAAAGACGAACATATATGGAAATATTTGAAAAAATAAATCATATTTATTTTCCTCATACACCATACATATTTTGAGGATATATACAAATTTGCGTTATAACTCTTGGTTTATTATTTCCAATGTTCTCTGCATAAAACTAGAGTTGCTTTTAAATTTTTCATACCATTGAGGTGGTTCTTTGTACAAAACGCATAACAAATGGCTTAATGATTAATTGTTTTTGAGCAACTTCTTACTTGATTTGTACTTGTTGAAATTATTTAATCGATCAATAATGATATTTTATAATAAGCCATTGTTCTATGGACGAATTAACGTGGATGAAGTGTATCAAGGTGATGAATGTGTCACGTTTTTCGTTTTCGATCTCGAAGGACGATTCTGTCCTATTCGTTGTAACTGTATTAGTTAATATTTTTTTAAATATCTTCCAATTTACCTCATTCTAATGAATGTTTTCTGATGGCTTACTAATATTGAAGTATAAAATCAAAAGAAATATTTCTTTTTTTTTTTATATTCTAAAAATATTAAGGTGTTTTTTTTTTCATAATAAATCCACTAAATTCAAGTGGAAATTTCTCATTCGATATGTAAACTCTATAAACAAGACACAAGTAATTCTAACATTTCTATTTGAACAAATTCATGGCGTAACTGTACGTATGAATTAATATGTACATATTATGAATCATGTATTTATATGATATATATTTATAAAATTATCAGTTCATCGTCTTATGAAATAATTTTAAAGAAGGAACAAAATAAATTACTACTATAAATAGAGAGAAAAAGCCAATATAATTACCAATAATAAGTTTCATATAGCTAATTGCTAAATTTCATACCATACATAAGTATTAAATTTAATTTAATTAATAGATAACTGAAGCGCACGAATAACATTGCACCATAAAAGCCAATGTTATAGATCCTTAAAAAATAGATTAAAATTTTTAATGTAAATTTAAAAAACAAGAATTATGTATTTCTTTTGATTAAAAATAATTTGTCAGAAAAATAAACAAAAAGATAAAAATCATTTGTAATATTTAAATATATTTGACAATTCTACAAACATAGTGTCTTTAACATTTAAGACATTCATCACATCGTCACCAATTATCTCAAACTCTACGTTTTTTCTCAATCTCTTTCCTTTACAAATTTCAAAAAATAAATACTTTATTGGTCAAAAAATCTCAATAAACTTGGTTTGCTAAGAAGACTTGTTAGCAATATTTTTTGGGTAGGTCAAAAATGTGTAAATCCTCAACTGACTTCAGAATAATCGAATTTATTGTGTCTACATTTACTTTATGATGTATGTCGGTCTCAATTAGATTAATTTTAGAAAATATACATTCACATGTTGCATTTGAATGTGGTTGACATACAAAGTTTTTTAAACATTATTATTTCTGCTGTATTGTTAAGTGCAAGTGGTGGTAGTTGGTAGTTACGAGAAACAAATAACTCAAGTCAACATCGTAAAATGCATATATTTTGTACGTGGCGCAGTTAATGGCAAATGTTACTGGATAACTGATTTATTCCTTTGGAAGTGTCATTTGATTCCATCGATAGCTTCAGCATAGTATCTGCATTTTTGGTTAATATAAACATTGGTATCTACCGAATGGCGATAAGGATCAACAAGGTGGTCATCGATAAGTAAGATCACTCACAAATTGAAGAAACAGATTCTTGTCTAATACCGCATACTAGATTGTCTGTGATTCTGATTGGAGAAACGAAACTAAAAGACTATTCTGGTCTTAACTAAGAGATTTATTTAAACCATTTTGGATTATATGTGTATTTACTGTTTTAAGAAGATACGTCCTAGTCTGGTCGATCTGTCCGGTACTTTTACTTTTTACATTCGTCAAAAGTGCTGTCTTTACGCAGGGCGACTTTTAGATATCACGGACTCAATATTTTAGTGCAACAAACAACCCGTCTATTCTCTTGGCCTATGTGATTTTAAGTGAATAATCACCGTAACTATGTAAATAAGCCACCATTATACCTTTAGAGGTATGAATGAGTAGACAGTAAAACAATATATGCGTAATTCAACACAAGACATATAATTTGATTTATAAAATACAATCATCAATTAATATACATAAATTAACATATTATTTATTACAATGTTAATTATTAGTGATCCTTGATTATCATTTAATTGATGTTATTGATTTGTTATTCAAGTTGTTTAAATTAATTCTACCCTAATTATATACCTACAATTTGTGAAACTTGTAGTTTCAATGAGTTTATAAATATAAATGTTATATATGTTTATAAAAAAATTGTGAGTTGACTCATATCTACCCATAGCACAAAAGACATGATTCACCGTGTATGGAGAAATGACAATATCCTACCAACTCATGAAAACATGTGAAAAACTTTTACCCTCACGGCTTATTTTAAGAAAGCATAATTTTTTTACCTGAAAACATCAAACACTTTAATTTAGCTTTTAAAACAAAAGCTACAAATAATAAAATCTGAACTAAACAAGCCTATACATGGTTACAAAATACAACCAAAATAGAAATATTTTGAAATTAATCATTAATTAATTTATTATAAGTTCTTGACATACTAACAAAAATTGAACAGATCAAACAATCACATTTCTTAACGTCAAACATTATTGTTGTTGATATTCGGTCTTTCAATTGCTTCATTGCAGTGAAAACAAATGTTTTACTATCCTATTACGTTAAGTTTACGCATATATCTTGAATATATCTTCGGTAAGAGACACAAAGTCGAATTTTCAACATTGCATCTGTTTTGCACACAGCCCAACAACAGTTCTCATATATCGCGGAATATACCCGTATCTAATAAATCGAAAAACAAACTTAATACTTAGTTATAACAATACCCAATTTAAATAATTAAAATTCAATGACCTTATAAGACCTTTTTCATATTGGTAGATAACATAAAAATTATAATAATCTGCCTACTGGTGCGTTGTCTCTCGTTCCAGGGCCGTAATAGTTTTCTGAATTATTACCTTTTTTTAAATCGTATATTTGCTAATTATTCTGATTTTCCTCATAATGAACATTATTATTGTTTTTGTAACAATAGTTTTGGATAGCCTCAGTTTTTTCTGCCTTAAAACAATTTGTTGTTGCCTCGATTTTTTACAAATAATATTTATAGCACGAACATTTTCTTTCCTTCTTGGATAAAAGGAAATTGTCTCACCTCCATCGGTGACTGACAGTGTAAAATACGATATGGCGCGTAGCCTGACGGGGATTACCTTATAAATTCGCATGGCACTCAACGTGTTAATATACGAAGTTAATCGTGTACTCGAAGATTTAGAAGAGGTAAGGATAGAACAAGAATGTTTGTTTAAAAAACACATACGAAATTTCCAAGATCTTTTTTCTGTTACTCCCAATAGTTGCTAATTCTTTGTTTACTTCCATAAAACAATCTATCCTATTCTTCTGCTTCGTAGTAACTTTTATTGCTACTTTTCGTTATCCTTCTATTTTTCTTAAATATATATATAAAACACAACACAGGATCTAACAAAAACGATAATTATACAATAGAAAATAATACAAAGAAAATTATGACAATTTAAACGCAACACTAGTAAACAAAAACAAACAGGTTAGGATGTAAGCAATCTGTGGCAATAATGAAAAATAAAGGCAAACTGGAACTCACGGTAGTCCCTAAAGATTTCACATTATACGTCATCGTTATCTCGAATCTCACTTCAATATTTTTGATTGAGATACTCAGAATAGAGGCTCTGGAGTGTTGGTTAATTATTTTTTGAATTAAAATTCAACGTAAGGTGAAGTTCGTAAATGGGGCAAGTTCGTAAACGGCCTGTATTTATTTAAATCTAAGTAAAATTGTAATAGCAAATTGGTAGACACCTACATTAGGTTAGTATGAAGCGATCGACATAGATGTCTTTAAAAGTGGGTAACTTATAAACAACATATTTAATGCTGTAAAAAGTATTTTGAAACTGGCTTGAGCATACTTCCGATCTCGCCCCATAATATGAGAAGTAAGATTCCAACACGATTTAAACAGGTATGTATGCCCTTGCTCTATTTTCGGAGAAAGTTCAGAATAGTATTAATTTTTTACAAGTGAAAATATATTAATGAGATTGCCATTTTTTTCCATATCTATTAAAGGACAAATGCTCCACAGTTCATTAAAAATAATGAATAATAAGTAGTTTTATAATAAGTTTGAAATATTTGTGTTTAACGTCGAACTTCAACACTGACATTGTAAACATATTATACCAAGGAACTAATAACCATGTAGTTGATGAAAAAATAGTCGAACTTACCGCTGTTCACCTTATCTCATTTTTATAATGAATTTCCGAGTCAAGTGACAATTAAATATTAAAAACACTAGCAAAAACGCATATTTATTTTCTTAATATAGCAAATATACTTTGAAATATATGAAAATTTGCATTATATATCGTATATTAAACGAACTTTTAGTTTATTTAGTTCCTTACTCAAAACTAACCTGGCTTTATGAAATTTTCAAATTGTTGTGGTTTTTTGCACAAAACTTAAAACACATGGCAATGAATAATTGTTTACATATTTTTTAACCATTTCAAATTTGCTCTAAGAGCAAATTCATGCATTATTAAAACTTGTTGAATATAAATAAATATTTATAAAAATCATACCTATTACTTAAACCGTCAACATTTCATTTCATAACCGTCCACGATCCTAAGGTTGAATGAACATGATATATACCGTGATATATATATAGTGATGTTACTGGTTGTCTTCTTCACTGTAATAGTCCTAAATCTTGAAGTACGACCCTGTCAAGTTTGTTAAAACGGTTTATTTCATTGGTTTTTCTTCAGATTTTATATATACATGGTGTGGTAATTAGATGGAAATTTAAGATGAGTTTCTATTAAGGCATACAGCATTACGAACGCAAAATATTTGTGAACTCTTTTAAAATACCAATAAAGATGTACATGAATGAATATAAACTAGAGATAATAGTACAAATACAACATACCACAGTAGATAAGATACCTGAATACATATAATCATTTTGACTTGAATACACATCTTATATTTAAATTTAGCTTCTTGAACCAAAGCTACAAATAAATAAAAACTGAACTAAACAAGCCCTTATTTGGTTACAAAATATAACCAAAATAGAATTATTATGAAATGAATCATTAATTAACTAATTAGAAATTCTTGAAATACCAACAAATATTGAACAGATCAAACAATCACATTTCTTAACGTCAAACATTATTGTTGTTGATATTTGACCTTTCAATTGCTTCTGTGCAGTGAAAACAAATGTTTTACTATCCTTCTATTCTAAGTTAACGCATATATCATGAATAATCTTCCGAATCTTCGAATTTTCAATAATGCATCAGTCTTACACACAGCGCAATACTAGCTCTCATATTTTGCGGAATATATCTGCTTTTAATAAATCGAAATACACACCTAATACTTGATTATAATACAATACACTATTTAAGTAATTAAGATTCAATGACCTTATAAGACCTTTCCCATATTGGTAGATAATATAAAATATAAGAATTATCTGCCGGTTGATGCGTTGTCTCTCGTTCCAGGGTCGTAATAGTTTCCTAAATTATTTCTTTTCTCTAAATCGTTTATTTGCGAATTATTCTGATTTTCTCATTGTAAACCTTATTATTGGTTATGTAACAATAATTATTCGATAGACTCAATTTTTTCTGTTTTAAAACAATTTTTTGATGTCTTGATATTTAAAAAAATAATATGTATAGCACGAATATTTTCTTTCCTTCTTGAGTAGATGGGAATTGACTAAATTATTGTTCAGCAGTATGTCATACGTCATCATATTTTAAGCATTTAATAATAATAAAAATAGTAGTTCTAAATCTACTAGCTTTATTTATTATTTATACAGGAAGAAATAATACAACAGCGAATAATGCAATGTTTGGAAAAAGCTTCATCTCGAATGATGACTTGCTGACGTATTGGTGCTAATGCTTCTAGTACCATTGGCTGCTGATTGAAATTATACAATACGGTTAAATTGTATACAAATTATTAAGCAAGACGTGCTTAGTTAAAATTACAAGTATGACTTTTACAACTCAATATTCCATTAGACATCTTCAATTCAAAACTCATTTTTCTGTTTATTTGAAGAAGTCACATATTTTTAATCTATAAACACATCTAATACATTAATTTCGCTACTAGAACAAAATCTACCTACAACAACAATCTACAAAATATAACTAAAATGAATATATCCACAAGTCAATAAACAAACCTAATACATATATATAACAATACGTTATTTAAGTAATTAAATTCAATGACCTTATTAGACCTTTCCCATATTGGTAGATAACAAAAAAACAACAGTAAAACAAGTAAAAACATGATCCTTTTAGAAAATTTTACATTTTTACGCCCAATTGCTGTACGCTAACTAATAATTTTTTTGTATAATGATTAATGAAGTCATAGATTCAGTTGAAAATGCATAGATAATGGGTTGTCACACAAGAGTTTCATTTACTTATCCACAGAAGGACGCAATGTCCCACTTTTCCACACTATTTTTTCTTCTCCACTGAGGTAGCACTATGAATAACTTTCGCAATTGAGGAAAGTACTCCTCATCTCTAGATTTTCCTGTTGCGCTCATTACTACACCTTTTGTAAATCTCTCTATATACCACTTTAATTGCTTCTCCGCGGTGATGGATAAGAATTCTTTGAAATTTGTGTTTGGAACAAGAGAAGGATTTTCAATGGTCATCGAACCCAATAGATGGAATGGCACATATAAGAAATTGATAATTTGCCGGCTGGTGCGTTGTCTCTCGTCCCAGGGCCGTAATAATTTCCTATATTACTTCTTTTCTTTACATTTTTTCTTTTCTAATTATTCTGATTTTCCTCAGTATATCATTTATTATTAAAAAACATTATTATTGCTTCTGTAATAATAACTATTCGATGGGACGATATTATTTTCTTAAATCAATTTTGTATAGTTCGATTGTATTCAGTTAATATTTATAGTAAGAACATTTTCTAGTTATCTTGGATAGAAAGGATTTGACTCATGTATCATTAAATTTTAAGCATTAAATAATAATAATTTAAATAAAATGTAATTTAATTTGCATTCTATTTTGGGACAATATATTTTGAAGAATCATACGTTCTTATATTGCATATTCAACTGTAGCATTAGAAGTGGTAAATCCACTAGGTAGAACTAGAGATGTTTGTCAAATTACTTTGAAATCATAAGTAGTTACTCTTTTTTGATCATAAACCATGCGGCATAGTCATAGTTCATCGACTATGTTATTTTCATATACCATTTGGATCCATCTTCCCTCACGAATGTTGAAGAATCTTAATTTTAGTTGATATTTGCTGACTACTATACTACATCAATAACTTGCTAATGTATTGCTGCTGAATGCTTCTGGTTTCATTTGCTGCTGCCGATTATTAATATATTCAGTAACTAAATGAGTGTAACTTTGATATCTTGGTCAACAGCGTATTTATTTTCGTTTTTGCCTTAGCCATGGGGATAGCGCTTCATGATTTACTCATAAATTTTATCCTGCTGATCATGAAAATTCAATTTTTCAAATACACATTTAGCACGCTTGTAATGTTTTGTGGTAAAAGGTATATAATTATTACTTCAATGGTCATCGAACCCAATAGATTTAATGGCACATATAAGAAATTGATAATTTGCCGGCTGGTGTGATGTCTCTCGTCCCAGGGCCGTAATAATTTCCTGAATTACTTCTTTTCTTTACATTTTTTCTTTTCGACTTATTTTGAATTTCCTCAGTATATCATTTATTATTAAAATACATTATTATTCTTTCTGTAATAATAGCTATTCTATGGGACGATATTATTTTCTTTCTTAAAACAATTTTGTGTAGCTCGATTACATTTAGTTAATATTTATAGCAAGAACATTTTCTAGTTATCTTGGACAGAAAGGAATTGAATTATTACATTTTAAGCATTAAATAATAATAATTTTAATAAAACGTAATTTAATTTACATTATATTTTGAGACCATATATTTTGAAGAATCATACGCCCTTATATTGCATATTCAACTGTAGCATTAGAAGTGGTAAATCCACTAGGTAGAACTAGAGATGTTTGTCAAATTACTTTGAAATCATAACTAGATACTCTTTTTTGATCATCAACCATGCAGCATAGGTCATAGTTCATCGACTATGTTATTTTTCATATACCATTTGGATCCATCGTCCCTCACGAATATCGAGGAATATTAATTTTAGTTGATATTTGCTGACTACTATACTACATCAATAACTTGCTAACGTATTGGTGCTGATGCTTCTGGTTCCATTTGTTGCTGCCGATTATTAATATACTCAGTAACTAAATGACTGTAACATTGATTTCCTGGTCAATAGCGTATATATTTTCGTTTTTGCCTTAGCCAGGGGTTAACGCTTCATGATTTACTCATAAATTTTATCCTGCTGATCATGAAAATTCAATTTTTTAAATACACATTTAGCTCGCTTGTAATATTTTGTGGTAAAGGGTTTTCAATTATTATATCAATGGTCATCGAACCCAATAGATTGAATGGCACATATAAGAAATTGAAAATTTGCCGGCTGGTGCGATGCCTCTCGTCCCAGTGCCGTAATAATATCCTGAATTTCTTCTTTTCTTGACATTTTTTCTTTTCGACTTATTCTGAATTTCCTCAGTATATCATTTATTATTAAAAAAACATTATTATTCCTTCTGTAATAATAGCAATTCTATGGGACGATATTATTTTCTTTCTTAAATCAATTTTGTGTAGCTAGATTACATTCAGTTAATATTTATAGCAAGAACATCTTCTAGTTATCTTGGACAGAAAGGAATTGAATTATTACATTTTAAGCATTAAATAATAATAATTTTAATAAAACGTAATTTAATTTGCAATATATTTTGAGACAATATATTTTCAAGAATCATACGCCCTTATATTGCATATTCAACTGTAGCATTAGAAGTGGTAAATCCACTAGGTAGAACTAGAGATGTATGTCAAATTACTTTGAAATCATAACTAGATACTCTATTTTGATCATCAACCATGCAGCGTAGGTCATAGTTCATCGACTATGTTATTTTTCATATACCATTTGGATCCATCATCCCTCATGAATGTCGAGGAATATTACTTTTAGTTGATATTTGCTGACTACTATACTACATTAATAACTTGCTAACGTAATGATGCTGATGCTTCTGGTTCCATTTGTTGCAGCCGATTATTAATATACTCAGTAACTAAATGCGTGTAACTTTGATATCTTGGTCAATAGCGTATATATTTTCGTTTTTGCTTTAGCCAGGGGGATAACGCTTCATGATTTACTCATAAATTTTATCCTGCTGATCATGAAAATTCAATTTTTTAAATACACATTTAACTCGCTTGTAATATTTTGTGGTAAAGGGTTTCTAATTATTACTTTATGTGAACAGCCACACGTTCCAAATAAATTTGTTAGCTAAATTAAAGTCATGCAACTCAATTGTCAAATTAGACTCACTCGACTCAATATTAAAGTTCGATTGACTAGTCGCCCGAAGGCTCTACAAGAAAGGTCTTCGTTCTTGAACATTATCAATCAGTATCGTTTCAATCATTATGTAAAACACATATTATTGGGTTCAAATTCTATCATGACTATAAAGTAAATATTATTTCAAATTCTGACTGACGTTCAAAACAATAGTTATTTACTGAAATGTTATAGATGAAACATATACATTTTGTAAATGTCTAAAGATCTCCAAAATCGGCGTCACAAAAGTGCTTTAAATCATTAATGTATAGTTGCTACTGCTACTACTCCATCTCCCTTAAGCTGAACATATATTCCAGGAATGGATTATATATTACCTGTCATTGTTTACATATAAGCGAAGCATTGGCCTCTTCATCTGGTCCATGATCTCTTTTCTTTTCCTTATAGTTTCTTATATATCACATTACCAATGCGTGACAACTATGCTTCTGAGATCGTGAAGTAAGAGCGATATTTTTATGGCAGAACACCCAGATTGGTAGCATGATGATTAGAGGCTCACGTTGGCAGAGGCCAAACAGCGTTAACGAAATATTTAATTTTCTTTCACTTAAATCGCACTTGTTGTTGCTGATCATTTACGAAGTTTTCCCGTGTCCTCCGAGTTTCTTAAAGTATTTCACAACTATGACCTTTTAGTGTACTTTGTTAATTATTAATGCGGTATATTCCACACATCTAAATGATTTTAAAGTTAAATATAATTTATTTTCTATGAAGCTATGATGAAATTTTCTTAACTTAAATTGTTCACAATCTCGTGCATGTTGCTCCCAGATTCCGCTTCGAGCAATTTGATACGCAAACGTCCACATAGCCATTAGGTGCACTTGTACAACTACTTTAAAAGCTTCAAAATGTTCTATAATAAGTATCAGTCAAATGTAATAATTTAATTTAAGCGATTCATTCGAAATCAATTTTCAGTGTTTTTAGTCCATCTAAATAATGTGCGATTATTTATTTTGTACATTGTTGAAGAATTTATCATACAACTAAAAAATTTAATTACTTCAACCAATTTCGGTAGATCATCGCTTGGAATTTTGTAGAAACGCCCTTTCAAGAAAGTTAATCTCTCATCGTGCGCAATTTTCTTTTGTTTGAGCGATAAAACTTGATGGTTATCACCAACTTCTAATGTTGTTCGGTAACACTAGCTTGTTTAAACTGGAGAAGATTTAAAATGCTTGATTAAATATAGGAGTAATAACGGTCTTCAAAAATAGAAAATATATATTTTCTTGAATTTGTTGGTAAATTCCTCCTTTCGCAGCTCTGCTGTTGCATATGGCACTGCTTCCGTATCCTCAATCACCAGCTTCTCCAACTCGCTCAACGAGGACGGGGCACCTGACTCTGAATATGTTGGCTGGGCCCTCCACCATGGCCAGTCCTATTAGGATGACCTCCAGGCGATGGATGTTTGCAATACACCCTTTCAAATATCGAAGTCCTAGTCACTTAATTTTCTAAACTGTACGATTATATAAATATTTATAACACAAAGAACTTCTATGTGTTATGTTTCAAAAAAAAATTACATTGTCGATTATTTATCGTTTTATGATAAGAACCGCACGTCAATGACGTGACTGCTGACCATTATTTATTTTTATATATTATTATACCTTATAAGACTAAAAAATAAGCATACGCCTAAAGGCGGCCCCAAATTGAAATATCATAATTTAGATTATAACGAATTGGTGTATTTTTGCAGCATTTCAGCTTGTATTATATGACACAAGTAACATCTCTTTATGTTAAATAATGCCAGTTGGTATAACAAAAATATTTCGTATTACATGCAATCGCTGCATTTTATCGCTCTATTGGGTTAAGAATATCATTATGAAAGAAATACCACCATTCTGTGTTATTAGCCATTATTTGCAATTAGTGTTTAATTAAGATCACTACATGTTCTGAACTCCAATTTTTATTAATTAATTAAACCGATTCATCTGTATTTTACACCATTGTTGTTGATATTGGTATAACAGTTGATGCGTTTGGTTGTTCTAATATTATTCCTTTCTAAAGAGATGTATATAGTAAGTTAAGCAGCGGATATCTAATCATTTCAAGTTATTATGAAGGTTTATGTAAACTATGTCAATACTGGTATTATTGTTATCCCTAATTCAGTTATCGTATGTTGTTCGAATTTCATCAAGTACCTGTCGGGATGATTTTCATATTTTCTTCTATTTGAAGATGCAATTGGAATACTGGACGCAATGATTACTATACTTTTAATATAGTATTTATTGAATCTATTAAAAAGGGTGCTGGGCTTTGGTTTCAAACTTTTTTTTTTTAATACTATCCACAATAATGTTGGGTTTGATTAACAATTGTCAATTTTGTATGTGTTTTGCTTATCGGATTACATACATTTTATTTCTTTTGTATTTTCCTCAATTTTCTTCTGTCTTTTGTAACATATATTTTTTATGCCATATGTCTCTGTTTTGTTTATTTTGCCTCGTCGATTGTATAATGGCGATGTTTTTAATTTTGTTTACCTGTACAGTATGTGCAATATTTTCATATATATCAGCATACACCAAGTTCTGATTTTGCGTTATTCTAATTGGAGTTGTCCATTTTGCCTTATCTCTGAAATATTAAAAATTACTTACTGTTGATGTGATCTTGTAATTCTTTTGGTTTAGTTAGAACTTCTGCACGGCTCATATAATTATTTGCTATAACCAAGTTAACTTATGTTTCTGTTATGTTTGTAGCACGTGCATAATTAAAAATAGTTTTTATTTATTAACATATATATATATATATATATATATATATATATTGTGACGCTTACTTTCGGTACTTTGCTTGTTCGGGCGCCAATATCAATCTGTACACCGTGCTTTTGGGTACGGCGACAGATTTCCCGGTACTCAGTGAAGAAATATTCTATTTCCAGAGGTCGTTGATAATAAAAGATGACAATGTAGTTTAATCCCCAGATATTTTATTTTTCCCCACAAAATATAGATGTTACAAACATTAACAAATAATAGATATTTACTTTACAAACACACGAAATATATTTTGGATCAAACCAGCGGTCGCAACCCTTTACGACAACAAATGCTAAGTTTGATGTGCCCAAAAATATACAATAAAACAATATATTAGAATTAATCTAATAGCAGAATAATTACAGTTTTTGAAGTTACGTTAAGTTGAACAAAAGTATAAATATGTTTTCAAAGACAAAATGTATGAATCAAAGATTCGCCGGTTTATCACCCCAAATATATAATAAAATAATATATTAGAATCAATCTAACAACGGAATAATGAAAGTTATGGAAGTTACGTTAAATTAAACAAGAGAATATAAATATGTTTCTAAAGCAAAATGAATGAGTTAACGGTTCGCGAAGCCAGCGTACAACTATTGTAAAAGCCAACCAGATCCCATCACCTAGCAGCCTGTACAATAGCAGCCGTCGTATTTACTAGATTCTCACACCTAGCAAATACTACAGAAACGCTACCGGTGCCTGCGTACAACTATTGTAAAAGCCAACCAGATCCCATCACCTAGCAGCCTGTACAATAGCAGCTGTCGTATTTACTAGATCTCAACACCTAGCAAATACTACAGAAACGCTCCACAAATTCCACTCTGAATCCCAACACCCAGAGCTCCTTTGCCGATACTAGCCTCAACACCAGTACCGTTCGCACCCGATTCTTCCTGATCTCAGCACCAAGAAGAATGAATCTTTATTGTCGATCCGTGCTATTTATCAAACCGATCAATTAGTGTTGTACACGTCACGAGTGGGGGTTAAAGTGGGGTCTCGAATCGAACGAGAGCGCGTGCGTGGCACAGCGAGGTGTGTTTAATATTCCGGACTCGGCCGAGTGCTGGCTACCGAACTAAACTCGGAGCGCTGACTGATAACAACTCGCTTGCCGTGCGCACGCGGGCGCTTAACTATTTTGCTTCGTTACACCCCCCTCTTACTTCGAAAAAGAAAAATATATTTAAATGAATATATTTGATTAAATATGTTTGATAATTTAAATAAGATATTTTTCTTAACCTCTAAATATACAACTTAATATCATTGTGATTCATTTGGGTTGGTCTTTAGGAATGTGCGTCCAAAGGTATTCCTTGTCGGTAAGTGGGATGCGTCCTCGAAACTTCTTCCTCCGGTGGGCCGCAGTGCGTTCAGTGGACTTTGAAACCATAGGCTAGGGCTCGGTGTGGTTTGATTACCTGGTAGTTTTATTCTGAAACAGAGTTAGTAACACGGTATGGCTTTAAATCTTTTACGTGTACCCGGTCTAAGCATCGACCCTGGGCATCTTCGAGGCGGTAGACATGGGAAGAAATCTTTTTCAGAACCGTGTGAGGTCCTGAGTACCGGGGCGCCAACTTGGCTGTGATACCCCTGGCCGCAGATGACAGAGTGTTGTTCTTCCGCCATACCTTTTCGCCAACTCGGTATTGAACTTCTCTACGACGTAGATTATAGTGATATCCTTGTTTGGTGGCGGCGCGGGCAAGATTTACCTTCACCAGGTCTAACACTTCTTTCAGTTTCCCTAGAAGCTGAAATCGTTCGGTCGGTACGGTGTCGGTCGGTGTTTCGGTATCGGTCGGTGTTTCGGTGTCGGTCGGTGCATTATTTTCGGTCGGTACATCGGTATCGGTGCTTTTCGCTCTATACAGCGTATTCGGTAACTCCAATTCTCGGCCGTAGTTTAATAGGGCTGGCGAGAATCCGGTTGATTCGTGGCGACTGCTGTTAATTGCGAATGAAAGTTCAGGGAGATACTCATCCCACTTTCGGTGATTCCCTTCGCAAAACTGGGCAATCATTGGTTTTAACACCCTATTCACCCTTTCTGCAGGGTTTGCCTGTGGAGTATAGGGTGGCGTAAAACGTTGCGTTATCCCAAGTTCGTTTAAAGTTTTCTTCACGTTGCGGTTGTCAAACTCGGTGCCGTTATCGGTAATAAGTATTTTCGGACAACCGTGGCGTGAAATAACTAATTCCCTTAATGATTGCAGCACAGTGGCGGCGGTCGCTTTGCGGAGTGCTCGGCATTCTACCCATTTTGTAAATCGATCTTGAAAAACGATCAAATAGATGTTACCTTTACTTGAACGTGGTAATGGCCCTACGAAATCAGTGCAGACCGTCTCCCAAGGGCGGGTTATGGGGGGTGGTCCCATTTTCCCAGACGGTACTTGTTGGGATGGTTTGTACTGTTCGCACTTCTCGCAGCCTCGGACATATTGAGCGATTTGGCGAAACATTCCTGGCCAGTAGTAATTACTTGCTACTCTAGCAGCCGTTTTCGCAATACCCAGATGTCCGGCTTCGGGACGGTCATGATTTTCATGTAAAACTTGTCTTCGCTGATTTTGTGGTACGCATAATTTCCATGGAGTACTCATCTCTGCTTCGGTTAGATCACCCGGATCCCAGAAATGACGGTAGAGCCTTCCTCCTTCAATGCAATATTCGGAAAAGTCGCCTGGTTTCGCCTTAACTTCGTTGAGTTTTCTCTCATACCAAGTGTCTCTTCTTATTTTTGTTTGGTTGGAGATAGCGCACAACTCTCTATTTTTCTCGTCCTCGGTGATGTCAAGGGGTTGCCGTGATAATGCGTCGGCTACATGATTGAGCGCACCTCGTCTGTATCGGACATTGAAATCATATTGTTGGAGCTCCAGCGCCCATCGCGCTACTCGGCCGTGTGCATCTTTCAGCGAGTGTAGCCACTTCAGCGATTGGTGGTCAGTTATGACAGTAAAATGGTAGCCTTCCAGATAAGGGCGCATTTTCCTGATACCCCATACGATGGCTAGACATTCTCGTTCCGTTGGTGAGTATTTCATTTCTGGATCGGAGAGTGAGCGGCTAGCGTATGCAACCACATGCTCTTTGCCGTTATCATGTTGGACTAGCGCAGCGCCTAAGCCTTTGTTGGATGCGTCGGTTTGCAATACGAACGGCTTATTGAAGTCTGGACACGCAAGTACGGGTGCACTGGTCAGAGTTTCTTTCAATGTACGAAATGCTGTTTCTTTTTCTTCAGTCCATTTCCATCTTTGTTTCTTCTTTAACAATGAGTTTAAAGGAGCGGCGATTTTTGAAAAGTTAGAAACGAATCTGCGGTACCAAGAGGCGGCGCCAAGGAATCGTCTTAATTCCCGGACATTTTTCGGCGGTGGAATGCTGGTGATTGCTTCTACTTTATCCGGATCGGTTCTAATCCCGTCGGCGGTAATTACATGACCAAGATATTTAATTTCTGTCTTGCAAAAATGGCATTTTTCTGGATTAAGTTGGAGATTTGCTTTGCGTAAGCGGTAGAATACTTCTTTGAGATTATTCAAATGCTCTTCTAACGTGGATCCCAAGACAATTATGTCATCAAGGTAGGCAAAGGCTTTGGGCTCCATATCTGGACCAATTATTGCATCTAACAATCTCTGAAACGTTGCAGGAGCGGCGTGAAGACCAAACGGTAATACTTTGAATTGATACAGCGCTCCCGGCACTGTGAACGCGGTGAGTGGCCTGCTTTCCGGTGACAGCGGTACTTGCCAGTACCCATGTTTTAAATCAATTGATGAAAAATATTTTGCCTGTCTCAATTTATCCAATATCGCGTTTATAAATGGTAATGGATATGCGTCTTTCACGCTGACTTCATTTAGTTTGCGGAAGTCAATACAAAATCTTTGTCTGCCATCCCTTTTCCGAACCATTACGATTGGTGAACTCCAAGCGCTGTTTGACGGTTCGATTATGTTATTAGCTAACATTTCGGTAATTTCCTCGTTGATGACTTCTTGCATCTTTGGATTTTGAGGTCGGTATCTTTGTTTGATCGGTGTGGCATCTTTAAGACGTATTTTGTGTTCGACCAGCGGCGTAACACCAGATATGGATTTAAATAACGGTAATTCCTGCGCTAGAAATATATCTAATTGTTGTTTCTCCGTACGGTTCACACAGCATACATTGTTAATAACGGACGTTTCAATATTTCGACAAGTGACTCGACCGGTTACGACATCGATATTGGCGTTACATTGTATCAATATGTCCATGCCAATAAGTATGGCGGTACTGAGGTTTGGCAAGCAGGATAGTGTCACAATCTGCGGTGTGTTTTCGATTAGACAACTAATCTCAACTTCCTCTTGGATTGTTATAATTTCTCCATTTGCGAGCTGAGCCCTCCTCGAGTTGAGTTTACGGATTTTTGAATTAATTTTGCGGCAATATTCGGTCACGTCTTCGTTTATGTACGACAGTGTAGATCCGGTGTCGATCAATGCCGAAAACGTACGAGTGCCGATTATCATTGTGACGAAAATGCGGTTGTCGGTATCGGTTTCTTGGTCCAATGATATGATCGGATGACCTCGTATCTGTCCGTCGGTAAATGCGGGCTTCAGCGGTACGGACTGGTCGGGCCCAACTGCGGGCCAGTCCGACGGTCGTTTCCCGTCGCTTGACAAGAACAATCTCGAGACATAACGCCACGTTTCTTGCATTGGGAACAAAACAGGGTTCCTCGTTCTTTGCAGTCGAATCTCCTGTGTCCTGTTTTCCCGCAATGCCAACATATCATTCGCTGATAATAATGTTCTCGAGTGGATTCGGTTTTTGGTTGAGTAGAAGGAGTTATCACGGCAGCTACTTTTGAATTACGTGATGGTCTCAATTCATCTTGAAGTTTTTCGAATGTTTCAATTTGTGTTGTCAGTTCTCTGATGTTAGAAAAGTCGACACGGCGGATATATTGTCGATATTCCGGCAGTAGATTGGTGTAGAGACGGAATAATGTCTGTGTCGTAGTGAAACCTTCGTGTCTACGTATTAACGATTGAAGTGCTATCACGTAATCTCGGCCTTTTTCACCCGTTTTCTGTTTTCTATGGCTGATTTCTTCTTCCAGATTGAAAATGTAATCAGCGGGAAGGTAAAATGCTCTAAAGTCGTCTAGGAAATTTGACCAAGTTTCCCACATACATTTATTGTTGCGATACCACATTAAAGCGGTTCCGCGGAACAGTTCTGGCAGGGCCGTCAATAGATTTTCGCTTGCGAAATTATAACTTGTTCTCAGTTCTTCAAGACGTTCTAGGAACAGTACTGGATCCGTCTTGCCGTCGAAGTGGGTATTCCATTTCCGCACCAGGTCACAAATGTGAGCAGAGTTTATGATATTCGGTTGTGCGATGACTTGTTCTCTGATTCCCGGTTGAACAGCAGGATCAGTGTTATTCTCTCGGGTCCCTTCTTTTAGAAATTTAGACAAACGTTGTCGCATTTCAGCGACATTTCCATCGGTCGACAAGTTGAATTTACGGAGTTCTGTCATTAAATCTACTTTATTTATTTTGTAAATCCAGCTGGTTTGTGGACTTTCGCTGGAACCTCCAGCTTGGTTCTCGATATCGTCGCCTGCCATCTTTTATTTCGTTATCAACAAGGTCCCTGTTCGGGCGCCAGTTTTGTGACGCTTACTTTCGGTACTTTGCTTGTTCGGGCGCCAATATCAATCTGTACACCGTGCTTTTGGGTACGGCGACAGATTTCCCGGTACTCAGTGAAGAAATATTCTATTTCCAGAGGTCGTTGATAATAAAAGATGACAATGTAGTTTAATCCCCAGATATTTTATTTTTCCCCACAAAATATAGATGTTACAAACATTAACAAATAATAGATATTTACTTTACAAACACACGAAATATATTTTGGATCAAACCAGCGGTCGCAACCCTTTACGACAACAAATGCTAAGTTTGATGTGCCCAAAAATATACAATAAAACAATATATTAGAATTAATCTAATAGCAGAATAATTACAGTTTTTGAAGTTACGTTAAGTTGAACAAAAGTATAAATATGTTTTCAAAGACAAAATGTATGAATCAAAGATTCGCCGGTTTATCACCCCAAATATATAATAAAATAATATATTAGAATCAATCTAACAACGGAATAATGAAAGTTATGGAAGTTACGTTAAATTAAACAAGAGAATATAAATATGTTTCTAAAGCAAAATGAATGAGTTAACGGTTCGCGAAGCCAGCGTACAACTATTGTAAAAGCCAACCAGATCCCATCACCTAGCAGCCTGTACAATAGCAGCCGTCGTATTTACTAGATTCTCACACCTAGCAAATACTACAGAAACGCTACCGGTGCCTGCGTACAACTATTGTAAAAGCCAACCAGATCCCATCACCTAGCAGCCTGTACAATAGCAGCTGTCGTATTTACTAGATCTCAACACCTAGCAAATACTACAGAAACGCTCCACAAATTCCACTCTGAATCCCAACACCCAGAGCTCCTTTGCCGATACTAGCCTCAACACCAGTACCGTTCGCACCCGATTCTTCCTGATCTCAGCACCAAGAAGAATGAATCTTTATTGTCGATCCGTGCTATTTATCAAACCGATCAATTAGTGTTGTACACGTCACGAGTGGGGGTTAAAGTGGGGTCTCGAATCGAACGAGAGCGCGTGCGTGGCACAGCGAGGTGTGTTTAATATTCCGGACTCGGCCGAGTGCTGGCTACCGAACTAAACTCGGAGCGCTGACTGATAACAACTCGCTTGCCGTGCGCACGCGGGCGCTTAACTATTTTGCTTCGTTACAATATATATATATATATATATATATATATTTACATCTTATTTTACATTTATTTTCGTGTAATTTAGTAGGAGATCTTAATTATTTGAAATTTATCCACTGTTTAATGTTAAACATAATAAAATATTCTAATCTCATCCAAAAATACAGATTGAAAATTATATTTCATATATGTAAAGATTGCAAATAATATATCGTATAAATTCGATTTAGTAATTTTTCTTCTATCTCTATTATATAATCATAATTTTCTAAAACCTGAAAATCTATTGAATTGCCAACAAATGTACATTAAAATATACAGATTGAAAATAATATAACGTATTCATTGTCCGAATGGCATGGATTTAGTTTCAAATTTTATTTCTACCTCTATTTTCATCCTCCACAACTGAGACATCTTTAGATTGTTTCGTTTTGTAGTATTTAACCCGAAAACTACCGGATTCTTACAAACTTAGTGTATATTAAAAAATACAAATTGAAAATAATGCAACGTATAAATAAAGGTTAAACATAAAGAAACGTATAAATACGTGCCTAATTTGTTTCTTTCTATCTCCGACTGGCATGCATTTAAGTATTTTTCATCTATTTTTTCGTTACATTCTTTGACACTGAGTTACGATTTTACCATTTAGTAACAAGTAGAGAAGTATAGAACTCATATACTACTAAATAAAATGATAATTCAGACAATCGCATTTTGAACTTAAAATTATAATATATAATTTGGAAATAAGTTATCATGAATGTGAAATTTGGGGATTAAAGAAATTATTTGAAACGATATAAAATTTTATTGTAGTAAATAAATTTTGAAAGTCGCAAATATGTTCGCCTTCCATTTACTACCAGTGCATTCAATCATTATAATATACGCTTCTTGTTTCAGTTTGGGGGTGTTAAAATGATATTTTTGTAATTTCTTACAATATTTCTATATGGTACCTGGCAGAGATTATTCCCTCAGCAGGGTGTGGAATCATAACTGAAAGGTAGCGCGCAGGAGTCAAGATCAACTTTACCACATTGTTTGGTTATATTGTTATTGTTTTATTACATGTAATTAATTTTTTTCACAATAGTTACTTTATTCTTAACGGTTAATACGAGCACAGTGTACATACAGACTGTTAATGTTATTCTACGGGGTTTATATATGTTTATGATAAGTCGATATTTGCAGGTTACCCCGCAATTCCTGTATGCCTTGACTGATTGAATTGCTTTCTAAATTATTATTATTCTTTATTATCTTATTCTTTATTATCTTAGATTCTAATAAATTTGTTTCTGCGGTTTTGCTAAAATATCAGACTGTGCGTATTAATTAGATGTAATAATTTATCAGACAGTATATATGATTCTAATTGTGTGGACACAGTTTGGGGTGACCGTGACAATATAATACATTTAACGATAAGAACAAATATGCCAATTTTAGATGAAATGTTGGGTAACGTTTATAGCCATCATCGACTTTGTGTAATAAACATAATATTTGGATCCTTCTTCCATCAATTTCAGTTGTTGTTGTTGACTCTTGTACTACATCTATAACTTGCTGACGTGTTGGTGCTTTTGCTGCGGAGTTTGCTGCTGCTGATCATTTACGATGTTTTCCAGTGCCTTTCGAGTTACTCACTGCCCAACCAATAGTTGATTTATGCATTTCACAACACTTGTTATATTCAATCACATAACCAAAGATAACGACCTAATGACCTTCGTGGATCATCATCAATGCGACATAGTTCATTCGTCTAAATGTTTTAGAGTTAAAATTTCCTCCTCTTAAACGGCTAAAGAACCATTAGGTGCACTTGTACAATGTACTACAAAACGTTCCATCATAAGCATAACTCAACTTAAATCATTTAAATTTAGCAATAAATTCAGCATTCTTCAAGTAAAATTCCAAATCAGTTTTTATTTTTTCAGTCCATCTAAAGAATTGGTCAGTTATTTTTGTAAACATCGTGGTTGATTTTGTACTTAGCAACCAAAAATTCTATATGTACTGCCTTATTATGTTTCCATTGAGGAAGAATAAATTGCCTACCATAGGCTGTATTTGCAACCAATATCTGTAGAACATAGATTGGCACTTTTTAGAAATGTGCTTCCAAGGTAGAGTTACATTCTTGAAACTTATTAAACGTCTCTTGCCGTTCTTACGCAGTTTTCTTTTGCTCTAGCGATAAAACAGAATGGTTCTCACCAACTTCTAACGTTGTAAGGTAGCGTATTACTTTCCTTCCTTACCTTCTCATTAAAATATTTAAAAAATCACTTTATTTTTATTACAAAATTTTAAAGCTATATGTGTCTGGAATATGCAGCAGGACCGGTTTAACAATCCAGGAAGTATTCTCGTTGCTACAGCCTGTTGAACGCACGCTTATAGGCGCTCATGTAGAAAGTTTCAGCTAACGAAAACTTTAAAGGTGTCTATCTTAAAACTACATTTTTCCGATTGACTTCGGATAAATACTGCGAAAAATATTACACTTTTTATTAGATCTAATACCTAACCCTAGTGCAAATATATAATAATGAATATTTTTAACGGCAGGTTAAACGCAAGAAATGAAGATCAAAATACGAATTCTAATTTCAAATGGCTGCCAATTTGTTAATGTTCAATCTATTTACTTGCACTTAGATATAAGATCCAAGGAATTTTATGTAGTTTTTGACAAACAATTATCGATTTTGGTTTCACATCCCTTCTCTGTGATGCCGCCATTACAGGCGCCACTTTGTTTCAAGCGATACGATTTTTGTAGTTTAAAGTATGACAATTTAAACGGTCAAAACCGTATGTTCGTAAATCATTTCGTTTTCCCGCAAAAAAAGAAAAAATTCCAAAGTTTACCTATTTTTCAAGCACGTTAATGAGAAGCAACACTAGCTTGTTTTTACTGGAGATGGTGGAAAATGCTTGATTAAATATATGCGTAATATTAATTTCAAAAAATTGTAAAACAAAAAGTAGTAATTATTTTAGTTGTTACACAGTATATGTGCGTCCTCCTTCAGCTCTACGATTATTGCGATGACATTGCCTCCATATACTCAGCCGCCAGCTCCTCCAACTCGCACACCAAGAGCACGGCGAGGAGGCAGTAGCGGACCCGTAATATGATAGCAGGGCCTTCTACAAATACACATACCATCGTCATTCCTATTAGAACGCCCCCCAGGCGATTGCCGTTTGTTATACACCATTTCAAATACTCAAGACTATACCGCTTTATTTTCCGAGCTGATTCTGAATTATATATTTTTAAAATACACACCATTGCTTTTGAACTAGGCTATTTATATATTTTTATACCTTAAGAAGCTAAAAAATTAACAGATGCCTAACCGCATCACCACAAAACTTATTTTGCTTATAATATCTTTGTATAGTACACTGAAGAATTAATTTATTATTTATCCACTAAAATAAATTCGGAATATAAAACCAGCCGTGTAAACAAAATTTTGAAGATAAGAATTGTTTTTTTTTTTACATTTAATTTCATGGCATTCAGAACGATAGTTTCATTATTTAAATGAATCCACTGTTAAGAATCTCTTTATGCTAAATGACAAGAAAATAACTATCTGGTACTTACAAATTTAACGCATATTTATAATAAACAAATTGACAATAATACAACATATATAGATTGATGATAATATAACGTATAAATACGCACCTAATATGCTTCTTTCAATCTCCATATGGCGTGTGTTTAATGATTTTCATATATTTCTTCATTACATATTTGATATTGAGTCACGATTTTTTCACTTTGAAAAAAAAAAAGCGTATTGCACTTACGTAATACTACACAAATTGACAACCCGGCTGATCGCATTTTGAACTAAACATTATATTGGTCTAAACGCATTTTGAAAGTCATAAATAAGTTTGGCTAGCATTTATTACAGTTCATATTTTATTTTTAATATACTCGTCTATACATATAATATTGCTCCTCATTTACTTGAGAATTTCCCTGAAAGTTGCTGACACACAAATCAGCTTTATGCTTTTCACTATTATACTGTTCTTTTTGCATTGGACGCAAGCTAAAATGTACTAATTCACAACTAGAAGTATCAATTGATATAGATAATATATTATTTATTGTAGTGCATTTCGTTATGAAAAATGGGAATAATAATTATATGAAAAAAATTTTGGTGTGAATAAATCATTTTTAAAATGTTAAGGTGTATAATATTTATGGCGTAGCAATGAGTCAGAATTTGCCTTATCAGAATTTTGAGTGGTTAAACATTTTACTAATATCTTACAATATTTCCATATGGTGCCAGATAGAGATCGAAGCCTGCTGTGGGTTTGGAATATATCCGAAGGCTAGCGCAAGAGTCAAAGCCAACAATAACACATTGATAGCGTTATACTGTATTATTACATGATAAAACGTATAAATTTGAAGTAGTTACTTTTCTTATACCTCTATCATATATTCATAATTTTCTAAACCTGAATAACTATCGAAGTGCCTACAAATAAAACACATATTAAAAATCCTTATTGAAAATAATATAACGAATACATTCTCAGAAAGGCAAAACTGAGACATCTTTAGATATTTATCATTGTGTAGCATTTATCCGGCAAACTATCGGGTGCTTAAAACATAGCGCATATTAACAGAAACAAATACTTTTAAATATTTCAATTGGTTCACTGTTAAACTGGTAAAACCTGTAATGAAAATATTTAGAAAGTACTGTTCACTCGAATAAACAGAACTTTCATTCTGGGTACTTAAAGACTACATAATTACGTAACTCTATTACAATAAGAATTGCCCGTCCATAGGCGTAAGCTGATTTCTATGACTGATTGATGGTTCTTCTCAGTGACGTGAAGAACAGTTGAAGAACTCGTTCGCAATATTGTCTATATTCAACGCACATGTTTCGCACATGAACAATTGCTAAATGGTTCAATCTCTTGTCCCATGGTCTGCCGAATATAAGTTTCCATTCCACGCAGACAAGAGAATGAACGCTCAGCTGTTCACGGTGATAAACAAATTATGAATTGTTTAATTTCGCTTAAAATTTCACGAGTCACCTGGTTGTCTTTTCGAGTTCGAAAGATGTTCAATATAACGTGGATATTCTCAATATTATAATTATCCTACTGATAGATGTCAAGGAACATATCACGGTGTAACTTTAGGCGTCCTTCATCAAAATCGGACAAGTAAAACCTGGTAACAATTTTTATATCTCCTTCGATTCCATGGTCGTTAAATAATTCAATGTGTCTGACTGAAATCGTGTATTGAGGCTCATCAATGTCTGGTCAATTACCTCGTAGAAAATCTGGCGAAATTTATCTTTAGGAGTATCAAAGTGATAGGTAGCTGTTGATGAGTCGTTTAGACGGCGAGGATGTTTTCTTTTTCGAGACAGAGCGGGGTGCTCAATCCTGAATTCCGCACATCTCTTCAATGTGTCATCCCATAGAAACGCAAAATCATTTTCCCGCCGTTGTTGATGCGCCTTTTTAAGGATTGCAACACTCTGAGCAACCCTTTGTAAGTGGAGTGAGATTTTCTGAAATTGCGAGTTCAAAATTTCTATCCAAGCATAAACTTTAATCATCAGTTTTAATAAGAAAACGTTTTGAAGCCCGGAGATTTTCTCACTGACACTCTACTTGCTCCGTTATACAATTGTCCTCTGCATCTGTCGATATTCAACGAGAATCTTGATAGAACATCCTTGACTATGGTATATAGAGTTTCGGCATTGGCTTTCGCGCTTTCGTAAAATCCCATGAAATATTCATTAAATGACAAATTTTCGTCCAATATTCTAAAAGAAATGATAAATATAATTTCATTGAAAATATGGTGCGATAGCCACTTATATTTGGTTCACACAGCCAAGACTTCAGAACAGAATTGTCTGCTGCTCTCAAGAGAAGTAATTGCCTGATATTTCGACCTTTCATCAATGTGTCCTCTAATCCGCAAGCCCTTGCTGTACTAAAATCTTCAGCGAGGTTATAATCGCTGTGCATTTCTGACCGCTTTCATTTTAACCATTTTGGTATCATTTAGCGACTATGAGACATTTGTGCCTGCGTCTATGGTCTAAACGGCCAAGGAACAAGTCCGATGTACCTAACTCCTCTCAAGTATGCGAATTTGTTCAAGAGCTTTGCACCAATTATGGAAGCTATCGGCCACGAATGCATCAAGTGTTTTTTTCTGGACCAGATAGCTTGGGTAATGGTGCATTACTTGACAGATTTACAACATTTTTTGGAAATGATTTTTCCATTTACATGTTGGATGATCAAGGAAAATATTTTACCCACTGACAACGGAAGCGCCTACCAGAAGGGTTTCACTATTTTGGATGTTGTCGATGTCGCTGCATCACTCGAGATTAATACAGCTCCTGCGATATCAGCATCCAACGATTCCTTGTTGCACGGAA
Source organism: Leistus spinibarbis (assembly GCA_933228885.1). Lineage (NCBI taxonomy): Eukaryota > Metazoa > Arthropoda > Insecta > Coleoptera > Carabidae > Leistus > Leistus spinibarbis. The sequence continues at coordinate 3,094,784 of OW121803.1, read as the reverse complement.
TTAATGTTGGTGTCGATGAAACAGACCGTTTGAGCTTTTTACTGTTTTTTTATCAATTATTTGTCCATGGTCCATGAAACTTCAACTTCACAGATTCATTTATTTTTAGCCTTTTCAAACCACTAGAGCGTATAATTAATTATACACCTTTGCTAGTATGCCGGTGCCAGTTGTCCCTATACCTGACTTGCTGACTATATTATTTTTCTATGCCCAAAGTATGACCAAATCTGAAAATATTTGTCTTCCCAAAATTCTATAATTTTCTTTTGTCGCGAGCTCTCTGTCTAATGTTTGAAATCGGGAGTAGAGAGCGCTGAAATCGACAGTAAATAACTCTGAAATCGGCACTAAAGTATTACTTTACTGCCGATTTATGTGAACGTTTGGTTTGTATGTTTTCTTTTGTGAATACCTAGTTTCTGTTACCTATTACGTTTAAGCAATGAGTAAGGAGGTAGTTATTTCAATTATTTTGCCAATGGTTCACTGTGATTAAAATGAACCTAACTTGGTCCGATTTACTGTAGATACTAATGGATTTCAGATAAAATTTAATGTTTAGCGCTTTGGCGTCAGCAATTAAGATTCAAATTCACGATGAAAAATTCCAGTTTAATTTAGAGGCTTGGTAAACAAATTACTTACCAACTCAAATATCCCACATTTGATGACACGATACGGTAATAACCGACGTTCAGTCTATTTCTGGCTGGAGAAGAGCGAAGTTAACACACAGACGGTACGCTCCGAAAAGATCGTTTGATTGTTTGATTCGACCAGAACCATGTCCGACCTTCACATGCTGGATGCGCTCGCGCAGTGAGAGAGGAGAGAAGAATTATGTTGTCATCTAGTGTGAGTAGTTTACCATCAATCGACAAACTATTAGGGCATGAGAACTACAATACCTGGCAGTTCGCAGTCCAAACTTATTTGGAACATGAAGACCTGTGAACTTGCGTAACTGGGGATAAAGTAGATCCCACGAAGAACGTCAAGGCTAAGGCGAAGATTATTTTGCTGGTCGATCCGATTAACTATATCCATGTATTACACTTAACGGTATAGGATATATCGTCTTAGTCGCTTTAATAGTCACTTTGAGGTTCTTTCCTTTCACGTTAATTTTTACTTTTTCTCAAGCTCGTGTAGACTAATAATAGCCGAAAACCACCCTCTACCAATTCTCAGGCTCTACTGGTAGAAATTTCTCGCTAATCGCTTCCAGGTGAAATCTTCGAATAAAATCTTGTAATGCTGTACCTATTTCGCTAGTAATGTCTTTTACATTATCCGCGCTAACGTGCGCAGTTAAATACTTATCTGCTCATCCAAAACCACCTATACATGGTAACATAAGTAACATTCTTAGCCAACACATGTGCACGATAATCTGGAGCGAATTCTAAAAATATACACTCTTCTACATACCTCTGTAATAAGGGTACTACTTTACATATTTCCATAATTTCTCTTCTTTCATCAAAAAGTTTCACACTGACAAGAAAAGCTAGATTCGGATTCGGAAACTCGAGAATCTGGCCATCAATAACCGGAATCATTTTTGGATTCATAAGAAAAGTATCTCCATAGTGAATACACCTAAACGTTTTGCTGAAGAAACCAGTGTATTTTACTGTCCAAGTTATAACATGTCGCAATTCATTATTTCTTTTTCGTGGCCATTTTATAAGGTACCTCAGATACTGAAAAATCAATATTCTGAAACTAAATGAAATCTTTCGAACATCTTTCTCTACTTGATTTTCAAAATTGACCTCTGCTTGTAGACCGTCTTGACTAGAAAGGCAAACATCCGCTTCAATCATGCACGACTGGAGACATGCTTCTATTTGAGTTGAATATATATAACTGGCCAGACCATCACACGTGAATTCAATTTCATACCTTTGTTTTCGTCTTTCCGTGAATCCGAGATCTTGAAAGCAATTCATGATCCCACATAAAACTCTCAAACCGAGTAGACCTGTGTTCATTGATAAAAAGAAATATATCCAATCATGCAGGTTTAACAGCCAACTTGGAGGAGGAGTGTTGAAGCATAAAATGTGCAAAGCAGGCTAAATGTTTATGTTGTTATGTAATATGTTGTTATGTATTATGTTGCTCTATATTATGTTGTTTGTATTTAAAAAATATAATAGAACATAACTTCACATTCAGTTCAACCGATTGTACACGTTCTTATTTGCCTCCGAATAATAAATAACTTACTTGCTCTTTCACTATATACTCAATAATATGACACTTTTTCTTTCACGATGGGGAGTTTCTCCTTCATACCACCTTCCATCTCTACTTGAATGCCGCATACATATATGCTGCTAGAGCTCATCTTTTGGAAAGGAAGATGTTACTGCTATCTCGGATCTGCTCCCCATACATTGGCCGAGGACATCTGAGAACCATACATTAAGATATGCTTTCTCAATTTTCGACGGATAATCTTGCACTGCTTTCGCATTACAGTAGGCATAAGGCACAGCAGTGTTATAACGTGGAATTCCATCCACGTTTAACCGATCTGTTACAATCGATATAAAGAATTCCTTTTTAAATAATCCATAATTCATTTTAAGATCACGCCATTGCTCAAAGAAGAAGGTTCGAATATCATCCATTCCATACTCCTTATTCACATCATCTACAATAGATACTCGTAGCATCGCTGGTAAGCTATCATGACAACATATAACATCCAAACTTGGCGCATCTCCTAAAGCATCAGATTTCGTGTAACTGTTACTGCGCTCGTAAAATATTTTTAAAGAAATACAATATTTTGTTCTTGTGAGGATAATGCTCTCATAGTATACTTGCAGGTTCGTATTTGACAAGTTTCAAATTTTCAATGAGTGCTCGGCACCCATTAGCAAGTTTCAATGGGCACGTGCGCCCCAACGCACCCATGTAATCGGCGTCCATGCTTATATATAAATCAACTAGCTAATTTAGAATTTCATTATGTTTAACGTATATGTTAATTTCTTTAATTGAAATAGATATGAACAAATTATAATTCAATCGTAAAATTATATTTTTAATCATTTTATAGTGCCCTGGCTAATTTTACATAATTATTTAACATGTGAAGAGCGAGGTAAAAACAAAGGAAATTATAAATAAATGAACAAAATATTCTGTATGTATAAGTTATAGGCACACTTAACAATACTAAAATATTAAATCTAAAAATATTGTTAATATATTTTTAACTAATTAATTAAGGTTATAACTTTATTTCTTATTTTTTCGAAGACTTGTCCCCTGAATCCGGGTGTATTTTCCGAAAATATTTTTGTATAATTTCTAATGCGCACGATGTATTTTAGTCCGTTATCGGTATCTGGTTCCTGCGATGATAAATAAAAATACTGCACTGATTTTTATTGCGATATTTGAAATTTCTTTTGAAAGAATAATTACGTCAAACTCATATTAAACATAAAATAATAATTATCTCCTAAGCAACGTCAACCTTCTTTAATTTTTAGTTGCTAGGTGATAGAAAAGAACAAATCACATTGATACATAACACTGCCTATGAAATGTAAAATTTATTATTTTCCTATTTGGCAGAGTAGAAGTACATCCCTATACCTGCTGAAATAATATAAGGCTACAAAATCAGAGACCCCAGTGATTTTAAATCGATTCCGTCTTGCAGTAAGATCTTGTTCCAAAGAAGAAATAATTTATGCTTATAACATATTATATAGTATATACCCTCAAATACTTTATAAACATGGTCGCTTGTTTCATGGAAATACGAAAGGATAATATTTAAAACATTGTAGCAATAGTCTGTTGTAAAAGTAAAAGATATTTTCATTTTCTTTGTTAGACTGTAAAATTTTCTTTCTTTAACTTCATTTTGGATGAAAGAATACCAATATCATGTCCCATTAATGCATTATAAAGTCAAGATATAATTTTTTATTTGAAGAAGTTGGACCAGTCTTCTTTTATACTGACAATTGTATTATCTATATTAATTGTCAACCCATCGTTTGAGATAATTACATATTAACAATAGAAAAACCACCTTATCAGTATAACACACACATATATTTATTTATATCGGTAAACATATACAAAGTTTTACAGTAAGTATGTTACGTATTATGCCATATGCCGGCAGCGACAAGGGCAGTGTAATGCGCACGCGTATGGCTAGAAATACAACTTTTGTAAATTTAGTCGAAATATGGATATTTACAAGAAAAATATGTAAATATACATTTTTAATGTAGAGGTTACATAATAAGTAAATAATTTTTTTTTTACACAAAAATATGTGTGAACTCACATTGTAAATGTATATTTAATGTAACTTGAAAAATTACTTGTGTAAAATTTATAAAGTATGTAAATTAGTATAAATCCATGTAAATATACCAGAAAAATCATAACTACATAGCTTTTTATGTAACTTTTACATTAACGTTGTATTATCCCAAAGGTTTTTTACAGTTTAGATATTTTCACGGCCTGGGATTGTGAGGCAGACATTTTACTAATTTCTTAAAATATTTCCATATGGTACCAGGCTGAACCGAACCTTCGGGTGGGGTTGGAATCAAAACCAAAGGTTAGCGCAGGAGTTAAGATCAACTTTAGCATATTGCTTGGGTTTTATTGCTTCATAACATGGTTTACAGATGCTTACAGACAATTCATCGCACAGTTAGATATTCTCACAATAGTCACATTATTACAAACTGCCCTCTCATGATATTCTAGTGGGCTTACATATGTTTCTGATAAGTCACAATTTGCAGTTAAATCTGTACTTTAGCCTTATATGACTGTCTTCCTTTATAAATTATTTTTATACATTCTAATATATTTATTATTCTAAACGTGTTTACAATAATATTGATCGGTGGCCCATTCCTTTATTAAATATTACTGTTTTGCTAAAATGTCAAAATTTGCATATTAATTATATATTATTATGTACCAGACAATATATATATATATATATATATATATATATATATATATATATATATATATATATATATATATATATATATATATGTATATATATATATATATATATATATATATATATATATATATATATATATGTATATATATATATATATATATATATATATATATATATATATATATATTTCTAATTATGTGGACATTTTTTAGGCTGACCGTGACTATAATATCATGTTACTGTGTGATGCACCTGAAAATGGATTAATTTTTTTAAACGATTTAGAAAAACCTGTGGAACGATTTACTAACTTTGCATAGCCGTACTATAATTGGCTATATTATTGTTTATAATTAAAATATCTAATAAACAATTGTGATCAGTTATCCGAACTTCTCCGATATTCTATTTTAGACTTGTCTAAAACGCCTTCTTATGATTTACAAGTTAATAATTGGCGTAATGCTATTGTACACAAGTACAGGTAATTAAATATACAATTTCATTAATATAGATGTATGTAATTAGATTTTTATTTGTTAAATTAATCCGCTGTTAGACATATCTGTTTTATGTTAACATGGCATAATTATATTTTCTTATCTCGAAAACTATCGGGTAGTTACGAACTTAACGCATAATCAAAAATACAAATTGAAAATAATACAATGTAAAAAACAAAGAAATACGGACCTAATTTGATTCATTCAATATCCTACTGGCATGTATTTAATATAGTGTATGTGTATGTATTTAAGTATGTTTCAGCTATTTTTTTCGTTACATTCTTTGACTCTGAGTCACGATTTTTTCAGTTTGTTGCAAGAGTAGTAGTGCACTTACATAATACAAATTGACAAACTGGACGAACGCATTTTCAACAAAACCTTTTGCAATATTTCAAATTTATGTATTCGGTAATATTTCCGGAAATATTAGGAAACATTAATAACAGAATAATTTTTTAATTAGTGATTATTTTCAATAATTACATTATAAATTGCTTATCTTGAATGTTAGTTTTATCAACCTTGTCAGTTATTTCTGCCAAATCGTCAGAACTTGAATTTCTACGACCAGGTGCATATGTGCTATGCCCTTAAATGTATCTACAATATTCTTCGAACATATCTTGCACATTTTATCATGTGGATTTTTCATACAAGTTGAGTTTTTGAAATATGTCTTGTTGCAATATCTGCAAGATTACATATATTATTTGTTTTCGAAGAATAATGATTCCATATTTTTTCTTAACTGTTGTCACCTGTTGTAACTTACGTGTTAGGTGCACACATGTCATTTATGTTAAGAATGTTAGATTATGTAGTGTCGTCAACTATATAACGACAAATATTACGTAACTATTAAAACTTCATATCAATCAAACGATATTTTCTTAAGAAGTGAACATTTCCAAGATTTTTATTATTTCCAAGGTTTCCGGAAATTTTTAATAATCCTATTTTCTTTGAAACATTTCCGATGGATATATTTCCATTTACAACACTATCTACTCCATAATTGGAAGTATGAATTGAAATAGATAATACATTATTTACCGATAAAAGAATACGTGTTAAAGTATCTTGTAGATGTTATCGTTATGCAAAAAGGGAATAATAAATATATAAATAAAAATTATGATAAGAATAAATATACATAATTCTTCTTTACATGTAGACATTCATTACAAACTTTCTGAAGAAAACCATATATTGGTCGAAATATACCAACGTTTCTCAATTTTTTGCTCGTTATAAATATAATTGGAAATTAATGATAAAAAAATCACTATTGTAGAACAATTTTCTTGATATATTTTATTTAAATCAGGTTGAAATGGTTTAAGTGATTTTTATTTATTTTTGATAGAATATTTATAGGGCAACAATTTTTAATAACAATTATTATCGGACAACCAATACTGTAAATACTAGCGAAAGATATTTGGGTTTACTGTAGGCAATTGTATAGTGTAAGAATGTACTGAGATGTGGTGACAGTCCAAAGGCGCAGTAACGATCTCACTCAAACCTCTCTGCATTTAACTCGTATAATCCAAGATGGATGTGCTAATAGAAGCAGAGATTTTCCGAAGGCTGTCCGTGTGTTTTTTGTTTTGTTTTTAAAGTATTTTTATTTAATTTGTTATATATACATGATATAGAAAGCAATGTTTACATATGTACCGTTATAGGGCATATTTGCCCTCTTCAGCAAATGATTGTTTATCGTTTGGTAAAAAGAAAAAAAGAAAAAGATAGAGATAATACAGAAATACGTGTACATAGAAAAAAAAATTCAATGGAGTGGGTATATGTATGTGGTTGGCTGACGGTAACTATGTTACGTAGGTGTTACATGGAGTCGGGGGTTCCAAGGAAATTGTTATATGATAGTTAAATGTGGAGGGTGGATTGGAGTTATAAATGGGTAACATGCACTATATATGGTTTCGTTTGGGGAAGTAAGGAATACGGTCATTTATGTAACATGAATTGTATAAGTGGATACAAGAATAATAAATTGAGTGTGGCGATATTGTCACTGAATTAGAGTTAAAGTTTGTCACTGTAGTTGTGGAGGATTGTTGTGGGTTCTGGTTTGAGAGACGAAGCATTTTGGAGGAGCACTGCACAGGGGTGTTTGTATTTGAACTTGGAACGTCGTAGAAGTAATGGCGGGGGGATTTGGAGGAGAGAGCTGACACTTTGGCACTTGATGCAGCTGTCGGCGAACTTTTTGTTGATTTCTGTTATTCGAATGGAGATTGGAGCAATGTTTGTATCTTGGTGGACGTCAGCTGAAGGGAAGTTCCATGGTAGTCGTTGTACTCGGCAGAAAAAGCAGCGTTCGTATGATGAGATGCAGTGGAGTTGACTTGGACAGATTGCAAGGTACATTATCGCATGGAAGTCGATTATTGGTCGTATGAACGTCCGATATGTGTGAAGTTGCATCTTTGCGCTGCATCCGCCCAGTTTGCCGTAGATCACCCCGACCGGATTGGATCTACAGCGGAGAGAGCGAAGGCATTTGTTTATATCTGTGCTCCAGCACATGGTGCCAATGTAATGGAAGCCTAGGTAGGAGGCTTCTCGGCGTGATTCGACCGGATGGTCATAATTCCGTTCGAAGATTTGTGCCGATGTCGGAACACAATGACTTACGTCTTCGCTGGATTGATTGGGCGTTATGCGCCAGCGTCTTATCCAGGCTTCTAGTTGACTGATGTCGCGCTGAAGTTGGGTCATCACCCTAATGTGGTTTATGGCCGCTGACCAGTATACGGTGTCGTCGGCGTACTGTTGTGTCTGTGTTAGTGGCGAAGGTGTAGGAATATCACAGCAGTATAGGATGATAAGAATAGGAGAAAGAATGGAGCCCTGAGGAACACCAGCACGGATGGGAAATGGGTTGGATAAGGATTTATTGATTTTGATTTGAGCGGAGCCATTGGAGAGGAAATGAGCGATGGCTCGGATAAGGTATCTGGAAAAGTTGAATTCGACTAGTTTTCTGATGAGTCCGTGGTGCCATACCCGGTCGAATGCGCGTTCGAGGTCGAGGAATCTGCCATTGTTGATCGAGTTAATCACAGAAGTGGAGAGGCGAAGAACGGCATCTCGCACGGCGCGGCGGGGTTGAAATCCATATTGGTGGGATGGGATTAGGTTGTTTTCGGAACAGAATTGGGATATGTGTTTTAGTAAAATGATTTCATGTATTTTGTCGGTGGCGCTGAGGAGAGAGATAGGTCGGTAGGAAGATGGATCGATTCGATTTTTGTTTGGTTTAGAGATCATAATGATTTGAGCATATTTCCATCTAGGCGGATGGTAAGAGTGGAAAAGGCAGGAGTTGAAGATTGCGGAAAGGAATGAGATTGCGTTTGCAGGGAGATGTTTTAGGTACGCGAACGTTAATCCATCTTCACCTGGGGCAGAATTCTTTTTCCTGGAGGCAATGGCTTCGTCGATGTTGGCTTCGGATATAATGTTTGCATCTGGTTGGAGGTTGTTCGGGACTAGCAAATAATCCATTACATCACGAATCACTTGTCGGTGGTGAGTAGCGTCGAATTGTGGATAAGTTGGTTCTTGGTACACTTTTTCCATTAGAGTGGTCAAAATTGGCCACATTTCGTCGAGTGTGACAGCAGTCATATTTCCGTCGCTGATAGCATTATAGGTGTTTTTTGCGCTGACCGGCTAGTGTCTTAAACTTGGTCCAGAATTTTTTACCATCTCTAGGGTCTACTTTGGAGCAAGCTGTGTTCTACTGCGATTCTTTGAAACGGATGATGACTCGGCGAATAACGGCGTTTAGGCGGTTCCAGGTGGTTTTAATTGTAGGATCGTGAGTTAAGATGATGTGTCACTTCCTAACCCAATAGTACAAATGATCAAACTAAAACGCCAAATATATAGAGAATTGGCGTTTTAGTTTGATCATTTGTACGATTGGGTTAGGAAGTGAGCGGCGGTTAACATGAATGATTTTGTTCAGGGGGGATTGGTTTTGTGCGGATTGGACGGTTTCAGTGAAGGATTGTACGGCAGCGTCGATATCTGGGAGATTTTGGAGTAGATCAGGGAAGATAATTTCATATAATATTTTGGAGTTTTGTGATTATGGTGGGTTGTGGATTTGGACGATTGAATATGGTTGTTTGGACGAGGATTGGAACATAATCGCTGGAATGCAGTCTCCGATGGAGGTGTCCGTGTATTGAGGTGCTGCTGCTTATATATCGATTAGCTGTGTAAGTGGAAGAAACCGTGCATGCGCATTGTATGTGAGGTACTGCGCAGGGGTTGTATATCGCGCAGTCGTTGTATTAGTAAACAACTGATGCGTGTACAATTTAATATGATTTGTATGTTTTTTTGCAATTTTATACCCAAAGAATATATTTTATACCCAAACAATATATTTTCAACAGTACACTTTTGTTAATAATCTTAATTGATTTAAATACTGAACTGCGGAAAGTGTCTGATAATATTTTTTAAAAGAATTTTAATAAATATAAAAATCTGAAACTTGTTTCCGAACAGGATGTTAGATTTAGAGATAAGTTATATTGCAAAACTAACTTATAACTATATTATACTTGACGTCGACGATATTGTTTTAATTGAAATGTCTAAAAATCAATTGTAATCAATAATCCAATTAACTTGGGATTTTCTATTTTAGATATTTCAAGGACGTATATTTCTGATTTTCACTATAAGTACAATAAACAAGAGTACGCACAGTATAATATACATTTTTTTTTAATATATATACGTTGTAAAATTATTAAAAGAGATGTATGTACATAAGGATGACAAATCTTACTGTGCTAAATATAACTTTTATAATATACCATTAGTAGTATCAACAATTAACCAATAAGTATCGATGATCACTTAATTATAAGAAATATGACCAACACAATTCCTGTAACACTTAATTTGCTTCCAATATGCGATATATTGCATTCCAAATTATGCAGGTGATACCAAAATCAATTATCGATTTATTGATTCGTTCAAGTAGTATCGATAAAAATCAATATATCTTTAAGATTTCGAGATAAATATCACTAGAAGCCATTGTACTAGTGAGGACGAATTTAAATTGTTAATCAGAGAAGTAGTTTCTTCATATGAAAACTTGGACTGTTGGAAAGAACTTGATAATTGCCTATCAACTCTAGAACAATTCTACAACTTACTAAACAATTAACAAATAAAATATTTGTGCTAATTTTTATAAATAGGTTCAGACTGTGTAGTCTTCTTTTAACATTGGCATTGGGAGAGTATTCTGAAATAGGACAATTTTTCTTAATAGAGACGTGGAATATCAATTAAAAATTAATTAAAAGCGCAAAAATTTACTTTTTGCAAGCATTCAAATTTAGTTCCGAGTGTGCATTCTTAGATTTTTCTAAGTTCAAAATATAAATCATCGAAATTTAAAACAAAATTTTTGTTCTCATAAATGTTTTTGGGAAAACCATAGGGAATTTTCGCAAACACAAACATGTTAAATTAGTAACAAAATGGGATGGTCGTTATGCAGTAAAATTCACAACCTAACTTTCATAGTTGTATTATATTTGAGGATGTTTTTTTAACTATAGAAATAAAGAGAAACATAATTTACTTCGACCTATACTCCAAGTCCACAATAATAGAGAGTGATTCATCCATAAGCATTAGGAGCGTTGCGGTGAGGAACATGGGAAGGGGAAAGAAAACCATGAGCGGGTCGTGAAAAAGGGGTAAAATTGAATAAACGATTATTCACTAGTTTAATAATAGTTTACTTAATAGTTTTAGTAAACATAAACTTTAATAACACTTAATAGTTTTGAAAAAAATAAAATTAAACTATTAATTAAATCAGTCTCACGACGAGTCGGAACTAAGATTACTGCTGCTGCTGTCGGCACCCAAATGAATGATAAGTGGCTCCACTAACACATCTATTCGCACATCCAGATCCCACATTTGCTGCTCCTCTTTGACCACATGACGAATGAATTTTTGCCACGACTCTGCATTTACATTAAGAATTGCCTCTTGCAACAGTAATTTTACCGAATTTAATTTAAAATTGGTATTTTTTCGCGCCACTTCACCCTTTATTTGCGCCCAAGCCAGTTCGATGGGGTTCAATTCGCAATGATATGGTGGTAGGCGCAACACTGTTACACCTTGCGCGCGAGCCATTTCGTCCACTACATACTTAAGGTACTGGCTTTTGTGTAAGCGTGCAAGTTGCAGTAGCTTCACTTTAAGGAATGTATCCTCAAATGGTATATTTTTGGATGCCAGCCAGTCTATTAGCTGGTCTTTGCGCCACCCCGACGTCGGTAGTTTTTCCAATAGTCGGCTATGATAAGGTGCGTTGTCCATAACAATTACACTGCCAGGCTCCCAAATGAATGGCCTCCAATTTGGTTAATATGAACTGAAACCCCTTTTCAAAAACCTCGCTATTCATGTCTTCGTTTTAATCGCCCGTTTTTTCGAGACAAAGGTCAGCAATCCGTCTTCTAAGAATCCTGTTTCACTTCAAATATGGGTTATTATCAAGCGTCGTCCTTTCCCTGAAGGAGCTTTCAACCCCGTGGTTAACCCTTCCACAAAGGCTTGTCGCCGGCTGGTTATATTTTGATCCGACCATACTTTAGAAACCGTATGGCCTTCATTTAGCCAAGTTTCGTCTGTATAATATATGTTTCTTCCCTCACTGCGCAGATTTCGAATCTCCTCTAAATATTTTCTTCGTTACATTATAATTTCATTGCTGTCTAAAAGTGCACTTCTGCGACTGCGCCGTAAATACCTAAAATTTAGGTCGTGGATGGTACGTTTTAGTACTCTATTTGAAATATGGGAAAGACGACTATCATTGGTGATTGCGGTTTGAATTTTTTTTTATAGTGGGCAACTCGTTTCGAAAAAAAAAAGAATGAATCAACCGGCGAATTGCACATTTTGTGTCTTCGTCTAAGGCAACCGGTTTTCTGCCCCTCGTTTCCACCTTTGTGGTTGTTGGCACTTTATTCTTCAAACATCGATACACAGTAGCGATTGACACTTTTGTTATACCACTGCAAAGTTCTATCCCATCACTAACCGTTTTTGTAAGTTTACGCGACATAATTCCCTTGTAAACATTACGAATCATAGCTCGTTCTGGAGGTGTTAAATGCTCACGTTTGCATTTCCGTTGCGGCATATTTTCCACTAATGGAGGATTTGGAGACACATTTTCATGGCTACATCCGGGTAAGGGCTGCATTGCAATTAAAAATGTTTTTAAAAATAACAACACTTAAAAAATTTTGTACTACGCAACTGCTTCATCACGTGAAAGCAAATAAAACGCGTCACGGTAAAATTAAACTTACTCGGAGCGAACACACACCTTGCTTTGGCTCTTTCCGCTCTTGTTACGAGCGCTCGAATAATCGTGTTGAACACAATGTAACGTGGTTCAGCATTTTTTTTTTAGCAGCTATCTATAATTGTTTGAAAAGTTTACTATCTGCATAAAATTTACATATGCGCTTCATAGTGAGAGTGTTCTGATATTAAGTATTAGTCACTATCTATCATTGTGGACTTGGAGTATATGTACGATATTCAATTTTGATTATTTAAAAGACTTTATTTTATGATTCTTACTATAACTATATTAATAGTAAATTAATTACTAAGCAATATTATTTGACCCAGATACAATCAGTTTAATATTTAATTTTTTTAACAAGGAAATATAAACATTAATAAAAGAGACGTACACATATGTGACACTTCTGATTATAATATGAAGAATATTTATAATATATCTTTAGGCAATGAATATGTTATAGAGAGAAGAGGGTCATGGTAAAATAATGACCGAATTTATTGGTTTAAGATCACAAATTTGCGCTTATAAAGTGCAACATTCCAGTAAACTCTAACTAAAAAGTAAAGGGAATATTGCTATGACTGTTTGCTCAATAAATGTACAATCGTTCGATATCAATACAAAATAAGATCAAGAAAACAATCAAACACAAGAAAATTAGCCTCAAATCCGCATGATGATTATATTGTAAATTATATATTTACTAGTACATTACCATGGGTTTATAGTATCAATAATGTAATATAATGTAAATGTTAATATTAAAAGAATATAAATATATTTATATATATATATATATATATATATATATATATATATATATATATATATATATATATATATGCCTGAAAGATGTGACTGCATATCGTGTAATTTTAATTAATCATCTGTATGAAGACACCAAAGTCCAAGAATTGTTCGATACTTCTTATGAATATCATCGACTGTATCGTCATCCACATACATCTTCCATCCATCATAAATGATGGAGATGTTCGATTATCAATTTCAGATGTTGGTGGCGTCGGTGATGACGTCACATCTTGCTTGTGTTGTTGGGTTGGGTTAGTGCTTCTAACTGCATTTGCTTCTGATCATACTCCAGAGTTATCAGGGTATAATTTTGATCATCATAGATTTTATTTAGGTGCGTTATTACATTTATTAAAGATTCGCAAAATCCGAAGAAGACTGTCCACCTTTTTGTTTATTTTATCTATTGTGCGGCTTAGCTGTGTCAGACCTTATCACTACACAAATGTAATCAGTTCCCTTTATTATAACAGAACCTGCAGACACTAAAGCAGTTTGAGGAACTGGCTTATGCCTGATTGCATTCATGCTTGTCAAAGTACCTATAGTGAATTACGCTGCCATTTTACTGTATTAATACAGCCTAACAGACTTACAACTACACGATTTCACCGACCGGTTTTTTTATATCAATGACATTTTCATAGATTTTACTAGGACAATTTTGTTTTTGTGCACCTCATATGCCCATAGATTTCTTCATTCCCTGGCCATATTTCTGCCCGTAGCATTTGCGTCTTTTTCAACTTCTCTATTAAAATTGAAATTACAAATACCCTGACTATACCAATATCTCGTTAGTTCTTTAACCGATCACTTGAATCCGTTTTCTCTGATTGAGTGTTTCAGTATTGTCTTAAGCCGTACTCAACAGCACATACACCAATATAAGTATCACAAATGCAACATAAACATTAAACACTTAGAATGCAACCCACACATGTTCTTTAGTACCACGTTATCCATTTGAAGAATGCATATGTTGAAGGTATGACGACGATTTGTGTAGTTTGATAATATATTTTATCAATTTCTGTAAATGCATTCATTTTGTGCATTGTGCTTCGGTATCTATTCGAACATTTTTGCAATGGCAAATGCCTCTGCAATTTTTTCTTTATCAATATTTTTTTCTGCTCTAATTTTCCAATAATAAATTTAATGATCACCTTCGGGTGTTTAATTTATTTTCTTATGCTGCCCCATTATCTATGGTGTGCGTTATAGCATTATTGTATGTATAATATTATACTTATTGCTCTTAATAATGCTACATATATTCGTATAATCATAATAATTCAAGCATTGCGCAGTTGATATTGCAAGGAACTCAAAGGGAAGGTGCAGAACGAGATTGTGGTTTAGACGACATGAGTATCTTTACTCAATAAAGATTATTTAATACTTGCCCAGATCGTCTTATTATTAATATGAACCATGTAACTAAATCTTGTTTAACTAATATAGTTTTTATTTCTGTTATTATGCTTATGTAGTGCATTCTTAATATATTGAAACGATATCTGATTGTTGGAATCGAGCGGTAGTAAGCGATTAATTAACAGTAAAACGGAAACATATCTTAACCATGTAGCTTTATTGAAAATATATGATATGACAGATTACAGCATGTACAAAGGTATTCGTAACTATGAATAACAACTGACTCTCGTTGTTAGATCTGGCCCGCTTAGATCGCCTGACAAGCATATTCTAACACTTCCCCTCGATCTGATGACCTGACTTCAAGATTGGATCTAGAGCTGCGACATTCCGGAAAATCGAATGCAATTTTCGATCTTTGGCTTGGGCAGACTTTTAGTCTTCATATCGGCTACATTTTCGTCACTCGGGATGTGGGCTATTCGTAGACTTTTGTTGTTTAATGCCTCACGAATAAAGTGGTGACGTATATCAATGTGCTTGCTCCTGGCGTGGTATACAGGATTTTCCGCAAGCTTCAATGCACCGTTGTTGTCATTGAACACGATGATGTCGGCTAAGTTTCCAAAATCTAACTGATGTAGCAATGCCTCCCAATAGATTGCTTCCTTGGCTCCTTCCGTGAGTCCCATATACTCCGCCTCAGTGGAGGATAGAGCGACTGTCCTTTGCTTGCGAAAATCCCAGTTAAGGGGGCATTCACTCAGCTCAAAAACGTACCCAGAGTGCGAACGTCGGTCATCTGGACAGTTACCCCAGTTGGAGTCGACGTATCCTTTGAGTGGTTTCTGATCGGCCATGTAGACAAGATTCATGTCCATGGTTCCCTTCAGGTAGCGGAGAACCCTCTTCGCTGCAGTCCAGTGGGCCTTTCCGTGGGAGTTGTTGAATTGGCCCTGATAACTTGCAGCAAAGCTTATATCTGGTCTGGTGGCCAACAGCAAATACGTTAAGCATCCAACGAGCTCGCGATACAGCACGTCCTCATCCAATTCGATTAGTTCCGATTTCTTGCTAAGCTTCGTGCAGACATCTATGGGAGTACTTATGGGTTTTGCATCTCCCATGTTAAATCGACTAAGTATATCGGCGATGTAGCCGTGCTGATTTAGCACGATCTGGTTATCGTCAACACTGAATTTTATTCCCAAACAGTAATTGACGGGTCCGAGATCCTTTACCTTAAAACGATTGGACAATGCTTTTCCAAACCGATTTATTTTCTCAGGGTCCCGTGGCGCCACGAGTAGATCGTCCACGTAGACAGCAATCAGCACGATGTCTTCCCCATTTTCCTATATAATAAATGCATGGGTCTTCATCTGACGAAGTAGCGCCGAAGTCCAGTAAGAATCCGCATAGTTTGGCGTGCCACTGTCTTCTGGCCTGACGTAAACCATACAGGGACCTTTTAAGTAGGCAAACTTTGTCACCTCTGCTGGTCACCGCGAGCATTTCCTTTGCCTTAGTCCTAATTTCTTGATCTCTTTCTGTCTCGACGATGAGGTTTAGGATCTCTTTCAGCTGCTTCGGTAGTTCCATGTGGATATCTTCTTCGAGATCGCCATTTAGGTATGCTGTGGCAACGTCGTATTGCATCGTGTTGAGCAGCCAGTGCAGCAATTAAACGAATTGTACTCAGACGCGCGACTGGAGCAAAAGTTTCCATGAAGTGGAAATCATTCCTAGCGAATGGTTGCGAAGAGAACCTCACGTCGCGTGATATGACTACTTTTCTCTCTTTAGCTAGCCATATTCTGTATCCTTTCGATTCTTCCGGCATAGATCTTTCAGCTTACTTTTCCCGGGTTTCTGGTCACTGCAATAGACGTGACAGCCGAACTCCCGAAGATGACGCAAGTCGGATGTTTCCAGTCCAGACTTCATAAGGAGTCTTTCCGCCCAGAATTTTCGTGGGACAACGATTCCTTATGTAGTTGGCTGTGTTGATCGCTTCAGCCCAGAATGATGGAGGGAGTTCTGCTTGGATCAGCAGGCATCGCGCGGTATCCAGAAGACTGCGGTTCTTGCGCTCCGCCACACCGTTCTGCTCTGGATTATAAGGAATGGTCAACCGCCTCGCGATCCCGTGAGATTGAGATATTCATCGAACTCGTTGCTAAGGTATTCCCTGCCATTGTCGGTTTGTAGAGACTTGACTCGGGAGCTCTTTTGTAATCCTGAATACCTCATCCTTGGATTTGAGGAAACGCACCTCGCACCAGCGAATATGGTCGTCGATGAACTCGACGAAATACTTGGCGCCGCTGAGGGAAGCAATGCGCATCGGTCCGCACACGTCCGAGTGAATGATGTCCAACAAACCGGAGTCACGTGTCGATTTCTTGGGAAAAGGTCTTCGGCACATTTTTCCTTTCAGGCACACATCGCACTCGAGTTCGTCTCCCAGTTCATCGCGCTTTTATCCGTGTACGGTTTTGTTCCGTTCCGCTTCGCGAAGATCCGATACGTTTAAATGTCCGAGTCGCCGATGCCACGATACTTTAGGATCGGTAGCGGTCACCGTATGTGCGTTGGACACAGCACGGGCAGATTCTTCACGTTCACGCACAAAGTAAAGACCATTAACTTTGTCCGCAACAACAATCACATTACCTTTCTCTTACTCTTCTAGGATCTTTATTCGTAGAGCATCGGGATCTGCCAATTCGTCGCGTGACTCGATAGCGACACGGAAGAACTCGTAACTGGGCGGCAAGCTATACAGAAGCGCGATCGCGAGTACGTCCGGGTTTACATACACATCCATGTCTTTCAATGTGTCTACCGCATCGAAAAACTGCGCGACATGTTCGCGTACAACACCGTCTTCCGGCATGCGGTGCAGCATAAGTTGCTTTAGCAAATTCGCTTTTCTTGCCGGTCGTTTGATTGGTAGATACTCTGCAACTTGAGCCATACCTCTCCTGATGAGTTGCAGCCTTTGATTTGCTTTAGTTCCGTTGCACTTATGGATAACACGATATTAGATTTAGCTTTGCTGTCACCTTTATTCCAAGCGGAAATTGCGGCGCGATTAGCGGCGACGTTCGCAAAGTTGTCAGCGACCAGCTCGTACTTAATACTCGTACCATCTACGTATTCCCATTCATCGTTTTTGATTAATAGGGCCTCCATATTAATTTTCCACGTATCGTAGTTATCACTTCGACGCGCTTCGAATCTTACGTTCGCGGAGGTCATCGTGTGCTCGGAGGATAAGTCGCTGTCTCTCAACTATACACACAATGAAGATGGCGGCGTTCACTGTAACTTTTATTGTTCATACACTAGATATGACCTGGGCCCATAACCTGTTGGAATCGAGCGGTAGTAAGCGATTAATTAACAGTAAAACGGAAACATATCTTAACTATGTGGCTTTATTGGAAATATATGATATGACAGATTACAGCACGTACAAAGGTATTCGTAACTATGAATAACAACAACTGACTCTCGTTGTTAAATCTGGCCGGCTTGGATCGCCTGACATGCATATTCTAACATCTTGTTAATCTTTTTTTTTCTGTTACTATGTTTATGTAGTGCATTCTAAATACATTGAAACGATATCTGATTGTAGTTCATCTTTTGCAATCCTAATCACTTTTAACACATGTTTATATAAATAAAATGTCTTCCAACGCAACCTTATTTTAAACATATTTATTCTCACATCATGATAATCTAGATTCCAATTATCTATAACCATCTAATCCAATATTTCTGTAATTTTTAGTTTATTTAAATAAATTTGAATATTTAAAAAAAAAATCTGCTCTAATCTTCCTATAATATATATAAAGATCACCTTCGGGCGATTAATTTATTTTCTTATGCCGCCCCATTATCTATGAGGTGTATTATAGCGTTATTGATTGTATTATATTATACTTATTGCTCTAAATTATGCTTCATATGTTGGAAAATTATTCCTAAAAATTCAACTCGGTAGCTGCAAGTATTTAGTCTGATTTTTTGTATATATTCGTATACGTCAAAATAATTCAAGCATTGCGCAGTTGATGTTGCAAGATATTCAAAAAAAAAGGTGCAGAACGAGATTGTGGTATAGACGACACGAGTATCTTTACTCAACATAGATTTTTTAATACTTGCCCAGATCGTCTTAATAATAATGTGAACCATGTTACTAAATCTTGTTTATCCAATATAGATTTTTTTCTGTTATTATTTTTTTGTAGTGCAATTTTATTACATTGTAATGATGTCTGATTGTAGTTCATCTTTTGCAATCCTAATCACTTTTAACACATGCTTATATAAATAACATGACTTCCAACGCAACCATATTTTAAACATATTTTTGATTCTCACATCATGATAATTTAAAGTCCCATTATCTACAACCATCTAATCAAATATTTCTGTTATTTTTAGTTTATTTAAAATAATTTGAATATTTAAAAAAAAAATCTGCTATAATCTTCCAATAATATATTTAAAAATCACCTTCGGGTGTTTTATTTATTTTCTTATGCCGCCCCATTATCTATGAGGTGTATTCTAACGTTATTGTATGTATTAGATTATACTTATTGCTCTTAATAATGTTACATATGTTGGAAAATTATTCCTAGAAATCCAACTCGGTAGCTGCAAGTATGTATTCTAATTTTTTGTATACATTCGTATACATCAAAATAAATCAAGTATTGCGCAGTTGATGTTGCAAGGAACTCAAATAGAAGGTGCAGAACGAGATTGTGGTATAGACGACACGAGTATCTTCACTCAACAAAGATTTTTTAATACTTGCCCTGATCGTCTTAATATTAATATGAACCATGTTACTAAATCTTGTTTATCTAATATAGATTTTTTTCTGTTTTTATTTTTTGTAGTGCAATTTTATAACATTGTAACGATGTCTGATTGTAGTTCATCTTTTGCAATCCTAATCACTTTTAACACATGTTGATATAAATAACATGACTTCCAACGCAACCATATTTTAAACATATTTATGATTCTCACATCATGATAATCTATATTCAAATTATCTATAACCATCTAATCCAATTTATCTGTAATTTTTAGTTTATTTAAATTAATTTGAATATTAAAAAAAAAATCTGCTCCAATCTTCCAATAATATATTTAATGATCACCTTCGGGTGTTTAATTTATTTTCTTATGCCGCCCCATTAACTATGAGGTGTATTATAGCGTTATTGTTTTAATTATATTATATTTATTGCTCTTAATAATGCTACATATGTTGGAAATTTATTCCTAAAAATCCAACTCGGTAGTTGCTAGTATTTAGTCTGTTTTTTGTATATATTCGTATACGTCAAAATAATTCAAGTATTGCGCAGTTGATGTTGCAAGGAACTCAAAGAGAAAGTGCAGAACGAGATTGTGGTATAGACGACACGAGTATCTTTACTCTACAAAGATTTTTTAATACTTGCCCAGATCGTCTTATTAATAATATGAACCATGTTACTAAAACTTGTTTATCTAATATAGATTTTTTTCTGTTATTATTTTTTGTAGTGCAATTTTATAACATTGTAACGATGTCTGATTGTAGTTTATCTTTTGCAATCCTAATCACTTTTAACACATGTTGATATAAATAACATGACTTCCAACGCAACCATATTTTAAACATATTTATGATTCTCACATCATGATAATCTAGATTCCAATTATCTATAACCATCTAATTCAATTTATCTGTTATATTTAGTTTATATAAATTAATTTAAATATTTAAAAAAAAAATCTGCTCTAATCTTCCAATAATATATTTAATGATCACCTTTGGGTGTTTAATTTATATTCTTATGCCGCCCCATTATCTATGAGGTGTATAATAGCGTTATTGTTTATATTATATTATACTTATTGCTCTAAGTAATGCTTCATATGTTGGAAAATTATTCCTAAAAATCCAACTCGGTAGCTGCAAGTATTTAGTCTGATTTTTTGTATATATTCGTTTACGTCAAAATAATTCAAGTATTGCGCAGTTGATGTTGCAAGGAACTCAAAGAGAATGTGCAGAACGAGATTGTGGTATAGACGACACGAGTATCTTTACTCAAAAAAGATTATTTAATACTTGCCCAGATCGTCTTAATAATAATATGAACCATGTTACTAAAACTTGTTTATCTAATATAGATTTTTTTCTGTTATTATTTTTTTGTAGTGCAATTTTATAACATTGTAACGAAGTCTGATTGTAGTTCACCTTTTGCAATCCTAATCACTTTTAACACATGTTTATATAAATAACATGACTTCCAACGCAACCATATTTTAAAGATATTTATTGTTCACACATCATGATAATCTAGATTCCAATTATCCATAACCATCTAATCCAATTTATCTGTTATATTTAGTTTATTTAAATTAATTTGAATATTAAAAAAAAATCTGCTCTAATCTTCCAATAATATATTAAATGATCACCTTCGGGTGTTTAATTTATTTTCTTATGCCGCCCCATTATCTATGAGGTGTATTATAGCGTTATTGTTTGTATTATATTATACTTATTGCTCTAAGTAATGCTTCATATGTTGGAAAATTATTCCTTAAAATCCAACTCGGTAGCTGCAAGTATTTAGTCTGATTTTTTGTATATATTCGTTTAAGTCAAAATAATTCAAGTATTGCGCAGTTGATGTTGCAAGGAACTCAAAGAGAAGGTGCAGAACGAGATTGTGGTATAGACGACACGAGTATCTTCACTCAACAAAGATTTTTTAATACTTGCCCTTAATAATAATATGAGCCATGTTACTAAATCTTGTTTATCTAATATAGATTTTTTTCTGTTATTATTTTTTTGTAGTGCAATTTTATTACATTGTAACGATGTCTGATTGTAGTTCATCTTTTGCAATCCTAATCACTTTTAACACATGTTTATGTAAATAACATGACTTCCAACGCAACCATATTTTAAACATATTTATGTTCCTCACATCATGATAATCTAGATTACAATTATCTATTACCATCTAATCCAATATATCTGTAATTCTTATTTTATTTAAATTAATTTTAATATTAAAAAAAAATCCGCTATTTCTTCCAATAATATATTTAATGATCACCTTCGGGTGTTTAATTTATTGTCTTATGCCGGCCCATTATCTATGAGGTGTATTATAACGTTATTGTTTGTATTATATTCTACTAATTGCTCTTAATAATGCTACTTATGGTGGAAAATTATACCTCAAAATCCAACTCGGTAGCTGCAAGTATTTATTCTGATTTTTTGTATATATTCGTATACGTCAAAATAATTCAAGTATTGCGCAGTTGATGTTGCAAGGAACTCAAATAAAAGGTGCAGAACGAGATTGTGGTATAGACGACACGAGTATCTTTACTCAACCAAGATTTTTTAATACTTGCCCTGATCGTCTTAATAATAATATGAACCATGTTACTATATCTTGTTTATCTAATATAGATTTTTTTCTGTTATTATTTTTTGTAGTGCAATTTTATAACATTGTAACGATGTCTGATTGTAGTTCATCTTTTGCAATCCTAATCACTTTTAACACATGTTGATATAAATAACATGACTTCCAACGCAACCATATTTTAAACATATTTATGTTTCTCACATCATGATAATCTAGATTCCAATTATCTATTACCATCTAATCCAATATATCTGTAATTCTTATTTAATTTAAATTAATTTTAATATTTAAAAAAAAAACCGCTATTTCTTCCAATAATATATTTAATGAACACCTTCGGGTGTTTAATTTATTGTCTTATGCCGCCCCATTATCTATGAGGTGTATTATAACGTTATTGTTTGTATTATATTCTACTAATTGCTCTTAATAATGCTACTTATGGTGGAAAATTATACCTCAAAATCCAACTCGGTAGCTGCAAGTATTTATTCTGATTTTTTGTATATATTCTTATACGTCAAAATAGTTCAAGTATTGCGCAGTTGATGTTGCAAGGAACTCAAAGAGAAGGTGCAGACCGAGATTGTGGTATAGACGACACGAGTATCTTTACTCAACCAAGATTTTTTAATACTTGCCCTGATCGTCTTAATAATAATATGAACCATGTTACTATATCTTGTTTATCTAATATAGATTTTTTTCTGTTATTATTTTTTGTAGTGCAATTTTATAACATTGTAACGATGTCTGATTGTAGTTCATCTTTTGCAATCCTAATCACTTTTAACACATGTTGATATAAATAACATGACTTCCAACGCAACCATATTTTAAACATATTTATGTTTCTCACATCATGATAATCTAGATTCAAATTATCTATAACCATCTAATAAAATTTATCTGTAATTTTTAGTTTATTTAAATTAATTTGAATATTAAAAAAAAAAATTGCTCCAATCTTCCAATAATATATTTAATGATCATCTTCGGGTGTTTAATTTATTTTCTTATGCCGCCCCATTATCTATGAGGTGTATTATAGCGTTATTGTTTTAATTATATTATATTTATTGCTCTTAATAATGCTACATATGTTGAAAAATTATTCCTAAAAATCCAACTCGGTAGTTGCTAGTATTTAGTCTGTTTTTTGTATATATTCGTATACGTCAAAATAATTAAAACATTGTTTAGTTGATGTTGCAAGGAACTCAAAAGGAAGGTGCAGAACGAGATTGAGGCATAGACGACACGAGTATTTTTACTCAACAAAGATTATTTAATACTTGCCCAGATCGTCTTATTATTAATATGAACCATGTAACTAAATCTTGTTTATCTAATATAGATTTTTTTCTGTTGTTATTTTTTGTAGTGCAATTTTATAACATTGTAACGATGTCTGATTGTAGTTCATCCTTTGCAATCCTAATCACTTTTAACACATGTTGATATAAATAACATGACTTCCAACGCAACCATATTTTAAACATATTTATGTTTCTTACATCATGATAATCTAGATTCCAATTATCTATAACCATCTAATCCAATTTATCTGTAATTTTTAGTTTATTTAAATTAATTTCGAACATTTAAAAAAAAACTATTTTTTCTGCTCCAATCTTCCAATAATATATTTAAATATCACCTTCGGGTGTTTAATTTATTTTCTTATGCCGCCCCATTATCTATTAGGTGTATTATAGCGTTATTGTTTGTATTATATTATACTTATTGCTCTTAATAATGCTTCATATGTTGGAAAATTATTCCTAAAAATCCAACTCGGTAGCTGCTAGTATTTATTCTGATTTTATGTATATATTCGTATACGTCAAAATAATTCAAGCATTATGCAGTTCTTGTTGCAAAGAACACAAAAAGAAGGTGCAGAGCGAGATTGTGGCATAGACGACACGAGTATAAAGATACTCAACAAAGATTATTTAATATTTACCCAGATCTTTTTGTTATTAATATAAACCATGTAAATAAATTTAATTTATCTAATATAGAGTTTTTCTGCTATGATTATAAGTGCATTTTTAATACATAAAAACGATATCTGGTTTAGTTCATCTTTTGCACTTTTAATCACTTTTAACAAATGTTTATATAAATAAGTAAAATTGGATTTTAGTTCTTACGTTATAGTATCTAAGCGATGAAATTTTCGCATATACTTAAAATAACAACATACATTTTTAAAGATCATACCATATTGCAACTTGCACATGTTCATTTGCACATACTCATTTGAAGAATGAATTTGGTTATCGTATATCGAAAGTTTGTGCAGTTTGATAATTTTTATATATCAATATCTGTAAATACATTCATTTTTTGCATTGTTGTTCAGTATCAATTTAAACATTTTTGCCGGTTCAGTTTTATAACAAGCTTTTTTTAAAGTATATATACATATATGTTTCTTACAAGATAATCTAAATCCCAATTATCTAGAGCCAACCACACCAATATTCTGTTAATTTAAATTTATTTGTTTCTTTATGTAGTTCTTGCCAGTTGTGAATTTAACACGGTGAGAGTACTAAATAAGAA
This sequence comes from Leistus spinibarbis, assembly GCA_933228885.1. Lineage (NCBI taxonomy): Eukaryota > Metazoa > Arthropoda > Insecta > Coleoptera > Carabidae > Leistus > Leistus spinibarbis. The sequence goes on along the minus strand of OW121803.1, from coordinate 3,069,626 downwards.
TTTTAAAATGCTACCTCGACCAGGAATGAAACCTCCCTAAGTTGCTTATCTCAGGTTGTTTTCTAACCCTCCGACTTTTTTTACTTAGCTGCCTAATACTACGAGCCATGATTTCCTTCTCTGCTTTGGCTACAACAAGATATTTCTTCGCGCGCGGCTGTGCTAATTATTCTTACACTTATCATAATTAATTTAGACAAAATGGGAGTTTACTATTATCCAACATTTGTCGATGATGACGATCTTTCTTCTGGATCGTGTTCTTTAGGTTTTCTTATTTGTTTTATTTTGTTTATTCTTTCTGTTAGTCGCTTCAATTGCGTATCCAACTATTCATTTCGTCGGTAATTTCTCATAGCTCTCTTATACGTTTACCAATTGGAACAGTAATCCCTTTTCCTTAACACAGAGCACTCGAGCTATCAAAACTTTGTAATAAAGGATGTCCGCTGGTTCCATTACTAACTGGGTACCAGGGAGTAGTTCTCCAAGTCTCCTGTTGAAAGTGCGTGCGATTGTAACGGAATCTTCAAGGTGGCGTGTAAACGGATGGAACGAGTACTAGTTGCACATGATCTTTCATTCCACAGCGGAAATATTTCTGCCATGCTTTATTTTAAAGTTGATTTTCGTATAACTTTGTGATTCACGTGCATTTGAATTTCCATTTGCAGGTCCAGGAGTCGATTCTCGTCCTGTGTAAGTTGGGTACATTCCGTTGTGTCCCGCTACTATCGGCAAAATTAACTGTAAGAATGCTTGTTCCTGCCTGCCGCGTCCTCTGATTTGCCCAATATATATATTTTTTTAAATACAACTAAACGCTAAACTTAGATGTAACAATTCGCGACTTAGTCATAAAACAAGAGAATTAAAATCCTTTATAAGTTCTATTTTACTTTCGTAATTCCAATATATGTCAATTTTAAGCGTTCTTTTGCTCAGACCAATTTAATTATAATTCTCCCATCAAGAAAATATCTTATATTTATTTAACTCAAAAATTCTCTCGTTTATCTTTGAATATCCAGTAGGTCAATTGTCAATCCAAAACAAATATATATATATTTTTTAATTATTTTCTTTAAAAACATTCTACTATTAGTAATCAAATTTTGAGTGAGTAACCATACGAAGGGTTAACAAATGACGTAAATTACATTAAGAAAAGGCACCCATTTTATTGAAAAGTGAAAATTAGCCATGTGCTTATTGAAATTGGAATATACAGATTTAAATATTTATAGTTCTTATGACAAGTCATTAGAGATAATAAAAATAAAATACAATTTTATAATGATATGTTAATTTGTTTTAAACGTTACGAAATTTATTTATTTATAACACTTATAGTACAATAATGTTTATCTTAACAAACGATATTTATTTCAACTATAAAGTATTTGGTTTACACCACTATGCACTTGGTTATTAATTTCTTACGAACTATGTCTCTGTCTCTCTCGCACCATTTATTTCTGACTTACGAATCACCTAGGTATTGCTACTCACCACATATTTATTTTTGACGCTGTCAGCGTAGCATGCTTATATATCGAACACAAAGCTTCTAGAAGACATCTGGAGTTTCTCCATAAGGCTCTGAAACAATCTACGGCGGATTATTTTCGTAAAAAAGCTGTTCTAATTAAAATAATGGCGTTTTCCAAACATTCTTTCTCTATTAGAACTCTTATTAATAATGGCATCCTATACCGGGTCCAAAATGACATGATTTCTTCATCATTATTTATTGCCTTATTTGGTGTATGGCCACCATATGCTGCACTATGACATATTAGGCCTACAGGGCAAAGTTATCAAACATTCAGTCGTCTGGTACTATTTATAATGTGAATAACTTTTTATGCGATATTGCAGACATTGGGATTTTTTATCGGCACTTTTGTACCCTAACATTTTTATATTTTTGAAAACATTGAATAATATTCCTTGTTATTTCTTCCCTTGTTGGCATGTAAACAGTTGTTTTCACGACATAATATATTATTTGAATCATATCATGGAAATCATTTGAAGCGATTGTATTTGAAACTTGTACAATATTGCCAATCACAAAAACTAAGGGCAAGCTTTAATTTTGTCAACGTTAGACCAATTTTCATTTTTATATTTGTTTTGTTGAAAGCCGGAAACAATATTATATTTAATAATAAAAATTTCGAGAGTTTTAAATATTATTTTATGAATGTTACATTTTAATTTGAAATTCACAATAGTATTTGCTAGAATTTCAATTTCTGTGTGTTCTTTCCTATAAGGACAATTTTATAATTGAGTTATTTCGATATTTTTATAGTGTGATATTCGGTCACTTCTATATTCTTCCAAAGAATGTTTAAATACTTCATTATTTACTTGTTGTTACGAGACTTAAAATAAAAATGAAATTTCAAAATGAAGATAAAATAAAGTTCATTAACAAATCTAGTTTCTGTTTGCACGGCTTAAACTAGAAGTAGAACTACAGAGTATTTCCTGATCTGTCCTAACGTTTTCATTGTAAATTCGTTTGCTAGAATGTTTAACCAAGCATCGGTGTAAGCATTACAGCTCATCTATCGACGAGTTAGTTATTTTACCAAACAATATCATATGTTTCTAATAAAGTAGATTATAACATACTGGTTTAATTTTGTTCTTTCACATTTTAAATTACAATAATGTCACGAATCATATTAAATTAAAATATTACTGTTTTATACATATAGAGTAAGTGATGCTGCTATATGACGGTTGGCACTCAAATTTGATACGATAAAAATTGTGATGAGTTGGGTCTAGTTAAAAATATTGCCTATAAGAAAATTTTGCCTTAATTGTTTGTAATTATTTATCAATTTCATACTTGCACCGAATACTGATTCTATTGTTTTTTAAATCTCTGATATCGTTTATGCATGTCATACTATTGAACATGTATTCTATATACACTTATAAAGTGCTTATTATATTTTGAAGTTTTGATGAAATTTATCCCTCAATATATATAAAAAATAAAATGAAGTATAATTTCGTAATTATTTATAGTATATAATACTGACCGGGGAATTTATGTTCCTTGCCCTTGAAAATTGTATTGATTCTCAACATATATTTCATTTTAACTTTGGTAAGTAAGCATTTGCTTGCTGTATTGATATATTTTTTTTCATTTTGATAATTGTGACATAATTTGTTATTGAAATATATATTTTATTAACATTTTCTAATTCAAATGTTTCTGTAGCTCAATTCAACTAAGAATTACTTAGTCAAATGTTTTCCACCTTTAGCAATGTCGCTTTACCCGCAGAATAATCTCATTTTGAGTCTGTCGACTTATTGCAACCAAAATATTTGGTTAGATGATATTGAACTGAGTTAAGGCATTCAGATATTTTATGTAAAACGAAAATATCTAATAAATGTAATTTACTTTTATATTACGTTTGCTATGAAAACTTGGCGATATATCTCCTGCATTTAACATGAAATAAACAAATTTAAACATTTGCGTATTCACAATTATCGATATTACACTTACATGGGCGAGCTGGTCCAATCCACTTATTCTTGAACCGGTGATTTAATGCTCACTTGTTGTCTAACCGTCCGTCTCGTTATTGACTGACGAATTTTTCTACTAACGGGCATTAGTCATATACATTGATATTTTATTCGGTAAAATATAAATCGCTTACTGTGTATGCGAAATATGAATGAATGTGTTAGATTTTATGAATCACAATCAATTCCTTCAGCATTCGGAGATATCTCTTCACTATCACCAAATTTGAAGACATATTTATCAATGTTGGGACTTAAATTAATTTTGTAATTAATTCGTATCACAATAAATAATGCAGTATTTTTAAAAGTGTTTATGAATTTAAAATATTACCAGTTTCTAAAACTGAGTTGGAGGAAAACTAAGAGAACTGTACTGAGACACATAACTTCCACGCCGATGAAGCTGACGGTTTCTTGTCTATAGATCGAATTAAGACTATATATGCCTCGTCTTATGTTTATCGAATTATCCTATGAGCACAGTCATTTTACTTCAGGAAGATAAATTTCCTCAAATCCATTATAGAAGTAAATTCAAATACTGTATTGTGATACATGATTTCCACGTCGATGACGGGCTCCTGTCTACAGATCGCATTTAACTATATACTTTGGTAGTTTTTTCGAATTATCCTTTGAGTGTAGTACTATTTCTTTAAGAAGATAAGCTTCATTAAACCCATTATAGGGGAAAATGAAGATACTGTATTGTGGCACATGATTTTCTTCCCATTGAAGTTGATGGGCTCCTGTCTTCTTATCACATTTAAACTATTTGCCTTGAGTTGTTTATGTCGAATTAAAACCAAACAATGTTTATTGCATTCACACTAATGTAATTATTAAAAAAATTAAACTATACGTATCCTTGCCTAAAACAAATGTTTTCTCGACCTTAAGCTTTGCAGCATCCGCCGGCGCTGCCATCAGAATCTGTTACTTTGATTTCTTTTTTTTTCGAATAAAATAATTCGAAAGAGTAAGCCTCTTCGACCAACATATTATCAACAAGGGACGCTGAGACGATTGTCATTTCTACGGTCTGAGAGTAGGGCGACCATACAAGTGCCATCTATATGCAATATTTTGAACTATATTTAATAGTTAGACCACTTCTTATTATTTAATAATGTTGAACATTTATTTGGGTTTAGCTGGTTCATTAAACATATTTCTACAGTGGTTTCTGGATATTAGTAATCAAGAAAAAAAAAAAAAAAATGTGAATCGCTTAGGATTATAAAAATCATACTGAAGAAGCATCAATGTTTGCAATATTTAATCATTATTTACCAAACACACAAAACAATTCCAAGTTCACAAACGTTTAAACCAAAGATTACTCTAAGTTCTCAAATGATTACTTAAGAAACTATTTTGAAAACTATAACATTGCATTTTGCACTTTTATCGTAAAAATTCCGTTTGGCGTGGACCCGATACTTTGTTTCTGATTCTAAACCATCGGTTTATATAATAATATATCGACCACCCATATGGTGGGCATATACCAAAATAGTTCTTTAGAGACTCGTTTTGACTTTTGTGTAACCTTGAGGCTAAGACTCTAAGCGTCAAGAGTAATTTCTAAGTAATAATCAAAATTTCATTGATAGCAAATATACATGCATACCCCAAATGTTTAGTTTTATCCCCAATGATATGATACTAAAGTAAATATATTCATATTAAAAACTAAAAACTTTATCGAGAAACTCTGGTTGCTCACTGGAAATTATTACATTGATTTTCCCTTTTTTTTTAATACATACATATATTTACAAACTCAATTTAACAGTATCTGCTTATACTTCTACTTCATGGTATAATACATCCATTCATCATTTGTAATATTAAATTTGAAATCACTGCCTCTCAAGTATAGAATATATTGTGCAATATCAAAATAGCTTAATACTTTCTATACGATATTCATATTTTACTATTAATTAAATATGCGTTTTATTTTTATTATAAAAAAAAAACTGATTGCGTCATATACGAAGCCTGTTCAAAAAGTATCAAATAATTTATTTCGAAAACGGGAACCCTAATTCCTTCAAAATAGACACCTTGGTAATGCACACACTTCTCCCAGCGGTTTCGCCATTGTTGAAAAAAATTCTAGAAGGTTTCATGTGGAATAGTGTTTAGGTGGGCTGTCGCATTTTGCATAAAGGGTTCTTTTGAGTGAAATCGTATCCCATTACACAAATACAAATGAGCTTCAATCTTATATAAAAGGGTCAGATAGTAATTTAAATAAAAATAAATATTAATTAACATAATTAAAAATATATATATATATATATATATATATATATATATATATATATATATATATATAAGGCATATCAATATTTAAAGAGGTACAGGTGCAAAAATAACATTAAACTAAAATAACACAAATACGGACTAGATTCTTAAATATGTTATTTAACAATCTTATATAAAAAGAAACAAACAGCAATATAAATTAAAATTACGTAACATAAATATATATTAAATTGTAATGCATATCGGTTAACAGCTTATAGAAGAATGAGGTACAGATACAGATTAAGAATTTAACTTTTTTTTCTGCGAAGATATTGATTTAATTATCCTTGTTTGAAGACAATTTTATATTCTTAACCTCTTCGTTCTCTTTTGATAAAATTGATAAATCGGATAATCTTTTTTGCATCATAGAGGTTCTCAAATAATTTTTAATTAGCTTCCACTTAGAGAACCTCTTTTCTGCTGCTGCAACCGTAACAGGTAGTGTAAAAAATAATTATTATTAGTCATATTATTAAAATCAATTAAGTTTAATTCGGTAAATTCTATAATAGTATGTATCTGCTCTAATTTCATAAAAAAATTAATGTAATTAATTGTTTATAGAAATTTTTATTTGTATTATCTTTGTATTTGCTTACAAATTCTATTGCTTTTATTTTAATTACTTCGCCGGTTAATGAAATCAATTTATCCGGTTGCAAAATTTCAAACATATTATTCAGGCGATGCAAACTTTCAAATCTTTTTGTACTTTGTGAAATTATAATATCTAAGCAACAATAATATACATTTACTCTAATGTAAGATTCTGGAATAGAAATTCTTTCATTTGAAGCTAGTTTATCGAAAATGCGTTTGACTTTTCTCTGCCTTTTGTTAATAAAAACTGGTGTAAAATTCCATTTTTGCGCAAGAAGTTCTGAATCATTTAACTGGGATATAAATAACTTGTCGTTTCTTAAACTAATTGAATTGTAATGCAGATATTTGAGCAAACTACTGGCCTCTTGCAAAATAATGTTAGTACTTTATAGAGATTTTAATACGGGACTGATAATTGAAAAAAAAAAATCATCCGTATCATCGAGCATTTAATATAAATTCATAGCGTTCGAGTATTTCTATTATATTTTGACAATCGTCTCGTTTACCTTTTTTGCTTAAAGTCAGTTCAATTGCATATTAAGCTTTCATTATTGTTATGTAATTTGTTTTTATTGCAAATAAAGCATCATTCCTTAAAGCCCATCTAGTAGTCACACCTTTTTAATTTTAAGTTATTTTATATTTTTCTAATGCTGTATTTGCTATATCGCTTAGCAGGGCCCACCGTTTTATAGAAAAAAAGTGTATATTATTTACAAATTGTCAAGAAAATGCGCAACCTCTAGAATATCTTTGGCTGCATCGTTTAAAGGTAAATTCAGCGACTGTGCGGCACAATGAACGTAATCGGCATTTGTAGAATATTACTTCAAAAGTGTTTATACACCACCATATACACTCGACATCACATTTAGCACCATCGTAACCCTGTCCTTTACATTTTGATAAATCAATTCCGTATGACAGAACAGTCATTATAATGTCATCAGTAAGACTCAATGCAGTACTTATCTGTAACATCTATACCATATACCCTATTAGGATCGTCACAAGAAGTGGCTGACGTCTGGTGGTGACAATTGGTGCCAAAGTTATGTAGGTTAACAAATGTTTTTACTATATATCGTCATTATAATTCCAAGTTTATCTGTATGAAGTGATATTTATGAAAATGACCAGTTTTCGCAAACAATATTGCTCCGTACCACATTGTGGTACGTATCGGTCAGCAAGTGTAACAATGCATTTATTTCCTAAATATAAAAATCGCAAAAGTTATAGGCGAACGCTGTAAAATTAGTAAAACCGGTAACAAGCAGAATGATGCTAAGTGCTTTGCATTTTAAGCATACAGATTTTTGCCCAAGTAAGTTTATTGAGGAACAACACTGGCGGTTTAAAAGAAATCGATTTTTCTTTTTTATATAATTTTAAAGAATGTATCTTTTAAAATATTTCCCTAAAATATTATTCTGAAATTCGTACAAATAACGAAGGCATTTTAAACGCGTTTCTCTCGAAACCCTGTTTTTTGTTATGGGGCTGGACGCCCACGCTACAATTTACATCGGATAATTTTTTCTTTTAATTTAATTTGAAGCTTATAAAATTGGCTTCAGTTGTAGGTAGGAGTTTTTTGTTTTTTGATATTTAGTATCCTTTTTGGACAAAAAAGTTTGGCAAAAAATTGGTTATTTTGTTCAAATATCCACTATTTCGTGAAAAAAATCAAAATCCTACGTACAACTGAAATTACATCTATATAGATAAAGATAAAAAAAAATTGTATCAGATGATTACAACCTGCGCTACATCCATAATCATGATGCTACCTCTTCTTTGAGCTGCCTCTGGAGAACGCAAAGAAGGGCATCAAGCTATTATTATTTTTTAACTAAAAAATCCTGATGGAACTTTGATATATACCTTATTTAAACCAGCAAACCCCATTAATCTACTATTTCTAAGTTCAGAGAAAAAAATTCGAGAAATTGAGCAATTTTTTCGGCCGTCACCGTGTTGTTCCCCCTAAAATGATATATATGTCCTAATAATATTTTTTTTTATAAAACATAACAGTCCATATAGGTGTGCGGTAATGAACGGTTGTGTATTCGCCAGCTCAGTGACAGTGGAAAAAAATTGTAAACAAACATACAAAACAAGTTGGAACCTAGGTCTCACCTTGCAAACTAGTGTTAAATCTCACATCAATCGTTTTGTTTTATATATATATATATATATATATATATATATATATATATATATATATATATATATATATATATATATATATATGTATATATATATATATATATATTTATATACATATAGGTATATATGTATATTGTTATATATATATATATATATATATATATATATATATATATATATATATATATATATATATATATATACATATAGGTATATATGTTATTGTTATATATATTGTGTATATATATATATATATATATATATATATATATATATATAATTCATTATTTTTTCTTGTTATACAAAATCCGATTTTCTATATATTTGAACTTCATTTACAAGCGGTAATGACCTTGATGTCGATCCGCAATTCAATTAAAATAAAAAAAAAAAATATATATATATATATATATATATATATATATATATACATATGTTTCGTCGAAATGACCATCTCTTGGAGGGCATTGTTTACATTACTTATATTTTTACTATCACCGATCTAAAATTTCACTGTCTTTCAAAACAAACGTCGTTAAATTTATTTATATATCTTCATTTATAACATAACTACCCTATCTTGAAATAAATTTGTCTACATCGTCTCGTTTTTGAGTTTTGAAACAACATAAATCTAATTTATTTAAGTGCGATTAAACTTATGGATGGAAGTGTATATATATATAATTATTTTTTTTTGATCCGAGAGTGTTACTTACAGACAGATAAATATACGCTATAGTTCTTTTATCCATGCTGTGCGACAATTATTGAAAATAAATATATTAAAATTCAAAACATTGTTGCAATCCATCAATAGCAATTGACATTATTAAATTTTATCATTTTATAAATTATTTTCTTCATTTGAGCACCATTGATACATTTTTTAGCTCGCCGTACGTAGTACCGAAGAGGCTAAAGCATTCGGTCGTGTGTCTGTAGCATTCTCGGATCAAAAAATTTCATTAAGAAAAAGTGTTCGTCTCGTCGCCCTGATTCCGAAAATGTATATAACTTATATACTTGGATGTTAGTCGTCGCTCGCTCGCTCGGTATCTCGTAAGACCAAATTTGTGCCCTCTATTCCTCTGAAGGTACCGAAGCGATTCACTCCAAATTTGGTACACATAATATTTGGCATCCCATTTGAATCCGCTCGCAGTTTAAATTCAATCGTCCGTATACTTCCCGAGTTATAGGGCCCCAAAATTTGGAGCCCCCCTTAATACTGCCCTTATAAAAATAATTGAAACACTTAAAAATTCTAAGATATTTTTTGTCTACAAGATTTTTTCATTTTGTTAACCCAAAGCCCGAAAAAATTATTAAATATTATAATTTTGAATTTCAAATTTTGAACTTTTTTTTTTTTTTAATATAATCTAAAATTAAATGTAAGACTTTTTATATCTATAACATTTTTTCAATTAGTTAACCAAAAGGCCATAATTATTAAAAACTGCTCGCATCGCATATATTACTTATAAGGCGAGCTGGACGCATAGGTGCGTTGTACCTAAGCTTGTTTTTTTTGAGTTGATTATGCTTTGAGTTGATGATTATGCTTGCTTCAATCTATTTAATTGAAGAATTTATATGCTAAATGAAAAAATTAGCAAGATCGATTTTGTGTTTGATCTAACTAAAAAATATTTGTCCGATTTATAATAATATATAATTGAAATTCAGCTGGGAACATTAATTTTCAAGTGGTTGGCTACATTGGGCGATAAACGTCAAGGTTAGCATTTTAAAATGGAATAACATTACCCCTCGCAACGCGCTTCGTCAAAACAATTCCAAATGACTAGTGACACAAGAAACAACCGGCAAGCAGCAACCACTTACAGCAGAGAGCTCAACTCTTAACAGGCTTATGGCTTGGCTGGGGCTGGGGCTGAGGCTGGTGACTGGCAATTGTCAGAACATCAGTGATGATGTATGAGTGAATATGTGATTGTGTTAGATTATTATAACTATTGTTTAATAATGTGTTATTTTAACATCGATTGAAAGTGCTTCAAAAAATGGGGTGAGTTCAGTTTAAACTTTTGGAACATAAATTATAAAATTTGATGAGAACATTTTTAAAAGTAAATATATTGTTGCATTATCTTGTAATGCTTATTAAAATTTTACTGTATTTTTTCTATTTTAATGAAAAGAAACATGTTCCCATATTCTATTTCTGATTTTCACATTAATTCTGCTATGAGAGCATCTTTAAATTTTTACCTGTTGCTTCTACATTTATAATTCTAAATAAAATATCAAAACGCCAAAATGGTAATAGATAAATATATACATAACATAAATAGAAACATTAATAACTAATGGTTATAGGACGAGCTAAAATATCAATTGTATATTAATATTTTTCAATTATTTTCGAATTTGCTATAAGAGCAAATTAATACTTATATTCTACATTTTTAATTAACATACTTATATTAAACAAGATTTGGTACGCGTAAAACGCACCAACGCGCAGAGCTCGCCGTTAGGTAAAATATGCGTTGCGAGCAGTGCTTTTTAATTATTATGGCCTTTTGGTTAACAATTTGAAAATATGTTATAGGTGTAAAACGTCTTACATTTAATTTTAGATTATATTGATAAAAAAAAAAAAAATTAGTTCATACTTTAAAATACAAAATTATAATATTTAATAATTTTTTTCGGGCTTTGGATTAACAAATGAAAAAATCTTGTAGATATAAAATATCTTAAAATTTTTAGTAGAATTTTTAAGTGTATTAATTATTTTTATAAGGGCAGTATTAAGGGGGGCTCTAAATTTTGGGGCCCTATAACTCGGGAAGTATACGGCCGATTGGATCTATACTGCGAGCGGATTCAAATGGGATGCCAAATAATATGTGTACCAAATTTAGATTATATTGATAAAAAAATAATTTAGTGCATATTTTAAAATTCAAAATTATAATATTTAATAATTTTTTTCGGGCTTTGGGTTAACAAAATGAAAAAATCTTGTAAACAAAAAATATCTTAGAATTTTTAGTAGAATTTTTAAGTGTTTCAATTATTTTTGTAAGGGCAGTATTAAGGGGGGCTCCAAATTTCGGGGCCCTATAAGAAGAAGTATACGGGCGATTGGATTTAAACTGCGAGCGGATTCAAATGGGATGCCAAATAATACCTAAACTGCCAAATTTTTTATTCAATTATAGTCTGTGTGATGTAATTTCAGTTTTATTCAATTTTGATATTGGTTAATATTTTTTGATATACATTTCAATACATCTAATTTTTATTGAATTTTTCAAGGCTAATACCAAATTCTTTTTAGATATTCGTACAATAGAAATAATTTATTTGTTTTCTTCATCCATCAAACATATTTTGAAGTTATATGAAAATTTGTGATTATTTACGTATTTTAACAAATTTTTAGTTTATTTTTTTCATAGTTCTTTCCTAAGAAATTGCGTTCTTCTTTCATCTTGCAATACTTTGAGATGTTTTCTTTTTGTATAAAACTTGTAACTAATAAAAAGATTATTTAGACCTTATTTTGCTATTATTCCTGAATTTTCTGAAAAGAACCAAGTCATGATTATTTTCTACATAATTAGTACTTGTTAAATTTATATACATATACTAAAAACATACATATTATTTAAATGGTAATTTTTTTTTTTGTTTAATAATAGGCCCCGGTGTTAAGAATGTATAAACATGGATGAAATATATCAGTGATGTTATTCGTTGTTTTCTTCACTTATGTTCCTGCTGAGTACATTTTTTGAAATAAATTACAATATATTTCATTTTTATAAATATTTTTCGAGTCTATTGACGAGTAAATATTGAATAAAAGAAATATATCATAGCAAAAATGCATATTTATTTATTTCATACAGCCTACATATTTTGAAGATGTTTATGAAAATTTGCGTACATATCGTAAGCGAATTTTAACGAACTTCTAGTTTATAATTTATAAAGATTTTTTACATAAGACTTGCGTTTTTTTTTTAATATTTCAATCCATTAAGGCGGACTTTTGAACGGAGCTTGTAATAAATTAATTGTTTACCTATTTTTCAATAATTTTTGATTTTGCTATAGGAGCAAATTCATGATTAATAATATATATATATAAAAATCATACCAATTATTTAAACGGCAATTTTTTTAATTTAAAATTGGAATAAACATGAAATATATCAAAATGATGTTACTTGTTTATCTCAAATTTTTTTTTTAAAGAATTTTGTAAGTCCATTGGTGATTTAATATAAACATAAGCAAACATGCATAATTATTCTCTTCATTCTGCAAACATATTTTGATGAAATATGAAAATTTGCGTTATATATTGTACATTCAAACGAACATTTAGTTTATATCTTTATAGTTTAGTTCTTTACTTAAAACTAGCGTTGCTTTTAGAGTTTCACCATTAAGATACTTTTTTAAACAAAACTTAGCCAATGGCTAAAAGGTTAATTGTTTAACCTATATTACAATTATTTTTTGATTTGATATAAGAGCAAATTCATGCCTTATTTGTACTTGTTGCATTTAAATAAATATATTAAAATCATATCTATTATTTAAACCGTAATTATGTTTGTTAAATAATAGACCACGGTGCTAAGGGTGGATAGACATGGATGAAATATGTCATCGATTTTATTCATTCTCTTCACTTTTGATTCTCTTAAATCGTAAAGTACAATCCTGTTATATGTCTCTTGTAACAGTTTATTTAATTGGTTATTATTTTTTTAAATATATACCAATATATCTCATTTTTATAAGAATTTTACGAGTCTAAAGACGAATATATATATGGAAATATTAGAAAAAAAAGCATATTTATTTTCCTCATACACCATACATATTTTGAGGATATATACATAGTTGCGTTATAACGCTTGGTTTATTATTTCTAATGTTCTCTGCATAAAACTAAAGTTGCTTTTAAATTTTTCATACCATTGAGGTGGTTCTTTGTACAAAACGCATAACAAATGGCTTAATGATTAATTGTTTTTGAGCAACTTCTTACTTGATTTGTACTTGTTGAAATTATTTAATCGATCAATAATGATATTTAATAATAAGCCATGGTTCTATGGACGAATTAACTTGGATAAAGTGTATCTAGGTGATGAATGTGTCACGTTATTCGTTTTCGATCTCGAAGGACGATTCTGTCCTATTCATTGTAACTGTATATTTCATTAGTTAATATTTTTTTAAATATTATCCAATTCACCTAATTTTTATGAATTTATATTCTTAAAATATTAAGGTGGTTTTTTGCATAATAAACCCACTAAATTCAAGTGGAAATATCTCATTCGATATGCAAACTCTGTAAACAAGACACAAGTAATTCTAACATTTCTATTTGAACAAACTCATGGCGTAACTGAAGGCATGAATTAATATGTACATAATATGATTTATATGATATATATTTATAAAAATATCAGTTCATTGTCTTAAGAAATAATTATAATGAAGAAGCAAAATAAATTACTACTATAAATGGAGAGAAAAGCCATTATAATTACTAATAATAAGATTCATTTAGCTAATTTCTAAATTTCATACCATACATACATATTAAATTAAATTAGTAGTTGACCGAAGCGTACGAATAACATAGCACCATAAAAGCCAATGTTATTTATTATGCAGTCAAGGTATCATTTTTCTATTGAATAGATCCTTAAAAATAGATTTTAATTTTTAAAGTAAATTTGAAAAACAAAAATTATGTATTTCTTTTGATCAAAAATAATTTGTTAGAAGAAAAAAAATGACGTAAAGATATAATTTATTTATAATATTTAAATATATTTGACAATTCTACAAGCATAGTGTCTTTAATGTTTAAGACATTCATCACATCATCACCAATTATCTCGAACTCTACGTTTTTTCTCAATCTCTTTCCTTTACAAATTTCAAAAAATAAATACTTTATTGGTCAAAAAATCTCAATAAACTTGGTTTGCTAAGAAGATTTGTTAGCAATATTTTTTGGGTAGGTCAAAAATGTGTACATCCTCAACTGACATCAGAATAATCGAATTTATTGTGTCTACATTTACTTTATGATGTATGTCGGTCTCAATTAGATTAATTTTAGAAAATATACATTCACATGTTGCATTTGAATGTGGTTGACATACAAAGTTTGTTAAACATTATTATTTCTGCTGTATTGTTAATTGCAAGTGGTGGTAGTTACGAGAGTTACGAGAAACAAATAACTCAAGTCAACATCGTAAAATGCATATATTTTGTACGTGGCGCAGTTAATGGAAAATGTTACTGGATAACTGATTTATTCCTTTGGAAGTGTCATTTGATTCCATCGATAGCTTCAGCATAGTATCTGCATTTTTGGTTAATATAAACATTGGTATCTACCGAATGGCGATAAGGATCAACAAGGTGGTCATCGATAAGGAAGATCGCTCACAAATTGAAGAAACAGATTCTTGTCTAATACCGCATACTGGATTGTCTGTGATTCTGATTGGGGAAACGAAACTAAAAGACTATTCTGGTCTTAACTAAGAGATTTATTTAAACCATTTTGGATTATATGTGTATTTACTGTTTTAAGAAGATACGTCCTAGTCTGGTCGATCTGTCCGGTACTTTTACTTTTTACATTCGTCAAAAGTGCTGTCTTTACGCAGGGCGACTTTTAGATATCACGGACTCAATATTTTAGTGCAACAAACAACCCGTCTATTCTCTTGGCCTATGTGATTTTAAGTGAATAATCACCGTAACTATGTAAATAAGCCACCATTATACCTTTAAAAGTATGAATCCGTAGACAGTAAAACAATATATGCGTAATTTAACACAAGGCATTTAATTTAATTTATTAAATACATTCATCTATTAATATATAAATTAACATAAATATTATTTATTACAATGTTGATGATTAGTGTAGTTTCAATAAGTTTATAATCATAAATGTTATATATGTTTATAAGATAATTGTGAGTTCGCTCATATGTACCCATAGCAGACATGATTCACCGTGTATGGAGAAATGACCATATCCCACCAACAAAAGCTACAAATAATGAAATCTGAACTAAACAAGCCTTTACATTGTTACAAATTACAACCAAAATATAAATATTTTGAAATTAATCATTAATTAACTTATTGTAAATTCTATAATACTAAGAAAAATTGAACAGATCAAACAATCACATTTCTTAACATCAATCATTATTGTTGTTGACATTTGACCTTTCAATTGCTTCAATGCAGTGAAAACAAATGTTTTGCTATCCTATTACGCATATATTATGAATATATCTTCGGTAAGAGACACAAAGTCGAATTGTCAACATTACACTGTTTTGCACACAGCCCAACAACAGTTCTCATATATCGCGGAATATATCCGCATTTAACGAATCGAAAAACAAACTTAATACTTAGTTATAACAATAACCAATTTAAATTATTAAAATTCAATGACCTTATAAGACCTTTCTCATATTAGTAGATAACATAAAAAATAAGAATAATCTGCAGACTGGTGCGTTGTCTCTCGTACCAGAGCCGTAATAGTTTTCTGAATTACTTCTTTTCTTTAAATCGTATATTTGCTAATTATTCCGATTTTCCTCATAATGAATATTATTATTGTGTTTGTAACAATAGTTTTGGATAGCCTCCATTTTTTCTGTCTTAAAACAATTTTTTGTTTTCTAGATTTTTTACAAATAATATGAACATTGTCTATCCATCTTGGATAGAAGGAAATTGTCTAAATAATTTTTCAGCAATATGATATATGTCATTACATTTTAAACATTTAATAATAATTAAAAAGAAATGGATGTGCATTATTTTTTGGATCAATAATTTTATTTTGAAGTGTCATACGTTTTTATGCTGCATATTCATCTGCAACATTAATTATTATATATAATGGATGAAGCAACACTTAGCGAATGAGAAAATGTTTGGCAAGAAACTTTGAAGTCATTAGTAGATACTCTTTGTTGCTCATCTACCACGCGGCAAAGCCCATACTTCATATACCATTTGGATACATCATCCATCTCGAATGTTGAGGACGAAACGGTTCGTTAAATAATCACCAACCAACAAAATAGTCACACATATTTAAACACTTTGAAGACACACACACACACTTTTTTCGCTCTGAAAAAATAAAATAGGAAAGGAATTTGCAGGGTGAAATAATATAGAACAACACATTATTTTCCTATAAAATGATTATAAATCTTATATATTTAAAACTAATAACTAAAAACTACAATATTACAAAATAAATTAAAATTATTTTTCTGAAAAAATAAGAGAAATAAAAATTAGAACTATTTTTTAATTTTCGCTATACAACCAGGGTATGAATTTATTTGTTTATTACTAACCTGGAGGCACATCGCCTGCCTTTGTGGGATTTGGGGAGGTGTTGTAATCTTTCAAAACAGCCTCAATATCGGCGTAGGGAATATTAATCATACCCCCTACGACGCTGTCAATTTCTGCCATTTCATTCTGCAGCAACTCGACACATAAACGGCATTCGGCTCTGAAGGGGATGTCAGGCCCCCACATAAAATATTTGAAGATGGTTATCCTCCTAACCATAGCCTCTCGTCTTTCTGCTACCGATGGCCGAGTTGCCACAAACAGCAGATAGCCCTCCATGCTGTCTGAACAGCTACTGATTTTAATAATTATTTCCAATCACAAAGATTCTAACAAGTTTGTTTATAAAAGAAAAAAAGGTGATTTGACGCGAACCGGCAGATATATAATGTTGCGCGGTGCTTCAATTATCTTATATCCTGGGGGGGCAGAGGGGAAAAATTCATGTATTGTATTTACTAGTCGTCCGTTAACATATGCCCCTGTTGTAATGTTGCATTCAATTCGTATATTACTCACACGAACTATGTCCATAGGTAAATCAGAGCGATGCAGTGTATTTGGTGGCAGACGTCTTGTAAATCCAAGCAGTGATTGTAAACTGTTAGGTCGATCAAAGTGCAGCCAATGACTGCACTTTATTGCACTTGTCAGTGTATTATTATTTGGTTTTATTTCAATGTAACCACCACGTGATCTAAACTCTCGTTGCAGATAGGCGTTCAAATCATCGAGTTCGTACGAACCTTCAGGTATTTCAATAACAGAACCTGTACCTTGTTCCGTCTCCCCGTATTACAATATATTATTAGTTGCGTCGATGTTCGGGATTGAGTTAAATGTATTAAATAGAATCAGACCAAGCACGTATTCACCTTCAAGGTTAATTGGTGGAAAATATACACTATTCAGCTGAGCACTGTTTCCTGTAAGTGTTAATGTAAGAGACATAATCAAATACGCACACAGGTGTTGACGCGGCGGCAATCAATTTGCGAATAGTGTACAAATTCACGGCACAGCTGTACCTGCCTTTTTGCTCATGAGAAATTTGAGACAAAGATGGCCACATATCACCGTGTTGGGTTGTTGCATTCTTCTGTAGTTAAAATCAATGTTGGAGCCGAGATACGAGATGAGTTCCTCCGGCGGACGCAAATTACCAATGCTATCAAAATACGTACTGCGCCTACCACATTTACGGTAGGCAACCCAGTGTGTTCCAGAGCCAGATGAGTTGTCAAGATTCACTATACCAGACTCTTTGGTGCGTACACGCGATGGTAATTCGTTGCGCGAAAATCTTGTATTTTATAATATTTGGCGTACATAATCAGGTCACGGTCACTCATCGCCCGTTTCGGCAATCTCAGCGGTTTTTTGGATATATATGATTTACATGCAATCCAAGTCTTTTGCGATACGGCTTCACACAAGTACAATCCCTTTCCCAACGCAATCGATTCCATTGTGTCGTTGTGTCGCTTACTTTCACTTAATTGTTTTTTTGCATTGTTGGCACTCACAACAGCCTTGGCAACGGCCGCAGCGCCTCCAGTCAGCGCGCCAAGTGCTGACAATCCCGCAAAAATCGGAATCAGCGGTAAAATACCTCCGACTTTCGGAACAGGAATGATTCGGTTGTTTAGTGACGAGCGGTCAGCTCCACGCACTATTCTCACCTCTCGTCGCGCAGCGATCAGCGCTGTTTTCATTATCTCTTGCGCTTTTGAGTCTGGCGATGCCTTCTTGATGGAACTACGTGCCGCTTTTGCAACGCGACCATACGATATTTTTCACCATTTTACCACGCAATCCCATGCCTAGCTTGCGTTTTATTTTCATTGCGTTCGAGACAGCGAACGCAGTCGCTTTTTCGCCTAAACTTGAATCTGCTGCAATTACTCGAGTCCAACCGGCGTTCTCTAGTGCCCGATCCGCTTCGTGCCGTTTGCTCAGATTTTCTTTGTCGTGCGAATATGCAATGTCGTGTTCTTTACACGCTCTGTCCAGAGGGTTTATGCCTGGGTCACCACGACTTAAACGATCATCCAACTTGGTGCCAGGCACACAGTACTGATATCCCGGTATATGAAGCTCAACACCTAATCGATTTATTAAATTATTCAGAAGACCACTTCCTTGGCGCTTCATAGCAACACAATGACTAAAATTTTTTTTTTTGCACAACCTTTTATAAAGAAAAAGGGGGTGGTGGTGGGGAGGGGTGTGTAATATATATATAATGCTATTATGGTGTAATATCAATCAGTTGTATTATTGGTGTGTTGTATGTGTAGAAAAAAAAAAAAGAAAATTGTCAAGCAGGTGCAATCGTTAAATGTGAAAAACTTGGATGTTCTTGGACGCAGCTATAAGCATGGCATACTATTACCAGATAGTATACGATGTATAATTAGTGGACCCAGTAATTGCGGCAAGACAAATGTTATGATGAGTCTTATAACAGATACAAATGGTCTAAAGTTTGAAAACATTTATTTATACACGAAAACGCATGATCAGCCAAAGTATAGGGTGCTTGCGAGACTATTGCGCTGGAACTGTACCGAACATTGGGGTTTTCCCGTTTAGCAACAATGCAGACATTGTGCAGCCGGGAGCGGCGAAACCAAATTATATCTTCATTTTCGACGACATCGCTTGCGATTCACAAAACGCAATGCGTGACTATTTCAGCATTGGGCGACACAGTGGTGTCGATGCGTTCTACATGTGTCAAACATACGCTCGCATTCCAAAACATCTTATTCGAGATAACGCAAACTTTATCATTCTTTTCAAACAAGATCGCATGAACTTACGTCATGTGCACGCATATCACATCAACACCGACATGCGGTTTGAACAATTTGAAGATATCTGTGCGCAGTGTTGGACAGAGCACCACGGTTTTCTAGTCATTGACAAAGACAGCGATTTGAATAAAGGACGCTATCGCAAAGGTTTTCATTCGTACATAATAATGGAAAGGTGATACCATTGTAGCTCATACGTACTCTATCAGTCGCGATGAGCGCAAGTGTTGAGTTAGAAATTGAGAAAACAGCGGATATAATTCGGCAGAAGTATAGGGAACTCAAGCAAATGGCGGTGAGTAAGGATGATTATCATGCGAAGAAATACAAACCTATTGTCGAGTCATTAAATAAGGCAATTGCACAAAATGATGTTGTCAAACAACGTACCTTTAAAGACGAAAATAAGAATAGCGCGCTCCCCGATGATCAGAACACTAGTATACTAGCAGCGGCATTCTCACTTGAGAAACTTCTAACAAACAAAACAGATGGCCATACTAGGATTGAAACATATCTCGCAGAAGAGCTGGGACCTATAACAAGAGGCTATTTTAAACGTATAATATTTCTCACGGAGAGTGATAAGAAGAAGCACATTTTTGACACTCGTTATGGAATAAAGAGAAACGGTAACATTTTTACAATTGGAGATTCGGTTGTAACATTTGATGCAAATGATAATTTATACATTAACGAGGCGCAACACAAGATGACAGATGGACTTGCACAACTACTGTTTCTTAATACACCGTCCGAATATTCGAACAATGATCTGAGTGTCTATAAAAATATAGTATTACAAACTAATGCAGATAGAAAAAATTACGAAAAGAATGGTATTCTTGGGGCTAATGCTAGCAATAAATATAAACGTATAATAAAAACGTTTCACAAAGTAGGGGGCGGTGGCGGCGGGAAAAGTATGATGCGTGTATCAAATAGGCCTCTTGATTATATTTACTGGAACGATTCAAATGAGCTGGTCCCGCGCCTACATTTATTAAAATCATCCACAAATATTGGACATACAGGTCATAATAATGAGATAATTGCGCTCGAAGAAGAGTTACGCGAGCAGCGTATAATTCTATAGCGATCATTCGCAATATGTCTACCGACAAGTTTGGTCGTTATCTTAATCACAGTGTTGTTCACACAACGGTTGGCGGACTTTCGCTGACAAGTCACGGTGACTTTAATATGGTGAGCAAACGTTTGACTAGTGTTGGCTATCCAGAGCACGAAAATGACGCAACCACAGTGAAATACGTTAAGAAGTCCATCGATTTGCTTATTGATGATATAAAGGGAATACGCGATGGTGTTGGAATACTCATTCAGAAGATCGAGCAAGAGGTGCGCAGTATATCAATTCAGGTGGCATCCTTTCGACAAATTCATGAAAATAAAATAGCCGAACTGGAGGGCCAACTGCAGACCATCAAACAGTTAAGACGATTGAAAGCCAAACAGCAGCAGCAGCAGCCGCACACGACTTAGTAGTTAACAATGACTACTACTAAGTAACAGCTTGTAAACGAACTACATAAATTGGCGCGTCGCAATTATCCTCGCCGCCGTGTTGTTATGCTAAGATTTGATAACTTATGGCAGGCCGATCTTGTTGATATGATTGCATACGCAAGTGAAAATAAGAAGTATCGTTATATGCTCACAGTTATTGATACATATTCAAAGTTCGCGTGGGCTGTTCCTATTTACACAAAAGAAGGGACCAACGTCACGGATGCTATGACGAAAATATTTGATACTTCAGGTCGTGTGCATAAAAATATACAAACAGACGATGGAAAAGAGTTCTTCAACAGAACATTCCAAAAGCTTATGCAAGAGCGAGGTATTAATCATTATTCGACATTTACACATCTAAAGGTCAGCATTGTAGAGCGATGGAATCGTACACTCAAGGGAAAAGTTTGGAAAAAAATCAGTTTTCGTGGCTCGTACAAATGGATAGATATTCTTGAGGACACCGTACACGAATACAACAACTCCATACATAGAACGATTAAAATGAAACCAAGCAGTGTGACGTCAAACACACACATTAGCCATCATCATCCAACGCCGTCAAACGCAACAAAAACGAAATTTAAAGTAAACGATCGTGTAAGTTATGTAGACCCAACTATATTAATAATCTGTATGAAGATGGTGTTCGTTGTCGTTTATAATATGCGCGAATTTCAAAATTATTCATATTTTTAATGTTATATTTTAATAAAGATATTCATAAAACATAATATATGTATACTTAATAAATATATTTATAAAACATAATATACATAGATCGTGTTTGCGTGGTCGTTTAGAATAGGCGCGAATTTCAAAATTATTCATATTTTCAATGTTATATTTTAATAAAGATATTCATAAAACATAATATGTGTATACTTAATAAATATATTTATAAAATATAATATAGTGGTATACTTAACGCCATCTGAGAACTACTAGATAAAATAGTTCTTTTTGTTACTTTCGTTCGTTCGAAATCGACACTTATCTTGAAAGTTAAGGTGTCTGTTTCGCATGACCAAAACACACCTAACGTTTTTGAGTTTTTATTTTGTCGTAGTTTGAAAGAGTCTTTAGTCGAGTCTAAATTGAGATTTTGTAAAATTTCTGGGTGATTAGTTTTCCACTTTCGCAGTTCAAAACAGCCCGACTTTAAACAGTCCAAGACTAAATTACAATTTTCTGCTAGATTTGTGGAGTTGTTGTCTCCCGTTAACAAGTCATCTACGTAAAAGTCATTTGCAATGATTCTAGACGTTTCGCTATGAAAACTAGCACATTCTACGGACAATTGATAGAGAGAACAAATTGCCAAAAATGGTGCCGAGGCTGTACCATAAGTAACAGTATTGAGGGTGTATTCAGTGACAGGGTCCTCTGGGTTTGTCCGCCATAGGATTTGCTGAAATGATCTCTGAGAGGGATTAATTAATATCTGGCTATACATTTTCGCTATGTCTGCACATGCAACATACGCATATTCGCGAAATCTAACTAATATTTGGAAGATATCATCCTACCAATTGCAGATCGTTGAATGAGATCCCAGTGGTGGTAGGCGCAGAGGCATTAAATACTACCCTAAGTTTTGTGGTTGTGCTATCTTCTTTTACTACTCCATGATGAGGCATGAAGTAGGAAAAGTTCGTATTAGTATTTAAGCTTTTTTGCATTGATCTTCCTTGATATAATCAGCTATAAATTCGTAGTATTGGGACTTCAGGCTCGCGTTTGCTAACAATCGCCGTTCTAATGAGTAGAACTGGTTTAGTGCTCTTTGTTTTGAATCTCCTAATGTAGAAGGGCAACCTTTCAATGGGATGTCAACTATGAATCTCCCTGTGCTGTCGCGTTTGACATTTTTTACAAAATGTGCCTCACATGCAAGCTCGTCCTTTGAACGTACAGGCTCTGTGGATACTTCTTCAATAGTCCAAAATTTACTTAGTTGGTCTTGCTCGTCTATTGTCCAAGGTTTGTTGATAAAATCTGTTTTGCTCACATTGCAAAAGATACTGGTTTGAGGAATAGGCCCAGTTAATATCCAACCTAATTTTGTCTCTTGCAACATTGGTTTAGTGTTGCCTAATTTTATTCGCCCATTTTCAAGAACTTGCCAGAAAAGGTGAGCTCCTAGCAACATGTCAATTCTTTGAGGAACGTTGAATGTGGGGTCTGCCAACTTAACGTGGCTTGGTAAGTTTAATTCCTGTATGTTAATCATGTGATTGGGCAAATCATCACAAATTTTTGGGAGGACATAACAGAATTTTTGACAAAAGTTTCTACTGCGCGATTTTATAATCAGCGTTCACTGGGAGTCTCTCGAAGATTTGACCGACACCTAATTTTTTGCAAAAACTACTTCTGCTCAAATTCGATTGTGATCCGGAGTCAACCAGGGTATGAATTTATTTGTTTATTACTAACCTGGAGGCACATCGCCTGCCTTTGTGGGATTTGGGGAGGTGTTGAAATCTTTCAAAACAGCCTCAATATCGGCGTAGGGAATATTAATCATACCCCCTACGACGCTGTCAATTTCTGCCATTTCATTCTGCAGCAACTCGACACATAAACGGCATGCGGCTCTGAAGGGGGTGTCAGGCCCCCACATAAAATATTTGAAGATGGTTATCTCCCTAACCAGAGCCTCTCGCCTTTCTGCTACTAATGGCCGAGTTGCCACAAACAGCAGATAGCCCTCCATGCTGTCTGAACAGCTACTGATTTTAATAATTATTTCCAATCACAAAGATTCTAACAAGTTTGTTTATAAAAGAAAAAAAGGTGATTTAAAATGACATCTAATGTTCTTTACGAGTGCAATAAACACACGAAGGGCCATATTGACGAAAAATTATAATCTTAATGTGTTGAAAAATAAAACCGCAATGAAAATAAATAAATATCGTTGTGCAAACAAATAGATAGAGTACGTTATGGTATAAGCTTAATTGATCAATAAATAAAATCAAACATTTCGCTTATTATAACAAACGTGTATGTGTGTACACACACACACACATGTGTACATAAAAATATCAATCTAACAAATAAGCCTTTGTATTTCGGGATCTTCTTTTAACTTCTTAGGTAGCATGTGTGTCACATGGGCTAATTGTGTCCAAACGGTCGGCGACAACAGCACCGCTTTTGGTAGATTTGCAATATGAACAACGTCCATGTTACACAAAATTTCGTCACAATCATAGAAGTTTTGAAGTGCGTCATTTATGCAACAGCAATTGTTACATTTCTTTGATTCTACAAGCTATATACGTAATGTTTCTGCGTTTTGCAAGGCACATGCTGAAAATATGTTATAGATGTAAAAAGTCTTACATTTAATTTTAGATTATATTGATAAAAAAGTTCATACTTTAAAATTCAAAATTATAATATTTAATAATTTTTTTCGGGCTTTGGATTAACAAAATGAAAAAAATCTTGTAGATATAAAATATCTAAGAATTTTTAGCAGAATTTTTAAATGCATTAATTATTTTTATAAGGGCAGTATTAAGGGGGGCTCTAAATTTTGGGGCCCTATAACTCGGGAAGTATACGGGCGATTGAATTTATACTGCGAGCGGATTCAAATGGGATTCCAAATAATATGTGTACCAAATTTAGATTATATTGATAAAAAAATAATTTAGTGCATATTTTAAAATTCAAAATTATAATATTTAATAATTTTTTTCGGGCTTTGGATTAACAAAATGAAAATATCTTGTAGGCAAAAAATATCTTAGAATTTTTAAGTGTTTCAATTATTTTTGTAAGGGCAGTATTAAGGGGGCTCCAAATTTTGGGGCCCTATAACTCGAGAAGTATACGGGCGATTGAATTTAAACTGCGAGCGGATTCAAATGGGATGCCAAATAATATGTGTACCAAATTTGAAGTGAATCGCATCGGTACCTTCAGAGGAGTAGAGGGCACAAATTTGGTCTTACGAGATACCGAGCGAGCGAGCGACGACTAACATCCAAGTATATAAGTTATATACATTTTCGGAATCAGGGCGACGAGACGAACACTTCTTCTTAATGAAATTTTTTGATCCGAGAATGCTACAGACACACGACCGAATGCTTTAGCTTCTTCGGTACTACGTACGGCGAGCTAAAAATATTGTTCAATATAGTCTCTACGACTCTGCTGTCCTAATTGCCTATAGACCAAATCGTCTCTAGCAGGTACAGGTACACGCTGTTCTTCCCGATCTATGGGGTCCAAATATTGCTCATGGAACTCGTTCCGATAAAGGATAGCCATGTTGTGCAAAATACAACATGCCATAATAATTCTCGACGCGTTCCTTGGTGTATAATGAAGTGTTCGATCCTTCAGTAGACAACGAAATCTGCCTTTCAAAATCCCGATACACCTTTCTACGCAACTGCGAGTCACTTTAAACCGTTGGTTGTATCGCATTTCTTGCGGCGTCGCAGGATTTGGAAGCGGCACCAAAAGCCATGGTAGACAAGCATACCCGGAATCACCTGATAATATTAAACATAATATTATTTCGTATTTTATTATAAATTTCTATAAGTACCTACCCATAATTTTACTACGATGGTCATCATTTTCATAATTTCCACGCATAGCTTGTCCAATTATACTATTTCGCCACATGTAGGCATCATGTGTACTACCTGGCCATCTAGCCACCACATTCAAAAATTTTGCTTTGAGTCACAGATCTAATATATATATATAATCATTAAAATGTGGTTGAAAATAATGAGCTTCTATTTTTAAAAACTCAATTAAATGCCCAGTAAACATTATGTTTCATGTGTCATTCTTTCAATGTAGCAGAGACGTAACATATTTATGTTCCGTTCCAATAACATCTTACAGATGCCACAACAAAATGTATACTGTCTATTAATTATATCTTACAATTTGAACATTTATGCTATGGTACCCTTTTCTATTAACATATGAGTCTCCTCTTCCATAACTGGTTTATGTATCGCTACATGCGTGGCATTTGATGATGGAATAAAAATCTGCAAAAAATAAAAAAAATTGTGAAAATCAGATCCAATAAACGCATTACAGCATTAAATAATAGTTACCCATTTTTACATGTTTGCCTTTCGAGTTCATTCCTGGGAAACCTGATCCAAATGGAAAGAAAATGTCTGAGTAATACATTTGTTACCTCTTTGATTGATCTGCTTATCATGGTCTGACTTAAGCAAGCCAGCATATTATTGCCAACACTGCGTTGGTAGCTCCCCGATGCAAAAAAATAAATCGTAGCGAATATCTAAAATATAACAACGATTTATTATTATTTATTGTAATGCTTGCATAAAGTAATTCAATTACCTTATACATATTTGGAACTTCGTTGGCATATTGTCCGGCATCCATAAATGGCTCCATTTGATCAATTAATTGATGACAAACAAATTTACTTAATTTCGGAGGAACTCGCTACTCGAAATATCAAACGGATTTTGCGCATCCCTTAATGTCCTTCGCAGAATTCGTGTGTTATACCGCAATTCATCATTTTCTAATTCTTGGACAATCAAGAACCTAGCATAATTACCAGCCATGATCTAAAATATAACATGAAAAGTAGTGTAAATACATTGCAAAATATATTACAGATTTGATCAATATCGATATATACATAATTATTACTTACATAAAGAAACAAACTTGTAATTATAAAAACTTCAAAACAAAATATAACCTTAAAATGCTTAAATAATGCAAACTTTAAGATAAGTCAAGACGAACAAGCCAACTCAATATCAACTTTGGTATTGAGTTGAGAACTCAAGGCGTGAATTTTAATGACGTCAGATACGGGTTCTTTCTGAGCTGCCGTTAGTGACTAATAGGTGGCTACGAGTGGAATTACAAGAGCAGAACTCAACTCAAGTTGAGTTGATGAATTAGAATCAGGGCCCTGAACATAATTTCCCTCCAAACTGACTTAAACTTTTTCATATGTCTATTTCTAATACTGAATACCTAAAATAGTAGATTGTCGATTGTGTTGTATTTGTTGGTGTAATGGTAGTTGTTGGTTGTTGCGGTTTTGTAACCGCTGTTGTTGTTGTGGATGATGTTGGTGTTGTGTTTGTTACAGTTGCTGTTGTTTGATTAGTTGGTGATTGTTTAATTCCTGAAATTACCAACTACTTTAATATTATATGTACAAACACTAGTAATTTATATATATATATATATATATATATATATATATATATATATATATATATATATATATATATATATATATATATATATATATATTTACATTTGGTTGTGGTGTCGAAACTCCAGTTTTTGTAGAGATTGTTGCGAAAATGGATGTAGCGGCGGTTGCCGCTTTTCGTAACTTGTCCGAATTGTCTTTTAATGTTGCAAACTCCACTATATTGGCTTGTTTTTTTCCACCCCCGCAATTTCTCTTGCTTTTATAGACTATAACAGAGTTTGGTGTGTCGTTCATTGTCTTAAAAACAGATTGATGAAAATCGTTCGAGAAGAAATACCGAAAATCCGTCAATTGTGCACAGAATTTTCTCCCCAAATTTAGTTTTTATATGTTACAGATTTTTAATGATCAGCGGTTGATCAATTGGTAATTTCAGGGGGGATCCGTCTAGGAGTTTCTGCGCCAGCATAGATCTCTTCTTAAGAAAGAGATCTTGGCACTTCTTGTACTCCATGACGCGCCTAAGCCTCTTAGAATAAGGAGATGTTGGGTGGCGCGTACTGGACGCATCATTGGGAGATGGGCGATTGTCCTGATGTTGGGAGCGCTTGGTGGGGAAGATTATCCCCAACCAAGCAACCAAGTGGTCGTCAAATGCAGCGATGGGCCCGTATAATCCCTGCTGGATAAGGTTGTTAAGTAACAGTGTCAGAGCTGTCTGTGGCTTCTGACGAGGGCCTCGCGAAAAGCCTCGTCCAGCTCCTGGGGTACGAGCCCATCATTGCTAGGCTCCTGAGAGGCTTGAGTCATAGGGGACTGAACACAAGTCCCCGTTATTCGCCTTTCGGGGTTGGGCGGGGGAGGTTATCTCGAAATGCTCACCGCCACACCAGGGGGCAGGGGATTGGGGAAGGCTGGCTGAAACACCCTCCTTAGGGGAGGTGATTCGCCGGCATTTCTTGTACTCCATGACGCGCCTAAGCCTCTTAGAAGGAGGAGATGTTGGGTGGCGCGTACTGGACGCATCCTTGGGAGATGGGCGATTGTCCTGATGTTGGGAGCGCTTGGTGGGGAAGAATATCCCCAACCAAGCAACCAAGTGGTCGTCAAATGCAGCGATGGGCCCGTATAATCCCTGCTGAATAAGGTTGTTAAGTAACAGTGTCAGAGCTGTCTGTGGCTTCTGACGAGGGCCTCGCGAAAAGCCTCGTCCAG
This sequence comes from Leistus spinibarbis, assembly GCA_933228885.1. Classification (NCBI taxonomy): domain Eukaryota; kingdom Metazoa; phylum Arthropoda; class Insecta; order Coleoptera; family Carabidae; genus Leistus; species Leistus spinibarbis. The sequence goes on along the minus strand of OW121803.1, from coordinate 3,040,745 downwards.
CTCCTGGGGTACGAGTTCATCATTGCTAGGCTCCTGAGAGGCTTGAGTCATAAAGGACTGAAGACATGTCCCCGTTATTCGCCTTTCGGGGTTGGGCGGGGGAGGTGTGCTCGAAATGCTCACCGCCACACCAGGGGACAGGGGATTGGGGGAGGCTGGCTGAAACACCCTCCTTAGGGGAGGCGATTCGCCAGTTTCAGGAACCCTTTTCTTCTTCGGTGCCAAGAGGGGGACCGAATGACCTGGTCACAATTCTAACGTCCTTCCTCTTAGCAAGAGGCTGAGCCAGTGGGGAAGAGAGATGGTCTTCTTTTCCCCGAAGTACTGGCCAGACCAGCTTGGAGGCCGCCTCGGTTACGTAAGCCAGCAGCCTAACGGCCATGAGGGGGGAGATTTGCGCGGGCGGTGTTGAGCTCGTCGGACCTGTGGGGTCTCTGGGGCTCTTGGAGCTAGGCCTGTGAACGAGCCGTTTTTCACCGGGGAGAAGCGGCGAGGTGCAGCCAGCACGATGAGAAATTGAGGGAGCTGTTGGAGCGGTAGAAGGGCCTGGTTTAAACAGTTTTTCCAGGGCCAGTTCTTTCTGCTCCAACTGAGCTCTCTCAAGAAACGCCTTATATTCCGGCTTCTCTCTCCGGCACCGGATCTGATGGCTTATCAGACCGGTGGCTCGTTCAAGCTCTTTGTAATTGACCACTCCTCTCCTTCTCTTAGCCTTGATCGATGCGATTGAGGCCAGCAGTATCGATTCCGGAGCTGGTAATTGATCTTCTAACTTTTTCCGGTACGCCTCTGGATGCGCACGGCGCTCGTGCTGACGCACTGCGATTAAGCTAGGGAAGGGTATGTGGCAAATCTCACATTTAGTGCGGTCGCGAGTACCGCACAACTTGGCGTGACTGGCCTTAAGTGGGTAAGATTTCCCACACTTGGGGCGGCAATGCTGCGTCGCGGGGGTGCCCTGCGTTGACGTAAGAGATGTTGCTGGTGGGCACTGCGAGGCACCAGAAGAGAATTTGGCGCCCGTGAATATGCTTGTTCTGGCAGTGCCCGAGGAAATTGCTGGGGTGACAGCGGTTCGCTGCGGCTTGCTGGCCGCCGCAGCATAGGAAGCGGCCCCACCCGTTGAAGATATGGTGGGGCCAGGTGTTAATCTAGATGACGAAGCGAAGGTCGACATAGAGGGTTCCTGGGCCCTCTCGGAAGGGTGGACGAACCCTTATCCACCCTCGTCCGAGGCTTATTTTTTTCCGTTTCCATTGCGAAAAAACTTTCACCCAGCCCTGCCACATAAAGTCGGTTCACACCACATAGTGATGGTGGCTTGGTACATGGATCGCTCCTTTGAACCGACTCGATCCGCTAGCATTTGCCTGAACATGGTTCACAGCGCCGCCTCGTGAAGGCTGCTAGTCGGTCTTGGTTAAGGATAGGCGGTTGGTTTCGCGTCACTTAACCCTGCCCGCCTCCCAGGTATTAACTCCCTAGGAGGCTAAGGCTAGGACTACCGAACCCGGTGGTGAAGCACTTATGACATAATTAAGAGAGTCATAGTTACTCTCGCCTTTTTGAGTGTAATGTGGATTAAAAAAATAAAATACACAAATAAAATTAAATATAATTTAATTAACAAAAAGCATTAATTAAATTCAGAAAATATAAATTAATAATCACAGCTATATTTAATAAAAGTTAAACAAAACAAATAAAAGATTTAGGTAGATTGAACAATTATAAAAATACTTTGAAGTATACAAGTAAGTAAAAATATTTAATATAAAAATGATTTAAATTCAATAAAACTATTCTAAGTTTCACAAGACTAAAGCCAACAATTCAAAGTTAAAAACGATTTAAATCAACCAAAACTATTCTAAGTTCTAAAAGTAAAATTCAAAAGAATTAAACACAAAAATAATTCTAAGTCCGCAACCGTTTCAATTAAATATTACTCTAAGTCCCAAGAGTAAAACACACAAAACGATTCTAAGATCCCAACGTTTTAACCACAAATTCTACTAAGTCCACAAACCGTATTTAATTCACCCCACACATCACGCACGAACCACCGACTGACAATACTTCACCCTTTGAACCAACTGACTTTTCTCCGTTAAACTTCGGCTTTTATAGCTAAACTCAGTCATTCACTGGGTGAAATTATACTGATTTCACCCCTTGCATCCTAGTTCTAAGCGACGAATTCAAACTAGTGCTTGACCCTGAGGTTAAGTCTAGCATTCAAATCTTCAGACAGAATTCCACTAAAGAACAAAATTATTACAACCTTCTATTTGAAGAGAAAAATTTAAAATGTATACTTTATGAAACTAATTCTACATTACAGAATCAAACATGGCGACATATTTTATTTTTCTATTTTCATTTCTTCTATGAAATAGAAGTGAGTTGGCGCTGCGAGGCGCCGCACCAATTTTTCTTTCATTAAATACTAGAAGTATTTATAAAGGACGGTGTATTGAAAGAAAATCCACCTTTTGACCGCTACTACTAAATATTTACATTTATTTGTTATATTCATATTCTCTTAATAATCTTAATTTTACTTATTTATGTTTTTCTATTTGAGTTAACGTTTAATATTATAAGTTTCATATCGGCTAAAATTAAAATCATATTAGCCGTTCGCTTTATTATATAATACTATTAGTGTAATCTACACGAAATACAGAAAATTGCATCTGCAAAACAATTTATTACTCTTCATTTATGCTAATATACCTTTCAACTAATTATGTTTACCTTTTATTATTTTTGGGAATATTTGTAAGTAATTCCTAATTTTGGAACCCACTTAGTGAAATGATTGGTGGAGCTTTTATGCGCATAAATTGTTTACCTCCATTTAAGTCAGAATAATAAAATATAAATTGGTGCTAAAGGATTTATTATCTTAGTTTATTTATTCTGATTATACGAATAACATAAACTTACTATTTACAAACTGATTTTTGTTATATAGTTCATTTCTAAAAATATTTTGAATTAATTTTATTGTTGAGAAGTGGCGAAATTTGTTCTTAAACGAAAAGACATTTGTGAAGTGTTGATAAACTAAAAAAGAAGACACCAGAAGTGGTTTTACAGTTTTTAAAAAAGAAAATTTATATTAGTGACTTGGAGTCAGTTAATGTTTTAATTGACCTTCGTAAAAATTTTATCGGTAAATTTAAACAAAAGTTTTCTGAGGCGAAATACAGCAAAATCAAATTTCTTGCCAAGACATGGTTAGGCGTAGAATTCCAAATTAAAAAAAATCTACAGTGTGCATCGAAAAGAAGTAAGCAAAGTATAGTTTTAAAAAATAGAAAACAAATGTCGCTCAATGATGTATTGTAATCTCTACAATCCGATTTAAGATCCACACATCGAAGTCCTATTGTTAAAGTGATGGATAACTTAATTCCATCAACACCTAAAACTGTAAAGAAAGTTTGTAACATATTTACAAATACAAAGAAAAATGTTATTAGATCAACAAAAGACGAAGCTCTTGCTTTGTTTGCTGATGCTAAAGTAACAAAACATCAATACATGTTGATTAGATCATTTACAAAAGAGAGAAATGCTGTTATTTTCCCTAGTTATAAAGACTTATTAGAAGCTAAAATAGAGTGCTATCCACCGTCGTCGTAACCGCTATCGAGACCCTCTCGGAAGATCTTCTTAAATTGAGTTTCGTAAAGAATCGACTTCTTGACGAGCAGGCAAAGAGGTTAGGTGGTCGAAATGATGGAAAGGCCCAACCATCGACGGCTTTTTCGACTTCTTCGCAGCGACCCAAGTGGCCTTCGAAGACTAAACCCAACCACGCCAAGAAGAACTTCGATAAGCGGAACTACAAATGTCACAACTGCGGCCGTTATGGCCATTTCCGGACGGAATGCAGGAAACCAGCGACTAATCAAGGGGGGCAGCAACAGGAATCTCACGTTGCAGTGGACGCAGATGAGGAAGAGGAGCAAGTGGTCTACAATTTCGCCGCTGGTACCGAGAGTATGAGGCATTGCATTCTTACCTAGATTCGGGCGCTTCCGAACATTTGTTAAATTCGGAGGCATTCCTCTCCAATGTCAAAAACCTTGAGCGCAAAATTGTTATAAAAAGTGCCAAGACAGGTTCAACATTGACCGCAAATAAACGAGGCGACATTCACGTCCAATCTATCGTAAATGGAAAGAAAATCAGAATCGCCATTCTGAACGTCCTCGTAGTCCCGGGTCTGCAGTTCAACTTGTTATCTGTTTCAGTTTTAGAGAGGAATGGCCATGTAATTATTTTTGAGAAAAGCAGAGGAGTTATTCGGAAGGATGGAAAGACAGTTGCAGTTGCAACAAGAAGGCAAAAATTGTATGAGCTTTCACTCAAAGTCATCGGGGAAAATTTACAAGAAAATTCTCCACCCGTCCAAACTGACCTATATTCAGTGTACCATATGAGCACACGGTGCCCACGGGTGACCCTAGTATACTATATAACCGTTTCTTAATTACATAGAAACGAAATATTCATTTTATTTTAAATTTTATGTAAAATGGTTCCAATATTATATTCATCATAATAATATATAATATACAAATCCGTGTAAATACAAACTAGTTTACTTCTTTAAATTTACTATTTTATATTATTATTTTAGTTTTTAAAATTCGTGCTCTAATATCTAATCTTAATCTAAAATAGAAACCTGTATAATATTATCGACAATTGCAGATTATAAGATTTTATTTGATACATTGGCTATTTTGAGATTCAATACTTTTCGAGAAATACAACATTTCCGTGACTTGAGACTAGTTCGATTCGAGAATTTACGAAATTCAAGATTATTCGATACACGAGACTTCGAGACACAAGACATTTCGAGACTCGAAACTTCAAGACTTTTCGAGACTCGAGACTTTTCGAGACATTTCGAGACTCGAGACTTTTCGAGACTCGAGATTCGAGACCGAGACGAGAAGAGAAAAGCAGAGAGTAATCATATAGTTTCGTCTCGTATTTTTCGAGACAAGACCGACTTTATTTCTCGTCTTGAAAAGACGAGACGAGACGAGACTGCCGTAGTCTCGTCTCGCGGCATCACTACATCTAACAATATAGAAAAAGTTCTTTAAATGAGAGACCAAATCAAGTGTCTCTTTCTTGCATAACACATTTTTTATGATATCTGTTAATTTAGTTTTTTTTAGACTTAGGTCCTGGCAAATTTTGCTATCAGGACACATTTCTTTCATAATTGGTTCTAGTTGATCAACAATACAAAAAGCCATATTATGCGCTGCGAAAAATGCAGCTAATTTAATTTCTGCCTTTTTAACAGAAATTTTGTGTACATTATCTGTGTTACTATTGAACATTGTGGCGATGTTTTTATTCACTTGTAGTGTTTTCATTTTATTTACATGTTTTTGTGTAGCACTATGCTTTAGTAGATCACTCTTTCCTGCATTTATACTCGTACATACTTGACATGTTTTACATCTACAAAAAATCGTTCTTTATAATAAGCGCTAACATATTGGTTGAGCATGATTGCTTACCTTGCCTTATATTTAGACGGGCTCTCGGGCAATAACCACAATTTCAGTTTTGGATCATCTAACGAATAGTGCTTAAAACATTTATTATTTTGTATTATCTTCTTTGTAGTGTTTTTATTAGTAGCAGAATCAGAATCGGAAGTATCTAAATTCATAATTTCAATTCGCGAGACCACTATTGTATTTAATATTGTGCGTGCTAACTTATTAATTACTGACTGCGTGGCAAAGGACAAACACAGTCTATCTCTCACTGTCTCACTCAACCACTACGTTTATCGCATGAGCATTGTACTTCCCCGAGTTATATTTTTTTTTTTTCAAAAGTTGCTGTTGCGGCATGACAGTATGATATAAAAAGAATACTTGTGGCTAATAAAATTAAAAATTGTCAAAATTCCCTTATTTGGCTTATTTTCATGAAAAATCCCTTTTTCCCTGTCGCACTTCAAAATTCCCTTAAAAAGAGAAAATTCCCTGCAGTTGGCAACACTGCACGAAAGTAGACTTTAACAGTTTTAACCTTTCAGCGGGCGCGCTGTCGTAAAACTTACGACAAATGCATGCATTTGTCGTAAATTTTACGACAGCGCGCCCGCTGAAAGGCTTTGGGCCCAAATACTAATATTTTAAATGCAACAACTTAAATGACTAAAGAAACTTTCACAACTCATAACAAATAAATAATATTATAAAAACAAAAAGGTCAGTAATAAGATAAAAATAAAATATTGCAATATGCTAATTTGCTTTATCAGGCATTTTGTCTAACACTTGTTTTAAAACTTCATGTATACCATTTATTCCGCTATTAATCCCTTCTAAATTTTCATTCATTCTCTGTAATATGTTTAATGTTTCCAAATGCATACCTTCCAAACCAATTTAAATATTTATTTAATTTTTTAATATATTTATGTATATATATATATATATATATATATATATATATATATACATATATATATATATATATATATATATATATATATATATATATATATATATATGTATATATATATATATATATGTATATATATATATACATATATATATATATATATATATATATATATATATATATATATATATATATATATATATATATATATATATATATATATATATATATGTATATATATATATATATGTATATATATATATATATATATATATATATATATATATATATTTATATATATATAAAATTACTACTGCATTCAAATAATTCCTATTACTTCTCCAAATCCAGCCACGGCAGTTTGGTATTCAATATTTTCGGCTCCGACATTTGGCATTGGTAACTGTTAAATAAATATATACATAAATATATATATATATATATATATATATATATATATATATATATATATATAAAATTACTACTGCATTTAAATCATTCCTATTACTTCTCCAAATCCAGCCTCTGCAGTTTGGTAATCACTATATACGGAACTCCAACCTTTGAGACCCATCAATCTTACCTCTAAGTCATTCAACTCAACACCAGGGTTAGGACCACCTCCAGTTTTCTTCATGTTTCCGCTCGACACACTAATCTTACTTTTTGTCTTGGTACACCAGTCACTTAGTACCTGTATGAAAGTAATACACCATATATAATTTTAAAATATTTGTTAGTGAAATATGTACCCTTTGCCACTGTGTCACATTTTTCTCTCCCATTGCATTTAATTGAATGGTCATTTCCTTCCATAATTTATTATAATGCTGTCTAGCCTGTGGTACAGAAAAAATTGTGTTTAGCATTTCGGGATGATTTTCTATGAAATCCAGTATTAAACATTGATGCCTTTTATTTGTACTGTTGGCTCGTTTTTTCTGTTCCATTACTATATTATAATTGCTATTTGATTAAATACAATATACAATTTGTTTTATACTTATTGTTATTACTTATTATATTTTTGTTGTTGTTCAACACTTCACTAAATTTTCGTACACTAACTCACTAACCTAACAATCTAACACACGATCATAACATGTCAAACATGACCTTCGTTTTAGCTAGCGTGAAATAAATTTCAGCGCTACAATATCGTCCGCTATCGTAGCACTTCGCGTAGCTGTTAGCGTTCCTATAGATTACCGAAATAGCGCAAAGTTAGTAGCATGTGGACAAGGGGTATGGTAGGGGAAGGAAAACTATAGCGTAGCGTAGCGCTAATACGACTCAGGATCCCAGCACTGGACATTCTATATTGTATCAAAACCATTATATTTGATTCCAATGTACTGTGTCACCATTTGTATTGGACTTTTCTTTGTATATACTGCCCTTTCAATAATTGTTTAAAATCATGAAAGTGTCTTCAATATAGAGTATAGATTGTTTCTTTAATATTAACCCTATCAATATAATTAAATATTATATTTCATATGAACTGTTTTCATGATTACAATACCTACGTATTACTTCGTAAAAGAAAGTAAAAAGAATATTTCAACTGGAAGTATAATTTTTTTCGAATATGTTTAGAATTATAGAAACCGTGATTCTTATAAAAGTTGAAGATATTTTGTCCGCGGATCAACATTATTCAAATAACCATATTACAAAATGAACATAGAATCTGATTATCCAATTTGCTATAGGTCATGATGCCAAAATGTAAATGACGCATAATGGATTTGTTTTAAATTTGAAGTCGCGATTTTTTATTTTTTTATTATACAATTTGAATCTTGTGACATATATGTGATGTTGCAGCGACTTAACATGCGTATGTTACGTCTCGGCGACATCTCAGGGAAGTCATATTAAAGAATGTGTTTGTTGGGTAGGTATTTGAAAATATACAGTCACCTATGCCATTAGCTAACGAGTTTTTCTTTATTTTCGTAGAAATATTTTTTTAACCAAAAAAGTATGAATGGAAGATTTTCTATGAAACAATATTGTTATTACTTTCTTGTTCATGTTGGCAATGAAAACAAGTATATGGGCCTATGCCTCTAGCTTGCCGTATATTATATTTGGTGGAATTTTATATTTATTTATGTAGAAAACAAATTTTTAACCACTAATATTTCTAAGAAAGTATACCAATTTATAACTAGTAATTTAAGTACGTCATACGATAGTACTAGAGAGCTATAGTGTTTGGTCGTGTGTCTGTAACATCGCCGATGTTATATTACGCATATAATCATCGACAGAAGCACAAAAGAACAAAGTCGAACGGTAAATCACAAGTGATTGTAGTTCAAAATTAATAAAAACAAGTTATACTGCACAAATTAGTCTCCCTCCCCAAAAATCAAGTATGTTGAAAGGTTTAGTCGGTGAAACCAATTGGCGAACACCTAATGAACTAGTGGGAAAATATCTGAGAAAATTTACCTAATGCAGAGCAAAGGTTACATAAATATAAATATTTACTTCGTAGAACATATTTGTTACAAAGGATAACTAAATTTAAGATTTATATATGCCATGAAGAATACCTCCGATATAGAGAATACATATTTTGATATATTTCCTTACATTAAATTTTTGTATTTCTTATAACTATCCCGTTTTCTGAAAATATATCATATAGGTATATTTTATATTATGTATTATTGCAAGTCTTTCATATGTTTGCTTATATACCTATGTTATATATAAACAAAATACCTAAACATTTTCATATATTATTAATCAAAACTATTTTCAAAATAACGTGTGTGATTGTGTCTATCTCTGTGTGTGTGTGTGTGTGTGTGTGAACGCTCTACAGCCAAACTATAAAAAATTATGAAACTTAATACTTAAGAGTGGTATAGCCCTAGTGTCCTACTTTTAATTTTTATCTTAATCGGAAATAACGGTTAACTCTACATACATTGTCAATATCTCGGAAAATATAATATAAATATATTATATAATGCTATGTATTTAGAAGTAGTGGAAGATGACACGGTTATCGTCTAGGGCTTATCTACATATACGCTAGTTACAAATTAAAAGCCAATTCTTCAATGATAATGTAAGTTTTATTTATTAAAATGTATATTATTACATAAAAATTCGTAATATTTAAACTGAATTTATTTTATTTTTTTCATTTGTTGTAGAAGGCACTGTAACAATTGGTTCAATGCTCTTCTTTACACTTTTCTTTGACAACTTTAATGGTTTTTTACTTGTCCCCTTCTTAACAAATTCACTTGCAGTCTGGATCTCTTGTTCTGTAATCACATGCTCTTTTATGTCAAGCTATGATTCCTCATTTCTTTTCATTAGCTCCGTATAATATTGATGGTATGATTTCGGAATTACATTTGCTTCGCACAAATTTATCAAGTCCTTCACCTTATCATCACTTATTTTCATATTCGAAGAGTAACACATTTTTATTTCTGTATGATCTAATAACATTGTTGAACTATTTCCCATAGTATTTACATTTAAGAAATCTGAATTATATTCAGTTATATATTTCAATATTCCTGACATACTACCATCTGCCTATATTTCTCTTATTTGTGACCAAGAGACTTTTTTATTATTTTCATTTTTTAACCAACCTTTATTCTCCACAATATTTTTCCAGTCAAAAAGCATTTAATTCTGGACCTCAAATTTACTTAATTTTGAAGGTTTAGCAGATTATACTATACCATTCTAACGGAATAAATACGTTTTTTCTATTACTTCTACGTTCGATTAAACTGTAAACGGAATCACAATCATTTTGTGTGTGGCCAACTTTTAAAAATCTGTGATTAATTGTAATTTTAAATTTATACGCTGCGTATAAGTACATTACTATAACGAATCTATTGCGGTTTTGCCCGCTGCAGTTGTCAGAATGAAATCTGATAATTTTGTATTTTTCATTAAATTTAGTTTCGATGAAATGGTATACGAAGCTGGCTACTTCGTTCGAACCCTTATTGCCAATGGATGCGTCATAGCAATCACACTTGTTTTGCGAATTAATTTTATCAGCTTTTCTAAAGTTATAAACTGAAAGTTTGCGTTTATAATACAAACATGAAATTTCAGCTTTTGGAACTAAAAGAACATTTTGATAATCATAGGAGGCAATAACAGTATTATTGATATTTTCCATGTCTGATCCAATTGTATATCTTTTTATTAGCAAAATGAATATCAAATTTTTCTTGCATTTTTTTTTAACTTCTTCATCTCTATTATTATATGCAAAACATTGATCACACTAATCTTTTTTTGGTTTGTGAAAACCAATATTGTAATTTGCATTCAAAATATCAGTGTATTGTCTTACGCTTGCATGTTTGAAATCGTGCTTATATATTTCAAGCCATTCTAAATAAAGTTTGTGCAAACTTCTTCTGCATAAACCTTCTTCTAAGCCTCTGCCATCAACGGTTAAAATATTATAATTTTCTGTAAGTTCTTTAACTACGGTCTTTATCCGAGATTCAGAAATGTTGAGAGTGGTTAGTAACATTGTCCGGCAAACTTTATGTTCTCGTCCATTTACTTTGAATAAGTATTCCCTTGGCATACGGCAGTAATTTTTTTTATGACAATTTATGTTTAGCTTCGTAAGACTCACCTCTTGCACTTTATCTTTCTTTGATATTTGACCACCTGCCCTTTCTTCATCTAAATCTTCGTCCTGATTGGAATCTATTTCGATCATTTCTTCATCGTGTTTTTCCTTATTGCTATCATTCGCATTTTTATCTTTCTGTCGTAAACATGAGGCAAGAAAATGATTTTGAAGATTATAATCTGCTATTTTCCAGAATTTATTATTAATTTTTAGTGTCTCATTGACTGGCTGTCCTTGAATTGATTCATCTCAAGAACCATTCTCAAAAGTATAATTTGTTCTGATATTATTAATTTTTTCAGACAAATTATTTTCAAACTGAGTTGAACAATGAGATAATTCTATATCTGAAATCATATATACAAAAGAAAATAATTTGCATCTTGATTGAATAATGAAAATTTAAGAAATCTTAATGTTAAAAATATACCTAGAGTTTCGACAGTAAAACTCAACAAAAATAAAAAATGGCGGTAAAGGATCAATTTTTAGTTTTGGTTGAGTTTTAATGTCAAATTGGTAATGAGCAACCCCAAAAACTCAAAATGTTGTTCTACAGTTAATCAAATTATATAATAATTGTTAATAACACCTGTTTAATATACGATACAAATTAGACTCCTTTTTTGAAAAGTTAAATAAACTTCAGATAACATCCGTAAGCTTGTTATTTATGATAAATGTCAAATACATCTAGAGTTATTTGTATAATGCTCACCTTTAATAGAACCAGATTAAAGGTCTGTAAATTCTAGGTTTTTATTGCCACTTGTTTCCATATTGATACGATTTGCATTCGTAATAAGTATCTCCTAGAAGAGGGTATATTTTTCATGTTAAGGGCGTTCGATACTTGAAAAAATGTTGTTTTTAGATAACACAGTTCCGCTTGTCACAAATGTATAGTCACTCCATTGCTCATGTAATTAATGCAATCATTAATATATTGTATATACTGATGTCGGGACGAACGTGGTGACGCACAGTGGAGTATTTGTATGAAATATCCGGACAAAATTATTTTATAGATTTTATTCAAATATTATTAAATAAGAAACAATATTATATGATAATAAGCTGTATATTCAAAAATTTATATACGTATTATAATACTTAGGGTTTTTTCTAGTGCTAATACCGTATAATGATTTTTTTTTAAATCGAAATTTTACAAAGTACAGTTTAAGCTACTATATATAGCTTTAATTTGGTTCATGGCACATATATAAAAGTATTTTTTAAACTAGAGTTACGACTATTTGAAGAGCGTGGTCTTTTCAGGGTTATGTTCAATTGCACCTAACATTAATTGTATCTCAGCAACGATGAGCCTAAACAAATTTTTATTTCATGAATTATTTTTGTAATTTCATAAGCTAACTTTTATGTCATGGCAAACATTTTCGAAAATTTGATCCTCTTTGAGTAATTTGCTAATCAGTGTTTTTGCTTGAAAATCAACGTTTTCAACCCCCTGTAACTAGGAGGGTATTAAAGTAAAATTAACGTTATAGGGGTTTTTTCGAGTAGAATTCGACGACCGACACGTTCCCATAGTCACTTTCTTTCTTTCTTTCTTGAACCCCTGAGTTGGGGTGTAACTCACCCACCCCCAACGAGAAAACAAACTAATTATTTTTAAATATTTCATATTTGTCCCATTTTTAATCAAATTATCAAAAAAAAATTAAGTCTGAAGTGAAACGACCAAATGACTGTACAATATATACTCTTTTACTCTTAATATTTAAACTAATGGTACACAAAATGGCGGAAGAGTGCGGAAGATTTTTCTTCGAAATTGATTAAAGAATAGTCTGAATATTATGCGTGTACAAAAGAAATAACGCGACAAGACGCGACAGGTACTCAAAAACACTTTTATACGAAAGTTTGATGCAAAAAATATCACACATTTATAGGACTTGCAAATATTATTCATAAACTTATTATTTTAATTGCAAATTAAAAATTGATTCAACGTAAAGTACATACCTTCTCCTACCATATCAAAATCGTTTTTGTTTTTCAAAAATTCAAATACCAACAAACACAAATTACAAAACAAATGCGTACTGTATTATAGCCTAGTCGTTCCTCGGCGCATTCGCTACTTACAATGACTGGGTTCTGATTTAATTTACCTATGTAAATAAACATTTGGCGCCCTTATATGGTAACAGTTAGACGGGCCAGTCATTCTTCTTTAAGAAAATGCCGATTTGTTTATATTTCGACTAGATTTGTGTTTTCGACTTTTGACCGGGTTTTTCATACAAATACTCCACTGTGTGACGTGGCGATGGTAATACAACATTGTAATATTAATTTATAAGTAATAATATACATTTTAATAAATAAAACTCACATTATCATCATCCGTGTGTCGTCTTACTCTTCCACTACTTCTAAATACATAGCACAACATTTGTCGGTAATCGGTATAATATTGCATAATTTTAGAGATCAAATGCATTCTTTTTAAATCATTGAGCGACAACAAAAAACAAAACTTTTTCACCAATTCAAATTGAACGGCATCGCTTAACATTTGTCATTCATACATATGCGTTACTCTGGTCGCCTACATTAGTATACTAAGACTTTATCGTTAATTTTGAGAGAAATTCCAAAAAGAAAAATATATATATATATATAGAAGGAAAATTCCCGGAAAATACGTACTTTTTGTCAAAACGATAACCGGAGCTGAACCAAAAAAAGAAAATGAGTTATTTCGGTTAGGTATATGATTAATACAAATGTATTATGGTATAAGAAATTTTTTATACAAATAAGAACATTTACAAAATTTTAAATTAAATCACTCTGTGCTGAACCGCAAACCGATTAAAACCATAATTATATCCGAAAAGAAAACCAGAACCGAACTAATATATATATTTTATAATGAACCGGAACGAAAACTGAAAAGAAAAAAAATACTGTTCGAAACCCTGACTTAATGCGTCTAATAAAACATTGGACAACAATCTACTTATGCACATTGTTAAATTTTCACTATACCTAAATGTGTCATTAAAAAATCAATGCCTGAATTAACAAAAATAAATTGAGCACCAGTTGATACATTTTTTATTTGTTTTTAATATATACATTGTTTTTTAAAGGCCACTATTGATTATAAATGGTGAGTTGAAGATTATGCTTGCTTCAATATATTTAATTGAAGAATGTATATGCTAAACGAAAAATTTACCAAGATCGATTTTGTGTTTGATCTATCTAAAATAGTTTTGACCGATTTATAATAATAAATAATTGAAATTCAGCTGGGAACGTTAATTTTCAAGCGGTTGGCTACTTTGGGCGAAATACGTCAAGGTTAGCATTTTCACATGGAATAACATTTCCCCTCGCAACGCGCTTCGTCAAAACAATTCCAAATGACTGGTGACACAAGACGCAACCGTCTAGCAGCAACCACTTACAGCAGTGAACTCAACAGGCTTCTGGCTTGGCTGGGGCTGGTGACTGGCAGTTGTCAGAACATCAGTGATCAGTGTATGAGTTAATATGTGATTGTGTTAGGTTATTATAACTATTTTTTAATAAAGTGTTATTTTAACATCGATTAAAAGTTTTTCAAGAAATGGGGTGAGTTCAGTTTAAACTATTGGAACAAATTGTAAAATTTGATGTGAACATTTTTAAAAGTAAATATTTTGTTGCATAATCTTGTAATGGTTTATTAAAATTTGGCTGTTTTTTTTTTCAATTTTAATAAAAAGAAACATGTTCCCATATTCAATTTCTGATTTTCACATTAATTGTGCTATGAGAGCATCTTTAAATGTTTACCTGTTACTTCTACATTTATAATTCTAAATACATATATTAAAGCGCCAAAATGGTAGTAGATAAATATATACATAAAATAAAAAGAAACATTTATAACTAATGGTTAGAGGACGAGCTAAAATATCAATTGTATATTCATATTTTTCAATTATTTTCGAATTTGCTATAAGAGCAAATTCATGCTTATATTCTACATTTTAAATTAACATATTTATTTTAAAACACATACCTATCATTTAAATGGTCAATAATGTTATTTTATAATAGGGTAACGTTCTAATGATTCATAAACACGGATGAAGTACCTGTATATCAAGGTGATGAATGTGTCAAGTTTATTCGGTTTCGGACGATTCTGTCCTGATTGTTGTAACAGTTTAGCTTGTATTCTTTAAAAAAAATCCATTTATCAATAAGACTGAGCTTTTTATAGAACAGATGATGTTTGACCAGGTTTAAAAATTCTTTCTGCATGATCAGTACTGCACAGAACAGTAAAATATTGTTGGGATACGGTGGAATTTTGACATTCGGTTGCACACGTATATTACAACAATTTTATTAAAACTTAAAACAATTACAATGGTCAGAATATTACTAGTATTATGTATAGAAGTTCATGCTTTCGAGAACAAATTGTTACTACCCAACTTAGAAACTAAAACTTAAAGTGTTACATGATGAATTGGTGGGCATGACAACAACATCCCTTACAGTTATCTTTTACAAATACCGTTATGCTTATAAACAGAGTATGACTCAGAAGAATAATATTATTGAAAGGAACGAATGGTCAAGGCTAGAAATAGTAAAGTTATTTGGTACCGACAAAGGGTCCATTACAATAAACTTATATTACATGTTACAAAAATACTAAACTTAAAGATTGTAAAAATAAACGAAAATATTGGCATTCATTTTTATATCTAAACTAAACTAGAATATTGTTGGAAAACTAACTAAGTTTTGGCTGGGAATCTAACAATATGTCAAGCAGAATTATTATTTTATGTTCACTATTGTCTAGAAGCAAAAATATCTTCATTCCAGTGATTTTCATTTCTACTGCTTGTAACAGTGCAAACGTTTCTTCTAAATTTGATGGGGGAGGTAGAATGAATTCACTACGGGACCATCTTGATAATTGCAACAACTTTACATTTGAATAGTATGTCATTTATTTGGCTGTCTTGAATGCAGCGAGAGAACCAAAAACTTGAGTGCACCGATACGTGCGTCTCGTATCACTACTTGTAACACACTCTCCTTTAAACAACGCGTGCAAGTTTGAACGATAGCTCCTTGTCGTTCAAAAATTACCAGGTACTCGAAGTGATCGCTAGAGTACACTAGTAGTATTGAAATTACACAAAAAAACGAGAGATCGTTACAACATATAACAAAAGAATGCAAAAAAAGCAACACTACTCCGGCAACATGCGCACTTTGCCAGGGAAACCACCCTGCAAAGTATAAAGGTTGTATTGTCTAAAAAGAAATACAGAAGAGAAAGTTTTCCACACTGAGACCAAGGCATCATCCAACAACTGTACAACCGCCAGTATATGTAAATCCCGCAACTCCTGAATTCGCAGCAGCAGCCGAATTTCCACCATTAGCTGAATTTACTCCAGCACCGGAATACTTACACAAAATACGCCAGTAATGAGCTACGCACAGATAACAAACAAATCATGTTAAAAATTATGGAAAGAATGGACACAATGTTAAACCTACTTACATTGCTTGTATCAAAAATGCCATAATGCTCCGGGAAGTAAAAATTGCAGTCTGGAACGCTAACGGATTGGCCCAGCATAGCCAAGAAATAAAAATATTCATAAACAGCCACCAAATTGATATTTTATTGGTATCAGAAACCCATTTCACAAATAGATCATACCTCAAAATTCCTTTTTATACCATTTATAAAACAAATTACCCAGGCGATAGAGCACATGGCGGAACGGCTATAATTATTAAAAGCTCACTAAAACACTTCGAAATACCCGAACACTGCATGGATCACCTACAAGCCACCAGCATAATTCTTGAAGATTGGACAGGTCCAATTACAGTTTCTTCCATATATTGTCCCCCGAGACACAATATAAAAGCCAGTCACTTTGAAGAATTCTTTAAAACGCTGGGAAACAGATTTATCGCAGGAGGTGATTACAACGCAAAGCACACAGACTGGGGTTCACGTCTCGTAACAACAAGAGGTCGCGAACTATTAAAAGCAATACAAAATCAACAATTGTCTCATATTTCTACTGGGGAACCAACACACTAGCCTAGCGATGTAAACAAAATACCTGACCTCATTGATATCTGCGTAACAAAAAACATTAACCACCGCCATATACACATAAAATCCTGTCTGGACCTTTCATTAGACCACACACCGATTATCCTTACTCTTAGCACCCATACCTAAACTTACAACGCTACATGACAAATATACAGACTGGAACTCATTTCGAGAAATATTAAAAGAAAAAATGAATACTAAATTACACTTAAAAACAATGAGGACATAGAAAACGCAACAGTACATCTAATTCTAGCAATACAAAATGCTGCATGGAAATCTACACCAACAAATTACAAGGAAACAGAAGACCGACAAAAATACCCAAACACAAATAAACAAAAAATTGCTGAAAAACAACTACGCAGAGTTTGGCAAAGAACCCGCAATCCACATGACAAAACAAGATTGAACGTGGCGACAAGAAATCTAAAATGCTTACTTAAAGAATGGAACGACAATAACATCCAAGAACATCTATCCACGCTTAGTGCAACACAAACAACAAACTATTCCCTTTGGAAAGCGACGAAACTACTGAAGCAACCAAAACTATCTGTTCCCAAATATTGGACGCCCCAAATCAATTAGAACTTCCCATGAAAAACTTCAAGAAAAGCGAAATAAAAGAAATAATTCTGAACGATTTAAATGCCAAAAAAACCCAAGGCTACGAACTAATTACAGGGAGAGTATTAAAAGAACTATCCAAAAATGCAATAAAATTAATAACCTCCATATTTAATGCGATTCTCCGACTTCATTATTTACCCCCTCAGTGGAAAACTGCTCAAATTATCCTCATCCCTAGGCCAGGAAAACCAACACAACAAGTAACCTCATATAGACCTATCAGTCTTCTACCCACTTTCTCCAAAATTTTTGAAAAACTGCTTCTAAGAAGAATGAAACATATACTAGTCCAAAATAATTTAGTACCTGAACATCAATTTGGCTTTAGACAAGAACATCGAATAGTTAAATATATTAACGAAGACCTAGAAAGAAAACGATACTGTTCGGCAGCTTTTTTGGATGTCAGTCAAGCGTTTGACAAAGTTTGGCATGACGGATTACTCTACAAATTAAAGGTTGCATTTCCGAATAACATATACCATATCCTGAAATCATACCTCACAAACAGATATTTCCAAGTAAAATATCACAATGAACATACAACTCTCTTCCCAATCCAATCTGGAGTACCACAAGGTAGCGTGTTGGGACCTATACTCTACCTCTTATACACAGCTGAACTTCCAGTATCACCAAAGGTAAAATTAGCCACATTTGCAGATGATACAGCCATACTCGCCTCAAGCGAAGATCCACAAACCGCTACAGATATACTACAAGAACATCTTGATCGTACGCAGCAATGGTTACAAAAATGGAGAATCAGAGTCGACGAATCCAAATCTGTACACGTCACCTTTACAACAAGAAAGCAAACATGTCCCCAGGTTTATCTAAACAACCAACCTATACCGCGAGCCGAGAATGTTAGATATCTAGGTATGCACCTTGATAGAAAATTGAACTGGAAAAAACACATACAGACTAAGCGCAACCAACTAAACCTAAAGCTCAAACAACTCTACTGGATGATTGGCCGAAATTCCAAATCAGCACTAGAGAGCAAACTTCTCGTATACAAAGTCATACTAAAACCAGTATGGACATATGGTATACAATTATGGGGAACTGCAAGCGTCTCCAACCTAGAAATTCTGCAAAGATTCTAATCAAAAACATTAAGACTGATAACCAATGCTCCCTGGTATGTGACAAACCAAGCGCTACACAAAGACCTCAATATCAGAACAATAAAAGAAGAAGCAACGACTGCCAGCGTAAGATAAATGCAAAGGTTAGAAAACCACCCAAACGCGATTGCCGTAAATCTGCTGGATAATAACCGAGATACAACGAGACTTAAAAAATACAAGCCTCTAGACATACCACTACGATTCCAATAAACTAGTACCTAATCATGTATTACAACTTAGCTTAAAAAAGTTCATGTAAGATGTAATTGCGGGTAGGACGTCACTGGGCACCAGCCCTACAAGTCAAACACCGTCAAAACATTTACTTATTGTTATTTGTATACAACAGATTGTAAATAAAATTACTATAAAAAAAAATTACTTACCAGATTCACTGAAAAACAAAACAATATTTCCCCCAGGAAAATAACAACACGTACATTTTATATTAATTATTTATAAAATTCCTGAAAAATTTAATGTTTCTTAAAATGAACTTAACTAAAATATACATTACTTAAAATTACCTTAAACCTAGCACAATTATCACTACATTAAATTAAACAAAATAATAAAAAAACACACACGCACACTTAACTATAAATCGTCGTCCTCCTCCTCGTCGGGAGACTCGATTCCCTCCGACGAGCCGTAGCCCTCGTTGGAGGTAGTCTCCCATTCCTCCACCTCGACCTGCATGGTTTCCATGTCCTCGTCGTCGTCTTCGCCATCCTCCTCGCCCACGTCGTGGGCCTCGTCATCATCGTCGGCGGCTGCGGCTGCGACGTGGTCGATCCCTCGGGCAGGGCGTGGATCCACGGGCATTTCTGCCCGCGTCAGCCACAGCTCCCTGTCCAGAGCCTCTCCAAACAGTACGAAGAGCGGTATATCCCCGAATCCGCGCCCATCATTCACTACCTCCGCCACCAGGGAGATAGCCCTCACCAGGATTCTCTCCCTATCTACGTAGCTCACGATTTCGCGTACTCTGCTTATAAATCCGTCCATCATCATTATCATTATTATTGCTCATTGTCGTCAATTACACGCGATGCATATATAATACAATCCGCGTATTTTTGCGAAAGTAACAGGCTCGTCTTGTGGACCCGCGAATCGTATAGTTGAAAGAGAGAAACATCAGCCGTAGTGAACTGCTTGAGAGTGAATATTTGCCTGATTCCACAACGCATCGATTTAAAATGATATTTGTTAAAGCGCATACGACCGGATATTTCTAAAGTAAATTAAATTTAAATTTTGTATCACTAAATGAAATAAATATATATTTATATATACCCTGAATTACGGTGACGTCAATCCATTCAGGCGGATGATCACCGGCAAATTGATAACCACATTTGTAACCATTTGATAGCACAAACACAATTCTATTATTAGCAAATCCATATCGAACTATATCGACTTGCTGAGATGTGAATAAGTCTAGCTCTGCGTAGATAAGCATTTTACTGTAATGTCATCGTCGGTGTCTTCGCCATCCTCCTCACCCACGTCGTCGGCGTCGTCACCAGCGTTGGCGGCGCCGTGGTCGATCCCTTGTTAAGGGAGACGTGGATCCACGGGCATTTCTGCCCGCGTCAGCCACAGCTCCCTGTCCAGAGCCTCTCCAAATAGGACGTAAATCGGTATGTCCAGGTAACCGCGTCCATCACTAACCACTTCTGCCACCAGCGCGATATAGCCCTCACTAATATTCTTTCCCTATCTACATAGCTCACGATTTCTCTTACTCGGCTTATGAATCCGTCCATGTTAGATACTTGTTGAGGACTGATTTGCCAAAGTCAAAGAAGGCTCGGTTGAAGGGTCGTACTCTAGAGGGTATTTTTTATGACTGACCATTTTAGGTGGGCGTAGTTTTGCATTCGGACCAATCAACTTTCGAAATTCTCATGTCCGGACCGTAAGAATGCTTCTCGCACAGGCGACACATTTGAAAATCTTTGTCATTTTTATACTTTGCCTGCAAAATGTCCGACACCGAATCTATCTGTCTCCATGTAGCCTTTTTACCCAGTAATAAACTCTTGGGTAGATTTGACAAGTGGATAGTGTCCATGCTGTACAAAATACCTCTGTTCACATAAAAATTGTCAATTGCCAAATTTATGGCATCTATCCGGTCGTCATATCGCTGTGTGATCCATGAGCGTAATGTATACACATTGCGTAATGCACACGAACAGGGATTTCCTCCGCGAATTTTTCTATGATATATGCACGTGTGTGGGGCCGTAAATTCGGTATGACGCTTTAATGAGACGCATGGGGTGGGATGGGTTTCCAGATTAATCACGTGTGTAAGATTGTTATTTAGAAATTTACGTATAAATATAGCCTTTTCGTGTCCCTTCACGTAGACAGCGCGCGCACTTGTAAAGATATTTGTCAACATTTGTTTTAGTAGATGATACGGGGTATGACCGTCGGACCATTTGAGACCATGATGAAACCTAGTTAACCAGCTTGAATACGTTTTGAACTTGTCACCGGGCGGTAGCGGCCCGGAGATGGTTGAAACAGTGCGTGACAATGGGATGATGCGACGTTGTCCCGGACCGCAATTATCGCGATTTCCTTTGCAATAAAATCACCGTCCACTCGAAAACCTTCTATATCACAGATCAGATCTTCATGCGACCACAAGTTGCACAACACTGCGGTTGCATCCTAATTTACACCAGCTTTTTAACAATATTAGTCATCGGATTGTATTCAATCAAACGGTCATGTAATATAATACAATGGGCAGCCGTGTTTGGTGGGAACGAAGTCTTAGATTCAAATTCTAACCGAATGTCCACAGTGGCTGATTTTATCGACTCATTTTGACGTGAACAATCAATCACGAAAATTGGCGCGTAACTTTTAAAATCATTAACTCCGTACAGTGGCTCACCGGCGGGCAACCATAATAAGATGTTTGAAAGCGCGCGTACATGTCATACGCTAATGCATACTTATTTTCTCCAAAATCTAAATTCATATTGTCGTAGGGATAGCAGTCGGAATTTAAATAGAGTTTGATGTTTGTCACATCGCAATGATCAAAATGACCCGTGTTTTTGTCCCGTTTGTTCTTGCGGTCCGTTTGAAAGGCCAATAAAATAAAGCGCGGTTTTTCAAGTTGACTACTCGTTTTAACGGTCCACTTATGCTTCGAGGTTTCAGGTAACATAGGATACTCGTATGTAGACCAGCTGCGAAATTGCATGCAAATCGGTTTACCGCGCTCGACTATCTTTAACAAAGCTAATCGCTCGGAATTCCCCACATACACATACGGGATACGCCATTGTATTTTAAGCCTTTGCAAGATCGTCGTATCGTTGATGTCGCTCATAATTAACGCTGCATCGTCATTTTTAGATCGGACAAGTATGAGCTCTTGCCGCGCATTGATTACAAATTTATTAAAATCTTCGGCAAAACCAAGTAATGTTTTGAGCGGCACACAAACATTAAAAGTCTTCTTCGATTGAGCGATGCGATCGGCGGCACCGACCCACCCGGCATTCTCAAAGGCAGCCGCTTCATTCAGGGAATAAGAGGTATACCCTTTTATGGTTGTCGTAATACCAACTGACTTTGTCCGGTCCAACTCGATGCCGTTCAGCTCGTAACGAATCTCGTCAAATAGATGTGATATAGCATTGTTCACAAGCGAGGCGGGAGGCGTTGTCTGCGATGCATCTGTTTCTAAACGATCTTCAATGTATAGAAAACCTTTCACTGGGTAGCGTGTATATATCCTGATGATGTACTGGAATCCGTATTTCATCATTTGAATTAAATGTAGAAGTTACGTATGGTTGGTGCGAATGCCACTCTATTCGTGTGATTGATTCGTCAAATTGTATTTTGGCGCCAACGTCTAGCATCTCATCATGAGCCATAGCTGTCTCACTCGCCATTAGCACACAGAACCATTCGTAGAAGTGAGATTTTAAATCGGTCCCACTCACACTGCCAACAACGACACTTTATTTCTTCGTCCGTCTTTCTTTGTCTCGGGGGCCTCTCAAGCTATAGCCGAGAGAGCGCAGTATATTCTTAGAGCGAGGTGTTAACTTCCCTGAGGTCACTTTCACTGTGCTCTTTCGCGGCATGCGCCCACTCCACTTTCACACATTTGAAGGCCAGTATTGTCGAGCGGTGGAATCGCACTCTTAAAGAGAAACTTTGGAAAAGGTTTAGTTTACGAGGCAGTCATAAATTTATTGATATATTAGCCGACACTGTCAAAGAATACAATAGCTCAAAACATCGGACCATACAAATGAAACCTACAGATGTCAAACCATTGACCATCCTTCAAGTATATTCAACAAAGATAAAGGCCGCGGCCAAGATTAAGTTTAACGTTGGCGACCAAGTTCGTATCAGCAAGTACAAACATGTCTTTGAGAAGGGGTACACACAGAATTGGACAACAGAAGTGTTCCGGGTGGCTGAGGTCAAACAAACACCGCCAAAGTGTTGTTAAGTGGCTAGGTTTTGACAGTAAACCTAATTCATTTATATCTAAAAACAGTCTTATGTAATTTTAATATAAACAATTATTAATAATAAATAATATTCATAAAAAGTCATGTTTTGCACCATTATTTATAAGACGTTGTTTATTTATATATACATATATAGATATTTATATTTATTTATATTCGATATTTTTCATAATCTTATCGTATTAAAGAATTATATATATGATGTTTCTTTTACCAGCATTCCTACATCGCCACGATCCTGAGCAAGGGACCATAAACCTCCAAAGATTGTAAAATATAAACCTCATGCCATGCGTCGGTATGAAGTATTTTTGGGTATCCCTAGCATGGCTTGAGCAAGGCACCATAAACATCCAATAACTTACAACCAGCGACCCATAGCCACGGTCCATCATAGCCAACACACGCGATACAAAGACCCCGCGAACATTCGTTATACGCTATGGCGTAACAACTTTTACATTCATTTATTTTAACACAGGATGACGGAGATTAGGCTGCCTTTTACTACTGAAACGTCCTCTGGTTCTCAACGTGCGTTCCCTCTCTGCTTGGCTTTCGATCTCTGTCTCTGGCTCTGCTTTGCGGACTCTGGTTCTGGCGGATCGGTCCTCGGTCCCTCTCTGATTTGGCTTTCGATCCCACGGACTCTGACTCTGGCTCTGCTTGACGGACTCTGTCTCTGGTCGGTTGGCCCTTCGGTCCCGATTTGGCTGACTGAATGCTGGTGGATCGATCAGCTGCTTGGCTGGTTGGTTCTGCTTGACTGGCTGGTTCTGCTTGGCTGGCTGGCTGGTTGGCTGGTGATCCAGGGACTGAATGCTCTCCGTATCGGGATCAGGGCTTTTATACGGATAGCGACTAAAAGACAACTATCGTGCACCCGGAAGTGCAACAGAAAGGAAACATAGTTTGTTTATAAAATGACGTCATCGCACGTGCGCGGTTGATTCTGTTGAGTCGACTATTCTGAGTTGTTATCTGAATTCGGCTATCTTGCTGCGTCGTTTACACAAATACTCTCCTGTGTTGCGTGTTGACGTTGACGTACTTATGAATTATTATTAAGCTGGTGTGCTGTACATTACAATCTCCCCTTTTTGTGTTGGTTGAACTAAATAGAGAAACAAAGACAAAATTCCAAGAAATAAAGCACACTGCATCAATTCCATTATAATTTTTATTCATGTAAATCGCAAATACTTAGTGTAGATATATCTAGAAAGAATAATTAAACTTAAATACGATTATAATGACTTAAAATTATAGGTACTTAGTTTACTGTTTATTTTATTGTTATAATTATTGATAGAGGTTATTAATTTTATTATCCTTATTATTATTTATTTTTTTCACTTTTGCCGGGTTTTGTTCCAACGAACCCGATAATGTCGCGTAGGGTCGTCGCAATGTCTGATGGACCGTTTTCGGTGATAGCTTTCACGGCTTCTGCTTCGATTCTCGCGTCGTAACCGATGCCCGCACTCTGAACAAAATTTTGGTACCTTTGGTGTTCCTAGTTGGATGGTCTGGTTTGTTGGTGGCGTCGGTGGTGGTATCTTACTTGATAACGACGGCATTCGTTGCGTCTGACTGGATGACTACGTCATTCGTGGCGTCTTACTTAGTAACGACGCCCTTCGTGGCGTCTTACTTGGCGATGTCGTTATGCGTGGCGTTGGTGGTACAGGTACGGTCTTCGCCTTAAGAGTTGGGGCAATGCTTGCCTTAATTAATCTTGTTTCGGTGGGTGGACCGTGAAATGGGACACCCTCCCTCTCAGCTTTAGCCCGAGCCAACGCAACCCAATTTATATTCCGTCCCGGGGTTGGTGTCCACCAACCATGGTCGTATTGTCTTCTTTTGTAGCGTTCTTTTAGGTTGATAAACGGGAATCTTCCACACAGACTCATTCATGTTCACAAATTAATATTCGACTGATTTTATTTTTGCTGTATCTGCGACCTAACACCTCCTCTTATCTGTATTTCGACCGATGTAGCATTTTTTTTTTAATTTATATTAACACTTTTTGTTTATATACTTACGTAGATTAGCGGCGTTGTATAGACCCTTCGTTAAGCGTTTAGGTTCGTCGTAGTTCTCGTAAGCATTTTATGGGATGTTTTTAATGACATAGGGTCCCTCGGAGAGAAGTTCAAATTTCGGCGGTCTTTTGTTCGCTGGGTTCGCCACAGGGTTTGTCTTAAGTAAGACTTGGTCTCCCACCTGGTAAACTGTACTTTCTTCATGGCGTCGCCGTTGCTGTTCAGCTTGACGGCGTAGGTTAGCCAGTGCGGTTTCTAGTTTTTCTTTGTGACTAATTCCTGCAGTTCTAGGTATATGTTTACTGATTTCTTTCTCTAGGAGACGTGGTGGCGTTTTCCCTGTCAGTAGCTCATACGGCGTGTATCCTGTGCTCAAGTGAGGGATGGTATTAAAGCATTCTTCGTGTTATTTAAATTTTCAGCCCACTTGGTGTGTTGCTGGTGACAGTATGTTCGGAACATTCTTCCCAACTCTCGCATAACGCGTTCGGATGGATTTGATTTCAGATGCCGTATTGTTGAGTAAATAACTCTGATACCCGCTTCTTGTAATCGACTCTTCCAGATTTTGGCCGTGAATTGCGTTCCGTGGTCACTTAAGATCGTGCTGATAAGGATAGTCATATGGTAGTCTTTGAGAATACGATGCACGCTTGTTACTGCGGTTGCCTTCTTTAAGGGGTAAAGTTTGACAAATTTGGAGAAAATATCTATCACGACAAATAAGTATTGTACACCGGCTCGTCCAGCTGGTAGCGGTCCGTAGAGGTCTACGGCCACTAGCTCTCCTGTTCGTGTAGCTAAAATAGGGCGCATGGGGCCGTCGGTGTGTTTATTGGGCCATTTTGTTCTCTGACAAATATCGCAGTAGCTCAAAGTACGTCGGATAGTACGATCCATGTTGGAGAAATGAAAGAGGTTTTTCATCACGGCGTATACTTTCGCTGGTCCGAAATGTCCAAGTTCGTGGTGGTAATGAAGGATTAGTCGAGTTACTAAACATTGAGGTACGGCAATAGTTGTTCTACGGTGGAATTTATTGTGATGTAACAATATATTGTTTTCTATTTTAAATAAATTTATATTTCTTCTTAATTTGTTTGGTATTTCCTCTGGTGGTAGTTCATTCTTGAGAACTCTGATTATGATACTGAGTTCTTCGTCTTCTTCTTGTTTTTCTTGAATCAAACAGTTCGCGGCGTGTCTCTGCAGTCCCCTCTATTTAAATGTAGCCACGATCAGATTCTTAGTACCGTATTCGCCCGCAGTCGGTGCGTCAACTGGATACCTTGACAGTGTGTCCGCGACGATGTTATCCCGTCCCAGTACATGCTCGATGGTAAAGTTGAATTGTTGGATGAACAGAATCCATCCGACGACATTGTTTCAAGAATGTGAGAGCTTGGTGATCTGTCCGTATCAAAAGTTGCGTTCCTTGTATATTTGTCCGAAATTTCTGCAAGCTGAAGATGACTCCAACAGTTCTTTCTCTGTGGTTGTATAATTGAGTTCCGGTCCTCGAAGTGAGCGGCTGACGAATCCGATTGGTTGCATCTCTCCATTGTCATCTTTCTGTGCGAGCACACCGCCGATACCATAACCGGAGCTGTCTGTCTGTAGGATGAACGGTTTGTCGTGTATATATACATATATACATATATATATATATATATATATATATATATATATATATATATATACATATATACATATATACATACATACATACATACATACATACATTGTAACAAAGTTATCACGTTTCCGTCACGACGCCCAGCGTCGGTCCGCCAAATATCCACATCTCCCGCATTCCCAAAACCGACCTATTTATTCCCATAAAAACAGTGATTATAAATAAATGGAAAAACTGAAGCCCACTATAAATTGTTTTATTTCTAAGAACCCTTCCATCTCCAGATCCCGCTATCCGACCGTTGGCGCCCGAGCAAACTAACGCCAACATAACTCGTCACAAAATTTGGCGCCCGAGCAGGGTGGGAGGAAGGGCCAGCAGCAGGCCAACCCTGCTGTTGGATGCCGGGCGGGCTACCCGACGCAGCCGCCCCAGGATCCAGCCACTCCAACCCCGGTATTCAGCGCCCTAAACCCCGCGCACCCCGAATACTCGAAGTGGCTACAGTCACTGAGACCCCCGGGAGCCACACGACGCAAAAGACTGCGATTTCGTCGCCCCAACAGCCACCGCGTGAACATACCCATATGTGAAAAATGAGTGTAGTGTTCGCGAAACCCCCCCTCCCCCCAGTGTTGCCTAGGACAGGACATAAAAGCATGCGGCCTATGGACAGTCAGTAAGGATTAATTAAGGGTTAGTTAGGAATTAAGAAAATTAGTTATTAAAGGGTAATTAAGATAACTAGTTATTAAGGGGTAATTAAGATATAATTAAGAATAAAAGATGGGTTAATATTATGTTAAGAATTGGTGTTAATTCGGGATTAAAAATATATTAAAAAAAAAGAGAGAGCGAGAGACCGGCAAGGCCAGCGAATACTTTTTTTTTTCTCCGAAGTAACCCGGGGATGTAACAAAGTGTGATTTGTCACAATAAATATCACAACCCAAACATCCTGATAACTCCCCAACCCTTAATACCACCGACCCCAAAAACTGATACCACCTTCCCGAATAATCCCGCAACCGATCCAAACAAAATCCGGAACCCCGGAGACCACTTTCCACCCCGATCCCGAACCACCCATATAATATATACAGTAGACGCAATCCCAAACCAAATCCAACTCGATTAATTAGTGAAACCAATATAAATACCGGGTCAAGGGCCCACAGAAAGTCAGTCTAAATCGAGCTCTCGAGACCAGACAATTGTGGTAGTATACATAATACCTGTAAAACATATATTCAGCTGGTGTATCACTGCGCGATCTGCCATTTAAGACAATCAAGTTTTCATCGTCAATGGATAGTAAGAGGTCTTTACCTTTTTTATTTAGTGTATTGTCGTTTACGGTTCTTGATGCGCTGAGGTAGGTACCGGAAAAGGTGATATCATCTAGTTGGTTCTTATCCCCTATTCTGGCATTACAATCCCCACATAGAATTAGAGTCTGGAAATAGTTCCATTATATTTTGAAGTGTTTCAGAGAAGAGTTCAAGTAATGTGGTATACTCGTAGGAAGGAGAGAAATAGGATACACCAAGAATTAAGTTCTGTGTTGTGCTTTTTATTTTCAAAAATAACCAATGAAGTTCTTTGCCTATAATTTCTATTGTTGACAAAGGTAGATCTGAAAAAATTATAATACCTCCGATGGCTCTTCCTGTGCTGACTGTTTTTTTTAGCTGGTTGTTCATATTTGTAATAGTTTTTTAGGAATGCAGGATTTTCTTTCAAATCGTAGTTGAGCCATGTTTCCACAAGGCAAATAATTGCATGTTCTTGTTTAAATTGTTCTTCTTTAGTAGTAAGTCTGTGTAAATTTTTAAACCCTTGGACATTCCAAAATAAAATATTTCTTGTGTTTGTTAATACATCTGCTTTTGGTTTTCTGATACTGAATTAGTGCGTTGTCTTGTTTGAATATGGTTATCGAGTGGACCAAATTTTACAGGACTATTTTTAACTGGTTTCTTCTTTTCTGCATTTGTTTTTGGCGTATGCATCTGATTTTGCTTTTGAGAGTGATTTGTCAGCTTTTTGTGTGAATGAGAACTTGACGCTCTATTAGTATTCACGATTTGCTCTTCTATTTCTTGGGAAATGTCTTTCAGGTTTTCATACTCAGTTTCATCATTGACATCTTGTGTTAAATCATTTACAGATATTGAGCGTCTTCTCAGTGTAGGTAATGCCTCTTCGTTAGGTTGGTTGTTTTTTTCTATGGTCACTGTTTCTTCCTTAAAGTCTGTAATATCGTATCTAGTTCCATTTATAAAAAGTTTTTTTTTTTTTTATACAGCTTTGTATCCATCTTTCTTTGCTTGAATTAAATGTGGTTTTAATAATTTCCGTTCCTGTAAAACTTTTTGTGTGTAATCTTCTTCTACGAATATTTTTAAACGTTTTAATTGATTTGCTTTTTTGAAAAAACATATAGAAGGACATAAGGATCCAAAATTAAATCGAAAGAACGATACGATTAAAAAAATCATTAACCCGATGTATAAGGTTGGAGATAAAGTTCTATTACAAAATAATCATGTTAAAATTAATCGAAGTCGTAAATTATCACCATATTATACAGGTCCTTATATTGTTACAAAACTACTTAAGGAACCTAATCTATTGATACAGGTTAATCGCAGAACCGTAGAAGTACACAAAAACAGATTAATGCCATTTGCGGAATAACGTACATATATCTCATATTTATTGTTCTAGGATGCCTTAACACGGAGGCACATACTGTAGTCAATCTGACACGATATCACCAATCGAAAAGGGAAATGGACCCTACTATGATACAATCGGAAACGAAAAATTTTATTCTGATTACTGGAAATGAATAACCTATACCAATATTTCATTCTTAAAAGACAAATTCGAAATTTTAGTCAAAGTTCACGAAAATACAAAAACATATTTTAACCAATTGGATAGTCCACTTTGCCATATCGATATGAATTTAATTAATAATTTAATATCAAACATAATACGTAAAATGACCTCAATGTCACACCTAACATCTAAATCTCGCGTAAAACGTGGTTGGATAAATGGAATAGAAACCATGTTTAAGACAATTATTGGAACTTTAGACGCAAATGACGCTAAATATTATGACGAATCAATAAAGAAAGTCGTGACAGATGATAAAATTTTTATGATTTTGTTGAAAGTTCAAGTGCAAAAACTACTACTAGTAAATTCAACTTGTGAGTGAAAACACACTAAATTCTAATTTAAATCGGATGAATAAATTCATAAACGAAACAGATACCAGGATAAAAGCAAATGAATTTGCAAAAACATTATTTCAGCAAATTGTAATAATGAATAGTATAGGACATTCATTAATTCTTGAATAAGATGAACTTGCAATTCTGTTCGCAAAACGTTCAATTCTACACCCTTCAATTATTTCACCAACTAATGTTTATTTAAAATTAGAAAAGGAAATAAAATCCTTACCCCATGGAAAAGAATTTGCATTGCCAGTCAGTATGGAAAATATACACACTCTAATCGACCTAGCTGTATTAGACGTGTTTGTTATCAAAAATAATATCATTTTCAAAATCAACTCTCCAATTATGAACAATTTGATGTATTTGGTATATCACATAATCCCATTACCAAACCCACATAACACCACAAACACCTTCGCTTTCATCCAACCCGATATTCCTTATAGCGCTGTGTCAAGCAATCGATTATTGTATATACCACTACAGAATATGGAAGAATGTAAATCTATCACCAAAGAACACTTCATATGCCACAACAACATTCAATATTCAACCTTACAGACACCAATCTGTGAAAGTATATTATTAACTTCGATTCCAATATCTTGCAATACTAAATTAGTCCATGGAACGATCGAACTCTTGCAAGATCTAATAACTAACAAATGGAAATATATCTACAGTGATGCAGTTGAACTTACAGTCGACTGCGAAAATATGGAACTTCAAGATGGAGAATTAAAGAAAACCGGAATTCTACAATTAAGCCCAGGCTGTAAAGCGTATGCTGGACTTATCCAACTAGTCGCTAAAAGAGAATACATATCACGTTTTACTACCCCTATACAAAAAATATATATCGCGGAAGACGACTGCTGCCTCGCAAAGAAAATTAATAATTCCGAAGAAATACACATGTCACAAATTCATCCAACTAATATGGGACTGGATGACCTCAAATTCGCATCAAATAAACTAGATCAGTTAAATGATGAAATCATAAAAATGCAATCTAGACCATTTATTGCTAGATACCATTAAACATTCCAGAATATCATGGGAGGTTTGTCTGCAATAATCATAATCTATGTTTTTTATGTAATAGGAACGGATCAGCACGCATTCGTACCACCGACCGCCGCAGCACCATTGACTCCAACGGCACCTGTGCCACCGTCAACAATGATGCCATGGACTTGGCCAGTACCATCTGAACGAATGTTTCCAGCGTTACCCAAATTTACTGGAAGTAAAAATGAGCAACATCCGGTAAAATTCTTAGAATCGCTGGAACGCTAATTCCGACGCATGCAGATTCCGAGCGAAAATCAGCTGGTAATTGTGAGAGATTGCTTGATTGGCGAAGCGATACATTGGTCGGAAGTTTATATTGGAGTACCTACGAAAATTTCAAAGTCTATTTCCTACATACATATTGGTCAGACACAATGCAAAATAAGTTGCGCCACCAGATTAGCAATGATCGCTGGGACGCCGGAAAGACGAAAAATATGATGAACCATTTAGCGTCAGACAAAACTCCTAAAAACACCAATACCGGAACCAAACTTTGTGGCAGAAATGATTCGACATACATCTACAATCGCTGTGGTTAGCGTGCGGACGTAGTACCATTACCGAATTGGCCGAATTCTTGCGAAAACAAGAAACAACTTCGAGAATGGTACAGGAACAACGGAAATCGCACTTAGCGCATCCACAACGTGCTATCGCAGCTATTCAGTTACAAACCGACGAAAACATGCCGGAAATGGAGACAGTACATAAAACTACAAAACAAAAAGCAATAAAACCTCAAGAACATCCATCAAGACAAGTTTGGAATTCAGCTCACCAGGTGTCACCACAGGCTACGGAGATGACGTTCGTTCCGGCGTCGGGAAACGACGAACTCAGGTACTAAATGATCGGCAGTCCTTGAGTAGTGGCGACTCGATCGGCAGATTTAACTATATTCCGAAAATAGTATTAAAACAAATGTTCCGGATGGGATGGCGTCCTGGATTAGGATTGGGAAAGTATAATCAAGGAATAAAGGAGCCAATATCTCATGAACCAAGCCAATATCAACCAAAGACGGTTTTTATCAACAACTTAGAAAACGATGTTGAAGAAAACGATCAGGTTTGCCGAATAATCACCGTTGCGTCAATGTATAACGAAATACTCGACGGAGACGTAGAAAACGGAGCGGAATCGACCGAACCAATTCATACATTACCGGAAATTATTTTGAACTTCAAGAATATGGAAATACAAGCATTGGTGGACACCGGAAGCGAAGTTACTTGTATTGCCGAAAATCTTTATTTAAACTTACAAGCGCAAGGCGAATCCTTTCTCACGTTACCAGTAACTGCTGTTCAATTACGCAAAGCTATGGGACAACGAAGTCAACAAACAAATCTATCTTACAGCACAATGTGGTGAGTATCAGGTACAATTGTGTTGTTTGGTAGTACGGCAACTCATCCGACCTGTAATCATCGGATCGGATTGGATGCACAACAACGGCGTCATCATCAATTTCGTTAACCGAGCATTAGCATTCATCAACCAGCGCGAACGAGTTAGTGTCTCGTTCCAACTACGGATAATACGCGACCCTATCAAAATTACTTCAAATCTGGAACGTACACCAACAACGCCGATTGTTAATACAGCACACATCGAAAACAACGTTCTCTTCGAATCGGACGACAAATTACGGAATAAAGTAGCAGATACACAACTCGCACCGGAGGATCAAATGCAACTTTACAAAATTTTGAAGAGATATCCACAAGTTTTTACAACACAATCTGGACTGACACATTTATACCAACATAAAATTGTCCTTAAGGATGAGGTACCATTTGTACGGCGTTCATACCCGATTCCATACGCGGTACGCGAAGAAGTAGATAACCAGATTAAACAGATGATAGAGTTGGGTGTCATAAAACGAGAACCATCGGCGTACTCGAGCCCCATGACAGTAGTAAAGAAGAAGGACGGAAGTGTCCGAATTTGTCTGGATGCGCGCTTATTAAACGATAAAATGATTGCGGATTGCGAGGCGCCACCTTGTGCAGAAGAATTATTGCAACAATTCTACCATGCGCGATTTCTTACTTCGATTTATTTGCGTTCATCATATTGGCAGATACCGTTACATCCCGACAGTAAAAACTATACAACATTTCTACATAATGGACTACACGTATCAAGTTCTACCATTTGGATTGAAAACTGCGGTGGCCAGTTTCTCAAGATGTATGGATTTGGTTCTCGGACCAGAAGTTCGTGAATTCACCGTAAATTATATCGACGATTTATTAATTGCATCACCGGATTTGAAATCACATTTGGAACATATTGAATGTGTGTTGAAGCGATTACAAAACGCAAAATTTACGGTGAACTTAGAGAAAACCTTTTTCATCCAACAGAAAGTAAAATTCTTAGGGCATATTTTGTCCGCCGCTGGAGTACAGCCAGATCCTGAGAAAGTAGTAGCGATTCAAAATTTTCCCGCGCCGACAAAAGTCAAACAACTACGAGGATTTTTGGGACTTAACTACACAACTACCGAAAAAGAGTTGTTGGGCGTAATATTTTGTTTACAAAAATTTCGTACCTATGTTCAAGGAGTAGAATTGATTATTCATACAGACCACCAAGCTTTGACCTTTTTGAAACAGTGTAGATTACTGAACGAACGGCTAACACGATGGGTGTTATTTTTACAACAGTTTAATTATGATATTAAACATGTTCCCGGGAAGGATAACATTGTTGCAGACACTCTTTCACGATTTCCCGCGGACGTACACAGCGCGAACGAATACTGTACGAAGGACCCAATTATTGCCGCATTCGCTGTAGAAGGTATCCAAGAACTACGCAAGGAACTACGCACTCTATTGGATAAACAGCGTACTGATCCCGTACTAGGTAAAATCATCAAGAATATTGAAAATTCCAACAATGAGAATATTTCACCCGCAATACAACGTAAATTATCAGCCTACGTATTCCGAGATAACATTTTATTACACAATAACATACATCAAAAAATAATTACAATCGCAGTTCCACATTGTTTGATTGAGAACCTAGTGAGTCATCATCATAGAGAACTGGGGCATTTCGGTCCAGCCAAAGTTTACGCTGTAATGAAAAATTTATTCCACTTTCCACGGATGGACAGAACAATACGGAAGATATTAAAGAAATGCGATTTATGTCAGAAGACAAAGTGGCCGAACGTACGTCACGAAGGACCGATGCAACCAGTAATAGCCACAGAAGTCGGCGAACTTGTCGCGGTTGATTTATACGGACCGTTACCCGCTGGGCGATTTGGGGTCACCTATGTTTTTGTAATGCTTGACATATTTTCTAAATATGTTAAGTTATATGCATTGAAGAAAGCGACTGCCGCTGCATGCGTAAATCGAGTGATTAAAGATTTTCACAGAATAATCCCAATCAAAACCATTTTGAGTGATCATGGAACTCAATTTACAGCACATTTATGGCCAGAGAAATTAAAAGAGGCGGGAATACGTAGTATTTATTCATCAATTCGACATCCAGCATCAAACCCATCAGAAAGAGTTATGCGTGAATTAGGACGTATGTTTAGAACCTATTGTCATGAACAGCACACACTGTGGGCCAACCAATTAGAAAACATCGAGGAATGTTTCAATGCAGTGCCCCATTCAAGTACTGGCTATACACCATGAGAAATAGCGACAGGAAAACTACCTAAATTACAGTTGGAGAGTGTACTTAGTGTACACTTACCGCGACCACAGATAAGAACCAATGACGAGAGGCTAGCAGCAGTGAGACAGATGCTAGAAAAGCGAGCTAGACAGAGACAAGAAGGACAGAAAAGAAGGAAATGTGAATTGATACATTTTCGAATTGATGATTTAGTTTTATTAAAAACTAACCCGGTGGCTAACCCATCACCTAAGAGAACACCAAAATTTAATTTGATTTTTGATGGACCATATTTGATAATAGCGAACCCATATCCTAATGCATATGTATTAAAATATACAGATAGTGATAAAATCAAAGGCACATACAACACGGCCAATCTTCGGAAATACCACGCATAGGAAACAGGGACAACATTTATTTGGGTTGCGAAGAGAAAGTTATTGCAGACAACGGGGGAGAGAGAGAGAATTTAGTAAAGAAGTCAATGGCTAAAAAAGGGTCAGTTACTCAGTAACCATCGTATGATACAGAGAAACCTAGTTGAAAATAAAAACCATGGAAAACAGTGTCGAAGTGCTTGGAGATGGTGGAGAAGTAAGCGAGCGACCACGGACTCCTGGACACAGCATCGATTGGGAAGAAATTGAAGAACAACAGCGTCAACAAGACCTCCAACTACCACCACCTAAAAAATCACCGGAACAACCGCTAAAACGACGTACCCGACGTGGAAAACGAGCCTTAGGACGACGTCGGGTGCGACTGAGTATCGAACCGAAAACCAATCAACATATCGCGTAATTAATTAGTGATATGTTGGTTACAGGCATATATTTTTTTTATTATAATTTTTTTTTCTTCTAATTCACCAGTTTGCTTTATTAAATTTTTTATCTTATACCCAAAATAGTAAATTACTGTTCATTTTTCTTTTATGATTTAATATTGTAGACAAAGGTAATTAATTTTTCATTTATCTCTAAATTTTTGAGTACCACATTTTTTTTTCAGATAACAACTTAGATCAAGTGTTGTAATTACAAAAGTTAACAAAGTGTAATAGCCAACTGTTTTGTGTTTAATTTTCTTTTGTATCAGCCTATTTGTGTTTCAGTTTTAGTATTTGTTATTCCTCGTCACAGCGTTCCAATAAATTACAAATAGGGGAGATTGAAACGTGCCACAAATTCACTATAAATATCGCGGTATTAAATTTCGAAACATTTTTTAAATTACAAATAAAAGATAACCATGTTTTTGCGTCCGACTGTACACACGCATCTTAAAAATTCTAACATCAACACACTTGCATATTTGAAAGGGTCCTTCGTTTTAAAATCTCAAATTGCAAGTGTTGCCTCTCTTGGTGGTCATAAATCTTCTTTGAATAGCGTATCTGAACCTTTAGTGGAAACAGATGTTGGCCCTTGGCCACCATGCCATTGTTGAAATATTTACAAGTTAAAACTATTTTTTTTTAGTAATATATAATTTAAACAATAACTACAACAATTAACTGGGATCTAATGTTAATCTGCATAAACTTCATTTCTTTATTTATTTCATTTTAATCTAAATTCATTTTTTAATTGTTACATCCGAAGATGTAACAAGTTAGTTAATAATAATACATTTCCAAAGGTTCATTTTGGTTATGTTAGTAATTAATTAACACAGTATAATTGAGTCGATAGATGACGAGATTTGAGTTGGCGACAACAATTCAGATTAAGTTATTTATTGTTGTCAAACACATTTATTTCTATTTAATATCATAAGATTGAGAATAACAGCCCAATTATTGTTCGTGGACTACGATGTAAGTTTATGGAAAATGATATTGGTTCTATTCGATCGCGATTGTTATAAACAAATTAGTTAATTATTTAAACTTTGAATTTTAAATAAGAGTTACATTTTTCGTGATAATTGTGGTGAAGTGTTATGGTGGGGGTAAGAACATCTCTGGGCATACGTTCGAGGCGACGGAAAGGAATGAAGGGCCGGGTACCACGCGGGGCGAAACCCATATGGAAATGTGAACGAATAGGGAAGTATTATTAGCCAAATATTTTAAGAATATGTGTTCTGATTCGTTTTCGACTTATTTGTTGTAGTGACGTCATTATTGGCGAGGGTGGAGTTTCGATTCCGAAGACATTGAGGAACGCATTTGTATTTTGAGAAGATAGTCAGATTTTCTCTGTCAAAGTTACTAGACCTCTTAATTTTTGTTCACACATTAAGATTTAGCAGATTTTGTATTATTTTTCGCTAAATATCCAACTTAGTTAAGGAGAGTTATTTGTTGAACGTCTGAAATAGCCGCTGAGACAAGTAATTTTACTTATTCCTATTTGTGTGTCCAAGGAGAGTTATTTGTTGAACGTCTGAAATAGCCGCTGAGACAAGTAATTTTGCTTATTCCTATTTGTTTGTCCAAGGAGTGTTATTTGTTGAACGTCTGAAATAGCCGCTGAGACAAGTAATTTTACTTATTCCTATTTGTTTATCCAAGTGAACGCATTTGTTGAACGTCTGAAATAGCCGCTGATATAAGTGTTTTACTTCTTTCAATTTCTTTTTTAACAAAAGTAAACTCATTTGTCCTATTTAATTGACCCGATTTAAAACTATTGTTCTAAACGTATTTATTAGGAAACTAAGTCTTGTTGTAAGATATTTCGAAATTAGAGTTTGGTAAACTAAATTTACATAAATAAACGCCGATTCGGTCGCCTGACCGGCCACCCAATATCAGGGGAGATACCAGGTTTGCCAACCGATTGGCGAAGATCCCTTAATTTCCTTAAGCAAGTATTCTTTAATTATTTATTGTTTTGAGCTAGTAAAATTGTCATTTATTCATAGTTATTTGATCAAGCAAAATTGTCAATCATCTATTGTTTTTGAGCTAGTAAAATTGTCATTAATTTATATTTAATTGAACAAGCAAAATTGTCAATTATCTATCGTTACTGAGCAAACGAAATTGTCATTTATTAATTGGTAAATTGAACAAGCAAAATTGTCATTTATTCATAATAAATTGAACAAGTAAAATTTCATTAATTTATAATAACTGAGCAAATGATATTGCATTTCTTATTGTAAATTACTCTGTTATGTTACTGTGAGGGCGATATGTGATGAATAGTTTTATGGTATGTTCCGCGGTTCCGCGATACACAAAACTGAAAGTAAATAACGGTTACTGATCGACTGAATAAACCTGTATTCAAATCATCCACATAACAAAAAGGTGTCTACGCTATATCTATTTAATTCGTCGGGTGTATGTTTATTGTGACTGAGAAAATATTCCGACTACATGAACTATATCACCAAACCACTCTGGGTTGAGATAAAAAATCTCTCCTAGGGAACACCTGTGTCTGTTGGTTTTATACGCAGTAATAAAACAGTCGATGTCCGTAATTAGTAGCTAAATCCAGTGGTGTATTGATGAAACGTGAAATGTATTGTATAACATATTTGTTTAAGTAACTCACAATTTCATACATTGTAGTTTTGGTTTGAAACATATAAAAATTATATTCAAAAAATTAAATACTATTGTTTTGAAATTTGATAAAATATGTTTATTCAATTGACTGTTATCGAAACTGTTTTTCATAAACGTATGTGCAATAAATTGACTTTTATGTTAAAGGATTCAAATTCTTTTTATTTCGTTATCCTGTATATTTCCTTTTCTGTGCGACTTTAGATAAAAGAATTATGAGGTTACCACGGTTACACAACGTAGGGTTCGTCTTAGACGATCACGCCAATTAAAAATTTGTTAAATAAAATAGAGTCGAATTAGATATTTGTCAAAACAATTAGATTCAAAATAAAAACGGTTATTTTATTAAAGTTAATTTTATTTTAGTGTTCAATTCAAGTTATTATTCTTTTGTATTAAACTAATTTAAATTCATTAAATTAATTCTTGTTTAACTTAAATTGTTAGTATTTTATTAACTTGATTTTGAATTATTTGTTAGTTATTTATCTGACTAAATTTTACGTAATGACGTCACGAGACGGTTTTAGATTTTAATGACGTAATGAGTAGGATTTAAGATACGCGCATACGTGGACCGTTAAAACGAGTAGTCAACTTGAAAAACCGCGCTTTATTTTATTGGCCTTTCAAACAGATCGCAAGAACAAACGGGACAAAAACACGAGTCATTTTGATCATTGCGATGTGACAAACATCAAACTCTATTTAAATTCCGACTGCTATCCCTACGACAATATGAATTTAGATTTTGGAGAAAATAAGTATGCATTAGCGTATGACATGTACGCGCGCTTTCAAACATCTTATTATGGCCGCCCCGCCGGTGAGCTACTGTACGGAGTTAATGATTTTAAAAGTTACGCGCCAATTTTCGTGATTGATTGTTCACGTCAAAATGAGTCGATAAAATCAGCCACTGTGGACATTCGGTTAGAATTTGAATCTAAGACTTCGTTCCCACCAAACACGGCTGCCCATTGTATTATATTACATGACCGTTTGATTGAATACAATCCGATGACTAATATTGTTAAAAAGCTGGTGTAAATTAGGATGCAACCGCAGTGTTGTGCAACTTGTGGTCGCATGAAGATCTGATCTGTGATATACAAGGTTTTCGAGTGGACGGTGATTTTATTGCAAAGGAAATCGCGATAATTGCGGTCCGGGACAACGTCGCATCATCCCAATGTCATGCACTGTTACAACCACCTCTGGGGCCGCCACCGCCCGGTGACAAGTTCAAAACGTATTCAAGCTGGTTAACAAGGTTTCATCACGGTCTCAAATGGTCCGACGGTCATACGCCGTATCATCTACTAAGACAAATGTTGACAAATATCTTTACAAGTGCGCGCGCTGTCTACGTGAAGGGACACGAAAAGGCTATATTTATACGTAAATTTCTAAATAACAATCTTACACACGTGATTAATCTGGAAACCCATCCCACCCCGTGCGTCTCATTAAAGCGGCATACCGAATTTACGGCCCCACACACGTGCATATATCATAGAAAAATTCGCGGAGGAAATCCCTGCTCGTGTGCATTACGCAATGTGTATACATTACGCTCATGGATCACACAGCGATATGACGACCGGATAGATGCCATAAATTTGGCAATTTTTATGTGAACAGAGATCTTTTGTACAACATGGACACTATCCACTTGTCAAATCTACCCAAGAGTTTATTACTGGGCAAAAAGGCAACTTGGAGACATAGATTCGGTGTGGGACATTTTGCCGGCAAAGTATAAAAATGACAAAGATTTTCAAATGTGTCGCCTGTGCGAGAAGCATTCTTACGGTCCGGACATGAGAATTTCGAAAGTTGATTGTTCCGAATGCAAAACTACACCCACCTAAAATGGTCAGCAATAAAAAATACCCTCTGGAGTACGACCCTTCAACCGAGACTTCTTCGACTTTGGCAAATCAGTCCTCAACAAGTATCTAACATGGACGGATTCATAAGTCGAGTAAGAGAAATCGTGAGCTATGTAGATAGGGAAAGAATATTAGTGAGGGCTATCGCCCTGGTGGCAGAAGTGGTTAGTGATGGACGCGGTTACCTGGACATACCGATTTACGTCCTATTTGGAGAGGCTCTGGACAGGGAGCTGTGGCTGACGCGGGCAGAAATGCCCGTGGATCCACGTCTCCCTGTCCAAGGGATTGACCACGGCGCCGCCAACGCTGGTGACGACGCCGACGACATGGGTGAGGAGGATGGCGAAGACACCGACGATGACATTACAGTAAAATGCTTATCTACGCAGAGCTAGACTTATTCACATCTCAGCAAGTCGATATAGTTCAATATGGATTTGTTAATAATAGAATTGTGTTAGTGCTATCAAGTGGTTTTAAATGTGGTTATCAATTTGCCGGTGATCATCCGCCTGAATGGATTGACGTCACCATAATTCGGGGTATATATAAATATATATTTATTTCATTTAGTGATACAAAATTTTAATTTAATTTACTTTAGAAATATCCGGTCGTATGCGCTTTAACAAATATCAATTTAAATCGATGCGTTGTGGCATCAGGCAAATATTCACTCTCAAACAGTTCACTACGGCCGATGTTTCTCTTTTTCAACTATACGATTCGCGGGTCCACAAGACGAGCCTGTTACTTTCGCAAAAATACGCGGATTGTATTATATATGCATCGCGTGTAATTGACGACAATGAGCAATAATAATGATAATGATGATGATGCCTACAATACCATCATGTATGATTCAATTAGGCACAATTTTGGGAAAATTAATAAGTATTACAAGAGGCGTGTGGCGAGCGAGCAGCAACTTTTGTCATTCAGTGTGCAGTGTGAAACACACTGGTTATCGGTAGGAATTAGTGCCATATTTGATTTTACCATAGGAATTAAATTGTTTTCACCTAATCAAACGGTTGTGTAGTTCATTGTATACGATTGGCGTACTCTAACATCATTCTGCTAATGCGAAAGCTAACAACCGTCGATCGCCGTCTCCGACAACGGGGACGACAGCGATCATAAAATACGGTACGAACGAGAAATTTTATGTATTTATTGGAACAATGTGTGCGTCACGCTTGACAGAAAGTGTATAAACAATATTTTATTAAATACGTCAGTAATTGATGGGCACATACATTTGTTAGAAAGATTAAATTTCAAAGAGCATTAAAGTAATATAGTAAAGTCGCGGGCATTGTATTCCAGCAATTTAAAAGATAATATTTTGACCTCTCCACTCGCCGCCGCAACCGCACCCGCCTCCGCAACTCTGTCTTATAATTTAAACAAAATTGTCGAACAAGAAGTTTTTCACCTGTATTGTTACGAAACCTAAATTTGTAGTTCAAACAATTATGAAATTGAATTCATTACCATTAATCAATCACTTGTTATTATAGTCTGTAACCACACTATGTAAATTTATAAAAATTATACATTTATCTAATTGAATTTGTAACATCAAGAACAATTAGAGACTGGTATTATAAACATACCAGCTTCTTGAATTGTTCACGGCCCTAACTATTTGCTAATGCCGCATACAACAACTACGTCAACAATTACATCACAGAGTAGAAACATAGTTATACCACCGATTAGTGCGCGTATTGATGCAACAATTAAAGTTGAATATAGTAGTTCCACGAAAGACGAAGTTATGGAGCTCTTAAAAACAATTGATGAGACATCGATATAAGAGGGTATGTCAATAGACACATGGCATCAACATATACATGAATTAAGACAACAAAAATTTAGAAACTCGATAAAAAAATTACAGTTTGGTATCATTCAGTTTGATTGCCATATTAGGAGTTGCAGGAGTAGTAATCTATAAATGTAGATGTAAACGCAGGAATTCGCCTGTGATACGTTATGTGCCACAGGCTACTGAAGAAAGTTTTGAACTTCCAATTTTATTAATTAATGAAAACATACCAATAGTAAAATTGCCGTCTAAGTTAGAGACATTTTGAATAAGTAAAAAAAAAAAATAGATATAAATATAATTTTGATATTTAGATTTTGATTCAATTTATTACATTAAATTGGATGCCAGGGTCGATAAGAATGAAAGACTTAAGAATTTTACACACCTATCCGACTGGTAGTCAACTGGTGTTTTGGGTGATGGGTGATTTACAAATTCCAACGGACTGGAAGAACAAAAGGCTCAAACCTCCAGTGAGTTGTTTAGATTTGATTTGTTTTGATTAGATGAGTTTTATTCGATCAAATCGGATGCCAGGATCATAAATGTATGTATAGATTCAGGAAACAATCTAAATCCCAAATTAGTTGTTATTATTTAATTAGGAAACGATATTATTTGTATAAGAACAAGTTAATTTCAAAAAAATAAAAAGAATTTAAATTTTGCAAGTTTAATTTTTTGTAAAGTTCCTTCAGAATTCTTATTGGGTTAAGAGTCAATGCTTCCATCTTCAGTTGTTGTTTTAGCTTCGGCTGGAAATGGATTCCAATAGCACCCGAGACATAAACCCTTCTTCCACCTTGTATTTTCAAGCTTCAGTGTAAGCAAACTAAGGAAAAACGGACCTTTCCAAATGTACGAATAGATCAAGGATCTCGATTCGTGTGACCGTGATGTCACAGTTTTGTGCAGGCTGCATAAATGCGTGGCAGAGGCGAGCTACATCGTCGGAATTTCTGCGCGAATCGCAGGTCATTGACGGGCCAGATCGTCGGCAAGTGAGGGTTGGATCGCTAGCTGATGTTCGTAAGTTTTACTACCTGATAGGTGACTATACGTGCATCAGCTAAGTAACGCGGAATATGGAAGTACTAACAACACAAAAGGGAAGTTAGTTAATGAGAAGACGTCACAATCCACCGTGGGTTCGTGAGTTGTATCGAAGGTGGGAGGAGTTTTAACAGTCGGACTGAATCAGTAATTGTTTATGTGTGGTATCGCGTCTTAATTTTAAGTTAATTTAATGTTTTCAGGTCGGGTAGTAGTTCTGAGTGTTAAAATTACTATCCGACCGAATGTATTTTAAGCGGAAGAGATCTCTGTACCTGTAAGAGAAAGTTAATCATTTTTA
This sequence comes from Leistus spinibarbis, assembly GCA_933228885.1. Lineage (NCBI taxonomy): Eukaryota > Metazoa > Arthropoda > Insecta > Coleoptera > Carabidae > Leistus > Leistus spinibarbis. The sequence continues at coordinate 2,996,896 of OW121803.1, read as the reverse complement.
GGGATCTTTTCCCTTGTAGGTTTGAGAGGAGTAAGGGGTTTGCGATATGCAAGACTGACCAATATAACGGAATGCCGAGTTTTTGTAAATATTTTAGAGAGAGGGAAACCACTCTCTCATCAAAACTGTCGAAGCGTCTAAAAAACGCTCTCTATCATCTGTGACTTATAACTGTACGCACTAGTTGATCTTTTTATAAAATCAGTGAATTAAAAATCATGTAAGTAGATATAAAGTATTAATTTCTTGTTTTCTTATATTTGTGTGGAACTTTTATTTTATTTATACTGATATGTAAAGTCATTACATATATTCAAACATTATCTGTCGATCCTAGTTATTGTGCGTTAAGCAATTGCTACCACGTTTTAATAGAAAATCACCTTAGGCCACGCTATTGTTATAAAACTGTTGGCATGCAGCGGGATCGTTCGTATAAACCAGACTAGAGGCAAGTACATGAGGCACACATCGATTTATTGGAAGAAAAATATTGCAGCAAGAGACCGTATCGATGCACAATTGTTGATAAAAAAGAAAATTGAAAAACAAATCGCAATACTACTAGACAAAAAGCTAATCGAAGAAACTTACAGTCCCTTCGCAGCCCCAGTAACATTAGCCTATAAGAGAAATGAAAATACAAAATCAAGATTATGCATTGATTTCAGAGACATGAATAAAATATTTGTACCTCAATCACAACCGTTTCCACTCATAGAAGAACTAATGGTAAAGACGAGAAACTGCAAATTTTTCTCAACACTGGACATAAACTCGGCATTTTGGTCAATTCCTCTGCGCATTACGGACAAACACAAAACCGGATTCGTCACACAAGAGGGACATTTTTAATGAACTTGTTTGCAATTTGGTCTTAAAACATCGCCAGCGATATTCCAAAGAATAAAGTGTAACATTATAAGAAAACACAATCTTGCAGACTTCATAGTAAGCTACATAGATGACATACTTATTTTTTCAAAATCATTCACCGAACATATCAGGCATTTAACACAATTATTTCATGCCATCAAAAGTAAAGGATTCAAGTTGAAATTTGTAATATACACATTTGCAGCTGACTCTGTGAAATACTTGGGTCATATTATACAAAATAATTCTGTAAAGTCATTGAAGGACAACTTGATTTCCAATAAAAACTTACCAATTCCGAAGACGCAGAAATATGTAAGACAGTTTCTAGGTAAAATAATTTTTTACTACAAATATGTGCCAAACATAGCAATACAATAGGAGCCGTTGCACAACCTACTGAGAAAAGGACAACCATTTATTTGGACCAAAAAATGCCAAAAATCATTCGACGAATTAAAAATCGTATTATTAACTCAGCCTGTATTAACTATCTTTGGTCCAAATCTACCAATACATATATATACGGATGCTAGTTCACTAAGAGTAGTAGGTGTGCTAAAACAAGCCCAGAAGAACAAAGAACAAAAACAAAGAAGAAAAACCTGTGGCATTATTTAAAAAAAAAAATTAAGTTTAAAAAAGGAAAAAGGCTATATACCTGGAGTGCCTGGCAATCAAAGAATGCGTTAAATTTTGGCAACATTACTTGATAGTTAAAAAAATTACTGTCTTCTCAGACCACAAACCATTGGAGAATATGAACATAAAATCTAGGACTGATGAAGAACTAGGAGATCTGACATATTACTTATTTCAGTATGATTTTGTAGTCAAATATTCTCCAGGAAAATACAACTTGCTGACTGCCTTAGCAGAAATCCTGTCTTAAAACCAAATGAAAATATGGAGAAGCAGTTGAAAGTTGTAAATTTGATAACACTCGGTGATATATTGGAAGACCAAGAAAAGAATGAAGACATGCAAAAAGAAAAAAATAATTAATAACAAAAAAGTAAGAAGATTCTAACCGAAGAATTTAGCATAAAATTTCTAAAAGATGTACATAAAAACATGTCATATAGGAATGAAGCAAATGCATAGGAGGGTTGGAGCATATTATACTGCTAAAAATTTAACAAGAAACATTAAGGAAACATGCAGAAGCTGTACAGTTTGTATTAGAAATAAATCAAGGGGACTAGGAAAATTTGGGTTGATGTCACAGTTGTGCCCAGCCACAAAACCTTTAGAAATTATTTCTATAGACACAATCGGAGGTCTTGGAGGTTCTCGGTCTACAAAAAAGTACTTCTTCTAATAGATCACTTCACGAGATACGCATACATCCTCTGAATGTTTTAGAACAAAATGGTTGACGAACAAGAAAATTTACGCAAGATTCTTGAGTTCTGTGCGTTGTGTGTTGAAGATGATGACCAACTTTCTGTTGATTATGCATCTGACGCGAATTATAATATTTTTTTTTTAATATTTGTGAAAATATTATTAACGATGTAGGAGTGTGTAATGAACAGATTGGTGCAGGTGTTTGTGCGGTGCCGGAGCAGTGCGTTACGTTTTACTGTAAAGTCGGACATCGCGAAACACGTAAAACGATTTAATTTAACGGGACGTCGGGTGGTGTTCAACATGAATGATCCACCGGCTACCATGAACCCTATAGCATGGTTTAAGGCTTCTCTTGAAGACCTGGTGCAGTACATCTTAGAAGATGTGGAGCCGTTGGATCAAGTAGGATTATCGTTTCACACGCCCCGTATGGAGTTGGGGCCAGCATGGGTGAGTTTCCGACGCGCGGACCAGCTAGATATTGATGTAGTATGGGCAGCCCTTAGTAAAATTCTGCAAAGTAATGCTGCATTATTTCCTGACGGTGCATTTGAAGAGCATTTAACCAGAATGGAAATGCCTGTAGGCGCCGCACAGTGGTCCCAATCGACGAATTGGTGGCCAAAAGTCAAAAGTCTGAATTTTTTTTTTTTTTGCTATTTCTTATATCCTATCTTGTTAAGGATAGATTAGATAAGAAGAAGCCATATATTTTTTTTTTTTTTACTGTGGTACTTGTTATAAATTACTGAACATGAAACATTTTTAAATCGAAGAAATAAAATATTTTCTATGTGAAATACAAAACGCTATAACTTTTTTAATAATAAACTAATTTTTAAAAATGAAACAGATTTATATTTGTACAACCTTCTATTTGAAGAGAAAAAATTAAAATGTATACTTTACGAAACTGATTCTACACTACAGAATCAAACATGGCGACATATATTTTTTTCTATTTTCATTTCTTCTATGGAATAGAAGTGAGTTGAGAATTTTTCTTTCATTAAATACTAGAAGTATTAATAAAGGACGGTGTATTGAAAGAAAATCCACCTTTTGACCGCTAATACTAAATATTTACATTTTAAGTGAGTGCGCGCATTAATCGTAAGGCGTTACACAGGTTACGCTGAGCAACTAATATCTCCCTAAGAACAATCTCTCACTATGCAATTTAGTTATTTCTACATTTATTTGTTATATTCATATTATCCTACATGAATTTTTTTATATTATGCTATTTACATGAATCTAAATTTTACTTATTTATGTTTTTGTATTTGGGTTTACGTTTAATATGGTATATATTTTTTTACTTATTAGCTAATAGTCTTCTTTGAATTTTTCAGGATTATAAGTCCCTTATCGGTTAAAATTAAAATCATATTAGCCATTCGCTTTATTATATAATACTATTAGTGTAATCTACAAGAAATACTGAAAATTACATCTTCAAAACAATGTATTACGCATCATTTATGCTAACATATCTTTCTACTAATTAGGTTTACCTTTTATTATTTTTGGGAATATTTGTAAGTAATTACTAATTTTGGAACCCACTTAGTGATATGATTGGTGGAGCTTTTATTCGCATAAAATGTTTACCCCCATTTAAGTCAGAATAATAAAATATAAATAGGTTGTAAAGGATTTATTGTCTCAGTTTATTTATTCTGATTATACGAATAACATAAACTTACTATTTACAAACTGATATTTGGTTATACAGTTCTATTCTAAAAATATTTTGAATACATTTTATTGTTGGAAAATGGCGAAATTTGTTCTTAAACGAAAAGACATTTGTGAAGTGTTGATAAACTCAAAAAAGAAGACACCAGAAGTGATTTTACAGTTTTTAAAAAAGAAAATTGATATTAGTGACTCGGAGTCAGTTAATGTTTTAATTGACCTTCGTAAAAATTTTATCGGCAAATTTAAACAAAAGTTTTCTGAAGCGAAATACAGCAAAATCAAATTTCTTGCTAAAAACAAGACATGGTTAGATGTAGAATTTCAAATTAAAAAAAATTCTACAGTGTGCGGTAGACCTGCCCTTAATTTTGATAGTGCATCGAAAAGAAGTAAGCGAAGAATGGTTTTAAAAAATAGAAAACAAATGTCGCGCAATGAAGTATTGCAAACTCTACAATCCGATTTAAGATCCACACATCAAAGTCCTATTGCTAAAGTGATGGATAACTTAATTCCATCAACACCTAAAACTGTAAAGAAAGTTCGTAACATATTTACAAATACTAAGGAAAATGTTATTAGATCAACAAAAGACGAAGCTCTTGCTTTGTTTGCTGATGCTAAATTAACAAAACATCAATATATGTTGATTAGATCATTTGCAAAAGAGAGAAATGCTGATATTTTCCCTAGTTATAAAGAGTTATTAGAAGCTAAAATAGAGTGCTATCCACCGAAAGATAAAATTGAAATCAATGATATTGGTGCTAATATAGAGTTGCAGGCCCTCCAGGATCATACTACTGCTAGATTATTTAAATCACTGTCTTTGAAAGTTCAAGACATTAATAATGAAGAAGTTGTTTTAATTAGTAAGTGGGGTTTTGATGGTGCTTCCGGTCAAAGCCAATATAAACAAAATTTTTACCATAATCCTGATGCTTCCGATGCAAGTGTGTTTATGTTAACAATAGTGCCCCTACAATTAAAATTCAATGATGGCAATATTATTTGGAAAAATCCTACACCATCTTCAACAAATTATTGCAGACCTATCAGGTATCAATTTATGAAAGAGACTCCGGCTGCAACTAACGAAGAGCATTCTTTAATGCAAAATCAAATTGATAAACTTGAACCAACCACAGTAAAAATTGGAAATAAAACATTAAAAATTAAACATATGTTAGTGTTGACAATGATAGATGGGAAAGTTTGTAATGCGCTAACAAATACTTCGTCAAGCAATTGTTACATATGCGGAGTAAAACCATCACAGATGAATAATTTAGAGGAAATTAAAAATTCTGTGATAAAAGAATCAACTTTAAATTTTGGCATATCATCACTGCATTGTCTCATAAGATTTTTGGAATGTGTGCTCCATATTTCTTATAGGCTAAATATTAAAACTTGGAGAGTTATCGGAGAAGAAAATAAAATAATGTTTGCAGAAAATAAAAAACGAGTGCAAACTGAACTTAAAAATAGACTAGGCTTAATAGTAGTTGTTATAAAACAAGGAACTGGTACAACAAATGATGGCAATACTGCCAGAAAATTCTTCCATCATCCATCAATTGCTGCGGAGGTAACGGGTTTTGATGAAAAACTATTAATTAGATTTGCTACAATTTTGCAAGTAATTACATGCAAAAAAGCCGTTGATTCGCAAAAATTCAAACAATATGCAGAAGAGACCGCCAAAATATATGTGGAGCATTATTCATGGTACTACATGCCACCTTCAGTGCATAAAGTATTAATGCATGGATCGCAAATTATTGAGAATGCTATTTTGCCAATTGGAGAGTATTCAGAGGAGGCCCAAGAAGCAAGAAATAAAGATTTTAAACGAATGAGGGAATTTAATTCTAGAAAATGTAGCCGTCAAACAACAAATGAAGATTTACTTCATAATTTTCTTTTCACCTCTGATCCATACATAACAAGTTTAAGACATAAGTTAATAATTAATAAAGATAGTTTAAGTGACGATGCAATTCATTTGTTATTAAGTTAAATTTTATTAAAAATGTTAAATCTTTAGTTATAATTTGTATGTATATGTATGTTGTTCTAATGTTTAATTATTAAAAATGTATTGACTAATTGTTATATAATGTATTTACAATGATTTTATTTTTATTTTTTAACAATAGTATATATAGTATATAAAAGTATGTAATTTTATAATAACTCATGTCAGGGCTTGTAAAATATGTAAATTTCGTATTTATATATTAAGTCCTTGTTTAAATTATATACGTGCATACATATACATCATCATAAAATTTATTAAATTAAAATAAGTACGGTATAGAACGTGTAATTGCGTAAAATATTGCTTTTTTCTTCTTTTCGATTTTTTTAAACCAAGTATGAAACATATAGAAACAATTAAAAATATACATATTCATGCAAATTTAATACAGAATAAGATGCAAAAAAAAAAAAATCTATCTCTTGTAATAAAATAGTTGTGTGCCCGTGGCCACCAATTCATCGATTGGGACCACTGTGCGCCGGTCCCCCACGCGGTTTAAACTTTGCAGAGCTGTGTAAGCGTAAATATGGAATCATAGCTATTGAAAATGATGACAATCTTTGTTTACCGCGAGCGCTAGTTACGGGTATAGCCTTTTTGGAAAATAAATATACTTATAAGTCGGTTGCTAAAGATACTAACGGTATACAGGGTGCACGTGCACGGGAACTGCTTTCAAAAGCGAACATAGTTGTGCCCGAGGAGGGGTGCGGTTTACCTGAGCTGATTGAGTTTCAAAGATATCTGACCGCTTATAACATAGTCGTTTACGAGTACCCAGGACCGGCTTCGGTATTTTTCGAAGGCAACAAAAATATAGATATTCCCCGAGTAAACCTACTGTATAGTAACAATCACTTTGCGGTGATAAAAAGTTTAACGGCTATCTTTTCAAGGGCTTATTTCTGTGAGCCATGCCATAAACCATATAGTGTGATAGGCAGTCACAGATGTAAATATACGTGTCCGTGCTGTCAGAGAGCTCCGCCATGTAACAGAGAGGTATCTGAGAAACCCTGTGACGTATGCAGCAGGTCCTTCCGTAGTAAACAGTGCCTTGACAACCATAAAACGACTCTATGTAGAACGGTGCATTCTGTACCGTACGGTTACAAAAGAGTAAAAATCGCTTGAAACTGTACAAAAGATAAAAACTAAAACAACATAAAACTATCCGTTTTTGCCCTGAAACTTTTAAAAAGGCTAGGACCCATTTGACGAGTACTCAGTTAGCTGCTGGAGTTGCGTGTAAATCTGATACTGCTTTAAAAATGAAAAAAAAAAAATTAAATGGTAAGTTGTATATTTATTTATTTATTAAAATGTTAACAGCAGTGTGAAACTATGTTTATAAATCGCGTTATTTTACAGAATTATAGTAAATTATATAATGAAATTTATTTATTTATTAAAATATGAACAGTTAAAACATTTATAAACAACGTTATTTATTTATTAACCGTAGTAACGCGAAATTGTAAAACTATGTTTATAAATCGCGTTATTTTACAGAGTCATAGTAGCTTATATAATGAAATTTATTTATTTATTAACAGTTAAAGCAATATTTATAATCAGCATAATTTATTTATTATCAGTTGTAGTAGTAGCACGATAGGGTTAAACAATATTTATAAACTGCATTATTTTACAGAATTATAGTAAAATCTTGTGTTTGAAATTATTTACGGAAATTTATTTATTTATTAAAATATTAATAGTACGATACATAGTTAAACCGTCATTATAAATCGCGTTATTTTACAGAATTATAGTACAACCTTGTGTTTTATTAACAGTGCGCCGTTACGTTTACAGAATAGAGCTATAGTAGAATCATATGTTGATATAAATTTACAGAATGACAGTAGAAATTAGTATTTTATTAATATTAACTGTTTTAGGCATTCCAAGAACAGCAGAGCCGAAAGGTGAACCGCGGGGTGACGGCACCAAACCACGTAAGTAGCATATTCTAGACGTCTGAAGATGCGGGCACCTCCAGGTCCGGCGGCAGGGTCCAGCAAACATGGGAGTATTGCCCCCATATTGCTGCCAGCGAATGCTGGGACCCCGTCGAGGAAGGGCCTCGGGTGAAGCAGACTGCGGCCATCACCGCTGAGGAAGGCCCCCGGATGCAGCAGGCCGCGGACTACTGCCCGGTCATCGTGCCCAGCAAGTGCTGGGACGATGAGGTGCACCCGCCGGTTCTGCCAGTCGTCGATTGGAGGCTGAAGGAGCAACGGGTAATTATAAAATAGTCGTATGAATCGCGTATAAAAGTGTGTGTGTGTGTGTGTGCGTGTATCCCAGTGCTATCGTTTTATTAACATGTGTTTATAATCTACTTTCAGAAACCGGGTACTGGATGCTACTCAGTGATACGGAGTGGCACAGGCCACTACCCTGCGTTTCCGGACATGAACGCGCCGCTGATCTTAACACCGCCTCCGGGGATGTCACGCCAGCAGAAAAAAGCCTGGTGATTGGCCGAACGCCATCGCCATAGGCTATTTTAAAAAATAAATATTTAAATTTAATACTGTATTTCTTTTTTTTTTTAGTTAATATTATAAAGATTCAATTTTTATACTGTTTTATTTTCTTTCCCTATACCTAGTCCCATATTCCTTATTCTAAGTTTAAATATAAATAAATTCAACTATTTAATTTTTTGTATAGAAATAAATAAAATTATTATTTTCTAACATATAAAATTAGAAAAAAAAAGGAACGATCTTTTTCTCACCCCCCACCACTACATACCGTAAGATCGTTTTTAAATAGTAACAATCATATAAATAAAGACTCATTAATAATTCACACATACTAGCGATGAAACCTGTGTTCAAGCATCCCTTCTCTGCACTAGTGGCTGACCCTTCGGGGTGTGGGAAATCGTATTTTATTGTTGATTTTCTGAAAAATTTGAATAACATGTGTGATACATCTTTCGCTCAGACGCACTGGCATTATGGCACCTGGCAGACACTGTATAATTCGATTCCAAATGTAAATTTTCAGCAAGGGCTTCCTGATATAGAGAACTTTGATGGCCACAGTCCGCAGCTTGTCATAACTGACGATCTTATGCGTGAAGCCGATTCACGTATAGTCGATATTATTACAAAGGGGAGCCATCATAAATATCTATCAGTATTTTTTATAACGCAGAATATATTTCATCAGGGCCGCGGACAGCGGGATAAATCTCTCAATGCAAACCATATAATTTATTTAAAAAATCCGCGCGATAAAGCACAGATAGCTCATCTGGCCTGACAGATATGTCCTGAAAATACTAAGTTTATTCAGGAAGCGTACAATGATGCGACCAGCGAGCCGCACGGGTATTTAGTTTTCGATTTAAAACAATCAACGCCGGACTGGTGTCGTTACAGAACATCACGTGACGGTGATCACGTTGTATATATGCCACGGAAAACATATAAATGTGACAGTATAATTCTAGGAACTACGAATAGGGACCAATTGTGTTTAACATTAAAGTGCACGTGCAAACATTAGTGTCCAAATTCCGTGTTTCGTAAAAATTAATGTTGGACAAGAGCGATCGCCTACGCGGGATGCATCCGGTACCAACAACTAGAAACGCTAGATGGGTGTGGTTATGCCTTCCAAATGGAGGAAAGCATTCGTTTTCTACGTGAGAACCCATCTACCCGGTTTCCCGGATGCACCCCAAAACAACACCATGATTTCGTCAGGGTGGCCCTCATGACCCTCGGACCGCCCAAGCACAAATGCTGGCGAACGGACCACCATAGGAACAAGTGCAGCGTAATATAATTAGAATAAGATTAGAGTAATTAGTATTAATTTGGCTTCCGGTGTCAACGGCTCATTTCAATTCAACTCGAATTTTATTGTAGTGTTTTGCGCTTTTCTTTGTTATATGTCAAACTAGGTAATAGTAATTAAAATCCTAGATTTTAAATGGTGTCTTTATTATTAACTTTTAAAATATTAGAATCGGGGACTTCTTTATTTAATATAAATTGTGTAGGGACACAGAGTCTACGTCCCGTACCGACTTAAGTATCACCCCGCTAGGCCGAGCGTCTCCTCCAATAGGGTCATTGGTTGCGGAAGTCAGAAATATAGTTAAGCCAATAGGATAAGATTAGGATAAGTTTGTGTAGAAAATAAGGGCAGAGAGCTCTGAGCTCTCAAAAAGGACTTAGTTAGTAAGTCAGTTAGTTTCCGATCGCCAAATAAGCTACACGCACTGTTAAAAAAGTCGTACATTATAAGTTAAAGGAAGATTGTTTAAGTGTTGGTGAGTGGCTGTGAAATTCAGAAAACAGGATTATTGTACTCATGTTTAGTAAGTAGCTATTAATTACTACTACAATTGTTAGTTGTTTCATTATTTTTCTCTTATTATTTTATTATTTAATTATTCTAACCATTCAAAGTGTAGTTGCCTGTAACCAACTAAATAATTTTATTTCGTATGATATAATATTGCATTAATAAATTATAATTTTTAAACCATTAAAGTGAATTAAAGCCAAGACAAATTTTAATAGCAACAACCCAGTAATCCATTCTTCATTTGAGAATAAAAATAGTAACAGTGGTTGGAATAATATAATAATTCATTGACCCAACATTGTTACATAAACATGCCGATAAAGAGTTGCCGATGATTACTCGCTGAACATGCCTAAAGCTACTAACGCTAATTATCTACACGCTTTGTGTAAACTTAAGCCAGAGCATAGACGTGCTCTGCTAAAAAGTTCTAATAATAAGGAAATTCATTGTATATGCGAGTGCGCATATAATATTTTAAACGGTAGTGTTCCCATAAACAAAAATCAAAAATTTTAAAATTAAAAATGGAGCATACAAAGAAAATGATTTTAATTGCCCCGGATACACTGTATCGCCTCAGGCTGAACGCAGAATCCGACCATGGGGACATAACTACGCAACTGGATAAAGATATGAAACATGTTATGAAATCAAAAGACCTGTCAGATAACAATAAATGGACATTGTACCATCAAACGTTACAACGCTATCTACATTTCAAGAAGCAAGGTCGTGAACCCATCGAATTACCTATCGAACACCAGGGGGGTAAGCGGCCAGGTGGCTGGTACACCGAGCCCGCGTTACGGTCAAGCAGATATTTTAAGAATGTTACCGAAAAAATATGTCAAACCAGCTTCGAATTTACTGCATACCCTTGAGAATGAACGTGCTATATCGTGGGACGCTAATGGAGTTGTTCAAATTCATAATAATATCCTTCCTAATTCAAACATTGCAGATCTTATAGGTGATATTGTTCGTTCTAGAAAGAATTTTACACCGGCCGGTTGGCAGGAGTTTGCAAGTGCTTTAAAGGATATAAATATGAACAGTAGGTAGTGTGATGATTTGATGATCAAGCCTTTCCGAGTGGTCGGTGGTACTTTGATTGTGAGAAAAAAAAAATGAAAACATTATTTCATTGTTCAAAATTTTTTCTTTGTTCAAAATTTTTTGTTTTGTGATTTATGTTCGCAGGTGTCGATGAATATTTCTGGGAGTTGTATTAAGTTCTATATTTCTAATGTGTGGTGTTTTTAGTTTGAATGTTTCTGTAAAGAATGTATTGTTAAAGATTAGATCTGTTACAGTGGTTATGAAATGTGCGTCGTACCTGCCGCCGCTTGCCTACCGACCCTTTTTGTGCCCTCAGACGACGACACTCCTATAGTCCTGTCGCCGTACGCGCTGCCCAGGACCCCAGAGAGAGCACCGACGCCCGACATCGCGACGCCTCTCAAGCAGTGCGAGAACGCAGTGCCTACACCATGGACCCCATACGCACCGTTGAAGACTCCTGAACGTGCCCCGACTCCCGATAGTGAAGAACACTGTGGCCAGGTGTGGGAGTTCGACCCTCGGTGCGGAGTGTCTAGACCACCTGGACCTTCTGCTTGGGCTGGCCCTGGTAGCCCCAAACTTCTACCTAGGCTACAATCGTAACCCCACTGTCTGCTAGTCGGCCAGTTCATCAATATTAACGACCAGCGCAATTAATTTATAACAGTGGGCTTGGATCCTCATGCACGATTCAAGCCTCAGATACGTTTATTTAATACGGCGGCATGACAATGCAATAAATGACCTTGACATTTTAATGAAATATGTTAAAAGTGTAAATCTAGCGAGTCGAATGCGCGGCGATGTTCCAGACATAAACATAAATGGCGTCGCAGTGTCACGGGTGCCTGGTCGGCGATTAAAATTCGTTAGTAGCCGTCAGTATATTGTTTTAAACGAGCAGGAGCTCGGTTACCTGGAGGCCGCTACCTCCTGGGTGTACACACGCCTTGCTTCATTAAATGCCCGGCTAGAGGGTCTAAATGTTTATAGTGAATATTGCCGTATGCTCCTGAGTATAGCCCTGCAGCATATCGAAAATAGTGATACATCGCTAAACAATTTAATATACGCGACTCTAACAAGTGATAAGACGGGGTTCTTTGGCGACATTATCACCGAACTCTACATCTAATATAATAATTAATGTCTCGCTGATGCCTCAGATGTATATTCGTTTATTAAGCGCGAAAATAAATATATTATCAAGTAGTTTTTGTTGTTCCGGTGTAAATTATATGTATAGTGTATGAGATTCTTTTTATTTTATTAAATATATGTAATTTTTAATAATTCAATAAATAAAATACCAATTTTAAATTTTATAATGTTTATTTATTTCTGTACTTTTCTTACAGTGAAATAATATATCTAAGCTACAGGTTGTAATGGAGAAAAATATTAAATACACTAAATAAATCAGTTAAATAGACTAGAAATGATTATTCAATATAAACTCAGAGCATAGTAACATAATAATAATAATATTAATAGTACAAAGAGAAAATGTGTTAGAATAATATTCAAAGTAAATTTATTTATTACTAAAGATGTCTAATACGTAATTATTATTAACTCTATATTAAAATAAAAACAAAGAAAAAACTGTAAAATAATATTCTTCGAATTATTGTGCATACAACTAACGAAAATAATGTTCAAACAACTTTTGTACATTAAAATAATTTTTCAATCTATTACTGGAACTAAACATATTCAAAAAATAACGTAATGAGAAACCGTTAATTCTAAATAATAAATAAACAAGGCAGTAATGGCCGCAAACACTTGAAAAATAATCTTGCACCAGGTCCTAGTATTTCTACGTAAAGGTCCGATGGTAGGCAACCTGCGGCGAGCGCCCGAAGCTATAAAAGAATTCCCCGTGCCCCGCCCTGTCGATATAAATGGCGGTCCAGTGTGTGCCTGGCTGTGTATCGGTATCTGTATTCACCACAATTACACATGGGAAATTTACTTTAATTGGTAGTCGATTTGAGGCATAGACCCCATAATGACATAGATGTTTTCTGAACGATCGGTTCATTAGTGTTACGATGAGGCCCGCATTCATCCTGGGCGTAAATATTGTACCAATTCCGGATATTAATTACGTTCTCGCCTGCGCACATCATACCGCCATGTTTGAACGGAATACAACACTTTTGTGTTAAGCGTGAATCGTTCTTGAGTTTCACGAGGCTTGGGCACATTACTAAATGGAGTACATCCGGACGGTTCAGAATACGTTCAAGCACTCTTTTCTTTTCTATCCCTTTGACAAAAATATCTTTCGTATCAGCGGTTAGTAGGAAAGGGCTACCTAATCTCAGACATCCTGTGTTAAAATAAATGTATGTAAAAAATAGTTGTTACGTCATAGCGTATAACGTATGTTCGCGGGGTCTTTGTATCGCGTGTGTTGGCTATGATGGACCGTGGCTATGGGTCGCTGGTTGTAAGTTATTGGATGTTTATGGTCCCTTGCTCAAGCCATGCTACGGTTACCCAAAAATACGTCATCGGAGTATACCGACGCATAGCATGAGGTTTATATTTTACAATCTTTGGAGGTTTATGGTCCCTTGCTCAAGCCATACTAGGGTTATCCAAAATTTGTTGTAAGAGTATAAGGATCGTGGCGATGTAGGAATGGTGGTAAAAGAAACATCATATATATAATTCTTTAAGGGGTTAGGGGTAGTCAGGATTTTCAAAAAATTGATTTTTTTTTGCATTTTCGTTAGGTGTAATATCTTAAAAATATTCTCTGAAAATTTGAAGTTGATCCGATAATTATTTTTCGAGTTATTCGACAAATAACAAAGAGCGCTCGGGCACTCCAAAACGCTCGGGAGCAGGTAGCTAGCGGCAGCTGCAAGCAACCGGTTTCTCGGGTTCTATTGTCATCCATTTATACCTAAATTTATAAATACCCTACTATATATATTTACAATTTCTAGGTAGTATAAGTACTACAAATTTTTTGTTTTTCGCCACGTCACTAGTATGCCTGTAGCAGTTGCGGAGAGCAGTCGATAGTTGTGCGTTATTAAAATAAATTATTTTTGAAGTTATTTATTATGGGACGTGATACGAAAAAAGTTTCGAGAGAAGTTCGGAGATCTGAAAATACCCGTAAGTCGTATTCAAAGAAATGAAAAAATGTATTTAACCCAAAAACGGCGGAACGTGATGAAAGTGTTCGGAGTACATCGTTTAAAAAACTGAAACGAAATACTGAAAACGATGTACCCGAAAGTTGCACCACTGAATTTCGAATAATTAATTTTATTACAGTATTCACTGCCATTTCTGCTCTTGTGAAATGTAAAAAATGTGATGGAAACATTGCATTTCAAACAGCTAGTACACGTGGGCTGGGATTTAAAATTGTAGTTTCTTGTAATAACTGTGACAATGAATATATTCCTTCGTGCTCTTTCATTGGGCATTCCTATGAAATAAATAGACGCTTCATTTTTGTGATGAGAATACTAGGGATAGGATACGAAGGTTTGTGCAAGTTTTGTGGCCTGATGGACATGCCGTCTTTTTTAGATAAAACTACGCATACAATATTATTGAAGCACATTTTAGATTGTGGTAAAACCGTTGCAGAAGCCTTGATGAAAAAAGCTGTGAATGAAGAAAAAGAAGCAAGTAGTGAAAATGAAAATAAGAATGATTTGACTGTATCGGGAGATGGAACCTGGCAAAAAAGGGGATTTACATCGTCATTTGGAGTTTCTTCTATAATTGGCTATTTTACTGGAAAGATTCTTGATATAAACATTAAAAGTGCTTATTGTAAGCTATGTGAGTATTGGAAAAATAAAAGAAATACGGTTGAGTTCGAGGAATGGTATGATTCGCATGAAAATGAGTGTAGTGCTAATCACAAAGGGTCTTCTGGGAAAATGGAGGTGGATGCGATGATTGAAATGTTTCAGCAGTCTGAAACAAAATATGGAGTTAAATATATCAACTACATTGGCGATGGTGATTCGAAAACCTATTCTGGAATTATAAAAGCAGATCCTTACAAAAATACAACCGTAAATAAAAAGGAATGTATAGGCCATGTTCAAAAGCGGATGGGGACTCGACTGCGTACTCTGAAATCTAAACAAAAAGGTCTTGGTGGTAGAGGTAAGCTTACAGGAAAAGATATAGACAAATTAACTGTGTACTATGGTTTATCTATACGTCGTCATTTCGATTCTATGGAAGATATGAAATCTGCTATTATGGCAACTTTTTACCACTACGGTTCGACTGATGAAAATCCGAATCATGATATATGTCCAAAAGGCGAAGATTCTTGGTGCTCTTATCAGCGCGCTGAAGCACGTGGAGAGCTTGATACTTATACTCAAGATTATTCTCCCTTACCTCCTGATGTTTTAAAAGCTATTTAACCGATTTACGACGATCTCAGTAATGATAATTTACTTTCAAGATGTGTAGGTGGATTCAATCAGAATAATAATGAGAGCTTCAACCAACTAGTGTGGAAAATATGTCCAAAAACCGTGAATACTAGTTATACTATCGTACAAATTGCTGCATACATAGCTACTTGTATATTTAATGAAGGTATACAATCATTATTAATGATTATGAATACCCTAGGACTTGATTGTGGGTCTAATTCCCATCGGTATGCTGAAAAAAAGGATGCTGCACGTGTGAAAGTGGCAGATCAGCGCGCCAACGACAACACTCGGGAAGGCAGAATGCTTCGTAGGCAACACCAAATTGACGTTTTGGAAACTTCCACAATGGCTGAAGATCTATTATATGGCCCAGGAATAGATGACTCTGTGTAAGTAATTAAATAATTCGTATTTCTGTACGTAAATCTAGTGTGAAACTTTAAATGCGTTTTTCTCAAAACTATGTTTTTTGAACTGGTGACAACTGTAACTCGATAACCGCTCAGTAGATTTTAATGAAATTTATACAGCTTTTAGAATACATAATAAACTCACGCCTGATCGAAGGATTTTTTTTTTCAAAAATTTCGATTTTTTAAGACCAATTAACTGTTGATTTTTTCCTGAAAATCTAGAAAAAAAAGTCCTGAGGCCGCCATTTTGTTAATTTTTGAAAAAAAAAAAAGCTTCGATCAGGCCCAGGATTATCTATTTATAAAACTAATTTTTTTCATCCGATTGATTTTAGATGAATCTCCAAGGACTTATGACAGTCACCGCAAGGACCTTTTTTTGAAACTGGGTCAACACAGACAGCTATAACTTTGAAAATTATAATTTTTTTTTTTTTCAAATTTTCGTGACTTCAAGTCAAAACATTGTTTAATAATGCCATATTATTACTTTCGTAAAATAAAATAATTTAATAGCAAAAAAAAATTACTGAAAATTCTCATTTTTTCGTGTCTCTGACTACCCCTAACCCCTTAAACCAATTGCAAAAGCTCTAAAAAATATTGAAAACCATGATCCTAAATTACATTTGGTGTACCCAACTTTAAAAAGCATTGAGAAACATATTAAAGACAATTCAAACAACCTAGACAATACAACCGGGAACAAGCTAGTTCTCTTTGCAAATAGGAAAGAATTCATGACCCATAAATCTCAATTAGCTGCGTATTTTCTTGATCCACGGAACAGAGGAGAAGAATTAAATGAACATGAAAAACTGGATGCTACAAAATTTGTAGTCGAGATTTGTAAAAGCAACTATGGAAGTGAAGATGCAATATTTAAGGAAATCGGCATATATAAAGTCAAAACAGGATCTTTATATTCCAGAGATACTGTTTGGAAAGGAGCAAATAGTTGTGAACCCTTGACTTGGCGGAAAGGTTACTGCGCAAGCATGATTATATCGCAAGCTGCTGTAAAAATATTGAGTATTCCACCCACATCGGTAAGTTGCAAATTTTAAGACAATTTCATAAAAAAATAAATACAAAAAATAGATTGACACTCGCTCGTACTGAATAACTAGTTTCCGTCAAGTATAATTTGGAACTTTTACATGATGTCGATCTTGAGTAATATTAAAAGAGAGCGAAGATACCGATGAGAAGAACAAAGTTTCCGATATATCCGCAACGGAGGAAGATACTGACTGATATAAATAGTTTCGATTGTGAAATGACAGCGATCGAAGACAATATATTTGAAGAAGGTGAATTAGGAGAGATTGTTTAGGGTCGAAATGTGAATAAAAGTTACCGTTATATTATTATTATTTAATATATTATATTCTTTTGTTTGTCTAATTTGTCTTTGTGCAATAGATAGGCAATTTAGTTTATTAATAAAACAAATATTTTTTCTATCAATTTTGATTCTTCATTATTTTGATTAATCCTTATATCAAATAACCAATTCAAATTTTATAATTGGTGCTGAATTGCGGTAATCGTGATTGATCGTTATGTTAGGGGAGGGTTTACAGTGTATAAATATAGCTAATCAACCAAAAGTAAGTTTGTATGCAAGTTTATTACAGATAGTTCACGTATTTGGTATTTATAAAATGGGTACATGATGGAAAATCGATATGTGATGTAAAAATGTTGTATTTTAAATTTCCGGAAACTTTCAATGGAAAGATAAATTATTTAAAAAATTTACATCTAGTATTTGAGCGGTGCGCTAAAATTGTTATAACTTTTGTTTATTGTCATTTTGCAATCCGCTTTGATGGAGGGCGTAGTCGAAGGTATGTAAATGATTTCCATATGTTGCTTAATATAATTTACTTTTCTTTTTAACGGGTATAAACATAGACGTCAAACAACTTTTTATGAATTTCTGTATGCATTATTATGTTTGAAAGTTATAAAAGTAGTTGTGAGTTTGCCGAGTTGGTCGGTCTACTTTTGCTTATAATGAAGTTTGGGATATATAGTTGATTCTTTTCGAAATCTCGTGCCACGAGGAGATTTTGACATCAATTCAGTCCGTTTAAGAAAAACCATCAGGTCCATCTAGTTTGAAGTAATGCCGCTCCGCTCTCGGCTATTTTAGATGGTGGCGCTACCATCGACTTTGAATGTTCAAGCAACCAGTGATAGAAATCATGCGCACAGTATTAGAAATTAGCTATTTTTACGCTATAATCAAAGATATTCCATCGAATAATGACTGTTTATTGAATATAAAGGCATTACGGACACATTGTTACAATTTTGGTCAAAGTTATATTTCTTAATTACATAAAACTACTCAAAACCTATCATGATTAAACAAACCTCGATTACGCAAAAAAAAAACCGACTCACCCTTATAAAAAAAAATATCAGTGAATTTGTAATTACGTAAATAAGGCCTGGTAAAAATGTTTATTTTTTGAAACGCACAGTTTCGAAGATAAAAAATAAAAATCCCAAAAATAGATCATTTTTTATAGTTTTTATTTTTTATCTTCGAAACTGTACGTTTAAAAAAATAAACATTTTCACCAGCCATTATTTATGCAATTACGAATTCACTGATATTTTTTTTTTAAGGGTTAGTCGGTTTTTTTTTTTTTTAGAGCTTGATGTTTGACCTTAACTTATTGATACATAACAAGATTTGGTACGCGTAAAACGCACCAACGCGCCGAGCTCGCCTTTAGGTAAGATATTTGTTGCGAGCAGTGATTTTTAATTATTATGGCTTTTTGGTTAACAATTTGAAAAAAATTTATGCTTATATAAAAATTCTTACAATTTTTTGTAGATTATATTGATATAAAAATTTTTAGTGCATATTTTTAAATTCAAAATTAAAATATTTAATAATTTTTTTCGGGCTCTTAATATGAAAAAATCTTGTGGTCATAAAATAATAATTTTGGAGTGTTTTAATTATTTTTATAAGGGCAGTATTAAGGGGGGCTCCAAATTTTGGTGCCTTATAACTCGGGAAGTTTACAAGCGATTGGATTTAAACTGCGAGTGGAATCAAATGGGATGCCAAATAATATGTGTAACAAATTTTGTTTGAATCGCTCCGGTACCTTCAGAGGAGTAGAGGGCACAAATTTGGTCTTACGAGCGACGACTAACATCCAAGTATATAAGCTATATACCTTTTTGGATTCAGGGCGACGAGACAAACACTTTTTGTTAATGAAATTTTTTTTAGCAGTAAATATGAGAAGAAGTTGGTTTCATTGTGTCATTGCAATTGTAAAATGAAACAACCTATGTTTGACCAATGTTAGTTTGAAATTATTAAATTTGTTTCTTTTTTGACGTTTTTAAAACTCAACGTTGATTATTCCAGCGAATACCGCTCTGATTTAGTGTGCGGTCGGCAGGAAATATTCGATGCTCTGTACAAACAGTTTCATTTGGAACGCAGTGAGAAGCTTGACATTTTGGAGAACTCCTTGAATAGGCAACAGGTCTTTGAGCAATCAACCAGCCCATTTTAGGTGGCCCAAAGATGGACAATGGGCAACGGCAAGTGTGACAGCTTGCCAAAATAATTTGTCTGGATTCAGAAAGAGTCCTTCATTTTGGGAATAAATTATGCACAACATGAAGAACGATTCTGGTATTTCATTGGAAAATTAATAGACCTTTACCAAGTGAAGAACGAAATAACTGATGATGTCGTATAAGGATCTTGTCAAGAGTTTTCAACATGGTGGACACTTAAACTTGCATACATTTCTCTTATAGAAATGTATTGAATCTAGGGGAGTTTATATAATTATCTTAGAATATTATTTTAGAATATAGTGATATAGAAGTGTAATGTACTGTGTATAAATTTTATTTTAACTGATATAATAAAAGCCGTTTTATTAAAAATAAAAATAGCATGTCGCTACGTAAAAGTTTACAATTAAATCTGATGATGCTGATAAAATGACAACTGCATACATTTCTCTTGTAGAAATGTTTAGACATGAATTTAATTCTGATTTTATTATTCCCCAATTTTCTGTGCTATACTGATAAAGTAGATTTCTTAACAAGGTTTACTCCTCGCCCATTAGTCACTTCTTACGACCAGCTGAGATATTGCGGAAGTATTCTTACCCCCATTTCGCAATTGTAGCATTTGTATTTTTATAAATTTGTCTTATAATACAGCTAAAAGTACAAACATGATTCAGCTAATTTGCAGAACTGTAAAAATTCTACACTAGAATTTGAGATAAGACTAATCTGTTCCCTTAAAACCAAAACCGGTCAAGTCTATGTGGCAGTGTAATTCTAGGAACTACGAATAGGGTCCAAATGTGTTTAACATTAAAGTGCACGTGCAAACATTAGTGTCCAAATTCCGTGTTACGTAAAAATTAATGTTGGACAAGAGCGATCGCCTACGCGGGATGCATCCGGTACCAACAACTAGAAACGCTAGATGGGTGTGGTTATGCCTTCCAGATGGAGGAAAGCATTCGTTTTCTGCGTGAGAACCCATCTACCCGGTTTCCCGGATGCACCCCAAAACAACACCCTGATTTCGTCAGGGTGGCCCTCATGACCCTCCGACCGCCCAAGCACAAATGCCAGCGAACGGACCACCATAGGAACAAGTGCAGTGTAATTTAATTAGAATAAGATTAGAGTAATTAGTATTAATTTGGCTTCCGGCGTCAACGGCTCATTTCAATTCAACTCGAATTTTATTGTAGTGTTTTGCGTATTTTTTTGTTATTTGTCAAACTAGGTAATAGTAATTAAAATCCTAGATTCTTCAGTTAATTTCCGATCGCCAAATAAGGTAGACGCACAGTTAGTTAAGTCATACTGGATAAGTTAAAAAGAAAGATTGTTTAAGTGTTGGTGTGTGTGTGTGCAATTCAGAAAAACAGGATTATTATACTAATGTTTAGTAAGTAACTTAATTACTACTTCATTTGCTAATTGTTTCATTATCCTTCATTTATTATTTTATTATTCTAAACCATTAAAGTGAATTAAAGCCAAGACAAATTTTAATAGCAACAACCCAGTAATCCATCCTTCAACTTAGAATAAAAATAGTAACAGTGGTTGGGATAATATAATAATTCATTGTCCCAACATTGTTACAAATTGGTGACAGCGGTGGGATAATATAATAACTCATTGCCCCAACATTGTTACATCTAATAACAAGTTACACCAAATAAAACTTATATTGGGTATTTGTTGATCACTCACCTAACCCAACCATATCTTAATTTTGCAATATGAAATATTTATAAAAATGAATTTTGACTTCTATTCTTGGCATAAATTCCGACTATTTATTTGTAACATATTCTCTTATAGAAAAGTTTGGATATAAAAATGATGCTGATAAATTAGTTCACAAACACATTGATTCGATTAAAACTGTTCTGAAAAAAATATACAGTGTTAAACTAACCCTTATCATAATTAAAAATGATTTAGTTAGTTACTAAATAATTGAACTGCGAAATTATTATTATTATTTTTAAGTAATACGCTTATTTAGTATTAATAATAATATATACTTGATCAGAATAGTGATAAAACATAAAATTTAAGAACAATCTTTTTCTTTCAATGTCACCCAATGTATAAGAAGTAGCTTATTACAACATCTTGCAATTTGCCAATCCTGTTAATTTAATAAGAGTAATTTGCGAAGTGGAGCAAAAGAATCTATCCAAACCAAAATATTTTAAAACCAGCCCATAAAATTAATTGGAATGGAATAAAATTAAGTAAAACGACTATTAAGCCAATTTGTAATTACTTATTTTTTACGACATATTCCAAACATAGGTAAAAACTTGATTGGCGAACATAAAACAATTTAAAGGAATATTAAAAGCAATGGGATACTTTTATAGCTGGTAAAAATGAATCTGTTGCGGAATCTTAAATTTCTTATTTATGTTACCAGATACGCATGTATGGGGATTATATTTAATAAATCGGTTAAACTATGCCAGGCAATATTTTGACAGGGATACAAAATAGACTCAAATAATTTGATATTTGTCATTTGACATCATTTAACATAAATATATCGACTGAGAACGTGTTACGAGCGTATTGATTATTGTAAATAGCGACGTAAAAACAATAAAGTCAACAAATTTGAGATTGAATAAATATCATGAATATTGAAAAACAGTATATATTGAATATTAGATTTGAATATATTGATAAGATGAATATCAAAGAAACAATCTATATTTCATATTGAAGAAACTGTATTTGATTACATAATAATGTGAAAAAACTAAATGGTACAATTTCAGATTATTAATGATATTTTGACAGTTTGTTGGAAATATATTTCTATTGAAAACTACGTAGGTTTTATGTTCTTTTTTTTTTCTGTGAAATGACTTTATTGTTTTATGCAATATTTCAAGTAGATGCTACAAATTTGGTCTTACGAGCGAGTGAGACGTCTGTATATTTGTATGGGGATTTTAAAACAAGTTGTGTCCACATTTTGCTGTCGACCAGTGATGAAACGATCGTGTGATTTAAATAAAAATGAATAACGATTTGTGCATTTTATAAAATTGTAATATAATTTATTATTGCTTAATTAATTTGCTATAATAATATCTCAATAATAAAATTACACACTTTCTTAAATAATTATTTTATTCCTTATCGCTTACTTACCCCAATCTCTGGTTTGCAATTTAATACTAAGCAAACAAAAAT
Source organism: Leistus spinibarbis (assembly GCA_933228885.1). Lineage (NCBI taxonomy): Eukaryota > Metazoa > Arthropoda > Insecta > Coleoptera > Carabidae > Leistus > Leistus spinibarbis. Next base: position 2,973,884 of record OW121803.1, on the reverse strand, counting down.
AAAAACTATGATACAAACATAAACATTCTTATCTGATAATAAAATAAATGGATATTATAATGTCTTCGTTGTACATTCCTTCATTTTTTCGCAATGCAACTCTGCCAGGCCAAACCTCCACATGCGATCGATATGACGAAGTATAGGATCACAATCACAACGCCGCCAATGGCCACATACAGCTTGATGTTCTTCCAAAACATTGATCGAGCTAAGTTTCTGCTAGTCGTTCGGAATGTTACCGACTGAAATTACAAAGAGAAACAAATGTTAGATTAAAGCTTATTGAACTATTTCAGCAAATATTCAACTGTTGTATGTTATAATTAGCAAGAAAATAGACTTATACGTAATAATTTTGTATAGAATAAGCGAAAAAAAAAAACTGATTTTTAATGACGATATCATATTTACAAACACTAATTTTTGAAAAGTATATTAATTCATAGATTCATAAGCACGAACATGAATAAAATGAAGTGTAACCTAATTCATCATGGATCCTGGCAAAAATTTGTGCAAGTGTTATACATGTAGCGAGCATAACAATTTCGGCCATCTATTGCCGATTAGACTAACTTTATATTATTTTTAATATTTTTTATGGTTTCTGCGCTTGAAATCTGAAAATATGCAAAAATGTTATAGATATAAAATGTCTTACAATTTTTGTACATTTTCTTGATATACTAAAAGAAAAAATGTGCGCAAATTTAAAAATTCAAAATTATAATTTTGAATAATTTTTTATGGCTTTTGGGTTACGAATAGGAAAAAATGTTAGACATAAAATAGCTTAGAATTAATTGTGAAAATTTCAAGTGTTTTAATTATTTATATAAGGGCAATATAAAGGGGAGTGGGGTTCTAAATTTTGGGGTCCTATAACTCGGGAACTATATTGGCGATTGAATTTAAACTGCGAGCGGATTCAAATGGGATGCCAAATAATATGTGTAGCAAATTTGGAGTAAATCGCTTTGGTACTTTCAGAGGAGTAGAGGGCACACATTTGGACTTAGAAGCGACGACACTATCATGAGTTATATACATTTTTGAATTCAAGGCAACGAGTCAAACATTTTTTACAAATAGTATTTTTTGATTCGAGAATGCTACAGACACACAACCGAATGCTTTAGCTTCTTCTGTACTTCGTACTGCGAGCTAAAAAAGTGTTTATCTCGTTGCCCTGAATCCAAAAATGAATTTAACTCATGTTAGTCGTCGCTCGTAAGACCAAATTTGTGCCTTCTTTCTTCTTCTTTCTCGCTCGCAGTTTAAATACAATCGCCCGTATACTTCCCGAGTTATAGTTATAGGGAAGTTTGGAGCCCCCCTCCCCCCTTAATATTGCCCTTATACAAATAATTAAAACACTTAAAATTTTTACAAGAAATTCTAAGATATTTTATGTCTACAAATTTATTTCCTTTTTCGTAACCCAAAGGTCATTGGGCCCAAACATTTAGTGCTCCGCTTAATAATACCCTTATAAAATTAATTAAAACACTCAAAATTTCTAGTAAAAATGGAAGACTTATTATTTCAAAAACAATTTTATATTATAATAAAAATGATATCAAAGAATATACAAAAAATTGTAAGACATATTATATATATATATATATATATATATATATATATATATATATATATATATATATATATATATATATATATATATAACATTTCTTTCAAATTGTGAACCCATTGGTCATAATAATTAAAAATAAATATATTATCAAATTTTAATATGCCAAGCGTCGAGTAGGAGGGGCAAGTCCGCTGTCATCTCATATATTACTTATAAGGCGAACTGAAGGCATAAGTGCCTTGTACCTAAGCTTGTTTAATGTAGAAAACTGTTGTACAATCAATGATTTTTGATTACTCCTGAATGCCGGAGATTAAACAATTTCAGTTCAACAATGACAGGATTTGTTACATTAAGGTCTGTCATCTCAATGTTGGCGACAATGAATGACGTCTGTGTGTCTGTTTATCTGTGAACGCTCTAGAGCCAAATGATGTTCAAATATTTTTAATGGTCAGATCGTAAAGTATTAGAAAACAAACATTATATATATATATATATATATATATATATATATATATATATATATATATATATATATATACACATATATATATATACACATATATATATATATACACATATATATATATACACATATATATATATACACATATATATATATACACATATATATATATACACATATATATATATACACATATATATATATATACACATATATATATATATACACATATATATATATATACACATATATATATATATATATATATACACATATATATATATATATACACATATATATATATATATATATATATACACATATATATATATATATATATATATACACATATATATATATATATATATATATATATATATATATATATATATATATATATATATATATATATATATATATATACTATATATAATATAGTCAAACGACACAAACTGAAGAAAAACCATGTTATTATTATTAAACTACATGTAAATTCGCCACCCGTCAAAACTGACTTATGTGCTTAATGTCGTTTTAGAAACAAGATATCTAACAAAATATATAATCTGTTCACAAATAAAAATGCACATTTATTGCAGTCGCCAAAATTATTTTAAAAAAAAATTAAAATATACGTCGATTTAGATTTAAAAAAATGTATAGAATATAAAGTTATCAACGTAATAAATACTTTTGGTGAAATATGATCACTTAAATTAAATTTAAAAAAAAAACACATAATATATAATAAACTATGAAATATATTTAATCTCATTGACAGAACAAAATAAAATGCAAAACACAAAATGAATATTCGTTTACATTAATTAAAACAAAACAACAGGCCACTTACTCATGTTATAGATAATTATCAAACCGTTTGATCACTGTTCACAAGGAAGAACGAAATCACTATCACAAATATTAACCTGATCTACTAAACTGCCTAAACGTAACTGACTTTTAGCCACAGATAATTTACAAACGACCGTTGGGGTAGCCACCCTCCCACCAGCACCCTCCAACAGACCAAAGCGATGCATGCCTTTGTCTTTCCCGCGAAAACTTCCTGAACTCATAAAGCATGTCCTTGCCTTCGCTTAGACATATCTTTACAAATGATTTCATATTGCATCTGTCCCTTCAAAGTAAAACCAAGCCCAATATCTTGGGAGGCGACCAGATGCGATACAAAAAAAAACGCCAACATATTTCTGCGAAAAACGAAAGATCTAGCATCCGCCTTAACATACTGGACACATTCTTAAGATTGTTTCAGGGGGCATATACCTTTCTATTACCTTACCGATTTTCATGAATTTCATTTTGGTACAAGGAAAAGGTTTAGACGCTTGAAACTTTTTGCAGTTTATAGAGTATGTATACCTTCTTTTGAAAAACATTTTTTCATCCCTGTAACTTCTTTATCCCGCCCCCTACACCCATTTCCGTAGGCCACGTTTAATAAACCGAGGCGCACGGTTCCCCGGATTTCTCCGAACTGGGTTAAAAGAAACAAAAAAAACGAAACGAGTTTTTGTTTTCAAGTTAATTTCGCGTCGTTTGACGTTTTTTTTTTTTTAAATTCGAATTTGTCATAAAATGGCGGCCTGTTAAAGTAAAGAGTCGATTTTTCGTCTTATTTTATTCGTATTCATTTGTGTTAAAAAATAGAAAAAATGAAAATTTCTGAAAAAATCCGTCAAACGATGACAAATTTTATAAGCTACAAGGGGGAAAAATTCAAAACGATTGGATAAACCGTTCAAAAAACATCCTGGGAACCGTAAATAAAAACATAGTTTTGAGATAAACGCATTTAAAGTCAACTCGGATTCCGATTCCAAGCTGCATCTTACATTACGGTTGCTCGACCTAAACCGCTGTAACCTTTGCAATAATTCGAATTTCGATAAACGGCTTCAAAAATCAAAATTTTAAATAGTCTTTTAAAAAAAAAACATGTAAAAAACGCAAAAGGTATAATGCCCCCTTAAATAACTAAATTATGTTTGCTATAATGAAAACTACGTTTTCTTGTTACAAATATAAAATGGTGAAACTTCAAACTTAAGACTTGTATATGGTACAGATGTGCATGTATGGGGATTTTATTTAATAAATCATATGCACTATGCCTGACAACATCTGACAGAGAAACTAAATAGACTTAAATAATTTGATATATAATATAAAACAACGGTTATCACAAATAGATCGAATGAGAACGTGTTTCGAGCGTATGGTTATTGAAAATAAATATTAAGAAACAGTACATATTAAATATTATATTTAATATATTTATAAGGTGAATATTATATTTTAAGAGAAATCCCTACCCAGTAGCACGAAAATCATCGTTCCGCTCTTGACGTTTTCTGATCCTAAATTAAAATATAATCGTTTCAAAAAAAATATATGTCGCTTAAGTATGACCTAATGCACGTCTGTACAGACGAAATTTTACAAAATTTATATATTTTACATATAAAAATAAATGAAACATTTTCCCAAAATTGATGATTTTCATAAGAGGTTTATTATGAATTGAAGAACGATATTCGCAATTTACGGCTGTACATGCCTAGATTGAACTTTTAACTTGCAATTATTAACAGAAATATCTTTTAAAAATACATTTTATAGTAATATCTTGTAAAACTGTAGAAGCATTTTCAAGGTAACTGTATTCTAATTTAGCTAGTGCCTCTAGCGGTAACATTTGTAAACACTGCGGTACAGTTGAAACGCAAGCATTTCAATATCTGGTTTTTATGTATTTTATATATTGTTATATTTGTGCTACTGAATAATGCTGATAGCGAAAAGTGAGCTCGGTAGGGATTCCTTAACAAAAAGTGTTTGTCTCGTCGCCCTGATTTCAAAAATATATATAACCCATATTCTTGGATGTTAGTCGCCCGCTCGTTCGCTCGTAAGACTAAATTTGAGCCCTCTACTCTGAAAGTACCAAAGCGATTTGAACCAAATGTGGTACACATATTATTTAGCATTCCGTTTGAATCCGTTGACAGTTTAAATCCAATCGCCCGTATACTTCCCGAGTTATAGGGCCCCAAGATTTGGAGCCCCCCTTAATACTGCCCTTATAAAAATATTTAAAGCACCCATAAATTCTACTAATAATTCTAAGATATTTAATATCTACAAGATTTTATCATATTGTTAACCCAAAAGCCATAAAAAATTATTAAATATTATAATTTTGAATTTAAAAATATACACTAAATATCTATTCAATTCTTTTAAATTATTAATCATAAGGCCATAATAATTAAAAACCGCTTCTCGCATCGCATATATTACTTATAAGGCAAGCTGGACGCATAGGTACATTGTACCTAAGCTTGTTTTTAAATAAATTGTGCATTCAGGCCATATTTATTATGAATAAAGAAAATGCATTAAATGTTGATATAAAATTACTACGCGGACATTAATACCCAATTTCGTAAGACTAGTAATAACTAATTATATAATACTTACTTACATTACTACTTAAATTGTCCGTTTTATTGACCAGAAGTTCAAGTCGTTCTCCACGCATGGCGACATTATCTGCAAATAAAGTAATTTATTACATTTTGAGCTAATAAATATACAAGATTTTGTTACACAGTTTAATGGGAGAAAAAGATTGCCTACAATTATTATTCCAGTACCAACATTATATTCTATATTATCTGCTACGCTATGTACAAAACAAAGTATTCTGATCACAAATAAAATTTCCTCGAAATTATCATGTAAATATCCGTGTTGAGCACCCTAGAATCTAAAAAAAGATATATCAATCGAAATATTGTTTGTTTACTCGTGTCATTCTTTATTCAATTCGAAAATGATGCGTGATAGATAAAAATCTTATAAAGGTGTATTCACAGCGAAACGATTAGTAATTACGTATAGATATTACAATTAATGAAACCAGTTTGTTTTATGACAAACAATGCTAGCGTTCATAGCAATAAAATTTATAATCAATCGTGTTTAATTTTGTTGCTGTGTATAATACAAACTGGATTATTATATATAATGATTTCTAATATGAATTACTAATTCCCTGTGAATATAACAGATAAAGAGATTGCCAATTTTCTTAAAGATGTCTGTCTGTGAACACTCTACAGCTAAGACAGTCGAGCATGTAAATGTTAAATGTTTTCAATGTATGATTTCTACATTTCCGGAAAGAAAACCTATTTTTAGAAAAGATATTTCGACCGGAAGTGCTAGTGTACTCTTTCTACTGTTTCAATATCTTTAAAACGGATGAGTTAGAGAAAACGTGATTTTTATAAAAATTTAAGATGTTATAATTTCTAGCAAGTTCAATTTTTTTTCAAAAAAAAAATCTATTTACTGATAAATCGTTTATGAAAATTATATATATAATCACCCACATGTATGTGAATATATTTATGTGTAGAACGCTATTTTGTAAAAATGCGAACTGGACTGGGTAAGAATCGAACCTCAACTTTCACCATGAAAGTCGATCATCTCCCGACGCCACGATATTAGTTGCAAATATTATATATTTAATCAATCAGTATTTATTCTAAAAAAATAAGTGCTGTTCTTAATCGTCAAAATAATTAATAAAAGTTAAAATAAATATATTGTGTAAATATCAAAATGCTGAGTTTGCTACTTACCCAGTTGTGTAAATAATAAAGTACATAATAATTTAGAGGAAAAGGTTCCATGCTGCTATTGTAATTTGTCTCAATAAGGAAATTTTTAATTTGACAGCAATATGGAACATATTAAAAATTCGTAATTTACCGATAAGTAATAGTGTAACCTGCCCCTCGAATTGCACAGTAGATACGTTCCACACAAAATCGTGCAAATCAAAACCGGGCAAAACGAGACAAAGCTTTCAAGTAAGAAGGAGAATTGAAACTAAATGTTTAGCCGTGTAAATAGAATCAAAGAATATAAATTAAATTCGTAGATACGTTCATTATAACCGTGTAAAAATTGTCAAGGATCGTATACAAAAATGACGATTGCGTCCGTAAATACTAAATAAATATTCATAATCGAAATAAAGCACAATATATATATATATATATATATATATATATATATATATATATATATATATATATATATATATATATATATATTTAATATGAAAACCGTGTTGAAGCGAAACCGTGTAATTCGAGTACCGTGTCAATCGAGGGACAGGTGTATTTTGTGAAATTTTTATCTTATTCAAAAATTGTGATTCTCTGTTAAGCATTTGTGTTAAAATAAGTATATAGTGTATTGTAAAAAAAAAGCAGATTCTATAAGCGTTTGCGAATAACAGTTTCGACCGCTCGGATCGGTTTGTAATGTTCGTAAAAGCAGTTAGATGGATCTCTTCGCGTTCGTAAAGTGAATCCGAGCAGTTTTTTTGGATCTGTCTGACGAGCAGGATTACTGTCATATTTGGTGCAAATTTCAAAAAAGTTTAGCGTCATGTAATCTATGTTCTTTGACTAATCGATGCAATTACAAAATCGAAGCATAAGTAAATTTATATTCCTGATTTCCGAAGAGATAATATTATTGATTCAATGACATTGCCAAACAATACAGAATAGAATGTAAAAATACAATTCATGAAATCTATCTAAACGAAAGCGTACGAAATATTATTAATATTTTTTGTATTATTTAGTTTTATAAAAATGTACATTATATAGCATATAAAGCCCACGGGTTAAACTAGTAATCTAAATTAAGCTTCCCTTCCACAAATTGTTTTTACTTTCTTTTGCGAAATAATATATATATATATACAGTAAAACTTCCCTAACTCGAACTTCTATAACTCTAAGTATTCTCTAAGTCGAACTTTTTTCTTGAACACTAATGTTTCGTTCTTTTTTAGATGTTATTTTATCTCCCTAATTCGAATTTCTATAACTCGAATATTTCTCTAATTCGAAGTGATATTTTCTCTCGTAGCTGAGGTAGTCCCTACGTACGAATAGCCGCATAGCACTGACAATCAAATTTGTACGTGTGAGGCGCAGGACATATATTTATTATTTCAGTGTGTTTCAGAGTGTCATTGTATATAATTTAGTGATCGATTTAGTTTGAAAATTAGGTGATACAGTGCTGTAATTACTAGTTAACAAAACTTTATTGTGAAGTGCATATGTATGTATCTCGAATATTAAAGTGCTTATCATTAGAAGAAAAACTTTCTTTAATTGCCGAGGTAGAAAATGGGGGTGCCCATGCAACCATATAATGTACATATATCGAAAATAAATTTATACGAATTTACAAAACTCGAAACATAAAACAATATAATATGCATAATCAGAATAATACAAAATCCGAATGGACACTAGCATAATGCATTAATGTCGAAACGACAAAAACAGAATGTACAAAGGTAGAAATATTCATTTTCATAATGGACAAATTCATAAAGAACAAAAATCTAAAAAAAACCGAAGAAGCACGATAATTATAGTACCTATGTAAAATTATAATATTCATTTTTCGAATATACTTACATACGAATTTACAAATGTCGAAACTTATAAAATTATAAACTACATAATCAGAAACAACAGAATGCGAAACGACAAAAGCATAATATGCATTCACATAATGGACAAAATCCTAAAATTAGTTCACATAATTGGCACGCTAGCGCTGCAACTACTAAATATTAGTTTAGCTTCTGCACACTAGGATGCGTACTGGAAAAACTAAGTGGCGGAGAATGTACATACATCCCTTCATCAAACACATCTTAGCATATTTAAAATTGACACAAGGAACCCCAATAATTAAGTTTAGCCGAAAGTTGTACTCGGCAACTTAGCCAACCCCCCTAGATGCGCCCTACCCCTAAAATAAAAGAACCAAGTTCAGCCGAAACCTTGGCTAAATATTAAGATTAAAAAAATTAAATCGTTTATGAGGGGTAAGAACATCCCTTAGAGAATATCTGTTCAAAGGTAAGTGCGGTACATCAATGTATACTAAACCGGGCTCCAGGAACTCGAATTTACAACTTTCAACCCCCTACATCTGCGCCCTACCCCTAAAATAAAAAAACCAAGTTCAGCCGAAAGTTGTACTCGGCACCTTCGCTAAATATGAAGATTTAAAAAATTAAATCGTTTATGAGGGGTAAGAGCATCCCTTAGAGAATATCTGTTAAAAGGTAAGTGCGGTACATCAATGGATACTAAACCGGGCTCCAGGAACTCGAATTTTCAACTTTCAACCCCCTACATCTGCGCCCTACCCCTAAAATAAAAGAACCAAGTTCAGCCGAAAGTTGTACTGTAAAATTTAAATCGTTTATAAGAGGTATTGTATTTGACTTCTTATATTTACAACAATTTTTCAAATTGTTAAGCAAAAGGCCAAGAATATTAATTTAGAAAAATATTTTTGAAATCAGTAACAATGTCATTAATATTTTTTATATATTATCTTATTCCCTTTGTATTTTTACATTTTAATCATACTTTTACCATAGGTATTCTACATTGAAAATCGTATTGGCCATATTTTCCGTGCAACTTTTAAGGTGTAATTTGTCGGGTAAGTAGGGGGTAGATCTAGGGGATTGAAGGTGGTATATTCAAGTTCCTTGAGCCCGTCATTAGCTCGTCGTACGATAGTACTAGAGAGCTATAGTGTTTGGGCGTGGGGCTGTAACAAACTCAGATCAAAAATGTTCTTAATAAAAGGTTCTGAATCCAAAAATATATGTAACTCATACTCTTGGATGTATGTATCTCGTTCGCTCGCGCGTTCCCTCAGTCGCTCGTCAGATCTGATTGTGTGACCGCTATTATAACAACAGTGGTTAAAAAACAGTTAACGTTATTAAAAAACAAGCTTAGGTACGACGCACCTATGCGTCCAGCTCGCCTTATAAGTAATATATGCGATGCGAGCAGTTTTTAATAATTATGGCCTTTTGGTTAACTAATTGAAAAAATGTTATAGATTTAAAAAGTCTTACATTTAATTTAAGATTATATTAAAAAAAAAAAAATGTTCCAAATTTTGCAATTCAAAATTATAATATTTAATAATTATTTTCGGGCTTTGGGTTAACAAAATGAAAAAATCTTGTAGACAAAAAATATCTTAGAATTTTTAGTAGAATTTTTAAGTGTTTCAATTATTTTTATAAAGGCAGTATTAAGGGGGGCTCTAAATTTTGGGGCCCTATAACTCGGGAAGTATACGGGCGATTGGATTTAAACTGCGAACGGATTCAAATGGGATGCCAAATAATATGTGTACCAAATTTGGAGTGAATCGCTCCGGTATCTTCAGAGGAGCAGAGGGCACAAATTTGGTCTTACGAGCGACGACTAACATCCAAGTATATAAGTTATATACATTTTCGGAATCAGGGCGACGAGACGAACACTTTTTCTTAATGAAATTTTTTGATCCGAGAATGCTACAGACACACGACCGAATGCTTTAGCCTCTTCGGTACTACGTACGGCGAGCTAAAAAAGATAATAATGCTTGTTAGTGTTAGGTCTATTTCGTTTAGTCGGGTTAAGATGGATTTCTCCGTTTAGCCATAGTTAAGGTGAGCATTCGTACTGGTTTTACCAGTACAGTACTGTTTTCTTGGTCATTAGTCCTGGTTAGTAGTACAATGTCACCAGTTCACAAAATGTATCGTTTTAGGGACAGAAATTTAAAAATTATTAGTTTATCAAAATATTGATGAATCAATTTTTGAAAACAAATCTTGAATCATATTTCCTACTTTTAGTATTAATTTACCAGTCGATTCTCAACACCGGATCTAGGCAATACTAATACACATGTTTCTTTATTACTAATTTGATCCCGAAATTCCAATTAATATGTACTAATACATCCATAACAAATATTTGTATTTTTTTTTCAGAAATTACTTTTATAATCTATAATATAAATAATAGGAATACATTTTATTGCATTCTTTCATTTAAAGACGAAAAGTAGATAAACCTGAACATTTCCCGCAATATCTTTTCAACTTATATTCTACGGCAGCGACTATTTGACTATTACTCAATCATAATACCCTATATAAACTATTTAATTGGTTCATCTTCATATTTAGCAATTAATGGAATACAACATTTTATTGTTGCAATCATCCGAACTTAATCAATTTAAATTTGAATATAATTCTCCTTAATATCTCTTTTCTTGGTTTTGGTCTTATAATTTGTATGAAATAATTTAAATAAACAAGCATAAATGGCAGGCACTAATGCCATTAGCTCGCCTTATTATCTATTCAGTGGATTAGTTTTTTTTTTTTTTTTTAATATTGAAAACAGCTATTTAACTACTGAGATTATTAGGAAATCTAATAAGATAATATATAAAAAATAATAATGACATTGTTACTGATTTCAAAAATATTTTTCTAAATTAATATTCTTGGCCTTTTGCTTAACAATTTGAAAAATTGTTGTAAATATAAGAAGTCAAATACAATACCTCTTATAAACGATTTAAATTTTACAGTACAACTTTCGGCTGAACTTGGTTCTTTTATTTTAGGGGTAGGGCGCAGATGTAGGGGGTTGAAAGTTGAAAATTCGAGTTCCTGGAGCCCGGTTTAGTATACATTGATGTACCGCACTTACCTTTTAACAGATATTCTCTAAGGGATGCTCTTACCCCTCATAAACGATTTAATTTTTTAAATCTTCATATTTAGCGAAGGTGCCGAGTACAACTTTCGGCTGAACTTGGTTTTTTTATTTTAGGGGTAGGGCGCAGATGTAGGGGGTTGAAAGTTGTAAATTCGAGTTCCTGGAGCCCGGTTTAGTATACATTGATGTACCGCACTTACCTTTGAACAGATATTCTCTAAGGGATGTTCTTACCCCTCATAAACGATTTAATTTTTTTAATCTTAATATTTAGCCAAGGTTTCGGCTGAACTTGGTTCTTTTATTTTAGGGGTAGGGCGCATCTAGGGGGGTTGGCTAAGTTGCCGAGTACAACTTTCGGCTAAACTTAATTATTGGGGTTCCTTGTGTCAATTTTAAATATGCTAAGATGTGTTTGATGAAGGGATGTATGTACATTCTCCGCCACTTAGTTTTTCCAGTACGCATCCTAGTGTGCAGAAGCTAAACTAATATTTAGTAGTTGCAGCGCTAGCGTGCCAATTATGTGAACTAATTTTAGGATTTTGTCCATTATGTGAATGCATATTATGCTTTTGTCGTTTCGCATTCTGTTGTTTCTGATTATGTAGTTTATAATTTTATAAGTTTCGACATTTGTAAATTCGTATGTAAGTATATTCGAAAAATGAATATTATAATTTTACATAGGTACTATAATTATCGTGCTTCTTCGGTTTTTTTTAGATTTTTGTTCTTTATGAATTTGTCCATTATGAAAATGAATATTTCTACCTTTGTACATTCTGTTTTTGTCGTTTCGACATTAATGCATTATGCTAGTGTCCATTCGGATTTTGTATTATTCTGATTATGCATATTATATTGTTTTATGTTTCGAGTTTTGTAAATTCGTATAAATTTATTTTCGATATATGTACATTATATGGTTGCATGCATTCCCGAAAATGGCACAAAGAAGAAAAAGGATATTGCTATACAATTCGGTATTCCCCCTAACAGCTTATCGGCCATTTTAAAAAACAAGGATAGATTTTTAGAAAAAGTTAATAACTAGTGGTACTAGTAAACGCAAAAGGCTTACACCTTGTGTTTATACTGTTATTGATGAATGTATGTTCCTGATTATATACAATTCTTTAAATTTAGTGGAAGATTTTGTAGAAAATGGTCTTGTAAAATACAAAAGAAAATTACTGAATACTTTAAAAATAAACAACTAATTTTTTCACATATTTTTATTGTGTATTTTCTATAACTCGAAGTTTCCCTAACTCGAATCTTTTATCCTGTACCTCGAGATTCGAGTTAGGGAAGTTTTACTGTATAGCAAAAAATTTTAATCTCACGACTTTACACAGAAATACACTTCTGGATATTCCCTGACTGTTCGCATGATTTAACATAAAATTAAACGCGAAAGAAAATTAAAACTTTTTGAAAACTAAAAAATCATCTTAGTAATAAAAGTTTAATCTTGCTTGATTTGATGATTCAAATATATTATAAATTTTGTTTAAAAAGCTTTCTCAAAAAAGTTGATTCGTGCGAAATAAATAAATTTTTCTTAATTATAAATATTTCGTATTCTATAGAATACGAAATATTTATAATTCTCTAAACAAAAATTATCCAATCTGCGTTTTTGTTACAATCTATTTGTACTAGCCGGAAAAAATAAATATGTTATAAATAGCCTACAAATACATAAATCGATTATATAATTAAAGGAAACAGATTCTTTTCCTCGAAATAAAAATGAATTAAAAACTGTGTGGTTCCCAAAACAACAATGACTTTGAGAACGTGACAAAAAACAACCAAATACCTCCCGGAAGTGCTCGTGTTTACTTGTATCATTTTTTAACTATCTTGTCAATAACCGCATTTACTCAAAACTTATAGATATAAAAACTCAAGATATTCTAATTTTAAACAACTTTTATTTCAAAAGTTTTCTCTTAAACTCTACCTCTAAAAAATGGCAAATATATATATATATATATATATATATATATATATATATATATTTTAAACAAAGTTAACTATTACTGGTATTAAATTATTTTTCACATTTATATTTGACATAAAAATATAGTTTGTGAATTGTGGATATATAATGCACAAGTTCCATTTAAGTAATATAAAATAGGTTATAATAAGAATTTAAATCCCGTATTTCTAAAATGAATACAAAATAGATAGTTCAATATTACAAAATAATGATTTGCAAGTCGATAAAAATAGTCTAAGTAATTTTAATTTTTTATTGAATCTTGGTAAAGGATCTGTATACGTGCTTAGAAATGACAAACTTTGACAAAATTGAATTTTCGTGATGCTACATTTGAATAATGACACTAAAACACGCCGTGTATCAATGCTGGAGAAATCAATACATTTTTTGGCAAGAAATTTAAATAAATAAAATGCATCGAAACCAGAACTTTAGAGACAGTTTCACACTGAAAAAAATTATTCACTACAACTTCTCACCACCGAAAATAAAAAAGAACTGTTAAAATGTTGTCTTTAACATATTAACTGTGACTTTAGGGATTATTTGACATTTGCTATTAATCCGGGGTTTTTGCCAAAAGATCGAACGCAAAAGGTTGGATCATAAACCGTTTGCCAATTCGTCATGTCACCAAATTTAAACATTTAATTGTGCTATCGCATCGAAACAAAATAAGACTACTACTAAAACGTAAAAGAAAGTTCTGTGTTGGCCACAACGATTTATTTATATTCAATAACCTATACGCTCGAAACAAATTTTCAAGCGATATATTGATGTTAAATGCAGACACTGGGCAAATGACTAATATCAATTTGTTTGAGTCTATTTTGTTTCCTTGTCAAAATATTGTCAGACATAGTTCATACGATTTATTAAATATAATTAATACATGCATATCTATGGGAACATAAATAAGATTGTCCGTAACAGTTTTCTCCTAACTGGTACATTTTTTGAAGACACTTTCAAACAAAAGTTGTGCGAAATATTAATATCTTTTATTATGAAAATAATTATTATTGTCATAAGTGGAGCCGTTCTAGTGATGTCGACAGTTTTGGCTCTAGAGCGATCACAGACAGACGTCATTCCGAAAATAGTCAAATTCGATTCAGGGAAGGTCAAAACGTGTATATTCGTTGAAATCTTGAGTTGAAAAATTTTCATGATTAGAGTACTTATTTATTACTTTGTAAAAGAAAGTAAAAAGTATTTTAATTAAAAGGTATTTTAATTGCCATATTATAAGTATTTTGTACTTAAGTAAAAGATAGTAAAAATAAAATATATTAAAAGTGAAAAAAATTACAGAATTATATACAATAAATGTGAGAAATTTTATATTTTAAACTAAATGATACACAATAAAGTGATATTTTAAATATTCTTGTTAAATATATATCATAATAAAAAGTTTTACATTTCACTTAATATAACTTGTTGCAATTTCAATAAAAAAATTAATAATGGCACATGTAAATACACAGCATTCTCGCTAGTACCAGATTCATTTTAATTTTCTGTTATTATACCAAATCTAGGTGTGACATGCATTAAAATCGTAGCTCGTATTTTAAGAATGATGCACGAAGAAAATAATTATCTTGCTAAAATGGTTTAATAAAATGACATTTTATTTCTAATTCAACCAATTTCGTAGTTGTTATAATACTCGGGATAACAATGACGGCAACGCTAACATGAATTATCCAGTGTAAATATAAAATCTAAACTGGCAGTAAAGATTTACACTTGCAACTTTTTCATAATCTGGAATGTGACACGTGATAGAAAAAAATGGATCTCATAAAACATTACTTGCAACTTTAATTTTAGACAAGTGGCCATAACACCTATCATATAGTAGAAAATCGCTATTGAAACTAGTTAATAGAAATGTTGTTGCCATCATTAATATAATAACCCAGAAATGTTTGTATGTGAGTGTGTATGTGAGTGTGTATGTGTAGAACGCTTTTCTGTAAAAATGCAGATTGGCATAGACGGGGATCGAACTCACGACCTCCAGGGTGAAAGGCATGACACTTAGCCACTGCACCATGGCGACTGTTAATAATGTTATAAAAAATAATCAAATAGTTTATACTGAAATAAAACAATCACTACGATTCTGAAGTTGTCTTTGAAATAGACAAAAACGAATCAAACGTCAGAATGAAATGTCAATATTGGTTTTTGTGTGATAAATCTTCAATTCAAAGTTTAATCTTAAGTTTAAGGGGAGTAGCATGTTATAATTTCAATTTTTAAGTATATAATATGAAATAAGTGCATATTATTGCCTAATTAGCTTATATTTTTAGCAAATACGTGTTTCCGTACATTTATTGCAATTCATAGTTAATATTTTCACTTCAAAATGGCCAAGAAGCATTGATTTTTATAAATATGAGTTGCGGTAAGATTTTATAGTTCGTCAAATTATAATACCTGCAAGGAAGTAAATTTATAATTCTGATTATTAGAGAAATAAAATCTTGAAGAGATAATTCAAACATATTTAAGAACATATTTGGTTGGCAATTTTATTCTTTTATTTTTGATGGCACAATCCATTGTATTTTAGCATATAACTAATTATCATCACTTTTAAAACTGCCGTTGTGACACTGCAGCAGTTTAATACTGCAAAATTCAGAATCTAGCCTATGCTCAAAAAATAATTTTAATTTAGTTAGTAGAATTTTAAATAGATGCATTAAAGCCATATATCATTTTTCTTATTTAACTCCTTCTGACCACATTTTTAAATTATCAAATCATTTAAATTTAAATCAACTAAAATTTTTTGAAAATACGAAAATGATGTACAAAATTTTGAATAATATAGAGAAGAGTAATTTGGATTTTCAAGAAAACAATTGCTACCATAATCATAACACTAGGGGTAATAATAACTTATTTTTAAATAACATTAACTCTAATAAAGGTAGAAAAAATTTTGGTCATAATGTTTCAAAATTATTCAATGGTATACCGAAAGAAATAAAAAATATAAAAAATTACACACTCTTTAAAAATAAATTAAAATTTTATGTTAAGGAAAATGTATTTTAGTTGTAGTTAATGTATTGATGTTCTATTTATATTTTATTTTCTATGTTTATTTTCTATGTTTCTTTTCTATGTTTATTTTGTTGTATATTTGTATTATATTTTATTATTAATTGTTTTACTAAAGGTTCCTTATACCATGTAAATGTTTGGAGCTTAAATAAATAATAAATAAATAAATGTATTTTCGTTATTATTTAATTCAAAAACAATAATGAATCAAATGTCAAATCATTAAAAATGTTGTGTAAAAAGGATTTGTAATACATATTATTTGAATAATCGATTCAAATAATAAACAGCAATCGTAAGTAAATTTATAATCCTGTTTTTTATATACAATCATAGAAACTGTCTAAATGATACAACACATATGCAACATACAAGGTTAAAATCAAAGTTAAACAAAATTTTGTTTAAATTTATCGGATGTTACACAGTGCATGATAAGCGATCGATTAGTTAATCTCAGCATAGTGATCTAAGAACAAAATTGCGTTCAAAGAAAGAACTCGATTTTTTCTTTATTATTATTTGCGATGTGGAAATTTGTATTACTATTATAGTCAAACGATACAAAATGAAGAAAAACCGTGTTATTATTATTAAATTACATGAAAATTCGCCATCAGTCAAAACTGACCTATGTTCTGTATACCATATGGGCACATGGTGCCCACGGGTGACCCTATATTTAATAATAAATTCATTTATTTAGCAAATGCTAGTTGTATACATAATTTTGCTTGCTTGTACAATGCAATGATGGCGCTGAATAAAGTCCGTCGTTGCTGACTTGCTGGGATCGGTCAATCACCAAGGTCATTAGAACATTGCAAAATATTTTTATATAACATGCATTTTTTATATCGTAATTTAACAAATTGTACATGGACCCCTATTCTGAGTGTCTCAACTAAATATATTGACGTGAGATTTGAGATAACGATGACGTACCACTAGTGAGACGCGCATGTGAGATATTTTTTTGACTTCAAGTTTACAACACTTCGTTACAATTATTATTTTAAAAAGATTTAAAACTACAGTAAATACAAATATTATATATATAATAGCCCGGAAATGTTTGTAAGTGAGTTTTAAACAACACAAAACAAGGAAAACACACAATACAAAAAAAAAACAAAGAGACCAGCAAAAGATTTCACAAGTAACAAATGGGTAACAGTCAGTTCAAGCGATTTCATTAATCTCTGCGCTTGTACAAAGATGTCATGCACACAACCAATAATCTGTCAATTTTCTCACTAGTAACTTTTCTGATCTCACTACCTACAGAGGTAGTGAGATACATTTACGAATTGATTGAGATCCATGACGTCATATCATGTTTACGCAATGAATCCAATAGATGGCAACAGTGTTTTTAAGTGAGATCTCACTTCAATATATTGAGTTGAGACACTCAGAATAGGTACCATGGTCATGCCTCTATCGAAAATCAAATTTTTCGCTGCCGCTGTAGTTATTTTATATCCACATATATTTTCACGGTTTCTAGTGAGATATGAATGAATATTCGTATGTTTTATTATTTTAGAACATAGATAATCTGGTGCTAAATTATTGATATACACTAAAATCTTAGATTCTATAATTAAATTATGACTAACCCTGCGCATAAAAGAAATCTTCTTTGCAATTTTTTTAACAATACTATTTACATGACATTTAAATGATAATTTTGAATCTATAATTATTCCTAAGTATTTAATTTCCTCAACGTATTCAATTTTATAATCTCCTACATCTACAAATAGTTGTTTAGTTAATAATTCCTTATAATATATGCCTTGCTTCCCGAGAACCATACATTTAGTCTTGCTATGATTTAGTTTCAATTTATTAGCAGATAGCCAATTATTTACTTTCGCAAGTTCAAAATTAATTTCTAAATTCAACAAGTCGAGATTGTCATGTTTGTGATAAATTAGCGTATCATCAGCAAAGAGTTGTATACTTAACATTGTTGGTAGTTCATTTATATATATTAAAAATAATATTGGTCCTAAGACACTTCCCTGTGGAACTCCGTAGTTACGATCTAATACTGATGAAATGCATTTACCAAATTTTGTTATTTGTTTTCTGTTTGTAAGATAATTTGTAAACCATTTTAATACAGTTCCTGCTATCCCATATTTTTCCAATTTATTTAATAAGTTACGTCTGTCGATAGTTTCGAAGACTCTTTATAAATCTAAAAACACTGCAAAAATTGTTTCATTTTTATCTAAGGATTCTTTCCATTCTGTAATAACTGACTGAATTGCAGTTTCACAGCTGTGCTTGTTTCTGAATCCTGATTGTTCAGCAGCATTTACTATATTGTTATATGCCACGCTCAGAATGCATTCAGTTAAAATTTAAAACAAAAGTACAAAAATGATAGGTGTCTCAATTTGTAATTTAATAATATACTACAAAATATCTAAAACATATTCTATAATTATACGTACACGAAATTCTAGTGATGGACACTGCAGATACTTCATATTGAAATAAAATTTAGGATAACACTTTAACTGCATCTATTATTTAATATAAAACAATTTTATATAAAAGACCATTTACTTAACACTGAAGTATCGAACTAACTTACAAATTGGAAACAATTTTAAGTTTACAAATTAAATCTAAAACCTCCCCACTTTAAAACTGTAAACGGGGGTATGAACCAATAGTATACTTGCATCTCATGGACACAACCCAAACATAAATCATATTCATTGTTGTTACCAGAGTAGGGGAAGCGGAAACTAGTATTGTCCCGCCAATACAAATTCGGGTGTGGATGTATGCGAGAATCACCACTTATACGAATTTTAGCGCGAAGCTATTCATATAATAGGGAATAAAAGTAAATGTCTATATCCGGCCGCGAAATTTTAATATTTGAAAAATAGGCATGTGGAGAAGACATATACATCTTAATTTAGAACCCATTTAATTACGATAACCGGTATCAATTTACTAAATAACACTCAACTTCAATAGTAATTCAATATTGAAATTTGTAACTAGAATTTCAAAATTTAGAACCAAATTTTTGTATCCCCTCCACTTTATAGTAACAATGTTGCATGTAATGCAAAAAACAATTTTGAAATACGTGGGTTAGATTATGTCCACTTTTGGCAAATTATCTGATAGTGGGTTTCCAATAACCAATATCACTCATGTTTAATAATGTACACTTGTAACACTAACCTTTCGAAAAAAAAATTAAAAAAAGACTTGCCACATGCGGATTATAAAGAACATAAGACTAAAATATGTTTTCAAATTTCGCGGCCGGATATAGAAATTTACTTTTGTTCCCTATAGGGAACCAAAGAAAAAAAATTATATTCGGCCGCGAAATATGAAAATTTGATTAATTGCTCAGATAATGTTGGTCTCGTAAATCGTGATGAACTTCTTTCACAAAATTAATTATGCACTTACAAGGAATCTCTCATATAAATATATTTGAAATTTGTTTTAATCCCATTCTTTTGATACAACATAGTTAATTGGAACATTCCTGATCATACGAATTAAAGTCGTTAAATCAATTTAACAAAAACTCATAGATTGTTTCTTTTTAATATTCACCTTATCCATGTATTCATATATAATTTTTAATACGTACTGTTTTTCAAAATATATTTCAATATTTATTCGCAATAATCATTACAAACGCGAGTCGATCTATTTGTGTTGACCGGTGGAAAATTATGTAAATTATTTCTAATTTCTTTTTCTCAAAATATATTCAGGCATACGATTTATTACAAAAAAACAATCGTTTCCATAGCAACATAAATAAGACACTTAAGATTTTCCGTAGCAGTTTTCTCGTAACTGGTAAATTTTTTGAAGCATCTTTTCAAACAAAAGCTTTGCAAAATATTAATATCTTTCATTTTGAACATAACTACTTTTGCAATAAGTGCAGCCGTTCTAGTGATATTGGAGATAGAATAAAAAATGCTTAGAGTAAACATGCACTTCCGGTATGAATATTCTTTTCAAAAATAGGAAGAACACATATAGACCATATACAAGTCTTAAGTTTGGCGTGAAATAATTTTTGATTTTACAGTTTTGGCTCTAGAGCGTTCACAAACAGACACACAGACGTAATTCCGAAAATTGACACATTCGACTCAGAGAAGGTCATAACGTGTATATCCGTTAAATCGAAAATTTTCATGATTATAATACTTACTTATTTCTTCGTAAAAAAATGATTCTAATAAAAGTTGAAGATATTAAAATTTCTAGTAAGTTTTGCTTAAAAAACCTACAATTTCCTAAAAAATTGTAATTTTAAATTTACATTTCCCTAGTTACAATACATATTAATTTTGTTTCAAAGTAATTGTACGATGAATTTAAAACAAAATAAAGCATTATTATAAGCTAGAATAACTTGTGCCCATAACATATACAGAATACAGTCCTCCTCATCGATCCCTCTGTGTAAGTATCTAGTTTTCTATCCGGAACGCTATGTAAGTCTTACGAACCAATATGCACAACCCATAAAGTAAACGCATTTATTGTAAGAAAATGTTTAATTATATCTGAAAATAATTTCAAATTTTGACATTCTATGACACAGAATCCGGTATATTGAAACCGGATTCTTCTCATAACCGACGTGAGTTATGACCAATTTAACTCTGTAAAAAAATTCCTTTTTATCTTTATTACTCGATATGCCACAAACTGTCGGCATTTTGAAGTTTATTCCAAAATGATATCATAGATATAAAGTTATCTTTGGTATATATAAATATAACGATTGCTATGATACAAAATCAATATTTTAAAAGTCTAGCAACGGCTTTTTATTAGCACATAGTGCCAACACCGTTCGTAGTATCTCTTTGTTGTACTATTAGGACAGGTATAAGCGTTTTTACTAAAAAAGGTTATTTGAAAAGCAAAGAATTTTACCCGTAACAAAGAATTTACAGACAAATAAATTTTACGAAATGTACAATTGGATATATATACCCGGCATCAGTTTGAAGTACAACAAAGGGAGGCACTAAACTAGGGTTCGTTACCTGATATTCCCTGGGACAAAAATATTTCGCCAGCGAATTGTCATATTGTGTGTTCAAAGATATTTGTTTATGACTTTGACTTTCAAATGGAGGGCTGTACCATTCGCAGCAGGGAGTAGAACTACTTGATCCACAGGCCCGGATTATCGAAATTCAAATATATAATTCGAAAATGGTTTAAATTCAAGCATCTTAAATTTGACTTTAAATTTTTTGTAGAATTGTGTATTACATATTTTATCTCTATTAAAATCTCATTAGCATGACCTAATTTTTCCAGATATATAAATGGGTTTGCAATCAGTTAAACTCAGTACTTCGTACGGTGGAGCTAAATATGAGATAGGAAGAATTACTCGTGAAAATTGGGCTGGAAGTGTGCGACATTTAATAGATATAGAGAATAATTATACATTGATATTAATAATATTGCTAATGATTTTATTATAAACGTTCGCGATTCTAGTGATGACAGTGACTTTGATAGTGAGGAAGACATCACTGTTGATTAATTATTAATACACAACAAAATGATCTACGTGTATTATAACAAGATTTGGACCCCTATTCTGAGTATCTCCACTCAATATATTGAAGTGAGATTTGAGATATCGATGACGTACCACTAGTGAGACGCGCATGTGAGATCTTTAGAGATTTTTCTGACTTCAAGTTTACAACACTTGTTACAATTATTATTTTAAAAAGATTTAAAACTACAGTAAATACAAATATTATATATATAATAGCCCGGAAATGTTTGTAAGTGAGTTTTAAACAACACAAAACAAGGAAAACACAAAATACACAAAGAGACCAGCAAAAGATTTTACAAGTAATAAATAGGTAACAGTCAGTTCAAGCGATTTCATTAATCTCTGCGCTTGTACAAAGATGTCTTGGCACACAACTAATAATCTGTCAATTTTCTCACTAGTAACTTTTCTGGTCTCACTACCTACCGAGGTAGTGAGATAAATTTACGAATTGATTGAGATCCATGACGTCATATCATGTTTACGCAATGAATCCAATAGATGGCAACAGCATTTTTAAGTGAGATCTCACCTCAATATATTGAGTTGAGATACTCAGAATAGGGGTCTTGGTACGCGTACAACGCACCAACGCGTAGAGCTCGCCTTTAGGTAACATATGCGTTGCGAACAGTGGTTTTCATTTATTATGGCCTATTAGTTAACAATGTTATAGACATAAAGAGTCTTATTTATATATATATATATATATATATATATATATATATATATAAATTATATTGATAAAAGAACATTTTTAGTGCATATTTTAAAATTCAAAATTATAATACTTAATTACTTTTTTCGAGCTTTGGGTTAACAATATGAAAAAATCTTGTAGATATAAAATATCTTAGAATTTGTAGTAATATTTTTGAGTGTTTTAATTATTTTTATAAGGGCAGTATTAAGGGGGGCTCCAAATGTTGGGGCCCTATAACTCGGGAAGTATACGGGCGAGCGGATTCAAATGGGATGCCAAATAATATTCGTATCAAATTTGGTGTGAATCGCTCTGGTACCTTCAGAGGAGTAGAGGGCACAAATCTGGTCTTATGAGCGACGACTAACATCCAAGTATATAAGACATATATTTTTGGATTCAGGGCGACGAGACAAACACTTTTTTTGTTAATGAAATTTTTGATCCGAGAATGCTACAGACACACGACCGACTACTTTAGCTTCTTTGGTACTTCGTACGGCGAGCTAAAAATTATATAATTTGTTTATTGGTGAGAAAATAAAAATTTAACATTTTCCAATTCAATTATTGTTTATCATATTGTTTAAAATATTATTTCAACATAATAATATAAGAAAATTCTAACTGCGAACCTGTAAATGTACCCCAAAAATCAATTTTGAACCACCTAATAACCTTCATGCTGTGAGGATCTAATAGGGGCCATAACCAAATATCTTTGTACAATAAAGTAAAAGGTTCGTACTTTTACAAACGGTTCTTAGTGCTGCTACGACAAGTAGTGTAATTAAATTCATATTCACTTGAAAAGCGAACGAGTTTTAATGTTATTGTTTAGATTGTTGTTATTGTATATATTAGGCGCGTACGTTTTACTAAAAATCTCAATTAAACTAGGCTCACTTCAATTAAAATTTTAAAATAGAACATCCTTGTTACCAAAGACGTAATTAAGAATAGCTGTGTTTGAACTTCTTGTTGAATAATTAAAGGGTTATACGCAGTCAGGAGGCCGAATAAAATTGATTTTTCAAAAAAATATCCTGGATAGATATCTTAATTTATTAATGTAAAAATGTATATGCATATTGTAGTAGCTATTAAGTTTATATTAATATATTTTATTTGTAAATAATGATTTTTGAAGCTGCCATAGCCGATCTCCGGGAGCTTCTCTAAAAAAAGGGGTATCTGGACTGGAACTTTAAAAATGAAAAAATAAATTCGTTAATATTTTCTGGTATTTAATCGAAGGAATAAGTAAAATATTAATTAAAAACCTGTGATAAATTAAGTACAGTTTATACAGTGCTATGTTGAATTGGCGCACGGTTAAGATGTAACCATTTCCGTACGGAGTTTTGGCTCAAGCCCCATATTAGAAGAAAAGGACTTATAATACCTAAAGCCACAGTTAATATGCTTAAAACAACATTTAATAAATTCTGCAAACTCAATCAAGTAATTACTATTTAAACAATTTTTTCAGTGTGCAGCTGTCTCCCAAAATTGGGTTTTAAGCATTTTTCCTATTAAAATTTTTGTGCCCAATAACCGACAGATTTTGATGGCCGCATTATTTACAATCTAACCGCGGGGCAATTTAATATAGCACCATTTATACATATGTTTGAGTTTGTAATTTTGAAATATTGGTAAAATGTAGTAACGTTGTGCATTAATTTCTTTTCTTCGAATAAGTATGATACAAATCTTCTCAATATGACAATAAAATCTGTATGGTCTATCATTAATATAATTACCCAGAAATGTATGTTTGTATGTACGTGTGTATGTGTAGAACGCTTTTTTTTTAAATGCATATTGGCAAAGGCGGGGATCGAACTCACGACCTCCAGGGTAAAAGGCAAGACTCTAAACCACTGCGACATGGCGACTGCTAATAATGTTATAAAAAATAATCAAATAGTTTATAGTGAAATAAAACAAGCACTACTCTTCTGAAGTTCAGTCTGCTTTGAAATAAAAAAAAACGAATCAAACGTCAGAATGAAATGTTAAAGAAGTTTTTGTGATAAATCTTCAATTCATTTGACGATTTGAAGGGTATTTAGTGTGTTGTGTACTTTACACAGAGTGGCATCTGCTATATTATATTGATATTGTATGTCAATGAGAAATATAAATAATTGTTAGTTAATAAAATTAAGTTTTATTTATTCTAATTTGAAGTTTGTGAGTCGCAATTAAGCATTTATGTTAAAATGACCGATCAAAGAACAAATATAAAAAAAAGTGCTACCACGTGAACGCCAAAAACATTATTTCAATGTGAATTAGTGACGTGCGAGTTACGGAAACATTGTTTGAATTGTAAATCTTTACTTTAAGGGCAGTAACATGTTATTATTCAATTTTTAGTATTTAATATGAAATAAGTGCATATTATTGTCTAATTTGCGTATATTTTTAGCAAATATGTGTTTCACTTCAAAATGGCCAAAAAGCAGTGATTTTATGAAAATATGAGTTGCGGTAAGATTCTATAGTTGGTCAAATTATAATAACTGCAAGTAAGTAAATGTATAATTCTGATTATTAGAGAAATATAATCTTGAAGAGATAATTCAAACATATTTAGAAACATGATTGGTTGGCAATATTATTCTTCTATTACTTTCTTTTACAGAGTAATAAGTAAGTATTGTAATCATGAAAAATTTCGAACTCGAGATTTCAACGGATATACATGTTTTGACCTTCCCTGAATCGAATGTGACTATTTTCGGAATGACGTCTGTGTGTCTGTGTGTGTGTGTGTCTGTGTGTGTGTGTGTGTGTCTGTGTGTGTGTGTGTCTGTGAGCGCTCTAGGGCCAAAACTGTCGAACGAAAAATTATGAAACTTCAAACTTAAGACTTGTATATACCCTAGATGTGCACCTCCTATTTTTGAAAAGAATATTCAAACCGGTAGTTCATGTTTACTCTATACATTTTTTGTTCTATCTCCAATATCACTAGAACGGCTACACTTACGGCAAAAATAGCAATATTCATAATGAAAGATATTAATATTTTGCACAACTTTTGTTTGAAAAGTTTCTTCATAAATTGTACCAGTTATGAGAAAACTGCTACGAAAAAACTCAAATATCTTATTTACGTTGCCATGGTGATACCTACACTTGTGACAAATATTACTATTTTTAAATCGGATCAACCATGAGTTACATCATTTGTTTCTTGAAAACAAGCAAAGCAAACGAACCATAACATTGACAATTATCTGTTTGAATTAATATTTAAAATATTGATTTCTTATTAGAATATATTGTATCAGGTAAATTATTATAGAATAAATTTATATTATATATTTGCTAACATAATTAAATAACAATTTCAGAGTTTTACTGTGGAGTTTGACAGTTTAAGAGTGAATACGATAAATACTTCAAATTCAGATCAATTATAAATTGTATTGTTTGAGATTATATATATATATATATATATATATATATATATATATATATATATATATATATAATCTCAAACAAACCAATTTATAATTGATCTGAATTTGAAGTATTTATCATATTTACTCTTAAACTGTCAAACTCCACAGAAAACTCTGAAATTGTTATTTAATTATGTTAGCAAATATATATTATAAAAATTGATTCTATAATAATTATATTATTACTATATACATATATATATATATATATATATATATATATATATATATATATATATATATATATATATATATATATATATATATATATATATATATATATAGACGGTTTGTTTGGGATATATATGTATATTAATATCTATTTATTGAAAACTACGTAAAAGAAAGTTGAGTGCAGGCCACTCCAGATATTTTTTGATGGTACAATCCATTGTATTTTAGCATATAACTAATTATAACTATTAAAATTGCCGTTTTGTCACTACAATTTAATACTACAAAATTCAGAATCTAGCCTGAATATTAAATTCAAAAACAATAATGAATCAAATGTCAAATCATTAAAAATGTTGTGTAAAAAGGGTTTCTAATACATATTTTTTTGAATAATCGATACAAATAATAAACAGCAACCGTAAGTAAATGTATAATCCTGTTTTTTGTGTAATAATACAATTAAGGAAACTGTCTTAATGATACAACACTTATGGCCAGTTGCACCATACAACCGTGTAATTATTATTAAATTACATGAAAATTCGCCATCAGTCAATACTGACCTATGTACTGTATACCATATGGGCACATTGTGCCCACGGGTGACCCTAGTATATATATAATTTTGCTTAGTATTGTTTAAATTTGAACTTACTAGTGTAATAATAAAATCGAGTATGTGACCATTTAATACTATATGTAAGTTTAAACAAGCATAGGTGCGAGCACCAATTCCTTTAGCACGCCGTATTAACTATTCAGTGGATGTTTTAATTTTTTTTAATTATATGGAAAACATGTTTCTAACCACTGATGTTTAAAGAAAAAAATCCACTGAAAGCCACTGAATTTTGAAAAGATAAAATTTAAAAGATAATGACATTGTGTGATTGCAACAATAACAAGTCTTTTAATGTGATCGCTACTTTGAATTATATTTCAAAATTATAATTTTTCTTTTCTAGTTTTTTTTAGATCCACAATCTGAAATAAATGGTTGTGGCCAGTACAAGGCTTTCATTTACGTTAGGTATCAATCACAAATTTGTTTATTTTATCGTTTGTTTTGGGTTGCAATTTTCAATAAGCAATACGCTCGAAATACGTTCTCAGTCGATCAATTTATGCTAACTAATATCAAATGACAAATAACAAAAATTGTGCGAAACATGTCTATCATTATGAACATAACTATCTTGTCATAAGTGTAACCATTCTAGTGATATTGAAAATACAACAAAAATGCATAGAGTAAACATGCACTTCCAGTATGGATATTGACAGAGAGACACACACACACACACACACGCACAGACGTCAATCCGAGAATAGTCACATTCAATGCCGGAAGGGTCAAAGCGAGCTTTTTCGATGAAATCTCGAGTTAAGACATTTTTCACGAATACAAGACTTAAAAAGAAAAAAAAACTTATTATATTTACACCATAACTTGAAACAGATAACTATAATTAACTAATTAACAATTAAACAAAGAATGTATCAATCTTCTTACATTCTTTTACGAAGTAATAAGTAAGTATAGAGATCACCAAAAAAATAATAAAAAATTAAGAGTTCAACGGATATACAAGTATTGAGTATAGGGATCACCAAAAAAATCGAACTCGAGATTTCAACGGCTATACACGTTTTGAGCTTCCCTGAATCGAATGTGACTATTTTCGGAGTGACGTCTATGTGTCTGTGTCACTGATCGCTCTAGAGCCGAAACTGTCGAACGTTAAATTATGCAACTTCAAACTTAAGACTTGTATATGATCTAGATGTACACCTTCTATTTTTGGAAAGAAAATTCAAACCGGCAGTGCATGTTTATTCTATGCATATTTTGTTCTATCTCCAATATCACTAGAACGGCTGCACTAATGGCAAAAATAGTAATGTTCATAATAAATGATATTAATATATCGCAAATTTTTGTTTAAAAAATGTCTTTAGAAAATGTATCAGTTACGAAAAACCACTACGAAATTTAAAAAAAAATCTATTCATAGAGCCATATAGTAACCAATCGTTACGGCTCTAGAAATTATGTATTATTAATATTATAAAAACTTATTAACTTAAGTTAAGTCCGGTATTACAGTAATGGTTGAAACTCTAGTTTTGGTGTTTGTTAACATTTTGTATTTAGTGCCCTTTGAATAACACTGGTACACAAATATCGTAACTATTGAAACGTAAGAATAAACCTTAAACGTAATATTGGGCCTTAACCAATATCACCTAACAAAACCACAATCAGAGCGACCACTGTTTAAGTGTGACTGCATATTTATAATTATATTTATGATATTAATTAATTCATATTTTTGTTGGTAAATATGGTGTGAATTTGTGTCTTTCGATGAAATTATTTGTTCTATTTTCTCTTAGAAACGTTAAAAAATTGATTGTTGAATAGAAACTATTCAAATTCAATAATAACAAGTAAATCGTTTTATCCACAAACACAATTATATTCTTACCTATATTTTTAACCATAATATTCTTCAACTCATCTAATTCACCGTGGACCCTGGAAATCGTATCGACGTCATGTGATTCTGTGTAGTGTTTCATTTCGTTAGCCAACACTCGTGCAAATTCCGAATTCATCGCATACGCCAATGCACTATCAGCACTGGACGCATACGATGCTTGAAATCTTCGCTTAATCTCATTGAGGAAAAGGAATGCTCGGGATCGTTCAAATTCCTACAAATAAACAATATATTAACAATTGCCATATATGTATATATATATAATTATTATTATTATTTATAATAATTTCTATCTCAAGATTACAACGGATAAACACGTTTTGACCTACTCTAAATCGAATGTGACTATTTTCGGAATGACGTCTGTGTGCCAGTGTGTATCTATATGTCTGTGAACGCACTAGTGTCAACACTGTTGAATGTAAAATTGTGAAACTACAAACGTAAGGCTTGTATATGATCTAGATGTGCACCTCCTATTTTTGAAAAGAATATTCAAACCTGAAATGCATGTTTACTCTATGCATTCATTGTTCTATCTCCACTTATTACAAAAACAGTATAGTTCATAATGAAAGTTATTAATATTACGCACAGCTTATGTTCGAAAATATTCTTCAAAAAAATATACCAATTACGAGAAAACTGCTACGGAAAATCTTAAATATCTATTTTTATTTTTTTTGTTGCTATAAATACGAATAGAAAACATTTATATAATTTTCCGCCGATCAACACAAATAGATCGACTGAGAACGCGTTTGTTGATGATTATTGCGAATATTTAAATATATTTTGAATAACAGTACGTATTAAAAATTATATTTGACTAAATTGGTAAATATTAAAGAAACAATCTTTATTCTAAATTGGAGAAACAGTATTTGTGAACATAATAATAAACTAAACTGTACAATTTCTGTGTATTACTGTGTAATACTGGTATTATTAGAGTTTGTTTGAGATATATTTCTAATGAAAACTACGTAGAAGAAAGTCGAGTGAAAACTACACCTCATTTTTTACTGTTTTCTTGATTAAGGGGGCATTCACCTTTTGCGGATTCAAAAAATCGATATATTTTTTTTTTTGCAGAATAGGACACTTTGAAGTGTTGACTATAAGTCTCTGAAGCCGTTTTTTGAAATTCGTGTTGGAAATATGTGAAATTGCAATTTAAACAAAACAATGTTTTTGCTCAAGCACGGCGTTTTCGCGCGCGTCAGTCTGAAGGTGAAACTTTAAACGCGTTTTTCTCGAAACCATATTTTTTAAGTCGCGCGGTAGAATATCTCGACAACAAATTAACCGATTTAAATCTCGATAAGTGCATCTTAAATGTAATAAAATTCTCTAGGAGTTGATCCTCGCCGAAGTGTGTCCGACAGTTGTTAATATATTTTAAGGCCCGCCAAAGGAGAAAAAAAGTGGCAAAACATAACTTTCTTTGGTACGATGGTCGCCATTTTGCTAATTATGGTCCAAATTGACCACCCGAGGATCAATTCCTAGACAATTTAATATACTTTAAAACCCTTATTTCTTATTTTTTTTCAAACAACTGGGACCAGAGTTATGCTACCGCGCGCCTAAATTGAGCTGCCCACTTTGGACCTGGACATCTTCGCCGGGGCTGAACGTACCCGACTTTAAAAAATACCTTATGAAAGAGAAAAGTTGAATAAATACGATTCAAAAAACCGCATGCGAATATCTCGAACGTACCCTGAGAAAAAAAATGTTATAAAAACAGCTTTTTTTTGTGCTCAAAAGGTGAATGCCCCCTTAAATATAGAAATTCTATCACCTTAGCGTAGAGTAAAAATGCTCGACTTTCACGGTGAATGGTGGGGTTCGATTCTTGTCTATGCCAATTTGCATTCTTTATAAAAAAGAAATTAAAACGTTCTACACATATAAACACATACGTCTGGGTAATTATATAAATAATTAATAACAGGTGTAACAATACGTAAGCAATTTTAATTAAATTGTTGGTCAAAACATGTATAAAGATAACTGCAAAGTTAGTCAAATTGACACGTGTTTTAAAATCGGAAATTTTAAATTTTGCCTTTCTATGAATTTGTTTGTTACTTTTTCTTTCCTTTCTGGAAATTTAAAATTCTTAAAATAATATCAAACTGTAACGAAATCCACAATACAACCTAACATTAGCACTAACAGAAGTTCATAATTTCACCGCTAGGCTAGGCTTATACTTACATCATCAGTGATGCACATATAAATAATGCGATTCTCGCAAACATAATGGAATAAATAACTGCCGTGTGAATAAGTGAGCTTATCATTGTGAGGTGGTATCTTAGATATGATTTGTTCGGTCACTTCAGCGAAGTTGCCAGCGCATGTTGCATATTTAGCTAGCACAACGTGCCCTCTTGATATCACGCTGTACAAAAGAGGCATCTAAAACAATACAATACACATATTATAAGGAATCATTGAACATGTTGAAATGATGTGGTGTGGAAACATTAGGAAAGCAGTATTTTTGTTTATTCATTTATTATGCACAGCATTTCAACCTATTTATATATTTATGCAGTTCTCTTGGCCGGAAATATTACATTTGGTATTCAAATGTAGATAACCACTTAATACATACAATTTTCATGATAAAAGGGTTCTATTGGACTAGATACTATTTTAAACTTGCTATATATGTCATCAAATTATTTGGAAATAGTAATTTAGACCAATGCATTTGGAAATAAATGTTTATGGTTTTCAAATTTGAAGATTAAACGCTAAACATTATTTCCCTGAATCGAATGTGACTATTTTCGGAGTGACGTCTGTGTGTGTGAGAGAAAGAGTGTGTGAACGCTCTAGAGCCGAAACTGTCGAACGTAGTATTATGAAACATCATACTTAAGACTTGTATATGGTCTAGTTGTGCACCTCCTATTTTAGAAAAGAATATTAAAACCGGCAGTACATGTTTACACTATGCATTTTTTGTTCTATCTCCAATATCACTAGAGCGGCTGCACTTACGGCAAAAATAGTTATATTCATAATGAAAGATATTAATATTTTGCACAACTTTTGTATGAAAAGTTTTTTCAATAAATGTACCAGTTACGAGAAAATTGCTAGTAAAAATCATAAGTATCTTGTTTACGTTGTCATAGATTCGAATGTAGCTTAATTAATCGGATCATCTGCGCCTGTCAATATTTCGACAAGAAAACAAAATAGCCTGAATTAGATAAATGACATTTCAGAATATTTCTGTACAGTATTGGTTAATTTTGATAGCTAGTACTTCAAAACCATTACAAATAGGTATTGGTATAATATTCCACCCATTCATTTATATAAGGTAAGCTTGGTTTTCATATTTTTTCTGTTATATATATATATATATATATATATATATATATATATATATATATTATATTTCAAACTTTTAATATGTATTATTATTTCAAATCAGTATTTTTCAAGTTGTGTTTATGAACGTAGTTCGGTATATCGGATAAGATTTTGCACAATGGGACAATACATTTTCTTACAATTGTTACGCAGATATCATAATGAAAAGTAAATAATATTTTGGTGAAAAATCTATTAAATATTAATTGAAGATTTGATGTGTATTTAGTGTGTTGTGTGGTTTACATATAGTGGCATCTGATATTATATGTTATATTGATCTTTCATGTGCTTATTTTATACAATACAAACGACTTACGGAGAAAATAATGAAAATACAAAACCGTGCTCACAAGGAAAAACCGTGTAAGGGTAATGTATGATTTATATATTGTATAACCATGATTTACAAAAAAAAATCGAAGAAAATTCGCCACCCGCCCAATTATTCAATTAGACAGATGGATCGGTGAGGTGTGATCTGTATTTTGTATATAATATGGGCACATGCTGGCCACGGATTAACCTACTTCTACTTCCAAATTACTAAATTAAATATATATTAAATACGGAACTATATAAATCAACAGATGCGTTATATATTAATTTCGACTTGAAATTATTGATGAAACGATTAGCACTTTTGCGATTACGATACCTCAAACAATAATCGTACGATTACGATTACCTACATTTTTAAATAAAACATTACAAAGAATAAAGTAAAGTGCTTTATTATGCAGTAAAATATGAGAAATATAACAAAATTGGCAAAATGCGTTACAAAATTAGAAGGCAAAAAAAAACAGCTATTTTGTATGCAAACGGATTATTTACATTTTCGCTGTTTGTGGTTACGTTGTGGTTGTCTAATTTTTAAGTGATGCGAAGTAATTTTGTATTAATAGTAGCGCCAAAATCAATCGAGGGGATTTGGTTATTTTTAGGTTGGTAACAGAAATAGTGGCTGGAGAAAAGTGTGGATAACTTTACTGACATATTTTTTGAATGTATATTTCCCCGGTATTTATTTTGTAGGCAGTTGGCAACTCTGGTTGAAAAGTTAGCAGTGTCGCTAACTTGACAATACGTAAATAAGCAGAATATAAAAGTAAAGGCAATATACAATCATTCTAATTGTAAATTGCTTGTTACGCAGGAAACAAAAAACAAAATGTTACAAGCAACTGGTAACCATTGTTCTAAAAAATATTAAAACAGCCAATAGAATTTGCCATGTTAAAGCATAAGATATAATTATTGACTTCACCTAAGTCTAATCAATATCGTAAATGTAATCCAATAATGTTTTATCAAGATTTATGTGACATAAAAGCTAATTGAATCCGTATAAATGTAATATAACCTTTGATGTAGATATAGCCTTCTTAAAATCGTAGCTGCTCGTTTATAAACACAATTCAATGTTTTATTGCACTTCACAAATATGAGAATGTCAAAACACTTTTAACAAAAACATAATGACGCACCAGAAAAAACATGTCAAAGCAACAAATGACCTCACAATTGATGGTTGATCTGGGCTGAGGTTGAGGTGACAGGTTACAGAAATGAAATGGGCTGAATTCAATGTTGCCAACTGCGAGAATATATATTGTTTGTTTTGTAAATTAAAATATCCTATTTTTAACTTTTTAACGTAAACTCACAGCGATCCAATTAGTAATCATGAATCGAAATTCAAATTGTAAATTACTATTTGTTGCAAAAGACACAATGTTTCTATCTATGAATTACCAAATATGTTAAATAAAATTGCGTACCTATAAGTTTGCATGACTGATTGTCATTATACAAACCATGTACCATGTCAATAAAGCTATCCACGAATATATAGAGCCACTATTTTATTACCAACAAAGAAAAATCCCCTAGTTCTATTTCACTTAGTACACGACGTACAAATTATGTTTTTCGACAGAATAAACGGATTTTTAAAAACAATCTTTATTCATGTTTCTAGTTACAAGCCCAGACTAACACTGTCCGCAGTTTCTTATTCTATTCAAATCTTTCTTAGATAACTAATTTGCTGATCTAGCAGTAAAGCGTTACGTATATTTGGAATACATGTTGTGATTTAAGTATAACAAAGGATATGCTAAATATTTTATTATATAAGTTACACGGCCATAGACATAGCTTAGAAATAGACCGCGGCAATGGTGAAAAATATATACTTGGATGTTGGTCGTCGCTCGCTCGGTATCTCGTAAAACCAAATTTGTGCCCTCTACTCCTCTGAAGATACTGGAGCGATTTACACCAAATTTGGTACACATATTATTTGGCATCCCATTTGAATCCGCTCGCAGTTTAAATCCAATCGCCCGTATACTTCCCGAGTTATAGAGCCCCAAAATTTGGAGCCCCCTTAATACTGCCCTTATAAAAATAATTGAAACACCCAAAAATTCTACTAAAATTTCTTAGTTATTTTATGTGTATAAGATTTTTCCATATTGTTAACCCAAAACCCGAAATAAATTATTAAATATTATAATTTTGAATTTTAAAATAAGCACTAAAAATTTTTTTTTTACTTTCTTTAACGAAGCGATTACGAACATTTAATGTGTTGTGTACTTTATACAGAGTGGCATCTGCTATATTATATTGATATTGTATGTCATTGAGAAATATAAATAATTGTTAGTTAATAAAATTAAGTTTCATTTATTCTAATTTGAAGTTTGTGAGTGTCGTTATTAAGTATTTATGTTAAAATGACCGACCAAAGAACAAATATAAAGAAAAGTGCTAGCACGTGAGCGTCAAAAACATTATTTCAATGTGAATTAGTGACGTACGAGTTACGGAAACATTGTTTGAATTGTAAATCTTAAGTAGAAAAGGAGTAACATGTTATTATTCAATTTTTAGTATTTAATATGAAATAAGTGTATATTATTGCCTAATTGCATATATTATTAGCAAATACGTGTTTCCGTCCATTTATTTTAATTCATAGTTAATATTTTCACTTCAAAATGGCCATAAAGCAGTGATTTTTGAAAATATGAGTTGCGGTAAGATTCTATAGTTGGTCTAATTATAATATCTGCAAGTAAGTAAATTTATAATTCTGATTATTAGAGAAATAAAATCTTGAAGAGATAATTCAAACATATTTACATACATGATTGGTTGGCAATTTTATTTTTTATTTTTGATGGCACAATCCATTGTATTTTAGCATATAACTAATTATCACTTTTAAAACTGCCGTTGTGACACTGCAATTTAATACTGCAAAATTCAGAATCTAGCCAGATTATTTAATTCAAAAACAATAATGAATCAAATGTCAAATCATTAAAAATGTTGTGTAAATACTAAGGGTTTGTAATACATATTTTTTGAATAATCGAATCAAATAGTAAACAGCAATCGTAAGTAAATTAATAATCCTGTTTTTTGTGTAATAATACAATTAAGGAAACTGTCTTAATGAAACAACATTTATGGCCAGTTGCACCATACAACGTTGAAATCAAAGTTTAACAAAACTTAGTTTAAATAAATCTTAGTTTAAATTTATAGGATGTTACACAGTGCATGATAAGCGATCGATTAGTTAATCTCAGCATAGTGATCTACAAACAAAATAGCGTTCAAAAAAAGGACTCGATTTTTTCTTTATTATTATTTGCGATGTGGAAATTTGTATTGTGTAATTATTATTAAATTACATGAAGATTCGTCATCAGTCAAAACTGACTGTATACAATATGGGCACATAGTGCCCACGGGTGACCCTAGTATTGATAAAAAATAATTTTAGTGCATATTTTAAAATTCAAAATTATAATATATAATATTTTTTTTCAGGCTTTGAGTTAACAATATGAAAAAATCTTGTAGACATAAAATATCTTAGAATTTTTGGGTGTTTCAATTATTTTTATAAGAGCAGTATTAAGGGGGGCTCCAAATGTTGCGCTCTAAAACGAGCTTAACATCCGATAAATTTAAACTAAGATTTATATTATATATATTTTGTTAAACTTTGATTTTAACCTTGTATGGTGCAACTGGACATAAGTGTTGAATCATTAAGATAGTTTCCTTAATTGTATTATTACACAAAAAGCAGGACTATAAATTTACTTACGATTGCTGTTTATTATTTGATTCGATTATTCAAAAAATATGCATTACAAACTCTTTTTACACAACATTTTTAATGATTTGACATTTGATTCATTATTGTTTTTGAATTAAATAGACAAACTAGTGTCACAACGGCAGTTTTAAAAGTGATAATTAGTTATATGCTAAAATACAATGGATTGTGCCATCAAAAATAAAAAATAAAATTGCCAACCAATCAAGTTTCTAAATATGTTTGAATTATCTCTTCAAGATTTTATTTCTCTAATAATCAGAATTATAAATTTACTTACTTGCAGTTATTATAATTTGACCAACTATAGAATCTTACCGCAACTCATATTTTCAAAAATTACTGCATTTTGGTCATCCTGAAGTGAAAATATTAACTATGAATTAAAATAAATGGACGGAAACACGTATTTGCTAGAAATATATGCAAATTAGACAATAATATGCACTTATTTCATATTAAATACTTAAAAATTGAATAATAACATGTAACTCCCTTTAAACTTAAGATTAAACTTCAAACAATGTTTCCGTAACCGTAACTACAGTGGCGATGGCGGAGATAAGGAAGAAGAAAAACAGAGACCTATGTAGATGTCAGGAATGCATTCAATTCAGCACCCTGGAAGAAGGTCAATGAAGTCCAAATAGTTAAGAACTTACCACCCTACATTATTAATGTAATAGGAAGTTACCTTAGCGAAAGACATGTGATACACAGGAAAATATCGCACGAGATCACCTGCGGGTTGCCCCAAGGATCGGTCCTGGGGACCCTACTCTGGAATGTTTTCTACGATGCGGTCTAAGCATAAATGTACCTTGAAAAATGACACTCATAGCCTTTGCTGACGACCTTGCTGTCTTGACAATTGGGAGATCAGAAGACGTGATCGAATTCAAAATCGATAGCACCCTGGGCAAAGTTAATGAGTGGATGTTACACCACGGCCTGATAATTGAGCCGAAGAAGACAGAGGCTATAATACTCTCCGGAAGGAAAGACAGCGTAAAATATCCTTCCAGCTGCTCAACTAATCCATTGAGACGCAGGCCACTATTAAATACTAAAGGGTCAACTTGGACAAAGGACTAACGTTCCTGCCGCATATATGGAAAGCCGTAGGTAAGGTAGACTAGGTAATTACTGCGATCAAAAGGCTATATCCCAGAATCGACGGCCCAACTAAAGGAAGCTGCTAGCTGCAGTGCCGCAAAGCAGCATACTATATGCAGCACCTATATGGGCGGGAGTTCTGAAGTATGGTATGTGCCAACACATGCTTGCAAATACAAACCGGAAACTGGCAGTGGGAGTCTGCAGAGGTTAACGAACAATCTCCACTGTGCTCGCTCAAATATTGGCAAGAATGACCCTAATGCCGATACTGGTGGAGGAAAGGGTTTTGGAAAATAAAACCACAATAATCGCTAAAACGGAGATAAAAAACCGACGGCCAGAGAAATGGCAGGAGGTGTGGGAAACCGATCCAGAAAACACGTGGTTCCACTAGATCGCACCGAACTTGAGGCACTGGATTAATAGGGATCATGGTGAGATATGTATCCATATAACCCAGTTCCTCACTGGACACAGCTGCTTCCAACAGTACCTGCACCAAATCAAAAAAGCCACAACGTCTGCTTGTGTATACTGCGGCGAAATAGACACGGCCAAGCAGTGTGCTGGAGTATCTGCAATGAACCTGGATACGACAGGAAGCAGAGGGAAAACTAAGAGCCACACTTGACCACTCCAATATCCTTCAGCTTATGCTGATAAACGTAGATAAATGGACTGTTATTCAAGAAAAGGTCCAAGACATATTAAAGAGGAAAGAAGAAGAGGAACGACAGCGACAATTAGGAACAACTGGAGAAGTAATACGTAAGCGAATCTTTCTCCATTGGGGCTGTCAGGGACGGGAGAGTTTAGTGGGTTCAAGTCCTACACTACTCACACCCCTTATTGTAACATACGCGAGGGTTTTAGCTGTTGGCAAGAGCATTCCACATGCTTGCGCATCAAACTTTACGCTTGTCTGGCTGGTCACCTGCGACTTCTTTCAGGGTAAAGAAATTCATGACTACTCCTTCAATGTAGCTCAGGAAAGAGGCAACGGAGTAGAGTAACATCAGGATGGAAAACACATTTCCCAACCTTGAAAGGACACCCCAGACCTCATCGGCAGCATGGGCCACCATCTTGGCGAATTCACCCTTGTTGAATACGTTCGGCAGATGGAACGACTGGGTGTCCACCTCGACGTTAGTTACTCTTCTCGTCACCAAATTCATGATTGCTTTCCTGGTGTCGTGGGTCTCAACAATGACATATTGTGTGATCGGTTTCCCGCTTGTGGCGTTTAATGTTAGGATTGTTGCCTTACCTTCGTATAGGACATCTATTCCTCGACTCTGGCAACGATCTGACACAACAACCTCCCACATCACTTCTCTTGCCATGTCATCGAAACAGAATTTGTCACTGAAAGGACAAACTGTTCCGGTTCTCAAGTTGAGCGTATCGACTTCAACAGTCGCTAAAGCGGTGTACTATTCTAGTAGTTCTAGTACACATAATCCGCATGGGGTTCGTTTATCAAAATAAACTATTCCCGTTGCTACGTGCCGTGGAGGAATAATTGAATTCTCCCTTAAACGAACTTTAAAAATCTGCGATTTATTTAAATCTAACTTTTTCTTTGGAGATGTTTGAACCAGCTCGCCTTATAAATAATATATGCGATGCAAGTAGCGGATTTCATGGGGCAGATATTTGGTATACGAGCGACGACTAACATCTAAGTATATGAGTTATATATATTTTTGGGTTTAGGGGGGCGAAACAAACACTTTTTGTTAAAGATAGTATTTGATCCGTGCTACTGACGACCGATTGCTTTAGCTCTTCTGTACTTCGTACGGCGAGCTTAAAATGTCTTACGTTAAATAAGTTATTTCTTTTTTAGTATATCAAAAAATCTGCATACTTTTTATTTTTAAAGTTTTTTTCAAATTCCGAACTCAACGGCCATTATAATTTAATACAATTTTTTTTAAATTTAATTATTATACTGGTATGCATGTGCGGAATGGAGGAGGGGGTCCACTGCACACATCACATTTATTTCCTATAAAGCGAGCTGAAGGCATAGGTGCCTGTAGCTATGCTTGTTGATTGTCCTTTGGGGAAATAACGTTCATTATGATAATAATGCGTAAAAGTAACAATGATTTGAAGTAAGAACCACTAATTATCGACCTGGTCGACATGACAAATTAATAAATATTTATATATATTTTAATAAGTTTTCAAAGAAGTATGCCATAAGTTGCGAAAGGTGCTAGATATGCGCATTCTCACCATTTGGCAAATAGTTGCATAAATACCTAATATGTTTACTTGTGTCGATTTTTCAGTATTTCATAAATAGCTGCACTAATAGACAAATATGAATGCAGCGTATAAGCTAGTTTCAGGCCACTATACTTTTTTAATATTATTTGTAAAAAATTAAATACTTTCAATGTGACAAATATATATTCGTAGACTCATTAAGCTCTATTACATTCAATTTAATTCGTAATTTATAATTTAAAACTTTAAGAACCGAAACTGGACCCAATTTGACCTGCATCAGAACCGGAATCAAAATTATGTATTGTATAAGTACCGGAACCGGATTTTGAACCGATCCTTGAAATATTCCAATACCGGAACTAGAATCGGAACCTTTTTTATGTATCTAGAAGAACCGGAAAAGTTCAAGTCCCTGGTTTGAACATCGCAATGGTTTCGATTTACATCTTCCAGTAATTGATTTTTTAAAGAATTCTTTCTTTTATTCGAGTTCGCTTGGATAGGAACCTTATTCTGTTTATCTTCGTCGATCCTATTCACAGTGGATCTGTCGTTCGCGTTCCTACTGCCTTCAGACATGGGTAAACATATACCGCTCAAAATAATTACATCTTTCACAAAATCTAATGTTACTTTATGCTCAACTCCAATCAGTCCATCTGTCGAAAATTACATGATCTGGACATACAATAAAACGATGTTCTAGTTTCTGTAATCCGAACTGGCAGTTGACGCTCACCGAGCCGTCCTTACTTAATTGATTACCAGAAACATCAACAATAACTTCGCTTACGGGTGAGATTAACAATTTAAGATTAGTAACTATGGAGCGTTTCACTAAACTGTTGCTCCCGAATCGATCAAAAATGAAAAGTTCTGATTATATATTTTAAGATATATGTATCTACTCGAATCCATGTCTGAATCAGCGACCTTCGGAACTAATTTGATCGAATAAGGGTTGGAACTGCCTAGGCGGGGGTCTTCGCTAAGGCAGGTTTGGAGTTTAAAGGACAGTCTGTTGTTCCGAGTTTATGACCCACCTGCACACAAGCATAACATAGGATCTGTGGAGGTTTAGGACATGCTTTTGTAAAATTCTCTGTTTCTCCACAATTGTAACAGCGACCCTTCATGCGAAGATATCGTTGGTCAGTTCTGAGAGGTGCTATCGGATTCCTTGGCGGAGCAGCCCTTGATTTAGCCCTTTCAGTCGTCGGTTTGTTGACTGTGCGAATAGCTGACCGAGCACTATCAGAATTCGTAACCTTGAACATTCTAGATAAAACTTCTTCACAGTGCTCCGCATATGGAAGTGCTTCTTCCATCGTCTCGAATTTTCGGAATTTACAAATTTCGTTGGCTAATCGAGTCTCTAATTCTTCGAAAAACTGTTGTATTAATGCCGTTTCTCGTTTTATTCGATTTCGTAATGCGCTGTACTCGTCCATATATCCGGAAGAATTTGGATAGATATTCGCAGCTGCAATTTCTTGGCAAAACGCGGATTTTTGCAAGCTTTCGTCCTTTTTACGATACAATTTTTGAAAATCCCTCTTTGCAGTAGCTGCATCTAATTTACGTCCAAATAATTATGTTAACCACTGGTGGATAGCTAATACCGTGATTGGTCGACGCTCAGCCGGTAACGAATAGAGACAGGTTTGCGCTTCCCCGCGTAATTTCAATTTTACTACGTGAACCACTAGAAGGTCTGTCCACTCGTAGCATTCCGCGACTGCAGCTACATTATCTAAAAACAGTTCCAGATCTGGTCCATCCGAATATGTCTCTACATTCTTTAACGCGTTCATGGTGGCAGAAGTTGTAAAGATCTGGCCTGGAGAGTTTGGTTATAAATTAGGTGCGGAAGGGACAACCGGGGGTAAATGGTACGAAATATGGACCCTTGATGATGGATTAGCTGCTGCTGGTATTCCGGACGGGTTGTATGATGGAGTCCGGGGATCCCCAACAGAGACTTGGTAATTTGCGTTTCCCATCGTTGTTGTCGTTGTGGTTGCCGTTGATCCGATAGGTCAGGTAACTGTTACATGTTATAGTCTTTTCACTATCCGTTCAATCGGTGATTGTGATATTTCTTAAGTAGAGATCGATCACAATTTACCACCGATCCTACCGACTGCGCCAATGTTTTTTTGCCAGGGTTTTAGCAACGAGTCCCTACACGTCTTACGTCTCAAGTATTGTCAAGTACAAATAAGATAAAAAGGATATACTTACCTGTACTGTGTTCGTTGCGGGTTAATTCGTGGAATCACTTACACTGCAGTTTAACTAGTTAAATTGACGGTTACCGGTCAAAGGATAAGGAATAATTTATTAACAAATAAATATAAAGACAATTTAGAACGCTTAAGTTAATTTTCAAAGAAAGTTAAAATAAAGATTGACGTTAAATTACAAATTAAGAATGAAGTTAATACATAAAAATCGGAAGAAGACCAATCTACTACTACAACCGCCAAACCGGGATTGGCTAGTCGTTCACATCGACGTTTCCTGCTCAGCTCGGTTCTTAGGCAAATTTCGTATAGGTTGACATCACAATGGGAAATTTTGGCAATATTGTTCGATCGGCAGAATATAACAAATTTTCCGTTGGAGTCAGCGACTGACGGTGCAATAGTCACTACATCCGGTATATAATGTCAACTAGGTGAAATTCTTTGACGCTAACAAACGCGTTTGTTATATTATCGAGGGGGACATCCTCTATCTCATAAGATATGATGTGTATGATGCATTCATTCCTACCCCTAAAAAATAGTATTTGTGTTATATATATTTTTGGAAGGGCAAAAATACAAGAACTTATTGTTAAGATTTTTTTTTTTGATCCGACCGATCACTATAGCTCTTTTGTACATTCTGTACGGCAAGCTAAAAATTACACAAATGACAAATGCTCAAAAACAAACAACATCTACTACACAGATAACCTGATATAAAATAATTTCAAATTTCTTATTTAATTTTTTATAGCCCCTGGGTTCACAATTTCGAAGAACTATTCGACATAAAATATCTTACAATCTGTAGTAGAAAATTCTAAAAAAAATTAAAGTTGACTAAGGGCAGTATTTAGGAGAACTCTAAACTTTGGGGCCCTATAACTCCGGACCTGTCCAGACGATTGGATTTGAAATGCGACGGCAACTTCACGGGCCTAGAAATAATATGTGTATCAAATTCAACTTGGTACAGCAATACGTACAGAGTATTTACGAGAAAATATAATATAATATCAAAACACATTTATTATAATGTCAACATTTATATTTACATATTTATACACGTTCTATGAACATTTCTTATACTTACATGTTATTACAAAAATTATAAATAAGTAGTATTTAGAAAAGGAGTGGCACAAGCTTTTCTTTGAATTTATTTATTTTATATTAAATTCAAAGTATTTAATTTGATGTATACACTTAACGATTTCTCTTTGTAATTTCCTATTTACTTGTTCATATTTAATGTAATCAACCAAACATTATTAACTGTCATCATTGATCAATATTAATTTTTGAACTATTTCGGTCAATGGTTACGGTTTTATAACTATTCTTCTTAAATATAGGGTCACCCGTGGGCACCATGGTATACAGAACATAGGTCAGTTTTGACTGATGACGAATTTTCATGCAATTTATTAATAATTACACGGTTTTTCTTCAGTTTGTATCGTTTGACTATAATAGTAATACAAATTTCCACATCGCAAATAATAATAAAGAAAAAATCGAGTCCTTTTTTTGAACGCTATTTTGATTTTAGATCACTATGCTGAGATTAACTAATCGATCGCTTATCACTGTGTAACATCCGATAAATTTAAACTAAGATTTATATAAACCAAGTTTTGTTAAACTTTGATTCTAACCTTGTATGGTGCAACTGGACATAAGTGTTGTATCATTAAGACAGTTTCCTTAATTGTATTATTACACAAAAAGCAGGATTATAAATTTACTTACGATTGCTGTTTATTATTTGATTAGATTATTCAAAAAATATGTATAACAAACCCTTTTTACACAACATTTTTAAAGATTTGACATTGATTCATTATTGTTTTTGAAGTAAATAATCAGGCTAGATTCTGAATTTTGCAGTGTGACGGCAGTTTTAAAAGTGATAATTAGTTATATGCTAAAATACAATGGATTGTGCCATCAAAAATAAAAGAATAAAATTGCCAACCAATCATGTTTCTAAATATGTTTGAATTATATCTTCAAGATTTTATTATATTATAAAGAACAGAATAAACGTCAAATAGTTAGTATGCAACTAAATTTACTTACAAAGTTAATATAATTTTGCGTGTTGTAAAAGAACCGTACAAGTAAATTAGCTATTGGGAGATTTACCGACTAAATTAGTTCATCTATTCATTAATAGTAACGGTTCATTATTTGAGGTTAGAATTTAGTTGTTGACAAACATAATGGATAAAATACGAGAAAGAAGGAAAAATTACACAGAATAAATTTTAATCGCTAGAAATTCAAGGGAGTAATTTAATTGTGGGATTTACTATTTATCGTTTATAATACGGAAATCTATAC
This sequence comes from Leistus spinibarbis, assembly GCA_933228885.1. Classification (NCBI taxonomy): domain Eukaryota; kingdom Metazoa; phylum Arthropoda; class Insecta; order Coleoptera; family Carabidae; genus Leistus; species Leistus spinibarbis. The sequence continues at coordinate 2,929,050 of OW121803.1, read as the reverse complement.
AGTAAAGTATTTTAATTGGTTAGTAAATAAAATCTACGTTTATAATACCGGGCATAATAATCAGAATTATAAATTTACTTACTTATAGTTATTATAATTTGACCAACTATAGAATCTTACCGCAACTCATATTTTCAAAAATCACTGCTTTTTGGCCATTTTGAAGTGAAAATATTTACTATGAATTAAAATAAATGGACGGAAACACGTATTTGCTAAAAATATATGCCAATTCGACGAAAATATACACTTTCTTCATATTAAATACTTCAAAATTGAATAATAACATGTTACTCCCCTTAAACTTAATATTTACAATTCAAACAATGTTTCCGTAACTCGTATGTCACTAAATCACATTGAAATACTGTTTTCGACGCTCATGTGGTAGCACTTTTATTTATATTTGTTTTTTGGTCGGTCATTTTAACACAAATGCTTAATAGCGACTCACAAACTTCAAATTAGAATAAATGAAACTTAATTTTATTAACTAACAATTATTTATATTTCTCATTGACATACAATATCAATATAATATAGCAGACTTCAAATCATCAAATTAATTGAAAATTTATCACAATAATTTTTTGACATTTCATCCTGACGTTTGATTCGTTTTTGTCTATTTCAAAGCAGACTGAACTTAAGAATCGTAGTGATTGTTTTATTTCAGTATAAACTATATGATTATATTTTATAACATTATTAACAGTCACCACGGTGCAGTGGTTAAGAGCCTTGGCTTTCACCCTGGAGGTCGTGAGTTTGATCCCCGTCTATGCCAATTTGTATTTTTACAAAATAGCGTTCTACACACACTATACACCCACTTACTCACATACATACAAACATTTCTGGGCAATTATATTAATGATTTCCGATTTGACGTTTTTAATCGATTTGCATTTATGTTATTCTGTGGCAAAACCTCTAGATACATAATTCTGCCCATTATTACACCAAATAATTTTCTTCTAATGTGGGATTTATAGTTCCACTGCGTAAAGCGTAATCCATATATTGTAAATAAAATTCATATTGGTCGCTGTTGGTATTTCTCGAACTCTTTCGTTTCTCTTTTTGGCAACTAAAAATTAACATAAGCAGACTTATTAGTAAACAAATAAAGCTAGATTAAATTTATGAAAGTTTAACAATCGTTATAATATTTTAAAATATTATTTGAATAAGAGTTTTGATATAAAATATATGACTTACCTCATATCGTCATTCCGAAAATAGTCACAATCGATTCAGGGAAGGTCAAAACATGCATATCCGTTGAATTCTCGAATTTTTTATTTTTTGAAAAATAATTTATTTTATTTTGTATGTAGGTAATTTGTGTGTGTGTGTGTGTGTGTGTGATTTATTTATGACTACGTTAGTTATTCTGTTGAAGGTATCTGACTTACTGGGTACCGTCAAGCCGGCATTGTTGGACTTAGTGTTTGAAATAATGCAAAGTATGAAACGTTTATTACTATAGCCGCCACTATTGGTAATAAGTATACATACATACATATATATATATATATATATATATATATATATATATATATATATATATATGTATGTATACTTATTACCAACAGTGGCGGCTATATTATATATATATATATATATATATATATATATATATATATATATATATATATATATATATATATATATATAACAATGATACAAGACATTTTTTCAGATTTTTTTTTTTTTTTCAACATATTCTCCTTGTAACTCTACACACTTCTTCCAGCGATGCTCCCATTTCTGTAACCCGTCCAAATAGTAGTCGGCGTTTTTCTCTGCAAAATAATTGTTCACGAAGGTGATTGCTTTTTCATTTGACGAAAATCTGTCCTCCGAGCGCAATTTTTAGATGAGGGAACAAAAAGAAGTCGCTTGGGTGAGTAAGGCGGATGGTCAAGCAGTTCAAACCATAATTCGTGGATTTTCGCCATGGCAACCGCTGAGGTGTGAGACGGTACGGTGCGTTGTCTTGGTGAAACAGGATTTTCTTTTTCTGCAAATGTGGACGTTTTTCCGCAAGTTCTTCCTTCAGCTTGTCAAGTATTAATGCGTAGTATGCTCCTGTAATGGTTTTTCCTTTTTGAAGATAATCGATTAAAATAACTCCATGACTATCCCAAAAAACAGTCGCCATCACTTTCCCACTTTCCCAGCCGAAAGAACAGTTTTCGCTTTTTTTGGAGCCGGTTCCCCCTTTGCAGTCCACTGTTTGGACTGTATTTTTGTTTTGGGCGTATAATGGTGTATCCAAGTTTCATCTACAGTAATTAATCGGCGCCAAAACTCAGATTTATTGCGCCCAAACTGCGCCAACAGAGCGTTGGAAATCTTCATTCGAACACGTTTTTGGTCTAACGTGAGCAAACGCGACACCCAAATGTTGATTTAATATGTGACAAACACGTTCTTTTGACATGTTCATAATCTCTGCTATCTCTCTCACTTTAATTCGGCGGTCGTCTAGTACCGAATTTGTGAACTTTGGCGATGTTTTCGTCGGTAGTTGTAGTTTTTGGACGTCCCGAACGTTTATCGTCTCCCAAGCTCTTACGGCCACGTTTAAATTCAGCTGCCCAAAATTTCACTGTGGTAAATGATGGTGCAGAGTCCCCATACACAGAATCCAATTCATCTTTGATTTGCGTAGGCGTATTGCTTTTCAAAAACAATTATTTGATGACAGCTCTATACTCGATTTTGTCCATTTTCATAGAAACACTCACATCAACTCACTCAAACGACTGTTATATAACAACTGCGCGTCCAAAATGGCTGAAACTTTGGTGAGTAACTATCAACAGATGAACAACGAAATTCCTTAGCTTTTATTTACAAGTGCTGCTATCTTCATGTTGAGGTCGGAAACTTTTCAGACCACCCTCGTAATCATGGTTATTTGGTATGATTACGTAAGTGGAGTGTTTTTAGTGGGCTGTATAAACCTAGTATAAAATGGCTATTTTATTCATTTCTTATTTTAATATATTATAATCTTAAGACAATTTAATAAATAATGTTAGATTTTAATAAACTATATTTACAACGGAATTTGCAGTTAAATGTTTTTTTTTTAATATTTTTAGCCTAAAAAGTAAATGGTAGCGGCATCTATGCCAGTGAAGTGTTACCTTTTTTCTTTTTCCAAAATTCACTACTAGCTGAGCTATGTAACTTCCAACTCTTTGATACTAATCTTACTTGTTATTTCTATCAATTGTTATTTAAAAAAAATTCCCGTAACTAAGCAACAGTCGAGAACTATTGAATGATGTCAATTGTTTGTTTATTAGAATATTTCTAGAAAATTTGCTACCGAAAATGTCAGATTTGAACGGCAATGATTTTAATAATTTGTGCAGAATATGTTTATCAAGTGGTAAATTGCGATCATTGTATGATGAATACTCAAAGCATATTTCCTTGGCGCAAATGTTAATGTTGTGTACACCGGTTAAGGTAAGATTTTTAACCTTATCATACGGCAGTAAAAGAGCAATTGTGGCCGGTCTTATATCTGTAACATTCTCGCAATCAAAAAATATTTGCACATAAAGTCGTTTCCACTCTCTCTGCTTGCGAAAAATGTGTATAATGTTGACACCACTTTATTATTTGGCGGGAAACAGCACATTCAGTATTAAAATACAAACAATAATTAAACACGTAAGATACCCATGATGAAAAGGTGTTATAGACTTATATACTATTTAACATAATACTTTCATTGGTGGGCACTTGGTGAAACATTTTCGATTATAATAAATTAGAAAAACACACTTGGTAAGTTTAACAAAATCTTTATTAACGCTCTACAATTGTTTCGACCTCTCGGTCATCATCAGGAACATTAGTTCTTGATGATGACCGAGAGGTCGAAACAATTGTAGAGCGTTAATAAAGATTTTGTGAAACTTACCAAGTGTGTTTTTCTAATTTATCATACTTATATACTAACTAAAATTTTATATGCCATAAAATTGTTTGGGAATAGTAAATTGGAGCAATGTATTAGGCGTGTTTCTTCGCTTTATGATCATGATTTTCTGAATCTTGATTCCCTAAATCGTGATTTGTTTGAATCATGATTAAATATGATATTCAAAATAACATCGCGTTTGAATTATGATTTGATCGTACGTATTGTAAACGTTAAATTTAAGTTCTCTCAGTTATTAACTCCAATTATGTCATTAATTTAAACTTCAGAGCAATTAGTACCCCTAAGGGCCAGTTTTACAATAGCAATTTATAATCTAAGTTTATTGGGAAAATGTTGTACGTTAACAGTTTAGTAGTTAATCCAGCGTTAATCTCTAGTTCTACTGAACCGTCATGATCGACCGATTAAACCCTAGTTCAACTTTTTGACAGTTGACATATCCAATTCATCAGTTATTTATAATAATAATGGATGACTTAGATTACATAACAGATGATGAAGATTTTTTTGAGCTAATAGAAATAGTAGAAAATCCTAAAAAAAACTCAACTATATATCGTGAAGGACCAATTCATTTTGTGAAATGGGACGATGACAGGGGCGTCGAACTTATGTTTTTTCATGTGCACAGGGATTTTAATATTTACTTCACAAAAACCGGCCAACTATTACAATTCTAACCAATCTGTTACTTTTGAAATAAATTATACATAAAATATAAACAATAAACCAAACATTCATGTTTATAAAAAATACAGTTATTATTTGACAGCGATGACAAATATTTTGAAAAACAACTGCCAATAACAGTTGCAGTCAAAGCTAACTATGTAAAATGTGTCACTTCTTATAAAAAAAACGGAGTGCAGGAAATTTGACACTGAACTAAGTACCCACACGGCACAAAACTAACTGAAAGACGTCTTTAATGGTATGAAACCAGAAGTCATACAAAGCGACCTCCTCGACACGTCTAACTTCGCTTGTATTTTAAACGTTTTGACAAGAAGTCTAAGGGGGCATTCACCTTTTGCGGATTCAAAAAATCGATTTTTTTTTTGCAGAATAGGACACTTTGAAGTGTTGACTATAGGTCTCTGAAGCCGTTTTTTGAAATTCGAGTTGGAAATATGGGAAATTGCGATTTAAACAAAACAATATTTTTGCTCAAACACGGCGTTTTCGCGCGCGTCAGTCTGAAGTTGAAACTTTAAACGCGTTTTTCTCGAAACCATATTTTTTAAGTCGCGCGGTAGAATATCTCGACAACAAATTAACCGATTTAACTCTCGATAAGCGCATCTTAAAGGTAATAAAATTTTCTAGGAGTTGATTCTCGACGAAGTGTGTCCGACAATTGTTAATATTTTTTAAGGCCCGCCAAAGGAGAAAAAAGTGGCAAAAAATAACTTTTTTCGTACGATGGTCGCCATTTTGTTAATTATGGTCCAAATGGACCACCCGAGGATCAATTCCTAGACAATTTAATATACTTTAAAACTCTTTTTTCTTATTTTCTTTCAAACAACTGAGACCAGAGTTATGCTACCGCGCGCCTAAATTGAGCTGCCCACTTTGGACCTGGACATCTTCGCCGGGGCTGAACGTACCCGACTTTAAAAAATACCTTATGAAAGAGAAAAGTTGAATAAATACGATACAAAAAACCGCATGCGAATATCTTGAACGAACCCTGAGAAAAGAAATGTTAAAAAACAGCTTTTTTTTGTGCTCAAAAGGTGAATGCCCCCTTTAAGACTTTAAAAAGTCGCTAATAAGACGTCTATAGGTCGTTCTTATGGACTACTATAAGACTCCTTAAAGGTCTAAATAAAGATGTCCAAAAGTAGTCAATTTGTGGTCTTGTGGGAATAGGTAGTGGAGATTTTTATAAGACTAGAAAATTTTGGTATTACATTTGTTTTACTATCTACACAAAATACACATTTGTTTGATACTTAATAGCACATCCAAATGTGTTTTTTTTTTAGATAGCAAAACAAATGTAATACCAGAATTGTCTATAAATAACCAACAAATTTGAATTAAAAAATACATTATTAAACATATAAATATTACAAATAAAGAGCAGATGATTTATTAACTAGAATTAATTATAATTTGCATGTATGCAGTCAGATACTTCATTTAAGATAGATTTTTAGTTTACATACGTCGCAACCGTAGCACTCAAACCAAATAATAAAGTCTGGGCATATACTACGTACACAGATCTTTATTTGAGTTGTCCGCTACGGTTGTGAAGTACGGAACATATTGAAACTGAAGAGAAAATATTAAAAATCACAGCGTGTACGGTAATATAGTATTTTTAATTGCCAGGTTTAGCCGATCGCTAACATGCCTCAACCATTCTCGTCCTCGTTCGTTTTTGTTTCATCATTGTCAATTACAATTACCCTGGTTTTATCTGTACGCAGCGCTTCTGAAATATACCAGAATTATACTATAATATGAATGAGAATTGAATGATTCAATTGTTACCGGTTATAATTTTCATTAGGGGCGTTTCCTAATGGCCATATATTGCATCTGTCCACGTTCTTTGATGCGCCCAAATCCTTCCTACAATACTAAGTATTTTTTGTTTCTGTAAACATCATTTATTTATTTATTAAATATGTAACACTAACATTGGGAGGTGTTATCTTCTTTATTCTATAATATTTTGTTTCTTGTACTTTTAGTGAGGTTTTATTTTATGAACATTGCATAAAAACTGTATAATATATACATTATAAATTAATAACTAATGCACAAACTTGTTACACAACAAATAATTGTTTGTAAAATACTTACTTTTCTTTAAAAACTTATTTGCATTAGCTGAAACTACTTGTAGAATGCTATAGGTTTGTTCGTTGGACCTGCATTTTTTGCTCTGTTCATAATTTGCCCTTATTCATCATTATAAGTGGAAGAAAGACAAATCATGAACTGATCAGTCAGTGCAGGACAAACGAACAAAGATTATGTGATGCTGTGTAGCAATAAAATGGCGATTGCACGACCTTGTTGACATTTTGCGCGCGTAAGTATAGGTTCAGAAAATTTAATATAAGTGGCAGCATATTTTCTGCATTTGTTTGGTCATGTAGACAAAAAAAAGAGAAGAAGTCATTGCGACCACCTAAATTTGTCTGGATAGAAGTCGTTAAGTTGTCTTGTGGACGACATTATAAGACCTCTTATTTAAGTCCAACTTAAAGACTTTGTTATATGTTGTCTTATTTATGTATGTCATTAAACGTCCTAACTAAAAGTCTTAAAGACGTCATATTTTTGGACGTCTTTATTAGGTCTTACGGGATTTGGTGCTATATGGGTTTGTACAACAACCGCGCGTATAATCTAAGGTCAAAGTTAATCTATCAGGTATCTGATCTGACGTTTAAACTGCTATTGTACAACCGGCCCTAAATATAAATAGTTTAACATGGATGATGCTTTATATTAATATAAAAGCTTTTTATGGAATTTAAAAAAATATTTTGTTATATAAAGGCGGTATCACATTACGAGGATATCGATAGTTTGACATCGATTTTGCGATGTTTTTTCAGTTTTTCGACGTCGATAATTGGACACCGGTAAGCCAAGGAATACGAACACGTTTCATATTTTAAACACCTATTATTTGCTCCCTATCACATTAGAAATGACATCGGAAAATTGAAAAAAACATCGCAAAATCGATGACAAACTATCGATATCCTCGTAATGGGATACCGCCTTTAGTAATATAATGTTCATTGAAAATTTACCATCTTTATTGAACTTAATGAACCTTTAGAGCAAATAAAAAAGGCTGTTTTTTAACTTTTCTTTTCTCAGGGTACGTTTGAGATATTTGTACGCGGTTTTTCGTATCGTATTTATTCTACTTTTCTCTTTAATAAGGTATTTTTTAAAGTCGGGTACGTTCAGCCCCGGCGAAGATGTCCAGGTCTAAAGTGGGCAGCTCAATTTAGGCGCGCGGTAGCATAACTCTGGTCCCAGTTGAAAAAAAAATTCTTAAAGTATATTAAATTGTCTAGAAATTGACCCTCGGGTGGTCCATTTGGACCATAATTAGCAAAATGGCGACCATCGTACGAAAAGTGTCATTTTTTGCCACTTTTTTTCTTTGGCAGGCCTTAAAAAATATTAACAATTGTCGGACACACTTCGTCGAAAATCAACTCCTAGAGAATTTTATTACCTTTAAGATGCACTTATCGAGAGTTAAATCGGTTAATTTGTTGTCGAGATATTCTACCGCGCGATTTAAAAAATTTGGTTTCGAGAGAAACGCGTTTAAAGTTTCAACTTCAGACTGATGCGCGCGAAAACGCCGTGTTTGAGCAAAAACATTGTTTTGTTTAAATCGTAATTTCACATATTTCCAAATCAAATTTCGAAAAACAGCTTCAGAAACCTATAGTCAACACTTCAAAGTGTCCGATTCTGAAAAAAAAAAAAAGAAAATAGATTTTTTGAATCCGCTAAAGGTGAATGCCCACTAATGCGCCAGTTTGGTAATTCAATCCAAGTAATCATAGAAATTGTATGATTCGCAAGGAGAATGGGATTGTTTGATCACAAAATGGAAGAGTAGGAATAACTAATAGCGAACGAAGATACATGTTTCTTAAAAACATGATTACTTTGATTGCGAATCAGGGTTCGAAGAAACACGCCTAAAGTCAGCATTGGATAAATCCCTTAAACAAGTTGTACCCTAAGCTTTTTGTTTTAATATTTATCATAATTCACAATACAATCGCTGTGACAAGCAATGTACGTCATGAAACAATGTAACTAATGATGTTACCTATGAATATGTTTACATGAAATCTTTGAACTGTAATGCAAATATGATAAACTTACCTCGTTTCGTCTTTCAATCATCCAGCAATTTACTAATCCGTAAAAAGACCTAATACCATAGCCCTGAACCTATCGCTACTATTAATATCAGGCTACGACAACTCTATAGCTTTGGCTGTACCTCGATTCGTTCCTATCAAGAGATGTCTCTAGAGGTCAAATTTTATGTTTTCGTATGTTAGTAATTTCTATTACCGTTCTTGTTGCCGCTTTCCTGTCTTCACTATCCACAAACTGTCAACTGTCACTTGTACTTATGTTTTATATGTCGTATACTACAGTTTTCATTGGTTTTATGTTGTTCCATTTGTGTATTCATTCTAATTTTTTAACATCTGCCTTTTTCAAGACCATTTATAACTGTTGGGCCTAATTTGATTGCCTACCAATTGTGATGTTTAATAAATAATGTATCGAATATTTTGTATCATTCTTCGTAATTCTTATTTTGTGTATTACTATTTATATATAAATATAAACTGAAATAATATTGCCTGCTACTAAATGTTATAAGAATAGCTTCAAAATTGTGTAATAATAATTGTTTATTAAATAATGTGCGGTTATTGAAACAAATTATTTTTATATTATCGTGCATTATTTAATAAACATTGTTCATTTTTCGAAATTGAATCATTAATATAATTACCCAGAAATGTATGTGTGTGTGTGTAGAACGCTTTTTTTTTTTGTAAAAATACAAATTGACATAGACGGGGATCGAACTCACGACCTCCAGGGTGAAAAGCAAGGCTCTTAACCTCTGCGCCATGACGACTGGCAATAATGTTACACAAAAATAATCAAATAGTTTATACTGAAATAAAACAATCGCTACTTTTTTGAAGTTCAGTCTGCTTTGAAATAGACAAAAACAAATCGAATCAAACGTCAGAATGAAATGTCAAAAAAGTTTTTGTGATAAATCTTCAATTAATTTGATGATTTGAAGTGAATTAGTGTGTTGTGAACTTTACACAGAGTGACATCTGCTATATTATATTGATATTGTATATCAATGACAAATATAAATAATTGTTAGTTAATAAAATTAAGTTTTATTTATTCTAATTTGAAGTTTGTGAGTCGCTATTAAGTATTTATGTTAAAATGACCGACCAAAGAACAAATATAAATAAAAGTGCTACCACGTGAGCGTCAAAAACAGTATTTCAATGTGAATTAATGACGTACGAGTTACGGAAACATTGTTTGAATTGTAAATCTTAAGTAGAAAAGGAGTAACATGTTATTATTCAATTGTTAGTATTTTATATGAAATAAGTGTATATTATTACCTAATTTACATATATTTTGAGCGAATACGTGTTTCCGTCCATTTATTTTAATTCATAGTTAATATTTTCACTTAAAATTGGCCAGAAAGCAGTGATGTTTTATAGTTCGTCAAATTATAAAATCTGCAAGGAAGTACATTTATAATTCTGAATATTAGAGAAATAAAATCTTGAACAGATAATTCAAACATATTTAGAAACGTGTTTGGTTGGCAATTTTATTCTTATATTTTTGATGGCACAATCCATTGTATTTTAGCATATAACTAATTATCATCACTTTTAAAACTGCCGTTGTGACACTGCAATTTAATACTGCAAAATTCAGAATCTAGCCTGATTATTTAATTCGAAAACAATAATGAATCAAATGTCAAATCATTCAAAATGTTGCTTAAAAAGGGTTTGTAATACATATTTTTTGAATAATCGAATCAAATAGTAAACAGCAATCGTAAGTAAATTAATAATCCTGTTTTTTGTGTAATAATACAATTAAGGAAACTGTCTTAATGATACAACACTTATGGCCAGTGGCACCATACAACCGTGTGATTATTATTAAATTACATGAAAATTCGCCATTAGTCAAAACTGACGTATGTACTGTATACCATATGGGCACATGGTGCCCACGGGTGACCCTAGGTTTATAATAAATCGGTTGAACTTTCTTTTATGCAGTTTTCATTAGAAATATTTATCCCACAAAAAAACCGTAAAAAAATACCAATACTCTACAGTAATACCTTGAAATTGTACCATTTAGCTTATTATTTAATTATGTTATCAAATATTGTTTCTTCAATAGTTGTTGATTCTTTAAAATTCACCTTAGAAATTCAAACCTAATTTTTAATAGGTACTGTTTTTCAAAATATATTTCAATATTTATCTGCAAAAACACGTTCTCAGTCGAGCTATTTGTGTTAACCAGTGCAAAATTAGAATTTATTTCTATTTTGTTTATCTGTCAAATTTTGTTCAGGCATAGTTAATACGATATCTTTAAAACAATATCTCGCAAATGCATAACTATGACAACATAAATAAGATATTTAAGATTATCCGTAGCAGTTTTCTCGTAACTGGTACATTTATTGAAGAAACTTTTCAAACGAAACTTGTGCGACATGTTAATTTCTGTCATTATGCCAAAAGTACACACACACACACACAGATGTCATTCCGAAAATAGTCACATTCGATTCAGGGAAGGCCAAGAACGTTGAAATATCAAGTTCGATTTTTTGGTGATCTTACTGTGGAACATGCATTATCGGCATCACTTTCCGTTCCTATCAAGAGATATCGCGTAAAATGTGGAACAGTGGTTATACAGAGAGTTACCATAGTCTGATTAATATATTCGACGTTGTGCCTTTCTCTATTAGCCGCTAGGTGTTTACAGATCTCTACGTGAGTAGTGCTAGCTTCGAGACCATGGTAACCATATAGTAGGTCTTCCGCCGGATTTCAAAATTGCTTGCTGGTGGAAAGACAAGACGAATCTTTCACAAGTTAATCGTGTAGACTTTTGGTGAAAGTTTTTAGCTCGCCGTACGAAGTACCGAAGAAGCTAAAGTATTCGTTCGTGTGTCTGTAGTATTCTCGGATCAAAAAATTTCTTTAACACATAATGCTTGTCTCGTCGCCTTGATTCCAAAAATATATATAATTCATATACTTAGATGTTAGTCGTCGCTCTCTCGCTCGTAAGAGCAAATTTGTGCCTTCTACCTCTCTGAAGGTACCGGAGCGATTCACAGCAAATTTGGTACACATATTATTTGGCATCCCATTTGAATCCGTTCGCAGTTCAAATCCAATCGCCAGTATACTTCCTGAGTTATAGGGCCCCAAAATTTGGAACCCCCTTAACCTCTAGTGGGTCGAGAAGACCCCACGTTCTTAGATCTTGATTTTAAGTATTTAAAATTTAAATTTTCAGCTCATTTTATCAATAAATTAAAAAGTTATACATTTTTTTAAATCGTTTTTTTTCACTTTTTTAGCTTTTTCTGATTGTTTTCATAAACTTAAATTGATTATTTATTTATTTAAACTACTGGACACTTCAAAGAGTATCCCATAATATTTTCAAGTCAAAATTTTACATACCTTTTTTTTATAACGATTTTTCACGATGGGGTCCACACGGACCCCAGTGTGGCGGTTATGTTACGGCAATGAAGTGTGGCCGCTAAAGGTTAATGCTGCCCTTATAAAAATAATTAAAACACCCAAACATTCTACTAAAAATTCTAAGATATTCTATAATACGTAAATAGATTTTAAAAAAATTGTTAAACCAAAGGCCATAAAAAATTGTTAAATATTATAATTTTTAAATATGCACTAAAATTTTATTTTATCAAAATAATCTACAAAGACTTTTTATATCTATAACTTTTTTTAAATTGTTAACCAAAAGACCATCATAATTAAAAACCGTTGGTCGCATCGCATATCTTACTTATAAGGCGAGCTGGACGCATCGGTGCGTTGTACGTACCGAATTTTATTTTCAAATGAAAGTGAAAATTTCAAAGAATCACAAATACGGGGCGTGATACAATTGTAGAAAATAATATTATAACGAAAGGTAGTATATATATAAAAAAAAAAAATTAATTACGTGCAACAAATATTAAAAACATATTTTCGTTCTATTCTATTTATTTCGTTTTATTAGGATTTTGACTGACCGATGACGTACTTTGCTTGACTCAGCGATTCTACTGTACATTTGTAAAGTAAAAGTTTTTTTTTAACAGTTCCTTATAAACGATGGTTTACCAACACAAATTTGTCTTAATTGTGTAATAGAAATGGAACTATCCTACAAATTTGCATTGAAATGTGTAAAGACAAACGATAACTTGCAAAAAATCTTATTTGAGCACAATGAACTTAAAAAATACTATTCCAAACCTGATATTGAATTTAAGGAAAGAAACACATCCTGGAATTATAATAAACAATTTATTTCAATACCAATAAAACAAGAATACGTTCATTCTTCAAGTGATTTTCAACATCCAGATGTACACCAAATGTGGAATTTGACTAGCTCAAACAGTATACCGAAAATTGACAATGAATTTAATCATTTGTCAAATATTGAAAATGAAAATAAAATAGAAAATTTTACCAATAATTCAGAAGAACTTATAACACCAGAAGTAAATCGCTTGGGCGATAAGCTGTCCAAAATATGTAATAATTCAACTATGCCCGTATCTATATTAATAAATGACAGCAAAGATGATCAAGTATATTACGGAAATGACAATAAGACGATGGATTCAAAAAATGTGTGCATAAAAATGCAGCATCCTAATATAAATGAAAAATCTACTGAATATTCTAACAAAGATGAAAATCTATTGAAGTCCGATGAATTAGCATCAAATAAACAAATTCTAACTTCATCAAAGTTAAATCCTGTCGTAGTCTTAACGCAACTAGATTTTAATAGCCAAACCAATAATATCGGAACATATTGCCATACTAGCGAAATTAGTAAAGCAGGTACGACAATATATATATATATATATATATATATATATATATATATATATATATATATATATATATATATATATATATATATATATATAAATCCAGTTTGTATTAATATTATGCACGTTATTTTGTAAATATAAACAATAAATTGTAATAATTATATTTACCGGTAATTAGTAATAATTAATAAACACATTTTTTATATTATTTTCTAATATTTATAAACAAATTTAACCTAACCTAACCAGCGGATATCGGGGTGCGGAAAATACATGATATTTTTACAATTCTTTCCTTATATTTACCGAAGATAGTGCATTATTAATAATTACCGGTTTATTTATAAATTTATACAAATTCATCACTTTGACCTTTTAATTTGGTTAGTATTAATAATGGCCAGTTATTATTAATATCACCCGATTGATTACTTGAACCGTAACATATATAAGATTAAATGTACTGGGGAGATATTTGCCTTTATTAAAAATAACATGTAAATTCCTATGTACTCAATTTCGATTCACCACTCTGTATATAATATATATATATATATATATATATATATATATATATATATATATATATATATATATATATATATATATATATATATATATATATATATTTGCTAGTTCCCTTATTAATTTTCTGAAAAACTTTGTCGGACTGAACGAATTTCTTATGTAGGTGGTGCAATTTCTAATTTTAATTTTATATTTTAAGGTTCCAATTACGGCATTTGTAAAAAAGATTTTAACTCTAACTATTTATTTAAACAGCATAAAGTTATTCATGCAACAAAAGATTATACCTGTAGCAAATGTGGTCTAGTATTTGGCTCAATGAAGACCCTAAAAATTCATATAAATTTACACTCAGACGTTAAGCCTTACAAATGCTCGGATTGTCAAGAATCATTTTGGCTACTGAAGGCACTGCGAACACATCAAGCAATTCATAACACCAGCCAGCTGTTTCAATGTACAATTTGTATTCGGAAATTTAAAAAAAATTGCCATTTAATATGCCACATGAGAAAACATTCCGATAAAAAGCAGTATACTTGTGCAGAGTGCGAGCTGTCATTTAAATATAAAAAATATTTTAAAGATCATATGCAGATGCATTTCAATGAAACATCGCATATTTGCACTGATTGCTGAAAATCATTCCGCCGGCAACTTAACATCTCATGGGCAAATGGATGCCCGTACAATGGAGAATTTTACGATGCATAACATTATTTATATATTTTTTTTTAGAATTTAGTTCTATTGTAAGTTTGGTATGAATAGTATTTTTTACATAAGGTAAATTTAACTTATGATATAATTAGCAAAGAATATGTATTAGTTATTTGTATTACATAAATACATATATAAATTGTATATGCTAAATACGCTGAATTTCATTCAAAGAGTGTGTCAGTATGTTGTTAATTAATAAATTATTCATTTTTATATTAATGCTTTTTATTCACTTACATATTATATATGGAATTTTCATTATTTTATTTTCATATATATATATATATATATATATATATATATACTGCAAATGGTTATACGTTCTGAAATACAGAATTAAAGAAGAGTGGTGCTCACATAATATCCTATTTAATAAACGGATATAGTTATAAGACATATTTAAAACATCGTAACATATATATATATATATATATATATATATATATATATATATATATATATATACCCTTCAACTATATATATATATATATATATATATATATATATATATATATATATATATATATATATATATATATATATATATATATATATATATATATACCCTTCAACTATATATATATATATATATATATATATATATATATATATATATATATATATATATATACCCTTCAACTATATATATATATATATATATATATATATATATATATATATATATATATATATATATACCCTTCAACTATATATATATACATATATATAATAACCCAGAAATGTATGTGTGTATGTGAGTAACTGTGTATGTGTAGAACGCTTATTTTGTAAAAATACAAATTAGCATAGACGGGGATCGAACTCACGACCTCCAGGGTGAAAGGCAAGGCTCTTAACCACTGCGTCATGGCGACTGTTAATAATGTTATAAAAAAAATCAAATAGTTTATACTGAAGTTCAGTCTGCTTTGAAATAGACAAAAACGAATCAAACGTCAGAATGAAATGTCAAAAAGTTTTTGTGACAAATCTTCAATTAATTTGATGATTTGAAGTGAATTTAGTGTTGTGTACTTTACACAGACTGGTTTATTTATTTTAATTTGAAGTTTGTGAGTCGCTATTTAGCATTTATGTTAAAATGACCGACCAAAGAGCAAATATAAATAAAAGTGCTACAACGTGAGCGTCAAAAACAGTATTTCGTACAGTGACGTACAAGTTAAGGAAACATTGTTTCAAGTTTAATCTTAAGTTTATGTGGAGTAACATGTTATAATTTCAATTTTTAAGTATTTAATATGAAATAAGTGCATATTATTGTCTAATTTGCATATATTTCTAGCAAATACGTGTTTCCGTCCATTTATTTTAATTCTTAGTTAATATTTTCACTTCAGGATGGCCAAAAAGCAGTGATTTTTGAAAATATGAGGTAAGTTGGTCAAATTATAATAACTGCAAGTAAGTAAATTTATAATTCTGATTATTAGAGAAATAAAATCTTGAAGAGATAATTAAAACATATTTAGAAACATGATTGGTTGGCAATTTTATTCTTTTATTTTTGGTGGCACAATCCATTGTATTTTAGAATAGAACTAATTATCACTTTTAAAACTGCCGTTGTGACACTGACATTTTATAATGCAAAATTCAGAATCTAGCCTGATTATTTAATTCAACTAAAAACAATAATGAATCCAATGTAAAATCATTAAAAATGTTGTGTAAAAAGGGTTTGTATAATATAATCGAATCAAATAATAAACAGCAATCGTAAGTAAATTTATAATGCTATTTTTTGTGTAATATACAATCATGGAAACTGTCTTAATGATACTTATGGCCAATTGCACCATACAAGGTTAAAATCAAAGTTTAACAAAACTTAGTTTAAATAGATCTTAATTTAAATAAGCGATAGATAAGTTAATCTCAGCATAGTGATCTAAAAACAAAATAGCGTTCAAAAAAAGGACTCGATTTTTTCTTTATTATTATTTGCGATGTGGAAATTTGTATTGTGTAATTATTATTAAATTACATGAAGATTCGCCATCAGTCAAAACTGACCTATGTTCTGTATACCATATGGGCACATGGTGCCCACGGGTGACCCTAGTATAGTTCTTTTCATGAGTCGTGAGCGTTATGTCATATAACAATTTAAGAATTGCCCCTAATAAAATAACAATGCTACGTCCAATTCGCTGTATACCGCCTGGCGCGTGCCACCAATGCATAAGCGTACTGAATTTAAACAAAATTATGACAAGAAGCGGAATTTATTCTCTCAATTCAAAAGAATTGTTTATTATAAATTCACTATTGTTAGTTAAACAATTAAATTTTAACTTAATAGTATTTACATGAGCGACACAGTTCGTCCAAATTTGTGTAGATAAGGTAAGGTAACGGTAATAGGGATAAAATATTCATTAGTAGTTCTGAATATAACCAAAATTATGGAAAAAAGTTAAAAATTACACGCTTTGATGTTTAATAAAATTTATATTTGTTGTGACAAGAAATTATCAAAACGTTAGTTAACCTATATGATATTCAACCAGTGTTGTATAAGGTATAATCTTATTATAAAAATAAGAGTAATATGTATATATTTATGTTATTTTGTAATTTTCGGTTAGTTTGCCAGATTATCACAACAAAATTAATTATCTGCCCTTAACCAATGTCAAATTTGTTGTAAACATTGGCAGAACTGTTTTAGACAAAGAACACGAATATCTCTATTTACATCACACTGTACTTAACTATTTTGTATCCAAATTTCATAGTAGATTCTAGTATTAAAACTTGTACTAGTTTCTAGTATGAAACTTGTATAATGTAGAACGGGCTTTATTCGCTCAATTTAGAAGAACTGGAGGTATTAGTGTTTATTATGAATTCACCATTGTTTGTTATACAATTAAATTTTTCCTCAATAGTTTTTATATGAGCGACACTGTTTGTCCAAATTTTTGGAGATAAACCGTTAACTTCTTCACGTATCAAATTTAATACACTATCACTACTTGTAGGAGAGGCATTTTTTCTTCGTATATTCCTTTTTAAATTGCCCCAAATTAATTCAATCGGATTTAATATGCAATAATATGGTGGGATAATATTTTCATTAGTAGAACTACTAATGAATATTTTATCCCTATTACCGTTACCTTACCTAGGATTTATAATATCACAAGAAGTACTTAAACCTAATAAAAACAAAATCAAAGCAATCAAAAAAATAATGATTCCTAAAACAGTAAAGAAATCAAGATCTTTCCTGGGTAAACTTTCTTGGTATAGACGTTTTATTCCAAATTTTGCCAAACTCATCAAGCCTTTCACAGAATGTTTAAAAAAGAATAAACAAATAGACATAACTAGTAAAAAATACCAAGATTCATTTAAAACCGCCAAAGAATTAATAAATAATCCCCCTATTCTAGAATTCCCTGACTTTTCAAAAAAAAAATTATCACCACAGACGCCTCAGATTACGCAATGGGATCAGTAATCTCACAAGTTATAAATGGACAAGAGAAGCCAATTGCTTACGCATCAAAAACATTTAATTCCGCAGAACAAAATTACAGTCCAATTGAAAGAGAATTAAAATCAATTGTTTGGTCAATAAATAATTTTAAACCCTATATATTCGGCCGAAAATTCAAAATTCGCACCGCAAATCAAAAACGAATGCGGCGGAAGATAGACCTAGGCGAATATAATTTCGACATTGAATATATACCTGGGAAAACAAATAAAATTGCAGATTTTTTATCAAGGCAAAGAGATACATTCAAAATAAATAAACTATCCGGAAACGTAACAAATACTGATATTTTCGCACACTGTATATCAAAAGATTTAAAATTTTCAAAAGGTCTCGCTAGACAAATAGATTTAATATTCGACAGTAAAAATTATTGCGAAAGAAATATTAATAGTAAAAATATTATTGTTCAAAATACTAGAAATAAAACAATTTTTTATTTGATCACAAAAGATATTTACTTAGAAAATGTAAGCCGAAAATATTTTAAGAAGACACTCATTGAATTACGAGATCATTTAATAAAGAACGATATTTATAAAATTAACATGATTCCTTATTTATCGTGTGGATTATACAAATTAGAAAAATCTGAATTAATAAAAATTGTGGAGCACGTATTTACAATACAAATTAATTTGTACGAACATGACCAGTTACAAAATGAAACGGATGATTAACCACTATTTTTGATAATGACGTAAACGAACAACAAACTATTGCTGCAAATAATTCAGAATCAGGAAACACAAACCATATTTCAAGTGAGAATCCAATTTATGGACTAAAATTCGTCGACAATAGATTAAATATAGCAAAAAAATCAAATCATTTTCCATTTTTCAAATGATCCTTTTGATATAAAAATGAAAAAACTATTTAATCACCAAAAACAAAGATTTATTGTGAATATTAACATAAATAAAAATGGGTTGTGGCCAACGCGGGACTTTCTTTTACGTATTTTTCATCAATATCTATTGATTATAAAAATATAATATTAGGAAATAATAATCCAACAGAAACAATATGAAAACCAAGCTTACCTTATATAAATGAATGGGTTAAAAATTATTCCAATACCAATTTCTAATGGTTTCGAAGTACCAACTATCAAAACTAACCAATTCTCAACAGAAATATTTTGAAATGTCATTTATCTAATTCAGACCATTTTGTTTTCTTGTCGAAATATTGACAGGCGCAGATGATCCGATTTATTAAGCCACATTCGAATCCATGACAACGTAAACAAGATTCTCAAAATTTTCGGTAGCGGTTTTCTCGTAACTGGTACATTTATTGAAGAAACTTTTCAAACAAAAGTTGTGCGAAATATTAATATCTTTCATTATGAACATAACTATTTTTGCCGTAAGTGCAGCCGTTCTAGTGATATTGGAGATAGAACAAAAAATGCATAGAGTAAACATGCACTGCCGGTTAGAATATTCTTTTCAAAAATAGGAGGTGCACAACTAGACTATATACAAGTCTTAAGTTTGAAGTCTCATAATTTTACGTTGGACAGTTTCGGCTCTAGAGCGTTCACACACACACACACGCACACACACACACACACACAGACGTCACTCCGAAAATAGTCACATTCGATTCAGGGAAGCTCAAAACGTGTATATCCGTTGAAATCTCGAGTTCGATTTTTTTGGTGATCCCTATACTTACTTATTACTTCGTAAAAGAAAGTAAAAAGGTAGAACAGTTATTAGAAATATTAAAAAATTATGTAGTACCAAAAATCAAGTATTTAATATTAATTCCTAACCAATATGAACAAACATTGAATCAAGTAATACAAACTAAATTTGAAGCAAATACTATAAATCTAGTAAAATGTAATATATTATTAGAAGATGTTGCGAACGAAGATAAACAGACACAATTTTTTTTGGATAATCATAACGGATATTTAAATCATAGAGGAATAATGGCAACTTACAATGAACTTAAAGAAAATACTTTTGGCCAAACATGCACAAACATATTAAAGACTTTATTAACCAATGCAAAATATGCAAAGAAAATAAATACAATAGATATCCCATTCAAGTAAATGGCAAATTAATCCCTACACCAAAAATCCCATTTGAAATTGTAAATATAGATTTGTTCACATTAAATAAACAATACATCATCACTATATTTGATCAATTTTCAAAATTCATCCTTCTTTCAATAAAACAGGAAAAGAAACAATGCTAATAATTGAAGATTTCATAAAAACCTACAAAAAACCAAACACAATCATCGCTGATCATGGAATATAATTTAATAATGCTTTAGTAAAAACTTATTGTAATAATCATGACATAAAATTACACTTAATTAGTATCGCAAATCCAAAATCGAACCCAGTAGAAAGATTCCATTCGGTACTAATGGAACACCTTCACATATTGCATTCAATAAATAAATACAAAAACTTGCAATACATTATAAATAAAGTAGTAACAGCATACAACACCAAACACTCAATAACAAAAATGACCTCTTGTGAAATACTTTTCGGAGAAAACGAACAAAATAAATATTTCCAAAAACAACATTCGGAAGACGAAATTATAAATGACTATTTTATCAACAACTTAGAAACAAATAAAATTATAAACAAAATAATTGCTAAAGAGAAAGTAAAAAGAACAAAAGAAAACGAATTACCTTTGATATTACCAGATTATGTTTATGTTAAACAAAATAACAGATTGATACACATATACAAAAATCCGCTATTTAAAAATATTACAGTAGAAAATTACAATCCCATCCTAGGAACAGTAGAAATAAAAAATAAAAGGTACATTCGAAAATTCAAATTAGATAAAATAAAAATTTGATTCCAGGGCCATTGCCACCGCTCAACTAATGAACATTTCAAATAATAATGGATTCCTTTTATACGGAATCGGTAACTGTAAATTAAAAAAAGGAGAAATAATACAATATTTCAACTACAATATCACCCCAATTTACAATGAATATTCAAAATTAAACAACATTATAATTAACGTCATAAAACAAATTTAGAATAACTATCACCTTGAAGAACAAAACAAGGCATTATCTTACCTTTTATATGATTTGACGCAACAAATTCAAAAGCTCTTTAATAAAAGAAGTAAACGAGGTTTAATAAATGGCCTAGGAAATATAATCAAATCGATCACAGGTAATTTAGACCAAAATGATGCTGAAATATACGATAACTTAATAGAAAAATTAAAAGGTAACCAACAGATACTTCAAAATCAAAATGAACCAATAAAAATAAATGAAAAACACTTAACAGATAAATTCAATTCAAAGTTAGAACAATTAAAGATCAATGAAAATAAAGAAAAAAATTGGCAAAGTTTAATTGATACAGAAATAAAAATTAATAAGTTATTAATAACCATCCAAAATTTACTGAATTTTTCTAAACATATAGAACTAATGTTAACAATTTGTTTATTAAATAAATTAGATACCACCATCATAAATCACGATGATTTAATACAAATCACAGGTAAAAACGATATTTGGGAACAAATTCATATTTTGTTAATGGAACCAGAACTTTCACTAAACACATACCCTTTATATCAATTATACCCAATTCCCTTTATCCATGACAACAAACTATATAAATTAACAGAACCACTTATATATTACATAAATAAACTTAATAAGAATATATTAATAGAAAGATTTAATAGAGAATCTAATAAGATTAACTACAGTCAAACTAAAGGCATAGAAATAAGTGATTGTATTAATAACATAGTAAGAAACGAAAATAATGATGACTGTGAAATAAAGGAAAAACAAATTAAAAATGTAATACAAATTCCAAACACCAATAATGTAATTATTATTTCCCCGATTAATCAAGAATTTACAATAAATTGTACACGCAAAAACATAAAGAAACACTTCCAGGGAATTTTCAGATTTATCAATGACGGAGATTGCAAAATTAATCAATATCGAAATTCTATAAAGAATGAGAATTCAGTAATATTCAATTGAAAAAATTCGATACGAAAATAAACGAAATCAAGTTGAAACCATTACAAGTATTAAATATCTCATTCCCTCAATTACAAAAAATAAATGAAATAAAAAATTCTGAAAATAATAATCAACATTATTATATAATCTATAGTATACTCATTATAATCATATTCATAGTAACTACAAAAATAATTATTAAATATTATAAGAATTATAAATCTAAGCAACAAAAAACTAATATAGAATTAAAAAATTTAGAGAGAATAACAGAAAACTTGTAAGTTTTGTGTAAAGTTTAAACTTGCTGGGGAGTTGTTAAGAAATATGACTATCAATAGAAATGCTGCCTTACACGGTTTTCCTTCAGTTTGTATCGTTTAACAAACCTAAAAAAAGTTAATATTCATAATTTAATATATTTTTCCAGTCAATCAGGTGTCTAAATATGTTTGAATTCACTCTTCAAGATTTTGTTTATTATTTAATATATAATTTAATTTATAAATTTATTGACTACGTCTATTTGTAGTTAAATATATTGTACAATGCACATTTAATATTATTTAATAATTTGATGCATGTTTTTATTGATTTTGAAATGACTATGAATTATAGAATATAATAAAATAATTAAAGATTTTGAAATTTGGAGAGTTAATTAAAATTGTTAATAATCATTATTTGCATAAATGTATGAAATCGAAACAATTCATTCTGATAAAGTCGGAAAAAGCGCGGTCACTTTGAAGTACTACTTGATGGCACTTCATACAGTAGGTGCGGTGTTCAATGAAGTTAGTAAGCCAGAAAATTAAGCTAGCAGATATTGCTTAGCAGCAGCGAAATATAATACCCCATTGAACGCCTGTTTCCCGCCAATTTCGGTAATTTTTGAATACGATATCTGTCTTTGGTTGAAGTTTATAGTTTGAAGTTACGATATTTATCAACATGAATAAAAAGGTTGTGTTATCCGAATTTCTGAATGACGATGCAACGTCAAAAATAGTTATACAACTGGCGGACTGTATTTATTGGCAGAAATAAATAACAAATTCTGTATTAATACATAAAAATAATCAAGATATTTATGTTGATTTAATATATGGGTTTTGCCATTTTTAATTATTAAAAAAGAAACACAACAACTAAATTGACAGATGTACCTTAGTTATAAAATATTTTGCTGCTAGCAGATGTTAGCGAAAAAACCGGCGCTAGCTTTGCTACCTCTTCAAAAATCTAATACTATTTCATAATTTGTCTATTGCATTAATTAAATGATGTAACTGCGGTATTACTGCGAACTGAGTAATAAAAACAATATTTTGAACATTTGTACACGTGCATTAAAGCAGTCACCATGCATGAATAAATTTACTTACGGTTTCTGTTTTCTAATTGAATCGATTATTCAAAAAAATATGTGTATTACAAACCATTTTACACAACACTTTCAATGATTTGACATTTGATTCGTTATTATTTTTGAATCAAATAATCAGGCTAGATTCTAAATATTGCACGGCAGTTTTAAAAGTGATAATATATATATATATATATATATATATATATATATATATATATATATATATATATATATATATATATATATATACAGATTTATAGGGATGCTTATGATGCTGGAGTATCAGGCCCCCGATCCTTGGGGCCCCTTTTCATTGTTATCAAATTTCAAGCTTAAGGCGTATAATTTGAGAATAAATATTGTTTCTAAAACTCACTCACTCATAAACTAAAGTTTTTACACTGTTTTTTCTGCATTTAACCAAATCCCAGTCTCCACAGACAATATAAATTGTTTGGGATTCATTTTAATAGGAGTTATCGTCTTTGAACTAAGAGTGAATTTGTGATTTTTAAGCAGCGTTATAATTCCAACTTTGGTTTGTAATTGTCCAAATCGTAATCCTAAAAATAAATTTATTTAAATTTTCTATTTTCTATTGCTTTGCATAGCGAATACAAAAGTAATATATCTATTAATTTATCTTTGATATTCTCAAAAATTATTTGTGGAATTCTATATTTCCTAGGTAATCTCTAATTATTTACCAATACAAATCCTCGGACCTTCTCCAAAAGGTAAGAAAGTGTACGGATGTCTTTTCGCTTTCTCTTCATTACTGAATCTTTCCGGGTCAAATTTCTCTGGTTCAGGATAGTATTCCGGATCGGTTTGGAATCCGTAGATAGGTATATAAACCATCATATTTTTCTCCACAACTAAGTCACTATCTGGTATCTTGTATTCTGTTGCACATCTTCTATGTAAATGTGGGATTGCTGGATGCAGTCTCATGCTTTCTGTAAAACAATTATAAACAAGATTCTAAGGATCCTAGTTGAAACATACCATTTAATGCTTTGTCTAAATACTGCAATTCCATGATCCCGTCATAGGTTAATTCCCCGTTGTACTTAATAAGCATATCATTTATCTCCTTCCTAACTTTATCCTGAATTTCTTGATGTAAAGCCATATCGTAAAAGAAGAACGTTTGTGTTGTTGATGATGTTTCAAATCCAGCCACGAAGAATATATAAGCTTGGGCTGTCATCTCATTAATTGTCAAACTCTTCCCTGGTTCATCGCTAACTTCTTTATCGACGTCTCCTGTATTCCTGATATTTATCATCAACTGCATGAAATCGTTTCTCTTAATGCCATTTGTCTCTCTGTGATTCACGGTATCCTGGACAACTTTTGTGAAAAAATCTTCAACGCCCTGATCGTTCTGTTTAATTTTTAATATCTGAAATATTCGTGGGAAGTGTTCCTGGAATATGAATTTGGTATATTGCATTTTGGTAAATTCTAATTTAGTTTTGCCAAATTTACGAAATTCCGAGTCTGGATTTTTGAGCGAGTTGCACTCTAATCCAAAAGCACATGATCCAATTACATCTGTTGCAAATCTTGAAATAAGAACAGCTTGATATATATATATATATATATATATATATTAATACAATAGGATAACTTATCGCTGAAATCTTTTTTTTTTTTCGCACGTAAGAAGATGAAAATTTTGCACTAATTGCTTAGTCATATAATTACCTGCCTAAAATATCCTTAATATCAATCGGTTGAGCCCTTTTAATTAATTTATCCAAGACAACTTCCAGTTCATTACTACACTTAACAAATAATTCAAACATGAGCTTTAATTTGCTCGATGTAAAAGCAGGGGTCAGTTTCTTTCGTAAATTACTCCATTTTGGTCCTGTTAAACTTAACAAATGGACACTCATCGGATCATAATCCCCATTAAATGGAAGACCACGATCGGGAAATTTGTTGAAATCCATTGCTAACACATTTTTCGCTAATTCAGGATCAAGAATTAAAAGTTCTGGTCTATTAAACAAATATGTGCCTGCATATCGGCGGCCTGGAGATTTAAGTTGTTGATATAGGTCACGTTTGTGTACACCAATTGTTTTTTCTTGGAGGAATATTGGGCCATCGTTACCAAATATTAAGGAAGGGGCGACGAATGCTACTCCTCTTCTGGACCAGTACGTGTGGGAGTATTTGAAGTATGCAAGAATTACACAAAGTACGGCAGTACCAATTGCAAATAAGTCAGTGCACAAGTATTCAAATAATAGTCCCATATTCAGTTGCTTGGAGATCCAACTACGAAAAAAAAAAAATTATATACAAATATGAATTATTATAGACAAAATTAAACGAAAACTTGTTGCTGATTTTCTAAAGCGTTGATACAATTTCTTCAATATTACCAACAAGTTAGATTACAATCAGTGGCGTTGTTATGCGCTAGACCCTTCATGTGTGGGCACACATTCTTAATTGAATAAAATGTAGAGTGGCTTGCACTCGACTTTCTTTTAGGTTATCACTAGCAATACATATCGCAAACTTTCAAATCAACCAAGACCACTGTAATTCGCGGAAATTGTACAAATTGGCTTATTAATTTATTACGTAAACAAATACTGTTCCTTCAATATGTAATTATGATTGTTTTATATTCCCCATATCAATATATTCAAATATAATAATTTATATGTTCTGTCTTCAGTGGTTATTATCTACTAGGGTCACCCGTGGGCACCATGTGCCCATATGGTATAAAGAACATAGGTCAGTTTTGACTGATGGGGAATTTTCATGTAATTTAATATTATTTACACGGTTTTTCTTCAGTTTGTATCGTTTGACTATAAAAGTAATACAAATTTCCACATCGCAAATAATAATAAAGAAAAAATCGAGTCTTTTTTTTAACACTATTTTGTTTTTAAATCACTATACTGTCATCCGATCTATTTAAACTAAGATTTATTTAAACTATGTTTTGTTAAACTTTGATTTTAACCTTGTATGGACATAAGTGTTGTATCCTTAATTGTATTATTACACAAAAAAGAGGATTATAAATTTACTTACGATTGCTGTTTATTATTTGATTCGATTATTCAAAAAATATGTATTACAAACCCTTTTTACACAACATTTTTAATGATTTGACATTTGATTCATTATTGTTTTTGAATTAAATAATCAGGCTAAATTCTGAATTTTGCAGTATTAAACTGCAGTGTGCCGGCAGTAAATATGTTTGAATTATCTCTTCAAGATTTTATTTCTTTAATAATTAGAATTATAAATTTACTTATTTGCTGGACCCCTATTCTGTAGCAAATAGCCACAGTTGTTATGCAACAACAGTTGCTATTTTTAGGTTGCCATCTAGCGGTTTGTTTACGGAACAGAGCTATATGACGTCATTGTTTTTGATATTCTGCATCAACAGTGGTCGAGGTGTTGCTGCATGCATCAACCATGGTCGAGGTGTTGATGCATTGGTGTGGTATTGCTATTTTGAATATTTTTGTCTCATTTCTTCGCGGTTTTCTTGATGCATAGTTTGTGGTTAGTTGTTGTTATACGTCATCAACTGCAGCAACATCAACTTGCATCAACAGTTGTTATATTGCAGAATAGAGGTCCAGTTATTATAATTTGACCAACTATAGAATCTTACCGCAACTCATATTTTCAAAAATCACTGCTTTTTGGCCATTCTGAAGGGAAAATATTAACTATGAATTAAAATAAATGGACGGAAACACGTATTTGCTAAAAATATATGCCAATTAGGCGAAAATATGCACTTATTTCATATTAAATATTTAATAATTAAATAATAACATCTTACTCCCCTTAAACTTAAGATTTACAATTCAAACAATGTTTCCGTACCTCGTACGTCACTAATTCACATTGAAATACTGTTTTTGACGGTCACGTGGTAGCACTTTTATTTATATTTATTCTTTTGTCGGTCACTTTAACATAAATGCTTAATAGCGACTCACAAACTTCAAATTAGAATAAATAAAACTTAATTTTATTAACTAACAATTATTTATATTTCTCATTGACATACAATATCAATATAATATAGAAGATTTATCACAAAAACTCTTTTTACATTTCATTCTGACGTTTGATTCGTTTTTGTCTATTTCAAAGCAGACTGAACTTCAGAATAGTGATTGTTTTATTTCAGTATAAACTATTTGATTATTTTTTATAACATTTTTAGCAGTCGCCATTGCGCAGTGGTTAAGTGTCTTGCCTTATATCCTGGAGGTCGTGAGTTCGATCCCCGTCTATGCCAATTTGTATTTTTTTTAAAACACAAAAAAGCGTTCTACACATACACACTTACATACAAACATTTCTGGGTAATTATTATCTATAATAACCAATACGCTTGAAACAATTCTCAATCGATCTATTTGTGATTACCGTTGGCAAATGACAAATATCAAATTATTTTGTTCAATTATGTTTCTCTGAAAATGTTGTCAGGCATAGTTTATACGATTTAATATATATAATCAACATACATGCTTCTCTACGGCAACATGAATAAATAAATAATGATTTTATGTAGTAGATTTTTCTTAACTGGTACATTGTTTGAATAAACTTTTCAAACAATTGTTGTGCGAAATATTAATATCTATCATTATGAAAATGACTACTTTTGCCCTATGTGCAGCCGTTCTAGTGATAATGGGAAAGATAAAAAATGCATAGAGTAAACATGCATTCCGGTTTAAAATTTCTTTAAAGAAAAAAATCTAGATTATATAAAGTTTCTCAAATTTAAGTTATACAAGTTTAGCTCTAGAGCGTTCATTGGCCGAGAGACGCACAGATGTAATTCCGAAAATAGTTACATTTGATTGAGGGAGAGTCAAAACGAGTATATCTGTTGAATACTCGAGTTCGAAATGTTTTATGATTACATGACTTATTACTGCGTATATGAAAGTAAAAATTACCTATAGATATTGATGTTTTCTATGAGAATATATCAAAATTCGTACATTTATGTACAGTGTACTATTCGAAAACTATAAGAAATTATAAACCTTGATTCCAG
This sequence comes from Leistus spinibarbis, assembly GCA_933228885.1. Classification (NCBI taxonomy): domain Eukaryota; kingdom Metazoa; phylum Arthropoda; class Insecta; order Coleoptera; family Carabidae; genus Leistus; species Leistus spinibarbis. Next base: position 2,900,116 of record OW121803.1, on the reverse strand, counting down.
AAGATAATTAAATGTTCAATTTAAGTCGATGATAATGCCTATCGTAAATGTACCTTCACTGGGGTGAACAGTGATTAGAAATAATACCAACAATATAGGAACAATGTAATCTATGTGATAAGAGTCGAAAAACATACGTATTATAATATAATATAATAATAAGATGATCGATAAGTGTAAGAACGACAGTAAACTTATGTGAAAAACTCTAAAAAATGTTATTGAACGTGATGAACTAGACCAAATTATCTTTAAGGACTAAATATACTGTGACCCTAAAGAATCATTATAGATATTCAATAATTATTATGTAGATAGTATAAATGAGACTGTAAAGTCGATAGACCAAAATAATTTTAATTTAATCAATCTGCTAGATAATATATGTAGTATCTAATAATAAATCATTCAAGTTTACCCACAGTTAGAACTGTCGCAATGAACGAGTTAAAAACTATTATTTTGACTCAAAAAAACAAAATGTTGATGACGTCGGAATAAGTGTAATTAATGAATTATTACTTTCTTTTACAGAGTAATAAGTAAGTATTGTAATCATGAAAAATTTCGAACTCGAGATTTCAACGGATATACACGTTTTGACCTTTTCTGAATCGAATGTGACTATTTTCGGAATGACGTCTGTCTGTCTGTGAACGCTGTAGGGTCAAAACTGTCGAACGAAAAATTATGAAACTTCAAACTTAAGACTTGTATATACCCTAGATGTGCACCTCCTATTTTTGAAAAGAATATTCAAACCGGTAGTGCATGTTTACTCTATACATTTTTTGTTCTATCTCCAATATCACTAGAACGGCTGCACTTACGGCAAAAATAGTTATGTTCATAATGAATGATATTAATATTTCGCACAACTTTTGTTTGAAAAGTTTCTTCATAAATTGTACCAGTTATGAGATAACTGCTACGAAAAAACTCAAATATCTTATTTTCGTTGCCATGGTGATACATACAATTGTGACAAATTTTATTATTTTTAAAACGAATCAACCATGAGTTACATCATTTGTTTATTGAAAACAAACAAGCATTACTTTGACAGTTATCTGTATGAATTAATATTTAAAATATTGATTTCTTATTAGAATAAATTGTATCAGGTAAATTATTATAGAATCAATTTATATTATATATATATATATATCTATATTAATATCTATCTATTGAAAACTACGTAAAAGAAAGTTGAGTGCAGGCCACTCCAGATATTTTTTCTTTGTAGGCTATCCACTATTAGACATTATGAACAAAAATATAAAGACTGGAGTATTTCCTGAACTGACAACTATCCCTAAGATACATGAATATGTTAAGAAAAATATAATTTAGTTAATAATGTTCGTATTTTTGTTTTTATTATGTTTTAAAATATTTGTATTAGTAGATATTATTAATTGTTTTAGAAATAAGTTTCCTCATACTATTAATTTTTATGACAGAAACTATAATAAAACAAATAAATAAATATTATAAGGATTCGATTAAGAACATAAGTTGTCATTCATATGCACTATGTAAATATAGTACACGGGTTCTAGTAAGACTTGCTAAGCCACTGCTTATATTGTTGATTCGCGGTGTGACCATCTTAATCATGATTAGCACACCTTGAGACAATATAAACCACATTTTGTAGATGTACTAACCATGCTTACCACATAAAAATAAAGAATTCTTCCCAGAAAGTAAAATGCTCAATAATAATGAAATATTTGGCACTCACCTAGTGATTTAGTCAGCTACTGCTTACAGTTAGCACTGTTAATAGAGTTCCGCGATCATTCAAATTTTATAGTAATGCGTTATCATTGCAGATCTTATGAATATTTATGCAACAATATTTATATAACGGAAAGTTTCGGTTCTTATTTTCATTTTTTTCAATTGTATTTAAATTTTAATTCAAATACATGATCACTAAAAACCAAGGTTTGGGAATTCATAATTTTGGTGTATAATTTGATAATAAATCTAAGTCTCATATATATATATATATATATATATATATATAATTCTTCGCAAATTAACAATACGTACAAACTACGTAGATTAATTTGTGAATCAATCGCAATGATAACAATTAAAATTTGTCGCAAACTTAATACGCACAATATATTATAAAATTGATTAATTTTGCATCGTAGTCAGCAATACCCAAATATAACAATGCAATATATTCAATTAGTAGTATGTATTTATTAAAAAACTTTATTTTTAAATAATTCTAACAATTTTTAAGAATTCATTAGAAAAACATTTCTTTGAATTATGGAGTTTAATGGGTCTGTAAATATATTACATAATGTATTGTTATATGTTACTTTTATCACATGATATGTTCACACGATTTAGACATTATCTAAGGCTTAGATTCTAAGCAAATGATAACTTTACTTTATGGAAATCTTACATATTCAGTTGTTACCTAATTAAAATTTATATTATAAAATCTACAATTAAATATACATTGAACAGAGTTAAACAGGTGTATATTGGAAGTGATTTATTTAATTTTTACAGTGTACGACAATACGTCTGCATGGTTATTATTATTATAAGTTTTTATTAAATTATTAATTTAACGATCGATTTTATGATACTATATTAAGAGAAATCCCCATAGACGCTGCAAACATAGCAGAATATTTGCCAGCACGAACATATGACTAAGGTATTAGCTAATCGCAATCTAATATGGCAGTATTGCAATAAGTTACAATTTTCTCGTAACTGCTACAATTTCTAAGACAATTTTTCAAACAAAAATTGTGTGTAATTCAAATATCATGCATTTTTGTATCATTCAGTTTTCCTGTAAGTGCCATTGCGGAGATACTGAATAAATGACACGAGTAACTCTTCCGGTGGTAATATCCTTTTCAAACATTGGTTTTCTTTCCTGGGATTTACAAAGCTTAAGTTCAAAATATCATATTTTAATGTTCAACGGCATTGGCTTGAGAGCGTTCACAGACTCACAGATGCAATTAAATTATTAGTCAAAATGGATTTAAATACCCTCCAAACGAACATTTTAATTGCTCTCTTTTTTTTGCACACGCACACATCGCCCTTAAAATAATTTTCAGTTGAAAGGTTTGAAAGTAACATTAGATTTGATCTATATCGATATTTATCTAGTAGGAATTGAAGAGAAAATTTCATCAAATAATTGTTATTAGTCGAGGAAAGGCGATACTGGTCAATAATATGTCTATAATTCCGACGCATTCCATAACCTTTCATAAACCAATTTAGTGAAAGCTGTCATTGATACATTAATGCCAGACATTTTTCAGTGGTTTAACAGAGACTTGTCAGTCTGATCCCATGTGATGAATTTTTACAGCTGCTTAACACCCCGACACGTTTTCCCTGTAAAACTACGAAATTTTGTCTAAACATATTTTATCCGCGATGAAATCGCATTCTCATCAAAAAAACAAATTAATTCTTCTTTCTACATAGATTTATTTCGGATAATATATAAACGTTGTACAAATTTATTTTTAAGTAAACATTATTATGAATAATTACCTATTATATTTTGGGTATACAAATTTATTTTGGGGCTCTATAACTCGGAAAGTATACGAGCGATTGGATTAAAACTGCGAGCGGATTCAAATGTGTATAAAATTTGGTGTGAATCGCTCCGGTACCTTCAGAGGGGTAGAGGGCACAAATTTGGTCTTACGAACGAGCGAGAGAGCGACGACTAACATCCAAGTATATATATATATATATATATATATATATATATATATATATATATATATATATATATATATATATATATTTGGAATCAGGGCGACAAGACCAACACTTTTTATTATGAAAAGTTTATGATCCGAGAATGCTACAGAGACACGACCGAATGCTTTCTTTAGCTTCTTCGATACTTCGTACGGCGAGCTAAAAATGACATTGGCAGCTCTATTACTAATGTTGAAGCAATTAGGAAATATGCCAGTCTCAAATATAGAAGACAGTTTATAGTATAATATACGTTTTATACTTTTAATGTTATATATTTAAAGCTCGCCGTACGAAGTACCGGAGAAGCTAAAGCATACAGTGGTGTGTCTGTAGCATTCTCGAATCAAAAAATTTCCTTAACAAAAGTGTTTGTCTCGTCGCCCTGGATCCAAATATATATATATATATAACTTATATACTTGGATGTTAGTCGTCGCTCTCTCGCTCGTAAGACCAAATTTGTGCTCTCTACTCCTCTGAAGGTACCGGAGCGATTCACGACAAATTTGCAAAATACATTATTTGGCATCCCATTTGAATTCGCTCGCAGTTGAAATCAAATCGCTTGTATATTTCCCGAGTTATAGAGCCCCAAGTTTTGAAGGCTCTTTTAAAAATGATTAATACTCACACAATTTCAAAAAAAAATTCTAAAATATTTTATATCTACAAGATTTTTGCATATTAACATCTCAATGGCCGTAAAAATTATAATTTAGAATTTCAAAATATGCACTAAGAAAATTTATCTTTTTATTATCATTAATATAATCATAATTAATAGATCTTGCTGTTGGCACTTGTTGAAACATTTTTAATAAAATTTGTAATAAAAACACTCGTTAAGTTTCAAAGAATTTGTTTATTGTTAATACGTATTTCGGCTTCTTAGGCCATCATCAGAACATATGTTCTGATGATGGCCTAAGAAGCCGAAATACGTATTAACAATAAACAAATTCTTTGAAACTTAACGAGTGTTATTATTACAAATTTTATTAATATAATCACCCAGATGTATATGTTAGTGTGTAAGTATGTGAATGTATAGAACGGTTTTTTTTTGTAAAAATGCAAATTGGCATAGACAGGAATCGAACTCACGACCTCCAGGGTAAGGGGCGAATGTCTTAACCACCATGCCATGTCGACTGATAAGAGTTTTATGTATAATATCAAATAGTTCATATTGAATATAAAAGACTACATATCCGTCGAAACTGACCTATATTCTGTGTACCACGGTGGCCACGGGTGACCCTAGTATCAAAATAATCTACAAAGAATTGTAAATAATATTATATTTAAAACATATTTTCAAATTGTTAACCAAAAAGCCATAATAATTAAAAACAATTATTTTTAAATTTAAAAAGTTCGCTGCTCGCATCGCATATATTACTTATAAGGGGAGCTGGAGGCATAGGTGCGCTGTACCTAAGCTTGTTTCTTTTGATATTTATGTTTGTTAGTAATTCGTCCTCCTTCTTAGGCAAACGACAACACCTCCCCCCCAATTATATGCTACTAGGGGCCTCTGAAATATAACTAGCATCAGGCCCCAATATGTCACCATCCCCCTCTGACCAAACCCCACTTTTCACAGATAATATAAATGGATTCATTTTAATAGGAGTTATCGTCTTTGAACTACGAGTGAACTTGTGATTTTTAAGTAGCACTATAATTCCAGTTTTGGTTTGTAATACACCAAATCGATAACCTGAAAAGAGATATATATATATATATATACTTGGGTCACTCGTGGGCACCATGTGCCCAAGTGTATACAGAACATACGTCAGTTTTGACTGTGGCGAATTTTCATGTAATTTAATAATAATTACACGGTCTTTCTTCAGTTTGTATCGTTTGACTATTATAGTAATACAAATTTCCACATCGCAAATAATAATAAAGAAAAAATCGACTCCTTTTCTTGTCATTTTGCTATTTGTTTTTAGATCCCTATGCTGAGATTAACTAATCGATCGCTTATCATGCACTGTTTAACATCCGATAAATTTAAACTAAGTTTTGTTAAACTTTGATTTAAACCTTGCACGGTGCAACTTGCCATAAGTGTTGTATCATTTAGACAGTTTCCATGATTGTATTATTATACAAAAAACAGAATTATAAATTTACTTACGATTGCTGTTTATTATTTGATTCGATTATTCAAAAAATATGTATTACAAACCCTTCTTACACAACATATTTAATGATTTGACATTTGATTCATGATTGTTTTTGAATTAAATAATCAGGCTAGATTCTGAATTTTGCAATATTAAACTGCAGTGTGACGGCAGTTTTAAAAGTGATAATTAGTTATATGCTAAAATACAATGGATTGTGCCATCAAAAATAAAAATAACAACCAATCATGTTTCTAAATATGTTTGAATTATTATCTGTTCAAGATTTTATTTCTCTAATAATCAGAAATATAAATTTACTTACTTGCAGTTATTATAATTCGACCAACTATAAAATCTTACCGCAACTCATATTTTCAAAAATCACTGCTTTTTGGCCATTTTGAAGTGAAAATATTTACTATGAATTAAAATAAATGGACGGAAACACGTATTTGCTAAAAATATATGCCAATTAGGCGAAAATATGCACTTTCTTCATATTAAATACTTCAAAATTGAATAATAACATGTGACTCCCCTTAAACTTAAGATTTACAATTCAAACAATGTTTCCGTAACTCGTATGTCACTAAATCACATTGAAATACTGTTTTCGACGCTCACGTTGTAGCACTTCTATTTATATTTGTTCTTTGGTCGGTCACTTTAACATAAATGCTTAATAGCGACTCACAAACTTCAAATTAGAATAAATAAAACTTAATTTTATTAACTAACAATTATTTATATTTCTCATTGACATACAATATCAATATAATATAGCAGATGCCACTCTGTGTAAAGTACACAACACACTAAATACACTTCAAATCATCAAATTAATTGAAAATTTATCACAATAACTTTTTTGACATTTCATTCTGACGTTTGATTCGTTTTTGTCTATTTCAAAGCAGACTGAACTTCAAAAGAGTAGTGATTGTTTTATTTCAGTATAAACTATTTGATTATTTTTTATAACATTATTAGCAGTCGCTATGGCGCAGTGGTTAAGAGTCTTGCCTTTCACCTTGGAGGTCGTGAGTTTGATCCCGGTCTATGCCAATTTGTATTTTTACAAAAAAGCGTTCTACACACACTTACACAATTACATACAAACATTTCTGGGTAATTATATTAATAATATATAAATTATATCATTTCGATTGCTTTGCATAGCGAAAACAAAAAGAATATATCTATTAAATAGATATCTTTGACATAATCAAAAATAATTTGTGGCATTCCATATTTACTAGGTAATCTGTAATTAGAATTATTTACCAATACAATTTCTAGGACCTTCTCCAAAAGGTAAGAAAGTGTACGGATGTCTTTTCGCTTTTTCTGCGTTACTGAATCTTTCCGGGTCAAATTTCTCTGATTCAGGATCTAAGTGGTATCCGTAGACACGTATATGAACCAACATATTTTTCTCGAAAAATAGTGTTGCAAAAAAAATTTTTTTTGGAAAATAATGAAAACATTTTACCAGAAACTAGTCTTTTAAAACCAAGCACAACAACAATAATCAACCCTACCATACTTGCAAATGTATTCAATCCACAACCACCACCCATCGTTGACCTACATATTTTGTAATTTTTTTCTTTAATATTGTTTTTTTATTATTTATAATTATTGAAATTACAATGAAGCATTATTTCAAGTGAATAATATATGTTTTATTTATTACTTAATGCATAAATAAATGGCATAGAATGTGCAAAAAACATATTCGATGTGTTTAACAGTTTCTTATATACTTTTCTGATTCAACACAATCTGACGTGGTTTGCACTCAACATCATCTATTATCACAAATATGAACAATAACTATAATACCTACCATCCTTTGTCAAAGGTTCAAATGGAAATTTTTAAAAGAAATGTTGTGTTGTGTACCAACTTAACATGAATATAAAGCAAGTTGTATTATATTTGTAGGATATTTTGGAAGCATTTTATTATTAAAACCCAATGAGATATACTGTGTTGCTTGTAAAGAATATAGGACTAGACATAGGATTGTTTGATAAAGGAAAGAAATAGTATATAGTTGAATTCTTTTTATTTATTTATTTTTACTACAATTTTTAGTGGCGGGGACGTTCAGCCACTCGCCAAGCACGCTTCTGCCCCTGCGACATCCCCGGCGATGGCGTTAGGGTAAGCGGCGCGGCCATGTCTGGAAACGCGGGATAGTGCGATGATCCGTTGTGTATCCCCCTTTGCCTGGTTTCTGAAAGTAATTATAAAACACAAGTTGATAAACGATAGCACAGGGGAATCACATACACACACGCACTACTAATTATAACTATTTTATAATTACCCGCTGCTCCTTCAACCGCCAGTCAACGACAAGGGGAACCGGTATATGGATTCCTTTGTCACAATTACCGGACAATATTCGCTAGCTGGTTGTAATTTCTTCTGCACGGTTTTTTTTTTTCTAAAATATATACACCTACGTATGTATCTATATTCATAAATATTTCACTAGATGAATCAGCATTTATAGATATAGAATCTGATAAAACTGGTAAAAATCATTTGATACATTCCAAACTTTAGATATATCTTTAAATATATAATGTAAATTGACGATTATGATTCGTAGAATTTAATTTAATTTATAGTAAGATTTTCATTCATTATAACTTTCAAAAATATCTGGAGTGGCCTGCACTCAACTTTCTTTTACGCAGTTTTCACTAGATATAAATATATCTATATATATATATATATATATATATATTGTAACGATCTCTCGTTTTTTTGTGTAATTTCAATACTACTAGTGTACTCTAGCGATCACTTCGAGTACCTGGTAATTTTTGAACGACAAGGAGCTATCGTTCAAACTTGCACGCGTTGTTTAAAAGGGAGTGTGTTACAAGTAGTGATACGAGACGCACGTATCGGTGCACTCAAGTTTTTGGTTCTCTTGCTGATAGAGAGAATAATATGTATAACTGATGATATGATTCCATGCAGATAGAATTCGAGTAATTCAGATAAGGTTTCATCAATTTTGAGATAAGTACTTTTGTTTATAATTGAGTTATTTTGAGTGATACCGTTATTGGAGATTTTGAGTATACCACGAGGTTTACGCGATTCATGCGTTTCATTTAATTATTAATTACTAACTCTATTTAGAGTAATTTAATTTTGAGTTTCGTTATTAACTTTTGAGTTTCGTTATTAATTTCAAGTAACTAATTGATTTGCATAATTTATTTTTGAGTTCACCACGTGGCCCATCAGGGACCACGGTTTTGTCTAATTCAATAGATTAATTAACAGTTAAAAATTCAGTAGTTAAATTTAGTCAGTGATCCCCGGATTTATTAGGGCTGAAATCGAATCACTTCCATCCCTTGCATCAATTCATTTAACATCCATTTAAGGACCATCAAGCTAGGATACCACCTGCCAGTGGGTTCTGACCTTGTCAGGAAACCACGTGCCCTAGCTAAACGCAAGTCCATCCAGAGAATACTCCGGTACGTCAAGATCGGACGGGTATCGACTGGGAGACGACGGATCAGCGGTTGAGCAGCGGACGAGCGTCCATTTTGTCATCAATTCTATTTCCTGGTTGTTAAGTTTACTTGTTTTGATTAATTTATTCATTCTGCTATTATTTTGATTATAGATCTCAGTTTAATTCATTGCAATATCTTTTCTGATTCAGTTTTGAATTGTTTTCTGTTTATTATTATAGTTTTCAGTCTAATTAATTTGCAATATCTTTCCTGATTCCGTTCTGAATTGTTTCTTTTTATTATTCTTATTATTATTATTATTGGTTCCATTTTGAATACTGATAATTAGTTGTGAATTACAGTTATTCATGGTTTAACTTTGTTAATTTATTTGTTCTTTTATGTAATATTTCGACTCTTACTTAACTTGTTAAAATCTGTTTCTTGTGTCTTCTCAGGTGCGCATTCCTTCGGATCTCAAGTGGAGCCGTGAGAGAGTACAGACTCTTTAATCTCCTGTAACTCGACTGGATCCTGGACGTTCTGTGGTGTCACAGGACTGGCGCCCAATTCACTATAAAACCGGGACCAGTCGGTTTGCCGATCAACACAGCACTTCTCCCACGGGCTCACTTGAGTATCGCTTTATTTTTTTTTCTTTTTATATTATTGTAAAAATTCGTATTTCCTTCAATACTGCTTTATCTTTTGTTATTAAACTCAATTAATTCCGAGATTATGTTTTACGTTGTAAATTTAAATTAATTAAAATTGTCAATCAATGTCGAGTCGAAATATGAGTTGTTTTTCTGTAATCACCAACCACACCTCTGTCAACCACTAACGACCCACCCCTTTCGCCACTAAGCTAGCCGCTGGCCGATTCCATCCTTTATGGCCGAAACAATGAAACGTTTCGTGACATAAATTTTGGCGCCCAACGTGGGGCCCGACACAATTCTTTGTGGGTTCTAGCGAATATATTCATAAAATTTTCTTTTTCCTTTACAACATTCGTTTTAACAAACTTTGGTTGACTTGGTTGGTGATTGGAAAAATTTACTGGGTGTATTCTTTATACGATGCACTTTGCGAACTTTTGAAGTCATGTTCAAAAAATTTAGAGTACTATTAACTTTGCTATCGTTATTGCCTTAAGCCATTTATTATTGAGTATTACGTTATGTTCATTTAGTAACCATATTCTATAGGGTGATATTTATCATATTGATTAATGTTTTACTATCGCTAATTATTATTTGTTATATTATTGAGTATTTAGTTAAGTAGATTTATATTTATATTTTACGCTCTTGCGTTATCGTTGGTGAAGTTATCGCCTGGCACTACGTTATTATGTCTTATTACGGTCTAATTAGAGACGAACTTGCATATGAACTGCTCATCCGAGGTAGTCAGCAGCAAGACCTCACTTCGCGTCAAGCCATTGCATTGTTGGCTTCTCTAACTGACAAACCATCTAAAGTAATCACAAATCAAGCTGGTGAACTAGAAGTTTGCAAAAGCAAACTATCTGTCCTTTCCGAACTTGTGAAGACTTTCACTAGTACAGATGATAGTCTAGATTTTCAAGCACTTAACAACCGAATTGCGCATTTGTTGCGTCGTGCCGTTCGAATCACTGAACGTCCGATTGTTGATGAAGCCAAAGCTTTAATCAACAGAATTCACGATCTCGACGAGGCTCTTGAAGCCCAATGTAGAAGAAACCATCTTTCTACATCAACTCCAACAGTTTCTACAACGCCAGTCGTACATGCAACAAACATGAAACCAACTATGACCAAACCGAGTTAGAAGTACTCGCAGTACTGTGGGCTGTTGACAAGTTTCGATGTTATGTTGAAGCAACTAAATTCACGATAATTACCGACCATCATGCACTTCTTTGGCTAAATAAATTAAAGGAACCGAAAGGAAAGCTCGCCCGCTGGGCCTTGAGGTTACAACAATATGACTATGAAGTTATACACCGCCCTGGAAAGATCCACGTTGTTCCAGACGCGCTTTCACGAGCAGTAAGTGCTATTTTTATCACTGATCAAGACCGAGATCCTGCCTACGTGCAAACATTTAATGAAGTACTGCACAACCCAGATGAACATCCGACCTGGAGAATAGAGGACAACAAATTGTACACAAACCGCCGTTTAATAAATCCTGAATCACCTGACGAGAGTTCATGGAAGTTATATATCCCAGTTTCACTTAGAAGTGAGGTCCTACGACAAAATCACGATGAACCAACTGCTGGTCATTTAGGTATCACAAAAACCAGGTACAGGATAGCCACCGATTACTACTGGCCCAAAATGTCAGCGGATGTCGCTCACTATGTCCGCACTTGTGAAATTTGTCAAGCCCATAAGGTTGAACAACGACTTCCTTCTGGTTTCTTAGGGAAACGCTCTGTAACTAGCCCTTGGCAATAAATCTGTTCTGATCTAATTGGACCATTGCCTATTTCAAAAAATCAAAATCGCTACATCCTCGTTATTTGTGACATGTTTACCAAATATTCGTTATTTTTCCCTATTCGCACAGCGAATAGTAAAACTATATGTCGATTGATTGAGAATGAAATTTTCCTTGTGTTTGGTGTACCCCAATATTTTGTTTGTGACAATGGCCGCCAGTATGTAAGCCAAGAACTTAAGGATCTTCTAAAGTCATACGATGTAGAGCCCCAATTTAATCCAAACTTTCACCCTTCTGCGAATCCAACAGAACGTACAAATCGTGTCATCAAGACCATGATCGCTTCCTTCCTAAAGGAAAATCAAAGAGAATGGGACACCCATCTCCCAAAATTACGTTTTGCGCTGGCTACTGCTGTTCATGAAATAACAGGCTACTCTCCCGCATTCTTAAACTTCGGCAGAGATATTAAACTTTCAAACCCCCGAACAAATCGAAATAACAACCCGATTAATTTCAATAATCGCGATGAATACGCACATAGGCTGGTTAGATTACAAGATATGCAGAAATCAGTGCAACAGCGGATTGATGCTGCTTATGCGAAAAATTGTGCGAATTATAATCTTCGTAGACGCCCTCCTACTAACTATCAGGTTGGTGAAATTGTATGGAAAAGAAATCATGTTCTTTCCGATGGAGGAAGTTATTTTGCAAGCAAGCTTGCCCCTAAATTTATTAAGTGTCGTGTTGTAAAACGTCTGTCAGAGTTACGTTATGAGCTGATGAGTTTGAATGGTCGTAATGTAGGTGTCTGGCATGTAGATTCCATGAAACCGTATAACGCTAGGTAGTACACTATAATTCACCCGTGATAATTAATTAAGCTTATATTTTATTTGGATAATATTGTTGAAAAAAAATTTTTTTTAAAAAAAAAAAAAAATTTTTTTGGGGAACTTTGGGGAGTGTAACGATCTCTCGTTTTTTTGTGTAATTTCAATACTACTAGTGTACTCTAGCGATCACTTCGAGTACCTGGTAATTTTTGAACGACAAGGAGCTATCGTTCAAACTTGCACGCGTTGTTTAAAAGGGAGTGTGTTACAAGTAGTGATACGAGACGCACGTATCGGTGCACTCAAGTTTTTGGTTCTCTCGCTGATAGAGAGAATAATATGTATAACTGATGATATGATTCCATGCAGATAGAATTCGAGTAATTCAGATAAGGTTTCATCAATTTTGAGATAAGTACTTTTGTTTATAATTGAGTTATTTTGAGTGATACCGTTATTGGAGATTTTGAGTATACCACGAGGTTTACGCGATTCATGCGTTTCATTTAATTATTAATTACTAACTCTATTTAGAGTAATTTAATTTTGAGTTTCGTTATTAACTTTTGAGTTTCGTTATTAATTTCAAGTAACTAATTGATTTGCATAATTTATTTTTGAGTTCACCACGTGGCCCATCAGGGACCACGGTTTTGTCTAATTCAATAGATTAATTAACAGTTAAAAATTCAGTAGTTAAATTTAGTCAGTGATCCCCGGATTTATTAGGGCTGAAATCGAATCACTTCCATCCCTTGCATCAATTCATTTAACATCCATTTAAGGACCATCAAGCTAGGATACCACCTGCCAGTGGGTTCTGACCTTGTCAGGAAACCACGTGCCCTAGCTAAACGCAAGTCCATCCAGAGAATACTCCGGTACGTCAAGATCGGACGGGTATCGACTGGGAGACGACGGATCAGCGGTTGAGCAGCGGACGAGCGTCCATTTTGTCATCAATTCTATTTCCTGGTTGTTAAGTTTACTTGTTTTGATTAATTTATTCATTCTGCTATTATTTTGATTATAGATCTCAGTTTAATTCATTGCAATATCTTTTCTGATTCAGTTTTGAATTGTTTTCTGTTTATTATTATAGTTTTCAGTCTAATTAATTTGCAATATCTTTCCTGATTCCGTTCTGAATTGTTTCTTTTTATTATTCTTATTATTATTATTATTGGTTCCATTTTGAATACTGATAATTAGTTGTGAATTACAGTTATTCATGGTTTAACTTTGTTAAGAAAAACCATCAGGTCTATCTAGTTCGCGGAAAATCCACTATGGGGGCATTGCAAACTGAAAGTTTGGCTGTGGTCACAGAACTGTGCCTCTGGTAGCCAATGTATCAACTAAAATCTTATACTCTGCCATTGCCGATAATATTATATAGGTTTCTATTTCAAATTTAGATTAGATATTAGAGCGCGAATTTTAAAAATTAAAATAATATATTAACAATTTTACAACAAATTTAGATGTCCGAGTTAGTGAAAAGTATGTATATGTATATTTTAAATATTAAAATAAAAATATATACTCAGATGACTCAAAGCCGATTTTGATCATTTTCTTTTTTAAATACCGGAAAATGTTTATAGAAAAGTTCCCCGTAGGTGAGAAGGTGTGCTTTATATTATTTCAATTGTTATTAAAAAATAAGTGTTTTTTAATTTATGTATATAATTGCCTGAAATTTTATAAAACCAGGTTTATGGGGTCGCAGATTTCGAATTTTACCTCAAAATTGGTCTAAAAACAAAATTGCGTGATTTTTTTTTTGTTCTGGTGTAGGTTTGTGCGCCAACAAATATTATACAGCGGCAGCGAGATGTAAAATAATTTACGGTGGCTGGCGGCACTCGCCCTCACTTATTACGGCGGCACATTTTACTTTACTGTAACTATGTATTTTTAATAAATGTTTTCGTAAAGGGCATTTTGATCACAAGTAAATTAATTTTTATTGCATTTAGAACGTCATCAGTTTACAAAGAAATAAAATGTATAGTGGCCTGCACTCGACTTTCATATACATATGTAGTTTTCACTAGAATTATATATCCCAAACCAACTGTGTTTCCTAATGCGTAAAACAAGTTTATTACAAAGTAAATGATTACCGATTGACTGCGTTCGACTAGTACAAGTTTCAACATACAAAATTCGTTACTTTTTCTCCAGAAAATGTACCGTGTGTCGGATCTTGTACCAGAATCTACATTTCAGTGTAAGTATGAGCGTTACAAGACTTAGTTATAGAATTGATGAACTAAATTCGACGCACCGCCGTTCAAAACTCGGCGTCGCACAGTGGTTCGAAATCCCGAACACCAGGCCATAATATGAAGGCGTTGTCTGATTTATATGAAAATTAGTATATATTAGATATGGCGGATCCAAAATGACGGGGGAAAAAGTATAAAAATAGTCATATTTTCATGAAATTTCGGAAATAGAGTTTTTTGAGATCGCTGATTAAGAATTTATTATTAAAATAATTTAAAATAATAATTTGTTAAAAATAATGCATTATTATAGTTTAATAATAAAATTAATTATTTAATTCTATTAATATAATAACTTTTGTATGTTTTAACTTAAACGATTTAAATATTTTCGACGCCATTTTGTTTTTAGATCTATTTTAAATCCAATATCATAATCTGCAACCACAAAAACCTTGTTGCCAAATTTCAGGCAATTGTATAAATAAAGGAATTATACATTTTCTAAATTAAGAGTGTTTTATAGAAACACTTATTTGTTAATAACAATTGAAAAAATAAAATCATCTATGGGGAACTTTTCTATAAACTTTTTCTGATAACTTTAAAAAAATGATCAAAATCGAGTTTTATTAAATTATAACTTTTAGCGTTTACTAAATGGACCATATACTACGAAAAAGAAAAGTACATCCATAATTATTTGAAGGCAGTTTGAATTTATTGGTAATATGGAAATAAAAAAAATTAAAAAACAAATAATATAAATAAAGTATAATAAAAGTAAATATAATTTTCTTTTAATATAAAAACAAATAAAAATGAATACAATAAATAAATTACATAATTATTGTAGCAATGGGATGATATTTATTATTTTGTCGAGGCTATAAGCTTCACGGCCTCGTCCCGCACCACGACTCCCTTTGCCCCTCCTTGACAGCCTCGTCCGTCGCCGCCGCCCCGTTTAATTTTTTTGCTTTGTTTCTGTTTGTATATAAAGTATAAATAAAATTCCACAATATACAATATTTTCAGGCTTTACATATAAACATTTTTATAATTATTAGGTTCGATAGGTTCTTAGTTCTTATACGTAGCTTACAATTTGAAATAATGTTTTTGATAAAAAGAAAAAAAAAAGTTATGGTTTATTTTAAATTTCATAATTTATCTTAATAATTTTTTTATGTTGACGGGAACCTTTTAGGCAGTCTAATTTTGGTCTTATTTATTAATTTATTATATATTAAAACTTTATATAAATTATTTCGTAAAATGCGCCGTCTAGAACCATTCAATGACTACAATATGGCATAACGAAATTTTATTCGTAAAGTGAAAAATTCTATTTCTCAATATTTTTTCAATCTTGAACGAAATATCGCTTTATGAAAAATAAAACATTGCATTCCTAATGAAAATATATATAATATAAATTACGCACTGTATATAAAAACAAAATTAGCAAAAATATATATAAAAAAAAAACATTTCCGTTACTGGCAGGGGCGGATCTTAAAAATGTGAACATACCAAACTATTTTTGCAGCTGTTTATAAGATATTGAACAAAGGACAATATTTATTTAATTTATCCAACAGAAAATTTGATTGATTGAACTGTAATACTGGTTTATTTATTTATTTTATCATGGTGTATGCGCCGAACGAGACATACATACATACATACAATATAGCACGCTGAATAATATGTATCAATGTTACTACACGTAATAAATGTAAGAGTGAATATAATACATTGTTGCATACAGACAGCGAGACGCTTACAAATTTGGAAATACATATGGCTTTTCAAATGAATTTCGATTACGGTTCCGTTGCAGGTTCAATTCTAATTTTTAATTTTTTTTAATTTGAAAAAAAAAGCAAATACATACCAGTAATAGCTAACTATGATATATATTAAAAAAATCAATTGCAACTATTATTTAGAGAATGATACAGTTTAGAAGAAATTTTTTGAAATAAAACTTGTTTAAAATTAGAATATCTAGAATAGTTAGAAAATGACACGAGTAAACGAGCACTTCCGGTTGAAATATTCTTTTCAAAATAGGACGTTTTCTATTCTGAGGTACAAAAATCTTAAATTCAATACATCATATTTTTACGTTGAACAGTATAGGCTGTAACGTGTAGCTCGTTCACACACACACACACAAACAGACACACCGACATCATTGAGAAAACAGTCAAATTCAGGTATCCTCAAAATGGATATTTCCATTAAAATCTCGAGCTTGATTTTTATGGTGATCCCTATACTTACTTATTACCCCGTAAAAGAAAGTAATACACTATTAATAATTCATATATACATCATACAAATAATATGCTTAGGTAGATTGAACAAATTATAAAAATACTTTGAAGCCACAATGATTTTAACAAACAGAATTATTACAAGTACAAAACATTTTCTTAAAAACTATTCTCACAACGTCTCACAACGCTAAACGAAAAAAATATTCCATATAAAAATGATTTAAATCAAATAAAACCATTTTCACAAAACGAAAGCAAAAATATTTAAAGTTCAAAAGATTTAAATAAAACAAAACTAATCAACTATTCAAACAAAAAAATTCCGTAAACGTTTCAACCAAAAATTACTCGTAGTCCCAACAACACACAAAATGTTCCAAAACGTTTAAATCATAAATTCACATAAGTACAGAAACCATGTATGTGAAGTTACCGACGCGGCTCTGAGTCAGGCTGACAGCCAGTACTGGAAACTTGAAAAAACCAAAAATTACTAAAAATTCAATGTTACCAACGCAAAAAAAACAAAATATGGAATACAAAAAATACTCTATTTGCTTGAATTTAACCTTTCTCTGCTAATTATTCATAGTATTTATAACATATTTTCCTAATCCAATACAAATCGTGAGAATTTACGTGAGTTTAATCATATTCAAATGTCATAACCACACTTATGCCAGTTGACATCCGAAACTCGTCGAGATATAAAAGCTGTTTATTTGAAATTAGGGCGCAGGATTTGTGTGCAAATTTAATATAACAATGCTAAGGTATCGTACAATAAGTGACCTAGAGTATTTTAGTTAGATACCTATATGATAGAAAATAGGGGCGTTCCAGTGGTCCGACATATATAAGGGCTATTTAATCAAAATTAGGGCACAGGATTTGTGTGCAAATTTAATATAACAATGCTAAGGTATCGTACAATAAGTGACCTAGAGTTTTTTAGTTAGATACCTATATGATAGAAAATAGGGGCGTTCCAGTGGTCCGACATATATAAGGGCTATTTAATCAAAATTAGGGCACAGGATTTGTGTGCAAATTTAATATAACAATGCTAAGGTATCGTACAATAAGTGACCTAGAGTTTTTTAGTTAGATACCTATATGATAGAAAATAGGGGCGTTCCAGTGGTCCGACATATATAAGGGCTATTTAATCAAAATTAGGGCACAGGATTTGTGTGCAAATTTAATATAACAATGCTAAGGTATCGTACAATAAGTGACCTAGAGTTTTTTAGTTAGATACCTATATGATAGAAAATAGGGGCGTTCCAGTGGTCCGACATATATAAGGGCTATTTAATCAAAATTAGGGCACAGGATTTGTGTGCAAATTTAATATAACAATGCTAAGGTATCGTACAATAAGTGACCTAGAGTTTTTTAGTTAGATACCTATATGATAGAAAATAGGGGCGTTCCAGTGGTCCGACATATATAAGGGCTATTTAATCAAAATTAGGGCACAGGATTTGTGTGCAAATTTAATATAACAATGCTAAGGTATCGTACAATAAGTGACCTAGAGTTTTTTAGTTAGATACCTATATGATAGAAAATAGGGGCGTTCCAGTGGTCCGACATATATAAGGGCTATTTAATCAAAATTAGGGCACAGGATTTGTGTGCAAATTTAATATAACAATGCTAAGGTATCGTACAATAAGTGACCTAGAGTTTTTTAGTTAGATACCTATATGATAGAAAATAGGGGCGTTCCAGTGGTCCGACATATATAAGGGCTATTTAATCAAAATTAGGGCACAGGATTTGTGTGCAAATTTAATATAACAATGCTAAGGTATCGTACAATAAGTGACCTAGAGTTTTTTAGTTAGATACCTATATGATATAAAATAGGGGCGTTCCAGTGGTCCGACATATATAAGGGCTATTTAATCAAAATTAGGGCACAGGATTTGTGTGCAAATTTAATATAACAATGCTAAGGTATCGTACAATAAGTGACCTAGAGTATTTTAGTTAGATACCTATATGATAGAAAATAGGGGCGTTCCAGTGGTCCGACATATATAAGGGCTATTTAATCAAAATTAGGGCACAGGATTTGTGTGCAAATTTAATATAACAATGCTAAGGTATCGTACAATAAGTGACCTAGAGTTTTTTAGTTAGATACCTATATGATAGAAAATAGGGGCGTTCCAGTGGTCCGACATATATAAGGGCTATTTAATCAAAATTAGGGCACAGGATTTGTGTGCAAATTTAATATAACAATGCTAAGGTATCGTACAATAAGTGACCTAGAGTTTTTTAGTTAGATACCTATATGATAGAAAATAGGGGCGTTCCAGTGGTCCGACATATATAAGGGCTATTTAATCAAAATTAGGGCACAGGATTTGTGTGCAAATTTAATATAACAATGCTAAGGTATCGTACAATAAGTGACCTAGAGTTTTTTAGTTAGATACCTATATGATAGAAAATAGGGGCGTTCCAGTGGTCCGACATATATAAGGGCTATTTAATCAAAATTAGGGCACAGGATTTGTGTGCAAATTTAATATAACAATGCTAAGGTATCGTACAATAAGTGACCTAGAGTTTTTTAGTTAGATACCTATATGATAGAAAATAGGGGCGTTCCAGTGGTCCGACATATATAAGGGCTATTTAATCAAAATTAGGGCACAGGATTTGTGTGCAAATTTAATATAACAATGCTAAGGTATCGTACAATAAGTGACCTAGAGTTTTTTAGTTAGATACCTATATGATAGAAAATAGGGGCGTTCCAGTGGTCCGACATATATAAGGGCTATTTAATCAAAATTAGGGCACAGGATTTGTGTGCAAATTTAATATAACAATGCTAAGGTGTTATTATGCAAGTAGCCTAATTTTAATTTTATAAATATAATTAACCGAAATAATTCTCGTAATAATATTATTTGTATTTGTCAACAGTCATAGTTCTCATTGCAACCAATGAGTAGTATGTAGCAGCACCTACAAACCTAAAACGAATTAGGAAACCAGGGACGTGTTCGCTCAAACGATCTCACCAGAGGTGGACTAAGAAATATTTATTCCAAATTCATAACACTTGTTTGTGATGCTGTAAAGAAAACTTTTTGTAAAAATATTTCCCATGACACGATAGAATAAAATTTGGTAACATTATTTATTTATATTTTTTTATTTGGTAGTGTACATTTAATTGGTTCACACATATGTTATAAGGATCACACATTGTTTAAACAAAGAATTAACGATATTTGTTAATTTTACAAAATAACATAAATCACGCAAAAAAGTAAAGAGATTAGGTTTGAAAACGAAGGTTCAGTTGATGCTACTAACTCATTCAACTAGCCCAGATTTACAAAAATGTTTTATTGAAACAGCATTATGTATTAAATATATCTGAATTATATGATACCTCTATTAGTAAACAATGCAAAATATGGATTCCAAGGTTTTGGATTTTATAGAAACAGCATTATGTATTAAATATTTCTGATTTATAAGAAAACCTATATTAGGAAACAATGCAAAATATGGATTCCAAGTTGTGCATTGTTTTCCAGCAAGAACCACGTGGAGGTTGAGGCCGTTTTTATAAACATTTCTCTTGCCGGGATGGGATTAGAATCAAGGGATAAACAGGAAAAGGAAACATAGTAATAGGATATGCATTTAAAAGTATTCTGTCCAAACCACCTAATCACTAGAAATCCCTAACAGCAACCTAACATAACCGTTTTTAACTATAATGTTACCACCAAGTCACTAAAATTTTCCATCAAAGTGGCATTCTAGATTTTGATGATAGCAACCTAACATAACCATTTTTAACTATAATGTTACCACCAAGTCACTAAAATTTTCCATCAAAGTGGCATTCTAGATTTTGATGATAGCAACCTAAAATAACCGTTTTTAACTATAATGTTACCACCAAGTCACTAAAATTTTCCATCAAAGTGGCATTCTAGATTTTGATGATAGCAACCTAAAATAACCGTTTTTAACTATAATGTTACCACCAAGTCACTAAAATTTTCCATCAAAGTGGCATTCTAGATTTTGATGATAGCAACCTAACATAACCATTTTTAACTATAATGTTACCACCAAGTCACTAAAATTTTCCATCAAAGTGGCATTCTAGCTTTTGATGATAACAATAACCTATCACTGATTCGCGTTTTACTTATACTCGTATTTCTAATTTAACGTTTAGTGCATAATTGACATCTAAAACCTAATAAATTTTCGTAAAATTTCGGAGAATTTAATTCACTAACGCATGCAATGTGTAGCCACCGTTGGCAAAAATCACACTGGATCCACTCTAATGCAGAACTTTTAACTGAAACTACAGAGCAGCAAGTAGGCTTTCCAAAATTATCCTTAAAATAAAACCAGTCTTTACAACAATCACAGTAATACCAGGTTGATTGAACAACCTTACAATCCCCGCTTTCTGAACACAGAAGACAAAACTCAGACACGTTAGACGATGATTGCAACAAATATTCTCTGAGAAAAGCTCTGAAAATATTCGGATCGAAATCATCGTTACATTGATAAAATTCGTTTTCTAAAATAAATTTTGAATAATGAATAACAAAAATTCCGCAATTAAAGGTATCCTGCTGCTTGGGATAATCCACCTCCATGCATTTCCACCCGATAACATCGATGTTATGGTCGTGAACACGTTTTTGATTTTTTATAGCCGTTAAAAATTTGGAAAATATCTCCTTTGTATAAATTTCATTATTACCCAATGGATCAAAACAGTAAAAATTTTTTTTTTTGAAATCTGCAAAAATTAAGATCCAGTGCGATGCGTTAATATTTAAAGGAATGAGAACATATTGTTGACCCTGGTACCACATTTCTGTATATGTTCTACTGAAAATCATTTGTGATACGCAGCAATCTATAATACAAAATTTTCGATTTTTCACGAATAATCGAAGGGACAAATCTATAATTGCATCAGAAATCCACTGTTTATCTAATAATGTTATGTAATCATTTAAATATAGATATCTATATCTACCCGAACCTGAAGGGAACTTATATTTGGCAATATAAACAATGTTCTTGTTTACATTACTTACATCAAAAATAAATGGGCTTTTCAAGATGCCATTATCAAACCATTCTTTTGTTATATCCTGTTGCGTATTAACAATAATTGAATTTGTATTGTGGATTTTATGAATTTTACTTTGACTTTTTACTACTTTTGTTTTAATTACTATTTCCTGCGGCAGAATTTGAATTGTTGATGGCGCGACTGGTGTATCTGTAATGGCTTTAATTAATTTATCAGTGTTACCTAAGTGATAATTGCGATGCCTAACTTGACTGGGTTTTCCCCATTGTTCTACATAATTTATCCTGGTTTTCTTAAAATGTCGCGGAATTTTAAAAATAAATTCTTTTTCTAACGAATCTATGTATTTTTCTAGGGCCCTATAAAATCTTTCCGCTTTTAAATTTTTCCTACCATCTAAAATTGAATGTTTAACTAAGCGAAACCAAGATTCAACATGAGAGTTCGTTTTACGTTTTTCATTTGTCTGCAGAAGCAGACCAGACCATAAGGGTATATACGGAATGTATTTTTTCGCGCAAATATCTAAAAATTCCGGACAATAATACGGATTGTCCGTAATTCCAAATGAAGCTGTTAATTTATTTTGTTTATTCCGAATATTTGTAAAATCGGCGTAGAATTTACTTTGTTTGTACAAAGGTAAATTGGTTTCTAAACTTTTAGGCTTGTCCTCTTCGGGAATTACTTCATTTTCTTCTGCAATAAAATGTAAGTTTCTAAAAAAATCTAAAGATATCCGGACATTATCTGAATAATATTTGCTATCTAATATAATCGCGAAATGTTTAAAACACTGCAGTGCTGCGTCGTATGAACGACACAAAACTAAATAGTTAGCTACTACACCGACAAAAAAATCTTTTTGTTTTTTATTACCGCCTGCACATTTAATTGCATCTGAAACTACAATTTTCATGAAGTGAGCACCGCAAAGCTTCAATAGAACTTTGAAATTATGGGTTTTGTTCTCCGTGAGAACATTATGAAATGCGTTGACATAATCAATTACTCCCATTTTATTAAATGCCACACACGTTGCAATTATTAAAGCCCAACTAAAATCTGTGACTACTCGGCTAAAAGGTAAACCACCACGATAACTTGCGTACGTATCAAATTTAAGTAGCCATGACGTTATATACTCAGATGATTGATTATCTGATATATTTTCTAAAATTGGTATTGTGACTTTATTATTATCGTCCTTATCGAAAAATGGAGCAGATATAACACCAGCGTAGTAAAGTACACGCTTGTCCCGTTTGTCTAATTTCCGCACAACAGAACCTGTAGCATCTAAATATAATGTTAAGCTAGAATCATTTTCAAATGATTTACTAGCAACTTTAAAACACCAGTCGTGCCACCATTCGAAATATTTGGTGGAGCGTATAGATTTACCGGTAACGTCCGCAATAACTAACTTTTTATCAGTATCGTCCTCAGCAAAGGCCTCCGATCGGATTTGTCGACAAACATCTACGGATGCAAAATTAGGTGCCGTATTAATAGCCAATAATTCGACATTGCAATTTGCAATTTTGTTCTCCCTATATTGAAACGCGGTCATATTTCGGAGTTCTATTTTGGCGAGGGCACGATAATTTCCTCGAACTTGTTTAAACAACATTTCACCCGAATGATTAAATTCGCCGAATAATTCTAATGATGCGTCTATATAATTATCTTTAGATTTACTAAACGATAGGCAGCATTGTGCACGATAACAATTTTTATATATACAAAATAAATAAATTTTCGCGAAATATTTGTTTATTCGTTTATGCTCAATATTAAACTGGCACTTATCATACACAACTTTCATTGATTCTAAAATATTGTATATATAATTTTTTGAAAAAGATGTTTTCCCCGCATTTTCTGTGAATATGCGATCAAATTCAACTCTAAAATTAAAATTTAAAACACTTTTTGATTTCGTGATTACTAAACCACGCTTATTTGAAATAATTTCGCTAGGACGTGAGGGTAATTGTTGTGCATCTTGCCAAATAGCTGCAGTCCGTTGATTGCTATCCCAAAATATTTCTGGTGTACAGTTCTCATAATTGTTTGTACAGTTTGAATGTACTTCTTGTACCACAGCATGGGAATAATAATAATCGCGGTTATCTAATTTTATTTTATTTTCAAAATTCTCCTCTATACATAAATCCTTTGCAAAGCAGATTTTCGCATTACTTAAACCTACTAAATGAATACTACGAATTTCTTTAGAATCCGGCACAATATTTTTAGGAAAGCCTTTGTGGTTCCGTTTTCTATTGATATTTCTGACGGGAATATCTATATTAATATTTTTAAGTTGGTCGTTAATTTTGTCTCCAATACCAAAATTATTTCCCCAATATAAGTTATAACAATACCGAGCAGTTTTATCACTAAAAAAATATAAAGCGGCTTTATGAAAAATACTACCTTCTCTAAAGGTGGTTAAGTCGTTTGGAGCAGTCACTTTTGAAACTACAAAATATACAAATTCTTCAATAACAAAATCACATTTTTTATAAGCCATTTTGATTTCATTATAATTAATAAATATAAATGATCAATACGAGTTGCTTTTAGCTCGAACAGTAAGTTCTAACTGACGCTCATCCCTACTCTAGCTAGTCGGCTATCGTGGTTGATTACTTTGTGTAATCTAGCATTGAATAAAATTATAATATTTTACTAGAAATACATTGTAAGGTAACATTGATAAGTTATATCTTACAATGTTATAACTGTTTAAATAAATTCATATTTTATTACTGACTACAATATCTGTATGTCAGTCCACTGTATTATTTACTATGGAGAGCCCGACTTTGGATAATTTCTCCCTTTTTGGCGACTCTAATTTTGTTCGGTTAGCAGAACATTTTTTGGGGTATACTGCTATAAAAAATGGTATAAAATTCATAATTAAAGTGTAGATACATAGATAATCGGTAACTGTATATTTTTTAGTAAATGGTTCACGAAAAATAGGTTTTTCGTTGTCAGGCCAAGGTATACGGGGCTTGGAAGTAAAACTAAGACGGTACAAATGTCAACTACCCGAAAATATCATAGTTATGATAGGAACCAATAATTTAAATGGAATGGTAAGTGATTCATTAAGTTATAAAATTGGATTAATTCTTATTTGGTAATAACTTCCATTAGAACATGGATAGAAATACGTTCCGATTAACTTTGCGCCAGGTGGCAAATTTTTTAAAAGGAAAAAATGTCATTTTTTGCACGATACCGCCGGTTCCCAAATTAATAATGAGCCGGCGGTATCAGTTGTTGCACTGCAGTTTTAATAACTGCATACGCAAATTGCAAAGTAAGTTTGGTATTGATCATTATACATTTTCCCGCTTATACTTTTTTATTTTTAGAAACTCATTCTTTCACAATCCTGGATACACAATATTTATTCTTATTTAAGAATAATAAAATTCGCTGTGAATTGTTCGAAAGATTTTATCGGTCCGGACGGGTGGACCAAATTCACCTTAATCACCGTGGTCTCCGTTTACTACGCAATTCTTTGCAAAATATAATTAAAGGTTTTTAAATGTATATTTAAAAACCTTTAAATATTTTTTGCAAAGAATTGCACTGTTTCCTTTTCCTGTATATCCCTTGATTCTAATCCCATCCCGGCAAGAGAAATGTTTATAAAAACGGCCTCAACCTCCACGTGGTTCTTGCTGGAAAACAATGCACAACTTGGAATCCATATTTTGCATTGTTTCCTAATATAGGTTTTCTTATAAATCAGAAATATTTAATACATAATGCTGTTTCTATAAAATCCAAAACCTTGGAATCCATATTTTGCATTGTTTACTAATAGAGGTATCATATAATTCAGATATATTTAATACATAATGCTGTTTCAATAAAACATTTTTGTAAATCTGGGCTAGTTGAATGAGTTAGTAGCATCAACTGAACCTTCGTTTTCAAACCTAATCTCTTTACTTTTTTGCGTGATTTATGTTATTTTGTAAAATTAACAAATATCGTTAATTCTTTGTTTAAACAATGTGTGATCCTTATAACATATGTGTGAACCAATTAAATGTACACTACCAAATAAAAAAATATAAATAAATAATGTTACCAAATTTTATTCTATCGTGTCATGGGAAATATTTTTACAAAAAGTTTTCTTTACAGCATCACAAACAAGTGTTATGAATTTGGAATAAATATTTCTTAGTCCACCTCTGGTGAGATCGTTTGAGCGAACACGTCCCTGGTTTCCTAATTCGTTTTAGGTTTGTAGGTGCTGCTACATACTACTCATTGGTTGCAATGAGAACTATGACTGTTGACAAATACAAATAATATTATTACGAGAATTATTTCGGTTAATTATATTTATAAAATTAAAATTAGGCTACTTGCATAATAACACCTTAGCATTGTTATATTAAATTTGCACACAAATCCTGTGCCCTAATTTTGATTAAATAGCCCTTATATATGTCGGACCACTGGAACGCCCCTATTTTCTATCATATAGGTATCTAACTAAAAAACTCTAGGTCACTTATTGTACGATACCTTAGCATTGTTATATTAAATTTGCACACAAATCCTGTGCCCTAATTTTGATTAAATAGCCCTTATATATGTCGGACCACTGGAACGCCCCTATTTTCTATCATATAGGTATCTAACTAAAAAACTCTAGGTCACTTATTGTACGATACCTTAGCATTGTTATATTAAATTTGCACACAAATCCTGTGCCCTAATTTTGATTAAATAGCCCTTATATATGTCGGACCACTGGAACGCCCCTATTTTCTATCATATAGGTATCTAACTAAAAAACTCTAGGTCACTTATTGTACGATACCTTAGCATTGTTATATTAAATTTGCACACAAATCCTGTGCCCTAATTTTGATTAAATAGCCCTTATATATGTCGGACCACTGGAACGCCCCTATTTTCTATCATATAGGTATCTAACTAAAAAACTCTAGGTCACTTATTGTACGATACCTTAGCATTGTTATATTAAATTTGCACACAAATCCTGTGCCCTAATTTTGATTAAATAGCCCTTATATATGTCGGACCACTGGAACGCCCCTATTTTCTATCATATAGGTATCTAACTAAAAAACTCTAGGTCACTTATTGTACGATACCTTAGCATTGTTATATTAAATTTGCACACAAATCCTGTGCCCTAATTTTGATTAAATAGCCCTTATATATGTCGGACCACTGGAACGCCCCTATTTTCTATCATATAGGTATCTAACTAAAAAACTCTAGGTCACTTATTGTACGATACCTTAGCATTGTTATATTAAATTTGCACACAAATCCTGTGCCCTAATTTTGATTAAATAGCCCTTATATATGTCGGACCACTGGAACGCCCCTATTTTCTATCATATAGGTATCTAACTAAAAAACTCTAGGTCACTTATTGTACGATACCTTAGCATTGTTATATTAAATTTGCACACAAATCCTGTGCCCTAATTTTGATTAAATAGCCCTTATATATGTCGGACCACTGGAACGCCCCTATTTTCTATCATATAGGTATCTAACTAAAAAACTCTAGGTCACTTATTGTACGATACCTTAGCATTGTTATATTAAATTTGCACACAAATCCTGTGCCCTAATTTTGATTAAATAGCCCTTATATATGTCGGACCACTGGAACGCCCCTATTTTCTATCATATAGGTATCTAACTAAAAAACTCTAGGTCACTTATTGTACGATACCTTAGCATTGTTATATTAAATTTGCACACAAATCCTGTGCCCTAATTTTGATTAAATAGCCCTTATATATGTCGGACCACTGGAACGCCCCTATTTTCTATCATATAGGTATCTAACTAAAAAACTCTAGGTCACTTATTGTACGATACCTTAGCATTGTTATATTAAATTTGCACACAAATCCTGTGCCCTAATTTTGATTAAATAGCCCTTATATATGTCGGACCACTGGAACGCCCCTATTTTCTATCATATAGGTATCTAACTAAAAAACTCTAGGTCACTTATTGTACGATACCTTAGCATTGTTATATTAAATTTGCACACAAATCCTGTGCCCTAATTTTGATTAAATAGCCCTTATATATGTCGGACCACTGGAACGCCCCTATTTTCTATCATATAGGTATCTAACTAAAAAACTCTAGGTCACTTATTGTACGATACCTTAGCATTGTTATATTAAATTTGCACACAAATCCTGTGCCCTAATTTTGATTAAATAGCCCTTATATATGTCGGACCACTGGAACGCCCCTATTTTCTATCATATAGGTATCTAACTAAAAAACTCTAGGTCACTTATTGTACGATACCTTAGCATTGTTATATTAAATTTGCACACAAATCCTGTGCCCTAATTTTGATTAAATAGCCCTTATATATGTCGGACCACTGGAACGCCCCTATTTTCTATCATATAGGTATCTAACTAAAAAACTCTAGGTCACTTATTGTACGATACCTTAGCATTGTTATATTAAATTTGCACACAAATCCTGTGCCCTAATTTTGATTAAATAGCCCTTATATATGTCGGACCACTGGAACGCCCCTATTTTCTATCATATAGGTATCTAACTAAAAAACTCTAGGTCACTTATTGTACGATACCTTAGCATTGTTATATTAAATTTGCACACAAATCCTGTGCCCTAATTTTGATTAAATAGCCCTTATATATGTCGGACCACTGGAACGCCCCTATTTTCTATCATATAGGTATCTAACTAAAAAACTCTAGGTCACTTATTGTACGATACCTTAGCATTGTTATATTAAATTTGCACACAAATCCTGTGCCCTAATTTTGATTAAATAGCCCTTATATATGTCGGACCACTGGAACGCCCCTATTTTCTATCATATAGGTATCTAACTAAAAAACTCTAGGTCACTTATTGTACGATACCTTAGCATTGTTATATTAAATTTGCACACAAATCCTGTGCCCTAATTTTGATTAAATAGCCCTTATATATGTCGGACCACTGGAACGCCCCTATTTTCTATCATATAGGTATCTAACTAAAAAACTCTAGGTCACTTATTGTACGATACCTTAGCATTGTTATATTAAATTTGCACACAAATCCTGTGCCCTAATTTTGATTAAATAGCCCTTATATATGTCGGACCACTGGAACGCCCCTATTTTCTATCATATAGGTATCTAACTAAAAAACTCTAGGTCACTTATTGTACGATACCTTAGCATTGTTATATTAAATTTGCACACAAATCCTGTGCCCTAATTTTGATTAAATAGCCCTTATATATGTCGGACCACTGGAACGCCCCTATTTTCTATCATATAGGTATCTAACTAAAAAACTCTAGGTCACTTATTGTACGATACCTTAGCATTGTTATATTAAATTTGCACACAAATCCTGTGCCCTAATTTTGATTAAATAGCCCTTATATATGTCGGACCACTGGAACGCCCCTATTTTCTATCATATAGGTATCTAACTAAAAAACTCTAGGTCACTTATTGTACGATACCTTAGCATTGTTATATTAAATTTGCACACAAATCCTGTGCCCTAATTTTGATTAAATAGCCCTTATATATGTCGGACCACTGGAACGCCCCTATTTTCTATCATATAGGTATCTAACTAAAAAACTCTAGGTCACTTATTGTACGATACCTTAGCATTGTTATATTAAATTTGCACACAAATCCTGTGCCCTAATTTTGATTAAATAGCCCTTATATATGTCGGACCACTGGAACGCCCCTATTTTCTATCATATAGGTATCTAACTAAAAAACTCTAGGTCACTTATTGTACGATACCTTAGCATTGTTATATTAAATTTGCACACAAATCCTGTGCCCTAATTTTGATTAAATAGCCCTTATATATGTCGGACCACTGGAACGCCCCTATTTTCTATCATATAGGTATCTAACTAAAAAACTCTAGGTCACTTATTGTACGATACCTTAGCATTGTTATATTAAATTTGCACACAAATCCTGTGCCCTAATTTTGATTAAATAGCCCTTATATATGTCGGACCACTGGAACGCCCCTATTTTCTATCATATAGGTATCTAACTAAAAAACTCTAGGTCACTTATTGTACGATACCTTAGCATTGTTATATTAAATTTGCACACAAATCCTGTGCCCTAATTTTGATTAAATAGCCCTTATATATGTCGGACCACTGGAACGCCCCTATTTTCTATCATATAGGTATCTAACTAAAAAACT
Organism: Leistus spinibarbis; assembly: GCA_933228885.1. Classification (NCBI taxonomy): domain Eukaryota; kingdom Metazoa; phylum Arthropoda; class Insecta; order Coleoptera; family Carabidae; genus Leistus; species Leistus spinibarbis. Next base: position 2,869,505 of record OW121803.1, on the reverse strand, counting down.
CTAGGTCACTTATTGTACGATACCTTAGCATTGTTATATTAAATTTGCACACAAATCCTGTGCCCTAATTTTGATTAAATAGCCCTTATATATGTCGGACCACTGGAACGCCCCTATTTTCTATCATATAGGTATCTAACTAAAAAACTCTAGGTCACTTATTGTACGATACCTTAGCATTGTTATATTAAATTTGCACACAAATCCTGTGCCCTAATTTTGATTAAATAGCCCTTATATATGTCGGACCACTGGAACGCCCCTATTTTCTATCATATAGGTATCTAACTAAAAAACTCTAGGTCACTTATTGTACGATACCTTAGCATTGTTATATTAAATTTGCACACAAATCCTGTGCCCTAATTTTGATTAAATAGCCCTTATATATGTCGGACCACTGGAACGCCCCTATTTTCTATCATATAGGTATCTAACTAAAAAACTCTAGGTCACTTATTGTACGATACCTTAGCATTGTTATATTAAATTTGCACACAAATCCTGTGCCCTAATTTTGATTAAATAGCCCTTATATATGTCGGACCACTGGAACGCCCCTATTTTCTATCATATAGGTATCTAACTAAAAAACTCTAGGTCACTTATTGTACGATACCTTAGCATTGTTATATTAAATTTGCACACAAATCCTGTGCCCTAATTTTGATTAAATAGCCCTTATATATGTCGGACCACTGGAACGCCCCTATTTTCTATCATATAGGTATCTAACTAAAAAACTCTAGGTCACTTATTGTACGATACCTTAGCATTGTTATATTAAATTTGCACACAAATCCTGTGCCCTAATTTTGATTAAATAGCCCTTATATATGTCGGACCACTGGAACGCCCCTATTTTCTATCATATAGGTATCTAACTAAAAAACTCTAGGTCACTTATTGTACGATACCTTAGCATTGTTATATTAAATTTGCACACAAATCCTGTGCCCTAATTTTGATTAAATAGCCCTTATATATGTCGGACCACTGGAACGCCCCTATTTTCTATCATATAGGTATCTAACTAAAAAACTCTAGGTCACTTATTGTACGATACCTTAGCATTGTTATATTAAATTTGCACACAAATCCTGTGCCCTAATTTTGATTAAATAGCCCTTATATATGTCGGACCACTGGAACGCCCCTATTTTCTATCATATAGGTATCTAACTAAAAAACTCTAGGTCACTTATTGTACGATACCTTAGCATTGTTATATTAAATTTGCACACAAATCCTGTGCCCTAATTTTGATTAAATAGCCCTTATATATGTCGGACCACTGGAACGCCCCTATTTTCTATCATATAGGTATCTAACTAAAAAACTCTAGGTCACTTATTGTACGATACCTTAGCATTGTTATATTAAATTTGCACACAAATCCTGTGCCCTAATTTTGATTAAATAGCCCTTATATATGTCGGACCACTGGAACGCCCCTATTTTCTATCATATAGGTATCTAACTAAAAAACTCTAGGTCACTTATTGTACGATACCTTAGCATTGTTATATTAAATTTGCACACAAATCCTGTGCCCTAATTTTGATTAAATAGCCCTTATATATGTCGGACCACTGGAACGCCCCTATTTTCTATCATATAGGTATCTAACTAAAAAACTCTAGGTCACTTATTGTACGATACCTTAGCATTGTTATATTAAATTTGCACACAAATCCTGTGCCCTAATTTTGATTAAATAGCCCTTATATATGTCGGACCACTGGAACGCCCCTATTTTCTATCATATAGGTATCTAACTAAAAAACTCTAGGTCACTTATTGTACGATACCTTAGCATTGTTATATTAAATTTGCACACAAATCCTGTGCCCTAATTTTGATTAAATAGCCCTTATATATGTCGGACCACTGGAACGCCCCTATTTTCTATCATATAGGTATCTAACTAAAAAACTCTAGGTCACTTATTGTACGATACCTTAGCATTGTTATATTAAATTTGCACACAAATCCTGTGCCCTAATTTTGATTAAATAGCCCTTATATATGTCGGACCACTGGAACGCCCCTATTTTCTATCATATAGGTATCTAACTAAAAAACTCTAGGTCACTTATTGTACGATACCTTAGCATTGTTATATTAAATTTGCACACAAATCCTGTGCCCTAATTTTGATTAAATAGCCCTTATATATGTCGGACCACTGGAACGCCCCTATTTTCTATCATATAGGTATCTAACTAAAAAACTCTAGGTCACTTATTGTACGATACCTTAGCATTGTTATATTAAATTTGCACACAAATCCTGTGCCCTAATTTTGATTAAATAGCCCTTATATATGTCGGACCACTGGAACGCCCCTATTTTCTATCATATAGGTATCTAACTAAAAAACTCTAGGTCACTTATTGTACGATACCTTAGCATTGTTATATTAAATTTGCACACAAATCCTGTGCCCTAATTTTGATTAAATAGCCCTTATATATGTCGGACCACTGGAACGCCCCTATTTTCTATCATATAGGTATCTAACTAAAAAACTCTAGGTCACTTATTGTACGATACCTTAGCATTGTTATATTAAATTTGCACACAAATCCTGTGCCCTAATTTTGATTAAATAGCCCTTATATATGTCGGACCACTGGAACGCCCCTATTTTCTATCATATAGGTATCTAACTAAAAAACTCTAGGTCACTTATTGTACGATACCTTAGCATTGTTATATTAAATTTGCACACAAATCCTGTGCCCTAATTTTGATTAAATAGCCCTTATATATGTCGGACCACTGGAACGCCCCTATTTTCTATCATATAGGTATCTAACTAAAAAACTCTAGGTCACTTATTGTACGATACCTTAGCATTGTTATATTAAATTTGCACACAAATCCTGTGCCCTAATTTTGATTAAATAGCCCTTATATATGTCGGACCACTGGAACGCCCCTATTTTCTATCATATAGGTATCTAACTAAAAAACTCTAGGTCACTTATTGTACGATACCTTAGCATTGTTATATTAAATTTGCACACAAATCCTGTGCCCTAATTTTGATTAAATAGCCCTTATATATGTCGGACCACTGGAACGCCCCTATTTTCTATCATATAGGTATCTAACTAAAAAACTCTAGGTCACTTATTGTACGATACCTTAGCATTGTTATATTAAATTTGCACACAAATCCTGTGCCCTAATTTTGATTAAATAGCCCTTATATATGTCGGACCACTGGAACGCCCCTATTTTCTATCATATAGGTATCTAACTAAAAAACTCTAGGTCACTTATTGTACGATACCTTAGCATTGTTATATTAAATTTGCACACAAATCCTGTGCCCTAATTTTGATTAAATAGCCCTTATATATGTCGGACCACTGGAACGCCCCTATTTTCTATCATATAGGTATCTAACTAAAAAACTCTAGGTCACTTATTGTACGATACCTTAGCATTGTTATATTAAATTTGCACACAAATCCTGTGCCCTAATTTTGATTAAATAGCCCTTATATATGTCGGACCACTGGAACGCCCCTATTTTCTATCATATAGGTATCTAACTAAAAAACTCTAGGTCACTTATTGTACGATACCTTAGCATTGTTATATTAAATTTGCACACAAATCCTGTGCCCTAATTTTGATTAAATAGCCCTTATATATGTCGGACCACTGGAACGCCCCTATTTTCTATCATATAGGTATCTAACTAAAAAACTCTAGGTCACTTATTGTACGATACCTTAGCATTGTTATATTAAATTTGCACACAAATCCTGTGCCCTAATTTTGATTAAATAGCCCTTATATATGTCGGACCACTGGAACGCCCCTATTTTCTATCATATAGGTATCTAACTAAAAAACTCTAGGTCACTTATTGTACGATACCTTAGCATTGTTATATTAAATTTGCACACAAATCCTGTGCCCTAATTTTGATTAAATAGCCCTTATATATGTCGGACCACTGGAACGCCCCTATTTTCTATCATATAGGTATCTAACTAAAAAACTCTAGGTCACTTATTGTACGATACCTTAGCATTGTTATATTAAATTTGCACACAAATCCTGTGCCCTAATTTTGATTAAATAGCCCTTATATATGTCGGACCACTGGAACGCCCCTATTTTCTATCATATAGGTATCTAACTAAAAAACTCTAGGTCACTTATTGTACGATACCTTAGCATTGTTATATTAAATTTGCACACAAATCCTGTGCCCTAATTTTGATTAAATAGCCCTTATATATGTCGGACCACTGGAACGCCCCTATTTTCTATCATATAGGTATCTAACTAAAAAACTCTAGGTCACTTATTGTACGATACCTTAGCATTGTTATATTAAATTTGCACACAAATCCTGTGCCCTAATTTTGATTAAATAGCCCTTATATATGTCGGACCACTGGAACGCCCCTATTTTCTATCATATAGGTATCTAACTAAAAAACTCTAGGTCACTTATTGTACGATACCTTAGCATTGTTATATTAAATTTGCACACAAATCCTGTGCCCTAATTTTGATTAAATAGCCCTTATATATGTCGGACCACTGGAACGCCCCTATTTTCTATCATATAGGTATCTAACTAAAAAACTCTAGGTCACTTATTGTACGATACCTTAGCATTGTTATATTAAATTTGCACACAAATCCTGTGCCCTAATTTTGATTAAATAGCCCTTATATATGTCGGACCACTGGAACGCCCCTATTTTCTATCATATAGGTATCTAACTAAAATACTCTAGGTCACTTATTGTACGATACCTTAGCATTGTTATATTAAATTTGCACACAAATCCTGTGCCCTAATTTTGATTAAATAGCCCTTATATATGTCGGACCACTGGAACGCCCCTATTTTCTATCATATAGGTATCTAACTAAAAAACTCTAGGTCACTTATTGTACGATACCTTAGCATTGTTATATTAAATTTGCACACAAATCCTGTGCCCTAATTTTGATTAAATAGCCCTTATATATGTCGGACCACTGGAACGCCCCTATTTTCTATCATATAGGTATCTAACTAAAAAACTCTAGGTCACTTATTGTACGATACCTTAGCATTGTTATATTAAATTTGCACACAAATCCTGTGCCCTAATTTTGATTAAACAGCCCCCAATTGACTGGCCGAAATTGGCTAGTTTTAAAAATTGATTTACACTATCTAAATACTTAATAAATAATTTTGTTAATTTATATATTCTTAATTGGCATATAATAGACCTATATATAATGTTAATAGCCTTTAAAAAGCTTTTATTTACATTTAAAATAAGTTGGGATATTTTTTTTTTTACTGTTGGCAACCCTACATGTCAAAGTTATCGGCGACGATAACTATATGTACCTAAAATTTCAAGCAACTTTTGTTTGAAAAGTTTTTTGAAAAAACAAATTATAACATAACATAAGCTACATATATAGTGAAAACGCAGTAATTGTCGAGTGAAGGCCACCCCAGATGTGTTTTTATATTAAATTCCACATTTTGAAACTATTTTTAAGATATTAAAATAATATTGATCGACAGTTATCAATTTCCCAAATTAGATAAGTGAATTTTGTAAGTAAATAAGGTCAATAGTTCTACGACGAAGAAAACAAAGCGCATTTTTGGCAAAACAAATAATTTTTTTTTTAATATTTCGTCGAATCATACTACACCACAAAAAACACTATTTTACATTTATAAATGTTACCTTTCTAATTTATAAATAACCTTGTAAATTTCAAATTATAGAAATAATAATCATTATTGATTTTACAACAATATACGATATATATCCATAGCGAATTGTTTACAAATGCGAATTTAATTTAATTATTTAATTAAAATTATATTTTACTTACATGGTCACTTTCAGCTGTATCGTCTTTGCCTCCATCCGCGTCCGAATGCCTTTTTCTTAATTCTGACATGTCGACGAAATCACGTATAAAACTACGATTATTTAAAAATTATCATAAACTATTACATTATTTATTTGAGAATTTAACTTGTCAAAAACACATTTGACAGACTAGAAGTAATCAATACAGGTTCTCGTCCTGCACCGATTTTACTCGGTAAACACCGTTTATTTAAATGATCACGTTTACACAACATACATATACTTAATCCAACATTAAACCTCTAATTAACACATATTTATTAACAATTTAACACTAACATACGTTGTTCTATTCATATTCTTATAACTAATTCTTTTTATACACAATCTCAGCTTAAAACTCATCTTCTCGCTCTGTCTATAGATGGGACAGACAGAGCAAAAACAAGTGTGCTGAGTTTTTGTATAAAAAGAATACAGCTATTATACAAAATATTAGCCGTGTTTCGGTGATTATTCCATCTTCTTGCTTTGTTTACACATGGGGCAGACAAAGCAAAAACGAGTTGGAATTTAGCCTGAGATTTTAGGTAAAAAGAATACAGCACGTGGATCATGTGAACTACTATAAATTTACTAGTTTGCTACCATATACCATCTATTGCTATAATTAGGAAGCTTGACATGTTTTAAAATTACTATTCTAGGATTACTAGTATTCTAAATTAACTGTTATTGCTATTGACAATAATCTAGATTACTTATTAACTTTAATAGCAATTAAATTTCGCGCACTTTCAGTCACAATATCGCCAACCATTTTGAATTTCTTTAAAATTGATTTAATAGCATAAATTATTTGTGAATTATAGTATATTTCAAAGCTGTAGTATACATTTGATAGCTAATAAATTTTATAGTTTAAGTTCCTAGTTGGCAACACTGGTTCAACTGGTTGCCGGTTGACAAGTGCTTTGTTATTTGGTATTTTAAAATAAGTAAATAAGTCGTTTTAAATTACGTTAACGTAACTTATGTACTATATTAATTAAATTAGGCTGTTTATATACATTTTGTGGCTATATATTACAAAAAATTAGGTTAATTGTGCATTATTATGAGTGTACCAAAAGACGATATGGAAATGGAAGTGGAGTCTGCAGCGGGTGAAATGGACTTAACAGCGCCAACAGAGGCTGCAAGTCAGCAGAAAAATGTGATGGCTTCATCGGGCACTGTTGGCTCTGTTACGGTCTCATTGCACCCGCTTGTAATCATGAATGTGTCCGAACATTGGACCAGACTTCGGGCTCAAGAGGGCTCTGCTCAACAAGGTAATATAAACAAACTAGTCCGCCATTTTGATTCAACATTGTAGTATTTAAAATGGCCGCTATGGCTTATACAGTTGTATCACTTAGACTAAGTTATCGTTTAGATACAAGCTTTATAGAACGCACCAATGCGTCCAGCTCGCCTGCGAAGCAATCAGCTGTTTCTAATTAAAATACTGGTTATTTATTAAAACAAACTTGATAGGACGCCATTTTGATTCAATATTTTACTATTTAAAATGGCCGCTATAACCTTAGCTCTTTAGTACTTCGTACGGCGAGTTAAAAATGAGTGTTTATTATAGTGATTGGTGCGTTAATCGGTAAACAAAAGGGCCGAAATATCGAAGTTATGAATTCCTTCGAATTAATGTTTAATGTAATTGGGGGTGATGTGGTTGTTGATCGAGATTATTACGGGACAAAAGAAGAACAATGTAAGTTTTTTTAAATTTTATTACGAAAGTAAATATTATTTAATGATATACGTGTTTTTTTTTATTCTTAAATCGTTATGATTTATCTAAGTTTCGCGAGTAATATGGGGAATACCCTAATTAGTTTATCAATTTTGTATTATATTAATGTGTTTATGAATAGTTAAACAGGTGTTTAACGATATGGATTTCTTGGGTTGGTACACAACAGGGGAAAACCCTGATTTAGCCGACGTAAAAATCCAAAAGCAAATTTGCGAAATTAACGAATGTCCCATTATGTTTAAACTTAACACTGTTGCACGAAATGGCGATGTAAGGGAAATAAAATGGCGTTTATACCGCCATATTGTTTCTAAATGTTTTTTTTTTAATTTAGCAATTACCTGTTGCTTTATATGAATCTGTGATTGATTTGGTGGGTGGAGAAGCTACTATGTTATTTGTCCCGTTGTCTTACACACTTGCGACAGAAGAAGCTGAACGCATTGGCGTTGACCATGTGGCACGAATGTCGTCTAATGACGCCGGCGAAAGCTCTTTGGGTGAGTAATAAAAATAGTATTTAGTGATAATTTATTATTAATATTTTTCTTTTTTTTTTTTTTTTTAGTGGCTGAACATTTAACAGCGCAGCACAGTGCGATAAAAATGTTACATTCTAGGGTAAAATTAGTGTTAGCTTACATGAAGGCGGTTGAATCCGGCGAACTTACCTCAAATCATGAAATATTACGCGAAGCTTATTCGTTATGCCATCGTTTACCGGTCGTTCATAGTTCGAGGTTCCGGCAAGATTTTTATAATGTAAGTTGTAAAAAAGTCATTTATCGTATTGAAAAATAATTATTTTACTAGGTACTAGGTTCACTAGGTAGCTAGGTAGCCCGTATCATATACAGTGTATATGATAAGGTGCCCCTAGTATATAAAAACCTTAATCATATTCTAGCGATTTTTTAAAATTTATTATGCTCTGCTATTTTTTAATAAGATTAGAAATTATATATTTATAAGCACCCAGGTGTATGTGAATGTATGTATGTGTAGAACGCTTTATACTAGTGGCCCGAGTTGTTGTGAAAATCAGTCCATTAGTAAATAAGATTAGAATTTATATATATATATATATAATATAAGCCCCTAGGTGTACGTGAATGTATGTATGTGTAGAACGCTTTATACTAGTGGCTCGAGCCATTGTGAAAATCTGTGAAAATTCGGCACTAGTTTATTAAAAAGCAAATGTTACGTTAGAATGTCAATATAAGTGTGAATAAATATAAGCACCCATGTGTATGTGAATGTATATATGTGTAGAACGCTGTATACTAACGGATCGAGCCATTGTGAAATTTTTGAAAATTCGCGACTAGTTTATTAAAAAACAAATGTTACGATATTAAAAGGCAATATAAGTGTGTGAATAGTGAATACAAGAATAGAAGTAGTATCTAAGTTTAATTGTGAGTAGCAGTAAGTTTATTTGTAACCGTAATTTGTGTGATATGGGCACGTGGTGCCCACGGGTTAACCTAGTCATGAATTAACAACGACAAAAAAACAAAATTTAGGTAACGCTTTTTTTTTTTTTTTTTAGCAATGCAACGATGTAGGTTTAATGACGTATCTAGGAACAATAACAAAAGGCTGCAACGATATAAACCAATTTGTGAATAAATTCAACATATTGTACGATCGGCAAGGAATGGGTCGAAGGATGCGTGGTTTGTTCTTCTAAAATATATATAGCATTTCTTATTAAGGTATTTTTGTTTTATTTTATGTCTTTTTGAATATTTATTTGTCATCATAAAACAGTCCAATAACAAAATATCAAATTGATCAACAATTGTGTTGTGTTTTTATTTAATGACTACACAAAAACACATATATATATATATATAATTAATTCGTTTTATGTTCCACATCAAAATTAAAGCTGGAATCACTCTTGAAATATACTTATATTTACATATGAGCTTATTATGGGAAGACAATTTTATTCAATTAAATTAATTTGTCATTAAAATATGTCCATTTTGCCCATAAAGTTACTCTTGAAATTCATTCATTTTTAGTTTTGTATATAATGTAAAATTGTAATAAAAAGTTTCGTTGTTTTCAAGAGTAAAATGTACCCAGTTGCACCACATTCACACTATAAAACGACTTATTTTAGGTTTTATGTTGAAAAAAACCCTTCACCCTCACCCTAAACCCTTGGCAGGCGCAGCAAATTTTAATATTATTTTAATAAATGTAAAATTATAAGACTCCAATGTAAAATTACAAGGAAAATCATGCAATTTTACAGAATTATAAGTAAATTACAATTAAAGTAAATTTAGTTAATACGGTAAAACTTGTTTCTAATAGTAATTTTACAGTGTACTTTAAATAGAAAACGACATTTTGATTAAATAGTAAAACATGTAAAATTATAAGACTCTAATGTAAAGTTACAATGAAAATCATGTAATTTTACAGAATTATAAGTAAATTACAATTCAAATAAATTTAGTAATTTCAGTAAAACTTGTTTGTAATAGTAATTTTACAGTAAAGGTAATTTTTTACAGTGTACTTTAAATAGAAAACGACGTTTTGATTAAGTGGTAAAAGATGTAAAATTATAAGACTCCAATGTAAAATTACAATGAAAATCATGTAATTTTACAGAATTATAAGTAAATTACAATTAAAGTAAATTTAGTTATTTCAGTAAAACTTGTTTCTAATAGTAATTTTACAGTAAAGGTAATTTATTACAAGTATGCAAAATTATATTCCCATTTATTATTTCCCCTAGGCCCTAGGAGGCCTAGGAGTTTTATGAATTGGGTCGGTACAACTGAGTAATTTATCAACTGAAATTATTCTATCCTTTCCACTCCGATTAAATCCTCAAAAAGTGTTCCATTTTTCACTTTCCCATGCAAATAGGCAGTCGAATACGTAAGCATCTCGTGCGCGAGGTCCTTAACTGTCCATTTCCTATCAATTATAATTCGGCACAAAGTATCGAGTATTGTAAGGTCTTGATGACCTAAAGTGTAATAAGTTAGATTTGGGGCACCAGCTACACTCGCTGCTAACCATTGCAAAATAACTTTCAATTGGACGTCGCCTGCTCGAGACGTACCACAACCCCAATTCCCCGTTGAAATCGGCTGTAAACCACCTCTTGGCTTTACTGCTAACTGAGACACCTATAAATCAATAAATACCTGATTTATTTTACGAATTAAATAAAAACAATTCGAGATTAAATTAGCCCTGGGTAATAGAAAGATATTAGTAAAGATAGAAAAAAGAAAGATGTCAACTGATTCATTTATATCTCGTTCTCTGTCCAATAAATATTAATTTCTGGCCTTATTAGTTTCATATCCAGTATTCCATAAAAAGTGCCGTGTAGAACCATACAATATCTACAATTTTACATTTTTTTAACACCAATATTTAATTATTGTAGCTGTAAAACGGAATATTGCAATTAAAATAATTAATATTTTGTTTTACGGCTGTAATTATTAAGTGTAAATGTTAAATAATATGTTATATTGTAGATATTGTTTAGTTCTACACGGCTCTGTTGATGGAATTGTTAATAATTAATAAATATTGGTGTTAGACAGAGATGGAGATATAAATAGGTACAGTTTGTTAATAGATGCATATATATATATACATGTTAGTAATAGCATGATTTAGAAGGTTAAGAGATAGATGACAGAAAGGGCGAAGTGGTTTCTGTTACCTGTTGGGCGCATTTTTTGGTAGGTGGGCCACGTAAGGTAACTGTGATCTCATGTAAGACTTGCACAACGGGCTCGATAACACAATCGATCACCCATGCCTTGCGTTTAGGTTTTGGCGCTATGTTGTTTTCGATCTGTTGTTTTATTAAAAATTATAATTATATATATTTATATGCTATTTATTTCTTTTCTTTTTTCTACCTTTAAATTTCGCATTTTATACTCTTTCAAACAATAAATAATTATAACTAAACATTGTAGAACACCCGAAAGGTTTTTTATTTATGTTTATAATGCTTTAGCACCAATAAATATTTATTTCTGGCCTTATTAGCTTTATTTAAACAATTCCCTAAACGCTGCCGCGTAGAACTATACAATATCTACAATATACCATTTTTTTTAACAACAATATTGTATTATTGTAGCTGTAAAATGAAATATTCAAATTTGAAAATACAATATTCCGTTTTACGGCTACAATTGTAAAATGTGGTTGTTAAAAAATGTGTTAAATTGTAGATATTGTATGGTTCTACACGGCACTTTTAACGAAATTGTTTATTTACGATTATTTTTTATTAAAATATAGTAAACCGCGTGTGTGATGTAATTTGCTTAGAAAAAATGATATGAGAAATATTATTTGGTTAAATGAGAATTATTTTGGTAAAACAGCGGTTATACGTAATACGCATGCGCACTTACCAACTGAGCAGCCAGTTTATGTTTTTGCCTCGCCAATTCCAAACTGAGCGACCTCGTGCTCAGCGCCAACTTATTCTTCTTATTCATGTAATTCTGTAAGTTGCTTTCGTCCGCGTTACAACAAACCGGATTCGCCCCATCCGTAAGTGGTATCCCAGCGAATGATTCGCTTAACGTACGTTTTAGCAATGACCCCGCGAACCGAACAACCGCTAAATCACGCGCATCTAATTCCCGTTTAGTGTCGTCCGTTGTTTCCAAAATGGGGTCATCTAACCACCGGGAAAACTGTTCGTAGACTTCCTCCAATTCCGAACTATAAAATAGGGGGGTGTTAGATTATAAGCGGCGGGGGTACAGGGGGTATGGTACCTGTACTCAGTGCTAAAGCTGTATTTCGATGAGTTGCCCGTGTCGTTCCGTTGCAGCATGTGTTTCGATTTGAATTTGTTAATCCACTTTTTTTCCTGTTCCAAAGCGTCTTTTAATAAATCGTCGTCGATTGATTCCTCTTTTAGCATAAATCCCCTCGAACCGCCGCGGCGCAACCTGTGTTTTAATTTTTTTTAATTAATATTTCGTTTTAAAGCTACAATAAAAACAATTTGGGGGTAAAAAATACCCCATTTTGTAGCCATTGTATGCGGCTAGGCGGCTCTGATTGTAAATTTCAGAAATTAAGCTCTAATCAGGAATAATTTCAACATAAACAATTTTTTTTTAAATACCGTATGTCCCCATCGCATAGTCCAGACCCCGCGACGGAAATGCCAACCGCGTAACTCGAATCATCAGTAGAACTAGTT